>CM075212.1:29577573-30777573 GCA_037577465.1 Liposcelis bostrychophila
CTATTTCTCAGGCTCCCTCTCCGGAATCGAACCCTGATTCCCCGTTACCCGTTATCACCACGGCTGGCCCAAAGGCCGGCCGTCGACAGTTTGATAAGTCAGACATTTGAAAGACGCGTCGCCGGCACGAAGGCCTTAGCGATCAGCTGAGCCTGGTCTGCAGACATTTATCCAGAGTCACCAAGAACCGTTTTGGAGAACCGACCGAAGTCGGACCCGTTGGTTTTTGATCTAATAAAAGCATCCCTTCCGACTTACACCACGAAGGCTTGTCGCGGTCGGGACTCGATGTGCATGTATTAGCTCTAGAATTGCCACAGTTATCCAAGTCAGCTCGAATGCGGTTGCCCGCACGTGAGTCTATGGTGCCATCTAGTGAACCATAACTGATTTAATGAGCCTTTCGCGGTTTCACTTTGTATGCCTTACAGCTATCCAAGTTTGTACTTAGGCTTGCATGGCTTAACCTTTGAGACGAGCATATGACTACTGGCAGGATCAACCAGATAAATATTTACTTTTTTCCTTACAAAACGAGAATTTCGACAACCAGTCACGGTTTAATTCCGTGAGCCCGGTGCCTCTTACAAAAAACACATTCTCGTTTTTACAAACACTGTTTTCTTTCCTCCGTAAGTTTCTCTAAAAAACTGGTATTGCAAAAACCAATACTTTCAGAAACTTAATATTCAAAAATCAATCATTTGTGGCATTCCACTTATATTTCTGATTTTTGAAAAACAAATTTTGGTACTTCCCGGCAAATTGGACAGCAACAAAAAAATTTTCCGGAGTCCCAAAATATTGTAGGAAGAAAAAAACAGCCGGATACAGACAAAGTTTCCGGTTGTTCTTTGAGTCTGCTCAATTTCCGTTTCCGACGGAGACACGTTCGACACGTGCACCCGTTCATTTGTTTCGGCGTTTAAAAAACCGAACGCTCGGAAAGAGCGGAACATTGCTTTAAAACCGCGGAGTTCGTTCTGTAGGCTAATACAGACATTCCGCGGTGTTCACGTTCATGCCGAACAGCGACGCACGTTCGATTTTTTTTTTCTTTACATGAGCAAAAAATATATATACTCATATAATCTTTTTTGCACTGAGTAAAAAGAAATTTACTCGGTGTTCAAAAAAAAAAAAAAAAAAAAAAAATTTACAACGATTTAAATATCGTTGATAGATTCCTAATCGATCGATTGCGCCTCAGCTTCATGACCAATTCCAAGAAACGCATTTCGCGTTTCCATGAATTCTAAAAGGTGAATTCTTTCAATGCTCAATACTCGATCTGATTTTACTCAAACGTATCAATATATCGATAAGAGAAGCACGATCGACCATCACCTTTCAGTTCTCAAAGCAATTTTTTTTTTTTTTTTTTTTTTTTTTTTTTTTTTTATATGAATGAATGTTAATAAAATAAAATATTTTGGTTGGATAAATCAAATTAATGTTCTACTGAGAAAAAAAAAAATACTTTGTAAAAAAATAAAAAAAAAATTAAAAAAGATTACTTTGTATTAAAAAAAAAAATAAAAAAAGTAAAAAGAAAAATAAGGCCTAAAAAAGGCCTTATTTTTAGGCTAGGCTAAGGCCTAAAAAAGTAAAAAAGACGACTTACATTTTAATGCTTTAAGAAGCTTTTTACATTTACTCAGTTTTTTTTTCGCTTATAAAATTTTTCTGTAAATTTCACTTATAACTTTCGCAAATTTTTTTAAAAGAAGATCGTCTCCAATGTGAACATTATGTTTTGAAACAATTTTAATATTTTTAATATGAATTAGATCGAACTATATCAGAAACGTCAGCAAAACAGCAAAGTTCATATCCAACCAAGGTTAAAATTGAGAAAGTCCTTCAATTGACTGAAGTATATATTTCAAAAAAATCATTCTTTTCTTTTCGGAAAAAGAAAAAAAACTAGAGTCTTTTAGCATAAAACCACAGATTATCATATTATAATCTGTGATAAAACGATCGGTTGCTTTTGAGAACAGAGCTCGCAATAGGCGCAAAGAATCGATCAAGTCTCCGTACATCGAGATCCTTTTACAGTTCCCCTAGCTATATCATCGGAAGCAATGCAACAAGCAACGAGTTCATTACTCGTCTTGAATCGGTGTTAACGTTATAATCTAGACGGCAGTGCGTCATTCAGATGCAAGTATTAATATTTCTATTTCCGATAATTATTGTACATAATATACGCATATGCGTCCGACGAGCTAACAGAACTCCTCATTTTATTCTTTGTTCAACTTCATCAAAGATATATACCTTAATATTAAGTGTTTGTTAAAAGGCTGCCTCCCAAGCTGCAAAAATTTTCATAATCCCTTTACAAAGAGCATTCCATGTGAATATTAAGTCGATCAAGGCAAAAAAATTCGAAGTTAGTTGTTTCCATTTTCACTGTCTGGTACTTTAAAATTCTTCTTATTGCTTGAAATTAGAATTGGTAGTTTTCCCAACCTGAAATAATAAAAAATAACAGCTTGATGCCAAAACAAAAATTACTTTTAAAGATAAGAAAAAACTGTTCAATCATTTTTGTGTAATAGAAGTAGTATCGATTCCTTTCTTTTTTTCCTAAAATATTTCTACCCATTTAATACCTTCCTAAATATAATCAATTTTTATTTCCTCAAGATCACTTTTGAAAGCTTTCAACAAAGAAAAAAGGTATAAGAAATACATCTATACTCTCATTTTGCTATTGCTACAATACTAAAATTAATATGAGAAATTTTATTTTTTCCCGTAGAGACCCTTTCTAACTTTCAACTAAAATTTCTCTTAAATCTCTTTAATTCAACTTCCGCATTTTCTGTACCACAAAAATGTGTACATTATATTTTCATTTTAACTAAAGATCATAATAATACTTGATATTTACTCTAATATAAACAGTCCTCATTACATCCATCGTGCAGCAGAAAATTTGATCTTCCTTTTACAAGGAGCATTCAGTGTACTTTGAATGCAAACCCAAGTGAGATGAAGCAGACATATTACAACTTCACTGGTTCCATTTTGTCTTTCCGGTTATCTTCTTACTCCTCTGAATCTGAACTGATATTCTTAATCACCTGTAATTGCAAATAATAAACATTAGCCATACACAATGCATACAATAATATTAGGCTAACAGCTATTCAAAATTTTTCTCAAAAAGAAGAAGAAAAAATTAAAATTAAAATTTAAAAAAATGTTAGTTTTTCCCAGAATAAACATTTTTTTTTTTTAAAAATATTTGGCAAAAAAATTTTAACAAAAAATTATTTTTCAAACAGTCTCCTAATTTAGTCTGTTGCTTTCAAAAGTCCACAGTACCATTTATATTTGTTCAAGATAATTTTTAGAAGTCTTATAATCTCTGATCATATATTTAATAAAAAAAAATGAATAAATAAGAATTATTTGTAGACGATGACATTGCTCCAGTAGCATAGTTAATACACAGAATTTTATTCCCTCTGGAAACGTTTGCATCAATTTTCTCCCTTGAAAAAACTACTTTATCTAAATTTTTACGAAAATGCTTTATTCCTCTGAAAATTTCTGAAACTAAACTTGCTCATTTTTGCTACTAGGTACATATTTGTACCCTGCTTTCATTTTATCTAAAAAAAGTGAATAATCATCTATGGTATTTGCTTTCATTAAAAGAATCCACATAAAATACACACACTGTACTGTATCTGTAACCAAAATAGTAACTGTGACTGTGACAACCCGTATTTTACATTTTTTTTTTTTCCATGTTTTGATATACTGTAATATATTCCATGTGAATTACATCGAACATCAAAGACGTCAGAAAAGAAAGCAAAGTTCATTTCCAACCAAGATTAAGAGTAAGAAACTCTTTTGATTTCAGAACTCAACTGCTCTTTTTTTTAAATCCGTTCTTCCGGAAATAAAAAAAAACTGACATCTTATAGCCTACGTACAACCATAGATGATTATCGCTATCGAAAAGAGGGCTCGCATTTGGCGAAAAGACTCGATCAAGTCTCCGCGTACATAGAGACCCCTCTAATGGTCTCCTTGCTTTATCTTCCGAAGCAATGCAACGAGCAACAAGCAACAAGCTCATTACTCGTCATGAATCGGGGTTCACGTTTTAATCTAGACGGTAGTCCATCATTCTAACGATGGTATTTTTATTTCCGATTTCCGATAATTATTGGCGAGTGAGATTTCGCTCGTTCGCTTTACGTAAAAACTACACCGATTCCGATTTAAGACGAACACAGTGAGGGTATTGCTCTTTGCATACAAACTAAGTTTCTAAAATTACAGAATTCGTTGCCATTCTATCGGCTACAAACTATACTTTTTTCGGGATTTTTAATTGAACTCCTGGTTTTTTTTTTTCTTCGACTTCATGATCACTACCTTTATGACTGAAGATAGTTCTTTTTCACTGCCGAGTTGAAAAACGTTTGATAATTCCTCTACGAAGAGCATTCCATGTAGAAAAGGATGAAAACAAGGCAGAAAATTCGAAGTTTAGTTGTTTCAGTTTTCACTGCCTGGTACTTCAAAATTCTTCTTATTGCTTAAAATCAACACTGATAATTTTCCTAACCTGTAACAAATAAATAATTAGTCTGATGCAAAAGCTATAAAATTTTTAAAACTCAATTTTTTTTCCAAAAAAAAAAAAAAAAAAAAAAAAAAATTCAAACTTTGCAAAAAATAAATAGATGTAGTCTCTTTTCCCCTTTTTTTAAAATTATTTCCTGCAACTATAATTTTAAAAAAGAAAATATTTTTAAAGAATTTACCAATTTAGTCCCATCCTAAACAAAATAATCAAGTTTTATTTTTCCATTGTTTTTAGAACCTTTCAATCAATAAAAAAAAGGAATATGAAAATACATCTAAACTTTGCTATTAATCTAATAGTAAAACTAATACAGGAAATTTTATTTTTACCCAAAAAAATTTTGATCCATTTTTCAGGCATCGAACTCATTTAACCCATCAAAATTAGTGACTTTAGGGACCAAAAATGGCTAAAATAGTAACTTTTAGTGACCTGACGGAAGGAATTTAGTGACTTCCGTTTTTATTCATGCGACTAATTTCCTTCCGTTTCATAACGTTTTTTAACGTATTAGTCGTAAATGATGGCTATTAGCTGAATTACCTACTGAATTATGTCCGAATAATTATGATCTACTAAATCTACTAAACGATTACAGTCGTTATTATTTTTAATCATTTTATTTGTAATTTAATTAATAAAAAGACTAAAAATATGAAGTAAAAAATTTAAATATTAATTAAATGATTCAATTATTCAACATTCTACATTTGAAATCAAAAGTTCCACAACCGTTTTACATAAAATCATTTTTAAACAGGGTGTCTACTGAAAATCATTTCCGAAATTCAAGGTTTTTTCAACGTTTTCAAGGCTCGTTTTTAGAAGAAATAAATGTTTTTGTAAGTACATGCTCTACTTTAAAAAGGTAAAACGAAGGTAAAGCTAAGGTAAAAACTAACGCTTTCTAAATTTAAAAAAAAAAAAAAAAATCCAGAATGGGTCTGGTTTTAATAAGAAGAAAAAAAAAGGCGACGAAAAAAAAAAGATATTAATAGTTGAGAAAATGGCTTCCAGAAAAACTATAAGTTCTAAATTCAGCAGGCACTGGCTGGGAGCGTTTGAGGGCTCGAGCTAAAACATTTTTTGAGGGCGACTGATGTCTTGTAGGGTTCTCCTTGCTTCATATTAATTCTTTTTATAATGTCCACCAAAAAATGAATTTAAAATTTAGGTCATTATTTTACGTCTTTTAGGTTCCATTTGTTGGGTCTAGGTATGAAAATCATTCGATGTAGGCAAAATAAAAAAAGGCATCCAGAAGGATAAAAACTTATTTTGGTTGAACTCAATTGGTTTTTTTTCTTTTCGCGAAAATGTAGCAGCGATAGGGGGCATCTTATTTTTCTAAAAACTCTATGGGCTTTTGAGATGAAATTAAATTTTTATTCCTTTTTGGGGTTTTCTAAGAACTAAGTTTTTTAATTAATTAATAAAAAATTCAACGTAAATTTTTAATTCAACGGAAAAATTTATGAAAAATTCAACGTAAATGTAAGAATTTAAGCCATTTTGAACTTTAAAAAAGTAAAAGATCCACCAATTTATCAAAAAAAGTGACTTTTAGTGACTTTCCTTTAAAAAAGTGACTTTTAATGACCTTACACAAAAAAAGTGACTAGTTCGATGCCTGATTTTTTCTCATAAAACTCCTTTCTAATTTTATCGAACCTCTTAAATCCTCTCAAACTGGATTTCCGCATTTTTCGTGCCACAAAATTTGTAGCCTGTATCGTCATTTTAACTATAAAAACGATAATACCTGATATTTACTCTGAGAGGAATAACGTTTATTACTGTCGTGCAGTAAAATGCCATCTTCTCTTTACAAGGAAAATTCAGTGTAAAAAACTTTGATGCAACACTACGCTTTTCTACTCATAACTTTTGCGTAAGTATTTTAGAGACAGCCGTCTCGAATTCAAACAAAATGCTATAAAATTTTTTATTATTTGTTGTCAATTGCATCGTATACGAAAATTATCAGAGAACAAAGCAAAGTTCATATCCAACCAAGGTTAAGGCCGAGAAAGTGCTTTGATTTGAAAACTGAACTATACATATTTTTTTAATAACTCCTTATTAATTCGGAAAAAAAAATATTACTGCTATTACAAACAGAGCTCGCATTCGGCCAAAAACTCGATCAAGTCTCCGTGCATCGAGACACTTCCAAAATGTCTCCAACCTATCTCATCTCATACAAAATGAAACCAGCAACGAGCTCATTACTCGTCGTGAATCATTGTTCACGTTCTAATATAGATGGTAGTCCGTCACCCTAATGCCGCTATTTACATTTCCGATTTCCGATAATCACTGGCGACTCAGACTCACATTATTAGGACAAGAAGTCCTTAAGATTAGAGAATTCTTTGCCATTGTACCGGCAACGAATTACATTTTTCCAAAAATTTTTAACTGAACCTCTCATTTTATTTCTGTTTGATTTCATGATTTCTACCTCAATGGTATATACCTTAATATTGAGAGTGTTTGTTAAACACATGTCTGCCGAGCTGCAAGAATTTTCATATTCCCTTCACAAAGAGCATTCCATGTAAAAAACGATGAATAGAAGTCGAACAAGGCAGAAAATTCCAAGTGTCACCATTTTCCCTTGGTACTCTCTGGTAGCCTGGTACTTTGAAAATCTTCTTATTTCTTTAAATCAGCATGGGTAGTTTTCCTAACCTGTAATAATGAATAAATATTAGCTTGATGCAAAAACTAAAAAATTAATGTCAAAAAGAAAAAAAAATTGTGTAACTATTGCAGAGTAATAAACATTCTTTCTTTTTATTCTGAATTTTTTTTCTTCTAAAATATTGCTTAAAAAAATAATTGAAGAAAAGATATTTTTTATGCACTTCACCAATTTTATATCTTCCTGTAAAAAAATACTCAATTTTTATTTGCTCATATTAATATACCTTTAGAAGCTTTCAAAAAAAAATGCATCTATACTCTGCTATTTTTCCAATAGTGAAATTAATATGAAAAATTAAATTCCCCCCCCCCAAAAAAAAAAAAAAAAAACTCTTACCCGTTTTCCCCCATAAAGATTCTTCCCAATTTTTATCAAAAAATTTCTCCTCGTAGTACAAAAATGTGTGCATTATATTGTCATTTTAACTTAAGAAGACCACAGCAATACCTGATATTCAGTCTAATATGAACTTCCTAATTAAGCATCTGTCATGCAGCAGAAATTTTATCTTCCTTTCGCAAGGAGCATTCAGTGTAAAAAACTTCCAATGCCAAACTCAACAGAGATGCAGAAGAACTTCAGTGATTCCATTTTCACTCCTTTTGCCTAATTATCTTCTCACTTCTTTGAATCAAAACTGCTATTCTTGATAACCTGGAATTACAAATGATAAAAATTAGTTTTACACAATACATACAACAACATTATGCTAGCAAGCTATACAAAATTTTTTTTGTATTAAGCTTGCGCTGGCAAAATGAATTAGATTGGCCCAAACCTATGTAAAATTTTTTTATATTCACCATAACTTTTTTTAAAAAAGAAAAAAAAAAAATAAATTAAAAAAAAAATGTTCATTTTCCACAGAATAAGAATCCTTTCTTCTAAAAAATATTTAGTATAAAAATTGGTAAAACGAAATTATTTTTCGAAGTCACTAAATTTTTTCACAATTTTCTTAAGCTGAAAGTATTTTTGCTTGTTCTAGATAATTTTTAAAAGCCTTAAATCTCTTATTATATATTTAAAAAAAAAAAAATAATAAATATTCATCTATACTAAGCTGTTGCTTTAGTAGCATAATCAATACAATAAATTTTATTCCCCGTGAAAACTTTCACATTGATTTTTCTCCCAAAAAAATTCTATACTCTTATTTTTTTACGAAAATGATGTATTTTTCTTAAATATTATCTGAAACTCAACTTGCTCATTTTTTACAATCCATTTTCATTAAAAGAGAATAACTATTATCTAATACTTACATTGACATGAAGAATCCACATTAAGCACCAGATGAGCAGTAAAAATAAGGAGCATATTTTTTGAAAAAGGACAAATGTAAATCTACATTGAGATTAGGCAAACAATTACAATTTGGTTGTTTGATTTCATTGTCAGTTTCTTGAATCTCTTCTTATCTTTTAAATCATGAAGCATGAAGACTTTTTTTTTTTTCATAACCTGCAATTACAAACAAACATTAACAAAAAGCATTAGCTCGACAAAAAACATGTAAAAATTTTATACATTACTTTTGCATAAATAAGTATTTAGCTACTCCAAAGCCAAAATTTTCATGAGGAATCTCAAAGCAACAGAATCACATATCAGAATTCATTTAATGACAGGAACTTCAATCCTTCAATCAAACTAACCTCGTAGCTGTATTACTGGTATATTCCAATTTAGCAACCTTTTATAACCCATATTGTTGAGAAGACTTTCTTAAACAAATCTGAAACCATATTGTAAAGCAACTTATTTATGCACAATGAAATACAACCTTTTTTTTTCAATTCAACAAAAACTTAGAGAATATTAACTGGAAATAACCAAAGTCTTGCTTTTTTTTTTATATCTTTAATGTTTTTATCAAATTTTTAGCTCAGTCAAGCATAAATATCAATAATAAAAGGCCAATAACCACAGTAGAGACTTCTACAAAAGGCTATTATAGCTATTAGTAAACCTTTTGCCTTTGCCTGGCCTTCTGATTCCTGTGTTCTCATTAGGTTCAAAACTCAAACAATGTAAGCATTTTACTATATTTTTTCATTTAATATATTCTTAAAAACTATATACATACAATTTTTCTCCCAATTTTCTTAGTAGCATTGCACCACATAATGCAGCTGCTTCCTCACAAACCACTCAACCTAAATTCAGAATTTCAGTTTTCCCCATTTTATTTTTATCAATTCCTATCAATTAACAAATTGCCCTATCCCTCGCTAAATATTCCTGCATGTGTACAGCCTCTTACATTATTAATCAATACAAAGACATCCAATAACAAGATGCAGTAAAATATTAAGTGTAGAAATTTGTATGATTTAATACAAAAACTAGATGTTTTAAAATAAACATACAATATTAATGTCAGACTTAAGTCTTCACAGCTGTTCTGATAACAATTTATCAGTCTGAGCAATCTGATTTTAGGAAGTGAAAAATAAGGGACTTAAATTATATACTCTCTGCTTCTTTACTCCATGATGACCACTTTGATCAACAGTGTTGCAACTTTTTGTTTAAATTCCCCATAATAATGTTATCAGTGTACTTCTGTGCCCATTTTATAAAACCTTCACAAAAAGTCAAGAAACATAATTAGAACATGGTAATGACAATAAATATTGTCATGCTTTTCTTTGCTTTTGCATATTTCAATTCATTAAATTGAGAACAAAAACAAATCTGTGATTACAAAGCAGAATAAGGACCTGAATTCGTACTTGTATAGAGATAAAAATCTCCTCGGTTTCAAAATATTTTATTATCTAGTAAATTGCATAAAAATGCATCTGCATTAAATATACTGTACCATTAAGTTTAAATCCAAACAATTAATTACACAGAAGTATTTAATTGTCATCTTTTCATTCCATTCATTGATTCCGAAATCACTTTATAAACATAAAAAAATTAAAACAATATATCAAAAGTCAAGTCAAAAATGGACTTGACTTGGTACTGATATGACATCAAAGCAAATTATTTTTTAATTCCTTCACAATTGGCGGTTCATGAAACTTGCACCACTGACAATGGATTATTACTTAATAACATAACATCCTGCACAGGAAACACGAGTATTATTTTTTAATAAAAAAACTTCATGATTTAGATTTACCCCGGTCATTTCCCACTCAATGTCTGTTCGATTCGTGGTCACAGTCCTCATGACTATAAAATTCAGCTTTTGAATTTACTAATCTCTTTATATACATTAAATAATACCTTAAACAACTTTCCAGTTGATGGCTGTCAATTTTAAATGCAAACAAAACGTCCTTCCATTAAAATATCTATGAGAAAAAACGCATCTTCACAGTCAACACCATCGCCATCTTGCCTGCGCTCGAAGAAAGAAAAGAGAAAGTTTACTTAAACTTACATGAGATTGTATCATCCGAACAAGATCCTTCCCCATTCTACTTGCGTTAATAAACCAAGATAACCCCTTTCGTTAGTTCTATATTCATAAGAAAATCACTAAAAAAATATTTTAAAAACATCACAAAACAAACCAAACCACTAATCAGACCTTGCATATCAGCCATCTTTCTTTTTGAGATGGGTGTTCGTAAATTCCATTGTTTGAAACACTCCGAAAGCGGAAATTACGTACCGGAAGTGATTTTTGTTGCTGATTCCTGAACGTGACCAAGAAAACCGCGCATGCTCGTACATCTTTGTTGATCGTTGTTGATATTTTCTCTTTTATTATTTTGACATTTTTTTTTTTGTATTTTAAGTTTTATTTTAAGCTCAAATAGTAAAGGATGTCGGTTAGCGATCCTTTAATAAAAAATTTAAAAGGTAAGACATATAAAATCCTAAATAATATACTTCGAAATGTATTTTCATTAAATTCATTCCGAAAACTTCACCGAAATAATAAAACACAAATTACTTTACGACTTACAATCCTTTTTTTTCCTCTAGGACATGCTTTAAAATTATCTCACGAAGCGCAGGAAAACGGAGAAATAAGCGATAAGACACCAGATTTTCAATTATTTTCCGAAGCTCTTGAGAAAATATTGCACAAAGGCTGTTACAGTTATTGCTGGAATTGGTTGGACGAACTTGGTCACGATATGGAAATCGGAATCATCGAAAAATCATTTAGCTATACAAGGGCTGTGGAAATTGTTAGATCCTGTTATAAAGTTCGAACACCACTAGGAAAATTACGACTAGTTATTAGATGTTGTTTAGTCAACAAGTGCCTTCATATTCCCATCGAAGTAATGGTAAGGTGATCGAATTTTAAATATATTATTTGCATATTTCTAAAGCAAAATATATATATTTCCAGGTTAGGACGTATAAAGAACGATGCTGGAGATGGTATGATAGTAACAATTCAATATTAGGAGATGATATTCTTGGAGAAATATTTTTATCTGTGATGTTGCAATGCTCGATGTTGAGGTTTAAGTTAGACATTAGCAATTCTCGATTTTTAGACTGCTCATTAGAGATACCAAAAAGTGTTTTTATTGAATTTGTACCTTGTGAATCATTAGGCGTGGCAGTGAGTTTTATTGATGATAAAGCCTTAGTGGTTCATGTTGATGAAAATGGAGTAGCTGCTGAAGATGTATGTATTTATCAAATTATCTGAATCTGATTCAGAATTAATTTTAAAAAAAAATTGTTATTTAGGATCAGATTCAAGTGGGAGATGTTATAGATGAATTAAATGGATATGTCTTGGGTACCGAAATGAGAGGAAAGTTAAATAGCATCATGTCAAAATATAAAAATAAACCTATTACTGTCAAACTCATCAAACGGCAAATTGATGAAAATGCATATTCTCCAATATTAAATTTATTAAGGAAGGCTGATATTGATTTTCCTAACATAAAATTGCAGCTTGATATGGAAAGAAAAGTGGAAAAAAAGCTGGATAGGACGACTGGCACTTTAAGGTAATTTCTTAAAGTTACAAATGATGTTCAGTTAAAATAAAAATCCTTTTTTTTTTTTTCCCAGAGGTGGGCAAATTGTTAATTATGTAGGAAGTTTGGATATTGGGAAAGAAGGTGACGTGAAACAAATAGAAAAAGCAATAACATCAGTCGTTGAACTAAATTTGGACCTAGTTAAAGTCCGATTAGAATGTCAAGAATTAGGACTGAAAGTTGTCAAGGAAATTTCTGGAGAAATATTATTTAACAATTCTTTTATGGAGATTTCATCGTGTGGGCAAACTAGGAAATATCCGAGTCATTTTGCTTATATATCGGGGTATGACAAGAAAATAAAGGGGAGATAATTTTTTTGCCCATAAATTAATGTTTTACATTTCCTTAGGGACGATATTTGTAACGTATCGAAGCATTTCACATGTAGAGTGTTCCAAAGTGATAACGATAACGACATACAGACGATATTGCAAAGCATAGGGCAGGGATTCCAGAGGACTCATTTTGCGGTTTAGTCAATCATTAGCTAGAATTTCTATCGTAAGTATTTTTATTTCATTCCTGGAAGTTTTTTATTCTTGTTTTCTGATCTTTTTAAAAAAAAATAGTTTTGTTCGAGCATGCGCTTTCGGAAGGGTCACGTGACATCTTTTTTACTAGTGCCACGACATTTTCTGCACATTTTTGTTTATTTATTTTTTTTTTCGCTGCTGCTTCTAAAACTCATAAATGGGTAGAAAAATACCTGGAAGAAAGCACCACGGTGTTAGAGATCCCGAAAAACAACAGAAAGCACGGTTTGAAAGGTAAGTAATTTGGGTGTCATGCAGCAATTTCAATCACGCTCAAAATATTTGAATGTTACTAATGTAAACATAACCTCAAAATTTCTCTAATTTTTTTTTTTTTTTTTTTTACAGCATACGTTTTAAAGTAGACAATCCACCTAAAAGACCTGACGATCAGGAGATTCCGAAAAGCGCACTTAAACTCTTGAAATTGAAAGAGCAAGCAAAGCAACCCATCAAACGAAAAAGAAAACCAAAGAAAGAATTATTAAGTCTGGAAAAATTTTTAGATAAGGATGAGAAGTTACCTGGGATGGTACGTCCAGACAAATTCATCCCAAAAATTGTTCAAAAACCAAATGAGAAACCTGCAAGTTTTATTAATAGAATTCATAACATTTCTCAGGTAAAACTTTTTGAAGTTTGTAATCCTCAAATATCAATGTTATGACAACTTTTAATGTCTTTCTTTTTTCATTTTTATTTTAGAGCATTTTAAACGAAGTTCAATTTGAAGAACAATATAAACTTACAGTTCAACGAGATCCTGAAACAGGGAATGTAGTTAAAGTTGAAAAGAAAAAACCAGATCCATTTGATCCAACCTCTAAAAGAACTAGCAAAAAGAAAAAATTATCTGTCAAGAAAAAAGAAAAGAAATTAGCAAAGTTAGAAAGTGATTCAAATGTCAAAGATTTTAGTCAATTTAAAGATGTTGTTGAATTCGGAGAAATTGTCCACAGGCCTCCTGTCAAATTGCCAGCTTTAAAAAACGCTGAGAAAATTCCTTCCTCAAAGCAATCAAAAACAAAAAATTTATTGCTGTACAGCCTAATGAAAAAGGATAAAAACAATAAATTATCACAAATAGAAAAAGAAAAACAGGAAAAAGAAAGAGAGTTTATAGTTCAAGCCTATCGTAATTTAAAAAATAAGAAAAATATGGTCAAATAGTTTATAATAAAATTTTTAAATAACAAAAAAGTAGTAAAAAATTCAATTTAAATCTGTTCTCCTAGATAATAACTCCAACACAGCATCTCTTTGTAAAGTAAAAACTCCTACATCTGCTAATATTTCGCTAACATCATACTGATTATCACATTTTTTTGTAATCGCTTCTTGTAAAGAAAGCGCCAGTCCTTGCGGCATGGATAAAAGTACGCAAGAATCTTTTAAATATTTAAAATGCACTTCTGGTTTATTGTAATATTGCCCAAATAACGGGAAAAGATTTTTCGTAATATCGTAATTAAACTGGGAAGCTCCTCCTTCGTTGAAAAGGCAAATAGCAACCATTTCTTCGTATAAATATTCATCCAATTTTTTGGCTAGGGACGTCCAGGCTTGTTTAAATAAACTTGCAGCTAATAATTCTTGCAGTTGGTGAAGTCGAGTTATTAACACTTGGAACATGGGGCATGCGGAAGGGCTAATGACGGGTTTGATGAGGTTTTTAGGCGAGTCCATAGCATGCCACCTGAAAAAAAATTAATACCAAGGTTAATTTTTTAGTTTTTAGTTCGCTAAATTGGCTGAAGATGGCGCTGCCGTTTGTTGCAGAAAACGACTGCTCGTTTTCAAGGAAATAAGCGAACTAGAGTATTTTAAAGGTAAAAGCTTACTTGTCTTTTCTGTAAGGCATGCTTTTGGCTTTTACGTCCATGAAAACATTATCTATAAGATCTTCGATTAAGTCGTCCCTCATTTTGCCTAAAATATGTATGTATTCTTCAAAAACGGAAGCAGTCGGATCCACATTGCCATCCAGTTTACTTTTGTAGTAATGCAGATGTAAGAAAAGCTGAAACAAAACTATTTTTGTAACAATTTCAAAGCTTTAAATTTCTGAACCCCACACTTACAGTATTAACACTCCATTCCTCCAAAACATTCCGAACGTAATTAACGGTGTTCAAAATGTTTGGAAATTTAGAATTCAAGGGATCTAAATTTTCCTCCCTCAGCATTTGAAGAAGTCTTACTCTGAAATCATCTATCAAATCTAACTGCAGCTGTAAAAACTGAAGCCTATGACCCGGTTGAGGCAGCATCTCATATCTTTCGGTGATGGTTGACAATAACGTCAAGAAGCCATCTGCGCATTCCGTCACGTGATTTTCGTCCACGTCTCCAGATACCAAAGTATCAAAGGCTGTTTCAGAGCCTAATATTCTGTCCATTTTTTCCAAATTAACTGAAAACAAAAACAAAAGTCGGTAATTTTCTTCATATTTAAAAACAAAAATAAAAAAACTTACATCTTTTTTCCATATTTATCCACTTAACAAATATTTGGGCTTGAGTTAAAACTTCTATCACTCCAGGTTCCGTTGAAGGATATCCAAAACTTGTTTTCAATTCCTTATCAAAACCCAAAGCCTCATCCACACAATGTGAAAATAACGAATCATCATAGTGAAGGTGAGGCAATTCAAAATGTAATTTTTCAACAACTATTTGCACCAAACCTCTCATTAGTTCAATCTGAAAAAAAAAAATTTCGACATAAATTTCTATTACAATTTTTTCTGTTTCGGTAACTTACTTTTGCTATCACATTTTTCTTTCCAATTTTATCATACAAAGGCTGTATATTTTTCTCTATAAAATCCTGATGATCCCTGATCCAAGTGAGAACTTGTGTGAAGAACCATTCAGGTTTATCAGCTCTGTTCGTTTGCCTGGAACCCATAAAATGGTAAACAAACCTTTTACGAAGAGGCTTGATTAATTGGGTCATAGGTAGGCTTAATGGTGGGAAATCTGTTACTACTAATGATGTCGTTAAAGCTTTTGAATCTCTATTAAAATCACTGTAAGGAAAATATTACTGACTTTTGTTATTTCGTAGTGACTTTACTATATTATCATAAATAAAAGGATACAGTTGGATTTGAAGCAAATTCTCTGTGAGAATTTGAAATGTATTCATAGTCTCTGTTGATGGCATGACTAAAACACTATTTCCTACAAATGGCCATTTGATTGCTTTTAATATCTCGTCATATTCACTTGTGAATCTATCTTTTAGAATATTATGCCAATAATGCATTGTTTCATTGACAAAAGTATATAAATGAACACATTTTGAATCTGTTAACGTTGTGCAAATGTGACATAGGGTTAAGTAATTCATTATTTGTTTTTTATCATTTTTATCATTTATAGCTGCTTCAATTGTGTTTGAGACATCCTCAACTTCTTTTATTATTTTTAAATAGTCAAAAGTTTTTTCTAAATCATCTATTTTATTGATGTATGTTTCAGCCTTTACTTTTACACGATCTACTTTTTCTTGGTAAACATTAACAGATTTATTTAATTTATCATGTTGTTTAGATAAATTCGAAATTTTTTCCAGCACTTCTTCGACGTGCTTACTTGCAGTTGATATTGTCGATGGGAACTCATTTCCCGTCAATGATAACTAAAAAGAGGAAAAGTAAATTAATAATTTTAACAGGGTTAGGTTAGAATATTGTAAACAACTTACCGATTGCTGAATTTTTTCCTTCTCATCTTCTAATCTTTTCTAGTGTCGTTGCATACGTGAAGTTTAAGTAAGTCCTTCCCTAATTCTTCGTTTAATTTGTTAATAACGGATTCTTTTACATTTGAATCAGGTACTTCAATATTATCCATACTTGAAATTATTATTAATTTTTTTTTTGTTTGTGTGAGTGACGTTGGAGGAAAACCACGTGAGCATGTTCATTTCCAACATATAAACCGCTTATGTTAATCATATGAACTCGCGGTTTTTTAAATTTTCGAGCGAAAATTGACTCTAGGGACACGACATTTCCCGGCTTCGGAGTCGCGTTTGTTGTTTTTTCGTTTTCGTGACCATGGATGCTTTTTTAAAAACTGGGAAATTAGGAACTTCCTCAGGGAATAAATCGGGAAATGCAAAACCTGGATCATCAGGAGTTAAACCGAAAAGGAGTCAAGTCATTCCATGGGTTGAAAAATAGTAAGTTATCGAGATTTTCTGCTATAACCTATTTTGGTTAAATTTTACAAAAATTTTTTCTATAAATTATTTCAGTCGGCCAAAAACTGTTGACGATGTCGTCGAACAAGCCGAAGTTGTATCAGTATTACGTCAATGCCTTGAAGGTGCTGATTTACCGAATTTGCTTTTGTACGGACCTCCCGGTACTGGTAAAACATCAACTATATTAGCTGCTGCCAGACAGTTGTTCGGTGATATGTATAAAGATAGAATTTTGGAATTGAATGCATCTGATGATAGAGGTATCCAGGTTGTCCGGGAGAAAGTTAAAAATTTCGCCCAGCTGTCAGCTAGTTCTACAAGACCTGATGGCAGACCTTGCCCGCCTTTTAAAATAGTTATATTGGATGAAGCTGATTCTATGACACATGCAGCTCAAGCAGCTTTAAGAAGAACTATGGAGGTTTACACAAAAACAACTAGGTTTTGTTTAGTTTGTAATTATGTCAGTAGGATTATTCCTCCTCTCACATCTAGGTGTTCAAAGTTTCGATTTAAACCTCTTGGTAAGTGTCTTGAGTTATATTTATTTAAAAATGGATACTTAATTTTGTAATTTTTTTTTAGGTAAAGAAAAAGTATTTGAAAGATTAGAAAATATCTGTAAAGAAGAAAAAGTCTCATGTTCAAGTCAAACTTTGAATAAATTAGTTGACAGCTCAGGCGGCGACTTGCGAAGAGCCATAACAACACTTCAGTCGTGTGCCAGACTTAAAAATGAAGGAGAGGAAATTTCAGAAGCTGATGTTGTGGAAGTAGCAGGAGTAAGAGCATTAGCAATTATAATAGGCCTAGTTTCTTTTCTCTGCGTAAATTTTTCATTCACTATTTCTTTTTTCTAGATTGTTCCTGACAGTTATCTAACTCGCCTTATGGAAGTTTGTGCCAAAAATAATTACAATGATATTGAACAATTTGTCGAAGACTTATTATTTGAAGCTTATTCAGCAACTCAGCTAATAGAACAGCTGTGTGAAGTTGTTATTGATGATTTTAGACTATCAGATAAAAAGAAAGCATGCATTTTTGATAAGTTATCGGTAAGCTACTACAATTTGTTTCATTGTGAAGATAATTTTTATAAAACGATTTCTTTATTCTTTAGGTTGTGAGTGCTAGGTTGCAGGATGGTGCAAGTGAATATATTCAGTTGGTGGACCTTTGTTGTGCTGTGGCCAAAGCATTGCAGTTAGAATAAGTTTCATATACGGTAATCTTTTTTCTTTTTCTTTTTTATAAGGGAGAGATGATCATATAAATTTTTAAAAAAAAAAGAAAAAAAAGTTTTGTGGTTTCGAATGATTCAAAGAAATATTTCCTGGCATAGATGTGAAATCCTTTAGGTCTTTGTTAAGTCGCATCCGTAAACTGAGGGTTATTATTCTCTTAACAAGAGGATAAAATTAATAGGATAGTTTGATTACAAATTACGAAACCATTTAAAAAAATTAATTTTATATTCGATTAAAAAGTATTAAAAACTATAGATTCAAAACAAAAAAAAAATCGAGAATAATACTGAATTTAAAAAAAAAAAAATTATTTCTCTACAGTCTTATAAAGCGAGGAACTTATCCACTAATTTATCTTTTGCAACACGTAATAAAGAGATAATAGCGGGTGCACAGGTGCCCCTTGTCGGTTTTATAAAAAAAAAAAAAATTATTTCTCTACAGTCTTATAAAGCGAGGAACTTATCCACTAATTTATCTTTTGCAACACGTAATAAAGAGATAATAGCGGGTGCACAGGTGCCCCTTGTCGGTTTTATAAAAAAAAAAAAAAATTTGAGTCCTGGTAACACATTCGGTAAATTACCTAATAGCGTGCTTACTATAATTAATCATATAAAAAAAAAATTTAAAAATAAGGGAAGAAAATTTTGATTGTTGTAAAAAATGTCTAAAACCGGAAATAAATATCGAGACGGAATGAAAATTGCCGTCCTACATTAAATCCTACACATAAAATCAATTATACATACAAGTTTTTTTTGGTTGAAAGGAAAATACGGAGAAGTCTTATCGTCGCTTTTTATTATATAATTCTTTGTTGACGCTGAGGACCTTAGGACAGTAAATTTCCGCGAGTTTTAAGTACGGGATATCTGCTCCCTCCAAATCGAACTCAGCTGAGAATTGGTTCCAAACGTGAATCGTGTAGCTTTGACTGATTAATAATTTTATAAGTCTGGATTTGCCGTTTTCGAAAATTATTTCTGGCATTTCGAAGGAAACCGGGGTAAATGAGGACTGAGGGTGGACGTGGAATCCTTTACATTTAGGATAGGTCATTTCGGAAGTTGTGTTTGCGTTGCATCTTTTTCTGAGGACGCGTGTTATGACCCCTGGACCGTTGTGACCCCAAATGCAGCCGTCGAACGTTCTGAAATAATTATTAATTAATTAATAACAAGTATTTAATTAGTAAATGGAGGTTAACGCTTTACCAATTAGTGGGCCATGAGAATTTCTTTCTGGGGCTTCTTACTTCCGTAAGTAGGGAAAGTGTCGGTTTCATCCGCTAGGGTCGCTGGTGAATATCTTCTGTTATATTGTGTATTATTGTTGTTGAGTGGGGGTCAACGGAAAAAAAACTTTCTGAGGAATTTTGATTAGAGACCCTATATAATAACAGACTGGTGAATTTAAATTGACGCCATATTATTCAATATGGCGGCTTACAATGCAGTAGCTTCAGCAGAAGAAAAATCGCCATTTTTCAAGTAAAGCCGTCTGGATTTTTATTTTAGGATTTTCAGAAGGCTTTTCTCAAAAAAAGAAAGTCGAATAAGATTCAAATTAAAAGATGCAAATTTGAGATATTGGTAATTTTACCAATACACAGTAAAAAATTTTGTGTACTTTTAACACACTTTCTGTGTAGAATATGGTCCACATACTTTTATTTGTAATTCTGACAAAATGAGAATGTGTTAAAAAGTTACTAAAATTTATGTGTTATTATTTACATGATCGTATATGTAAATAAAGTCATCAATTTTTAATGTAGGTGTTTTCTTACGAAAATTTTTACCGTATTTGTGATTTTTTTTTTCAGGCTTATACATCAAGCATTTCAAAACCAAATCTAACCAAACCAAACCACATCAAACAAGAACAAGAACCCAGCTAATTTTTGAAAGAAGCGAATGCTACCCTGAATCCAATCCTGAACCCGGAATCCTAGCCCAACAAATCAAAAGGATGCTAATCTGTTCGAAAAATTTATCCTGGAACCTGTTTAAGCCTGAACCTGAATCTGAATCTCGACGTGAAAAGTACTTACGTTAGTAGGAAATAAAGCCGTTAGAAGTAATAAATAATCATTAGGGTGTTCCTTATTTTGCGAATTTTCTAATTTCGAACTGACCACCCCCAAAAACTGTTCTTCCTAGTGGACTAATGCACCCTCATTTTTTTTTTTTTTTTTTTTTTTTTTTTTTTTTTTTCAGAATTTTCCGATCTCGGGAAAGCATGCCGCCATGAGTTTTAAGTTCCGAAAATTCCCATAAAAGAAAAAAAGTCGCCAGTTTTTTTTTCGCGAAAAAATGTGGTATCTTGATGGATATTTTGCGTAAATCACGAATCTCAAGTCCGTTTTTTTGTCTGGTTTAGTTTTTGAACTAGCTGCCGAAATATGAGCAAAACTAAGGACTTCATACGTTTTATCACTTTACCAGGTATTTTTTGCAATATTTTGGCTTTTATCTCAAAAACCGAAGCAGGTATAAAAAAACGGAGTTAAGATTCGTGATGTACACAAAATTTCCTGTAGAAAAGCAGATTTTTACGCGAAAAAAAATTGTCGAATTTTTTTCTCTTATGGGAATTTATGGGGCTTGAAACTCACCAACCACAAACTTCCAAGGCCGGAAAATTTTGAAAAAAAAAAAAAAATAGGATTTATTAGTCCATTAGAGAGAACAGTTTTTGGGGGTGATCAGTTTTAAATTCGAAAATTGGCAAAATAAGAAGCACCCTAATAATCATAGAAGTATAATTTCCTTCAATTATTTTAGTTTAGTCTCTGCTTTAAAAAAACTAAGATCCTTTAAACTTTCGTATTCCTTTTTTCCAGAGTTTTATCAAGATATTTGTTCATCGAACAGTAATTTCAAGCCGCTGTTCAAACGAAAAGAAATTTTAAAAGGAATAGTGAACTTTTTACTTTATTTTATTCGACTACCTCTGTAAAAAAATTACTGAGTAAAAATAAAAAGAAATGTTGTATTGAAGCTATATATTGAAATGCTTACTAATTAGAAATAGACTTAACGTTAGTAACAATGTCATGATAACAATATTTAAGGAGAAAAATTTCGTTTTGAGAATTGATTTGAGAATTGATTTGAGCTTGATTTGAGAATTTAGTATCATGGAATTTGTATAATACGTACATTTTTTTTTTTTTTTTTTTTACTTCTAGCTTCTTATTTTTTTTTATGTTTTTTTGGGGAAAAAAATAAAAATAAAATAAAACTGCCTAATTTCCAGTGCTATAAAACTGAAATTTTTCTCCATGAATATGAACATAAGAAAACTTTGATTAAGCTAATATCTAAAATTAGATTGAAAATAATTTAACAACAGAAAAAATCTTAAATCTAATTAATTCAGTTATCATTTTGTCGAACAATTTACACTCAAAAGAAATATTCTGTTATTATACATTCGCTTGTTGTCTCATATTCCAAAGTTTCATAAGGTTTCCAACATTTCGTGTAAGGCAAGTCTTTTATTGCTTTAACCTGAAATTCATTACTACTTTTAATGATATAACCGACATTAAGGTCTGAAATTCGGACTGTTACATATTTTTCGTATAACACGTATACAACTGAGTCAAAAGAAAAAATGCAATGCATTCCCAAAATTAGCTAACTGGTTCGAAGAATCTTCGTAAAAAAAATTATTTAAAGTAAAAGTAACTTTATTTAAACTAACGGCACTTCCTGTATGTATAAAAGTATTAGGTCGTAGTTTAAGTTTTTTCGCTATAATTTCACCATAATTTTTCATTGATGTCAAATTTGTCATTGTACAATTTTTTAAAATCGGATTAACATCTAGCAGTTTTTTATCTTTGTAAAAAGAATACATCCATTTTTGATGCCTTACGGACAGAGAATATGATAAGTCTTTGAAGTTTTTTAATTTTTGAGCTAAGTCATCAAAAAAACCATTTTTACTTTCAAAACGAATTGTATGGTATAATCTGGGAGGGCCCATACGCTTAATAACTGAAGGGTAGTGGGTGAGAAAATGGTCTTTAGGTATTAATTTTAAATTTAATTCGGAAACTAAAATTTGATGGTGCTGATATATTAAATTTTTAAGCTCAGTTAGCATTTCACATGTTATGTTTGTTGCCAAACAAATTTTGAGAATCCGAATCATACATAAAATTAATTTCCATTCAGGCAAACTTTTAAGTGCAGTCATATATTCTTTTAAAATTAATGGCAAATGTATGAGTAGACAAAGAGTTTGGGCGGCTTTTTGCCCTATTTTGTTGCTATCTTTACTGATCGTAACAATACTCGGCAAATTTGCACGATCGTGTAAACTGTAATCAAAAGATTGTATTCTTAAATTTAATTCGTCCAAGTTAAAAATTTTTAAAGAAAAACATTTTAAAAATAGAATTTTTGCATCTCTTTGACATGTACCCTCCAAACCATCGTGTGTAATGTCGACTGTTACATTCGCACAAGGGTTAAAATGTTTTAGAGAAAAAAAAGGACTAGAGTCTCTGACTCCGAAAAAATTAAAGGTTTCACTATTCGAATAGTCCATCATTTTACATAAATTGTCAAAACTTTCATTTTTTCTTAAAAGAGTATCATCTGCACTGCAGCTGATTTGGGATTGTTCTTTCGACATAATACAAATTCGGCAATAATGATTACTTTGAAAACTTTCATTCATCCCATAAACAGCCGCCCCACCTAAATTATCAAAAGACAAATACACAATCGTTCCTTTTATACTAGAATTTAAACTTTTTACAAAAACCCCCCTTTCCTCTAAAATTTTTACATCGTTAATTATTGTTTTTAAAACCGGTTGAATGCCGAACTCTTTAATATCTCCTACGTAGCATAAGGCTAATAAGTGCATATTTTCTAATTTAGAATTTAAGTGAGGAGGTAAATTTTGTAAGGTAAAATAAAAGCCACCCAATTTATGGGTAGATTTTTTAGAGCCAATTGGGTTGCACACCTCAAAGTCGTCATAGTAAATTTCCAACTGAATAGCGTTTTTATTGTTATCAAAAAAAGAACTCGATTTAAAAACTGTACCATCCTTGAAAGAAGAGTACGAAAAATTTTCATTGAAATCTTTAGGTTTATATTCAGAGGTAAAATATTGCTGAATTTTTGAGTCATTTAATAGAAATTTAAGCGTTTCCAAAAGTGGGATATAAGTGAAGGTTCTTGTAATAGGAAGTTCTTCAATGAACCCAATCTCAGAGTTATATTTTCTGTCATACCCAATACCGTGTGCCTTTTTAATTGGATGTACGATTTTATTTTTAAAAATTTTGTCCCTATGATGCTTACTAATATTATTTTCAAAAGGATACATGAACTCTTCGCTAATCGTTTTCCTATCTGTTAAATCTTCAGTAAAAACAATTTTGTCAATAACTGGGAAAACTAATTCTGAAGTTTTTTTCATAATTTTATTAATAGTTAGTTCAGGCAGACCTAAGGAATATAAATCTGAAATGTAATCGCTAATTTGATCCTGAATTTCACTATTGCTTTTGAAAACATTTTCATCGGTTTCATCACTTGATTCTTCATTAGAATTATAATAATCAAATCCTGAAAATTCGGTTTGGCACTGTTTTACTTGCTTAATGTCATGATTCCTGTCAAAACTCTTACATTCTGAGGATAAAATGAGAGATGCATTATTTTGTTCATTAGCAGGCTTATATTTACCAGATATTATCGATTCATTTTGAGACATTAAACAAATTTTAGCGTGCTTTTTGTACCCACTGAAAGTTGAATAAATATTACCACATCTTTTCGGACATGGAAGAGCCATGCCAGTGGTTTCAAAAAAATCGTGTTCTGTTTTAAAGTGCTCACAAATTATTTGAATATTTTCAGCTTCGAAACTGCATACATGACAGCGGACATGACTCAATTTATTATTAGAATTATAATTATGACCATCAAGTCCTAAAAATTCTGTTTGGCTCTGATTTGGTTGCTTAGTGTCATAATTCCTATCGCAACTCTTGCACTCTAAGGATAAAATGAGAGATGAATGATTTTGCTCGTTGACAGGTTTATCGGATATTATCGATTCAACTCGAGACATTGAGCAAATTTTAGCGTGATTCATGTACCCTTTGTAAGTTGAATAATTTTTACCACACTTTTTAAGACATGGAAGAGTCATGCCACTGGTTTCAAAAAAATTGTGTTTCGTTTTAAAATGTGCACAAAGTGCTTCTATATCTTCAGCTTCGAAAATGCACACATGGCACTGAAAAAGCATTTTTATTCATTTATTTTTTACTATTATTGGGTTTGACAAGATTAATAATTTTGAGAATTTTTACTTTCTTAAATAAAAAATAAAAACAGTCTCATTTTGTGATTGTCATTATAAAAATTTTTTAACGACATTTAAAACGAATAATACGAATGCTATGCAGTTGAACTTAGGCGCAATAAGTGCAGTTAATTATGACTCTTTAAAGAAATTGATTTGAAAATATTTTTTGACAATACGATGAGCTTTAAAATTTCGGCAAAGACAGTTTCTATTTGATAAATATTTTTAGAAAAAAAAAAAAAAAAACGAATTTAATTGTGTTATTGTGAAGTATGAGAAACTTTTAGGCTAACTATTTTTTGCTGAATACAAGTTTGAAAAAGGAAGGAATATTACGAGAAAAAATTACACATCCTGTACCCTTTTAACTATTCTATAAAACAATGGAAATAAGCCTAAGAAGTACCGTTAATTGCAACTTTTAAAATATTTAAATTTTTAAAAAAAATTTAAATAATATCTTTTTAGTGAAACCAGTAAAAAACCAATTTTGAGAAAATTCAAGTTAAAAACAATTTGGAAAAACTAATAGCTTTAAATTTAGACAAAGGCAATACAATAAAATTGCAATAAATTTTTTTTTTTTTTAAATTAGATTTAAGATTATTTTCGATAACAGTTAATTTTCAAATTTAGACAAAAACAATAAAAAATGACAATATTAAAAATATTATTGCTTTTAGAGAAGTTACATAAATGATCGTTAAAGTAGTTATTCCTACGTTTACCCGTTAATTAACAGATTTTCGAACCAACAAAAAGTGTAGGAAAAATTTTTAAACTAGTTTTTTATAAATTCAGCAAAACCAGTAAAACAACCATTTTGAAAAAAAAAAATATTTAAAACAATTTTTAATACCAATCGGCTTTTAAATTGAGAAAAAATAAGCAAAATAGCTTGCATTTAAAAAACACATTTTAAACCTCAAGTTAAATTTTATTATCGCCAAGTAAAATATGAACTATTCTTTAAAACAACGGAAAAAAGTTTAAAATATGCCATTCAATGCTACTTTCAAACAATTCAGATTAAAAACAATTTTAAAAAACCAACTTTTAACAATTTTTTAATTTTTTTTTTTTTACGAAAATCTGATTTTATGAATATTCGTTACCGTGAGCAAAATTCAATACAGTCACTTCAGAGTGATGTTAAAAATTAAATTAAAAACAATTAGCTTTAAATTCTAACAAAAGGAGTTAAATAGATCTTGTGCTTAAAAAAAAAATTTTTTTTTTCAACCTCAAATTAGAACAAAAAAAAAAAAAAAAAGGCTTAAGAACTGCCTTAATTGCTATTTTTAAAAAAAAAATCAGGTTTAAAACAGTTTATAAAACTTAATTGCTTTCAAAGTCAGACAAAAGCATTAGGATAAAGATTCTGAAAAAAAAAAAAAATTTAGATTTAAAATAATTTTTAAAACAAATAGCTTTCTTATCCGGGCAAAAACTTAATTTGTTTTTAAAGCTGAAATTTTTCCAAAAATTTCTAAAATTCTGCTGTTACACTTGCTCGGAATTCCGAAAAAAAAATGTTGGAGAAAAACGTAGAAGTTTTCCAGGTCTGACGAAAACTTAACATCAAAGACGAAGTGACTCTTGAAGAGTTTTTCGACAGCTTTCGTTGCTTCGTACTGTCGCAAATTTATAATGTGATGATCTATTTCAAGTAAGAAATTCTGTATGACTGTTTTTTTTGGCCCCACGGCAATCAGCAACGGCTGTTTTACACCTTCTTTCAGGACAGGTTGAATTGAAGTTCCAATCTAAAAGAAAAAAAAAATTTAACGTATACGGGTAACTATACTTTAACGAAAATTAACTTAACTTACTTCTTTAAAAACAATGAATTTATTTAATATACTATTAATACAAGCTCTTTGAGCAGACTTATTTTTCCCCTTTGGAGTAGGAGGCAATAAACGTATCAAGTAGAGGAATGAATTTATTGTTCGGTCCCAGTCTAAATTAAAAAAAAAAAAAAAAAAAAAAAAAAAAAAAAAAAGTTAGTTACGCTTACGTTCTATTTTATTTATTCATGGCAATGAAAATGAAAGACGCTATAGTAGAAAATTATTATTCAGCAGCTCTTAAAAAAAATTTGGCAGTATTTTTTCCATTTCCGGGCATAATAAATATTATAATAAGGAGCAATATTTTGTTTCGAGCAGTAAAATGATAGAGTTTTGGTCAGTAAATTTTTTATTTCGGCAGTATAATCTTTGTATTTTGGGCAATAAATATAATTAAATGGCTTTAAGAAAAAAATAGTTTGTAATCGAAAAATTTTTTATCCACAAGGAGCACTTAAGTGACTGGAGTAAAAAGATTCCTAGTCTTCAAAACTTTCTAAAAAACTTTTACCTCTGAACTGGGAAAAAATTTTTTGAATAATACCTGCTTTGCCGGATTTTTAAAAGAAAATTGATAGCTTCAGAGAATTTATTTATGAAGATTTTTCGGCCTTAAAAAAAAGTTTTTTAAGGAGACTATCAAGTTCTTCGAAAACTTTAGTGGGTACACCTAATTGTAAGCCAGGATGACTTTTTTCTCTTACAATTAATTTTTCGCCTTTTTTTTTTAACCGCCAAATAAATTTTTTTTTATTATGCATTAATAACTGCAGGCAAAACATTTTTTTTACAGCCCAAATAATTTTTTCCCCATATTTATCATTAAAAAATGCTGGCCCAAAAAACGCTGCTCTTATAAATAATTTTATGCTTCTTTTAGTATAAATATTGCCGAACCTGTAATTTTTTTTCTGGCCTTTTAGATGCCTTTATTTATTATTTTTTTTCCCCTTCATATGCAGAAGCAGATATTTACCTAATTCGGCTTTTTCTTCAATTGTAAAAACTTTGATAATAGAATTTATGTAATCCTCGTATTTCTCAGAAAAATCAATTTTCAAATTAGGGAATAGTAGTTCGAATTCGACATCAATCTAAAAAGAAGAATAATTATTTCTAAATTGTAAAATATATACTATAAACTGGAAACAACTCTCAAATAACTAATAGAACTAAAGCTTTTTAGATAACATCATAATAGAAGGAACTTTTTTGTTTAAAAAATTAATTTGTTTAAAAAGTTTGTTAAAAAAATTCAATAGTAACACTTCCGCATAATGTTATTATAATAATAACGTTTTTCTTTTTTAAATTGAAATTTACCAGCTCCGGAACATCCAAAAATCGTGGAAAATTTTGAAAGAATAAATTATTTAGATACATATATCTTCTTATCTTGAATGTTTTTTTAGTCTTCGCTATTATCGCATCTAATTGCTCCGACGTTGCAAGTTTCATAAAATCAATTGCTTCCTCTAATTCGTCAGTGGGATCGACTTTTTCGGCAGTAGGTTGTTCAAGGGCATTATTGTTGGGAACTTTATTCTCTTATTAACGCGTTTCTTTTTTCCTCTTTTAATATTACCAAGTTTCGTTACTATGAAGCCGGTTTGCGTCTCCGGATTAAAAAATTGCTCCTAATTATAAACGGATGAAATTATAAAATAATAAAAAATCGAAATTGAAGTACTTACGTATCCATATTTTCGATCAGGCAGCCGGTGATTTGGGAATAGCTCTATTATAGCTTCTGCATATGCAGCTTTTTCATCTTTTTTTAAACTACGGTTGCCAGATTTAGCTTGAAATTTTATTAAGTCGTCACATACAATGGTCACCAGTTGTTTCCTCAACTTGTCTGATAATAATCCGTTTCGACCGTAAGATTCAACAATTTCTTTTCCCTTTGACGTCTTATTCAATAAAGCTAATAAACCTGTAATATTTTTTAAATGATTCATTTTACTACCACGATTGATGTCAAATTAACCGATGGGAAATGAAACCATACCTCTTTCGTTATTATACGTTTCTTAAGTGCAGAAGAACCATTTAAGAGATTCGCATCAACGATTGCTGAGGTTCCTTGTTCCTGCGCATCTGACAAAATATCCTGTTTCGGAGAGTTTTTTTCGAAATTCTCTAAAAGATTTTCTTCCCGAACAACATTATCTGCAATATTTAGCCAGAATCCTGGCAATCTTGGTTTAAATTCTCTTCCAGTTCCTCCCAATTTATAACTGGGATTATTTTCAGTACTTCTTCAGGTGCTGTATAAATAAATAAAAAATAAAGAATAAAGAATAAGTAATAAATAAAAAGAAGTTTAAATATAAAAATTAAATATAAACCCATTTTACACCTTCAAGAATATTTGGTATTTGAGTTCAAGGGCCTTACGGTGTAATTTAGATTTTTAATTTAAAATTTTTTTTTTTTTTGGTTCTTTTTAATATCCGATTTGACAAGATCTTGTGTTTTCTTCTTGTTAACAATGGATTAATATATTGAATTGAATTGAATTGAATTGAAAAAATTTACTTACGGTTAATTTCCTCGACACTAATTTTAATTTCTGTAGCAGTGTTTTGCTGTTTTAAAAAACTTTCAAGTACGAAGTCGGGGATATCTATCCCGTTTACATCTTTGAATGTTAATTTTTCCCATCACTTCCGGGAAAATACTGTGGGCAGCATTACGGGCCTGCTGTAAAACATCAGGCCCGTCAATGTCTGCCCACACTTTTTTTTCCCGGAAGGATAAAATCACTAACATTTTAAAAAAAAAAATTCACAATAATATTTTTTAAAAATTTGTTTTTGTTTTCACGATTTTTAATTAAAATCTTTTGTTTTTCTTTTTTTTTTTACCGTGGAACGAGGAATAACACCGGCAATGTGTCAAATTAACATATTATATTTGTTATTTTTTTGACACATTCATACTTATTAACATTGACAAAGCAATGTGTAAAATAATGACATAAAAAGGGATAACATACAGAGTATGTCGACCGAGTATGTTAAAAGTACACAAAATTTTTTACTGTGTATCTGAAACATTCAGTTTTTAATATGGCGATCCAATATGGCGTCTAAAAAGCAAACCAATCAGATTTATCAGTGAGTTCGTCAGTCTGTTTTATATAGGGTCTCTAATTTTGACGATAAAGGGTTAACGCATGCGCCATTTTGGATTATTTCCTCACCTGGAAACTTCTTTTGCGCATTCCACAGCCATTTCCCTCCCGACAGTATCGTAGCTAAAATTTATTATGCCGGATCCGACGTAACCGTCGGATTCAGCACCCGCATAATTGGACATGTTGCTTAATGATTTTAAAACTATTACATCTAAATCTAAATATAGTCCACCGAATTTGTACAGTGTAGCATATCGAAGTACATCACTTGCGTGGCTCACCGGCCACAGACTAGTTAACAAAGCTCCGGATTGGTACAAGTTGTGCAAAGGAGTATTAAGTAAATATCTGAAAATTTAAAAATGTATTTCAAAACAGGAAGGCCAAGTGTACTCGACTTTCAATCGAGATGCCGAAGGAATTCTTGTTCCATCGTAGTTGACGGATCGAATTTTCAAGTATGTGGCGTGGGGCTTCATTAAGAGAATCTAAAATGACTTTACCTTTCAAAATTGATATGCCTAATCTTGAAGTTTGGGTATTTTAATAATTCCTTGACTAGAAGATTTTGAGTTTGGCTAAGAGGCACTTTTACTGGACTAGAAATGAGTAAAAAAACATCTGAAAAAAAGAAAAAAATGACGATTATATTGTACGGTATTACAATGATTATACCAGGCCTGTTGCAACTTGCAAAAGGGTCGGAGACGATCCTCTTGCAAGTTGCAACGGGAGCAAGAACATTTTGTTTGTGTTTGAATTTTTCTTGAAGAAAATTTGGTCATGGACATACACAGTAAAAAATTTTGTGTACTTTTAACATACTCGGTCTACATACTCTGTATGTTATCCCATTTTATGTAATTATTTTACACATTGTTTTGTCAATGTTAATAAGTATCAATGTGTCAAAAAAATAACAAATATAATATGTTAATTTGACACATTGCCGGTGTTAGGGCTATTTCTAGTTCCACGATAAAAAAAAAAATAAAAGGATTTTGCGGAAAAAAAAGAAAACAAATAAAAAAAATAGTAGTGGCAAATTTAAATAAATCGTGATTTAAGTCATTGAAAGGATTAATTTTTCGAAGAGATTAGCATCCTTCTGTTTTGTTGTGCAAGGATTCCGGATTCAGGATTGGATTCAGGCTCGGAATTCGCTTCTTTAAAAAATTATACAATAAATTGCTGGGTTCTTGTTCTTGTTTGGTTTGGTTTGGTTTTGAAATGCTTGATGTATAAGCCTGAAAAAAACAGTTCACAAATACGGGAAAAATTTTCTTAAGAAAACGCCTAGATTAAAAATTTATGAATAGATAAATACGATAGTATGCAAATAATAACACATAAATTAGTAACTTTTTAACACATTTTCATTTTGTCAGAATTACAAATAAAAGTATGTGGACCATATTCTACACAGAAAGTGAGTTAAAAGTACACAAAATTTTTTACTGTGTACATACGGCAATATCGCTTGGCACGACAGTATTTTTGTCAAAAATTTCCTATTTTCTGTTTTTGTCTAAAATTTCCTAATTTGTTTTTGTCAAAAATTTTCTATTTTCTTTTTTTGTCAAAAATTTTCTATTTTCTTTTTTTGTCAAAAATTTTCTCTTTTCTGTTGTCAAAAATTTTTCTATTTTTGTCAAAAATTTTCTGCTGGTCATACGCTGGCTTGATTTATATAAAAATTTTCTGTTCTCTGTTTTTGTCAAAAATTTCCTATTTTGTTTTTGTCAAAAATTTCCTATTTTGTTTTTGTCAAAAATTTTTTATTTTTATTGCCAAAAATTTCCTATTTAATGTTTTTGTCAAAAGAGCTTTGTCTATTTTGACCGAAAATTTTGAAATTAGCCTTCTGTTGCTTTCTTGAGCGTCCATTTTGTCAGCAAATACTTTGGCTACAAGAGTTACGGAAATTCATATTAAATCGGTAAAAATGTTATTGTAAGAAGAACGTTCTAAGTATGGTAACCATATCATGGAAATAGTCTTCTTACAACAAAATTTTCACGAACTCTGCCAAGTTTTTGCTAAAATGTAGCATCGTAATTTTTCAAATATTATGTTTATAACGGATGAGGGCTGTACACTAAGGATTATAAAGGTTTTAAATGGGATTTCCGATGCCAATTTATTTCGCTAGGGGCTCTGCGTGTCTTTTAGCGGTAATCAACCCGAATCATTAGATTTCATTGACTACGGCAAGGACATTCAGCGCCCCTGGCGGAATAATTCTTTTGATTTCTTTGTTTTATAAAATTTACTTACCATTTTTCGGGTGAGCTAAAAGAGCAGATTCTACTGAACAGGCCTGCCTGAACCGTAATCTTATATCTGTGAAATCGGTCGGGCAGGAGGTTTCATGGAAAAAAATCCCGGAGCCTAAAGGAGGTTCCGTCTCGTTTAATTCAAGGAGGGCGTTCATTCCAGCTTCGTAAAAATAACATTTTATGTTCCCTTTTGAAAATCTATCTATTTTTATGAGATAAAAAGCGTAGAGAATGGATAAGCAGGAAATTGCTAAAACTACATATTGTGCCTTTTTCCGTAGCGGGGCTATCCTTCCCATTGGTCCTCGTTTAGTCAATTTGTAAACCTGAAAAAAAACGAAGAAAAAAAGAAAATGATGAGTGACATTTAAACGGAAGCCTAACAACATTATGCATATTTCTTGAAAGGCGACGTTTGTCATTAGTTGACCTTCGCTATGTTAAAAAAAATTAACACTTCTTAAGAATTTTTTTTTTAATGTGAAACTTATCTTTTTGCTTCTGTATCGTTTCCTTGGTTTTTATATATCGTATCAAATGCAACGTGATTCATCTTTTGATTCCCGTCATTGCATTAAGTTCTTTTAACAGAAGCAAAACAGCATACTTATCATTGTAATGGAATTATTTTGATGTTTAATGTCTTTATCATTGATAAGTAGTGCAATTAAATGTTTTGTATATTTTTTTAAATGATTCAGAAGCAACTGCTAGTTTTTTTTTATATTTTTACTCAGGAAGCTCAAAAAAAGTTCAGAGTGGTCCTTCACTGTCAAAAATTTCCAAAGCATTTTTTAAGTAACTGCAACGGGTGCTATTTGGCACCCAGTGCTTCAGAATTTGTTTCGCTGGGCGCAAAAAAATAGCACCGATAAAAATTCTCACAATCAATCATGAGAAAAAAAATTTAGAAGGAGAATTTGTAACACTTTTTTTATAAAATTCTTGAGTGGTAAAAATTTTGACCCTCAAAATTTACCATTTTTGACCATAATTTTATATTATAAATAATATTGTTATCAAAAAATATTGTGATCATTATTAAGAGGAGGCTTCACGGAATTCGAGAAGGAATGGCTGTTTTGTTTAACACTCGATTTACGGGGGAAAAAATCGAATTTCAGGTATCTAACGAACTCCTTTGACTTCTTCTTGTATTTTTGGTACAAGTTTCAACTTGTTCCAAGCAAACAAAAACCAGGAAAACAAAATCAAAGATTTTTGACCGCATTTTTTTTTGAAATTATTTTCCCGCCGTCCATACATTTTAGACAAGTTGAAACTTGCACTAAAATTTCCGGGATATATCAGAGGAGTTCGTTAGATACCTAAAATTTGGATTTTTTCATCGTAAATTGAGTATTCGACAAAACAGCCATTCCTTCTTGTATTCGTGAAGCCTCCTCTTAAGTGATACTAAGATCATAACATTATTAAGAAATATTATAATCATAATATTATTAAGAAATATTATGATCATAACATTATTAAGTGGTACTATAATCATTACTAAGTGATACTATGATCATTATTAAGTGATATTATGATCACAACATTGTTAAGTGATATTAAGATCCCAACATTATTAAGCGATATTAAGATCACAACTTTGTTAATTGATATTATGATCACAACATTATTAAGTGATATTAAGATCATAACATTATCGAGAAATATTATGATCATAACATTACAAGTGATACTATGATCATTATTAAGTGATATCATGATCACAACATTATAGTTATATTATAATAACAACATTATTAATTGACATTATGATCACAACACTATTAAGTGATATTAAGATCATAACATTATTAAGAAATATTATGACCACAACATTATTAAGTGATATTATGATCACAATATTTTTAAGTGGATCACAACATTATTAAGTTATATTATGATCACAACATTGTTAAGTGATATTATGGTCACAACATTATTAAGGGATACTATGATCACAACATTATTAAGTTATATTACGATCACAACATTATTAAATGATATTATGATCACAATATTACTAAGTGATACTATGATCATCATTAAGGGATACTATGATCACAACATTATTAAGTTATATTATGTGTTAAGTGATATTATGATCACAACATTGTTAAGTGATATTATGATCACAACATTATTAAGTGGTATTATGATCTCTCCATTACTAAGTGATACTATGATCATTATTAAGGGATACTATGATCATTATTAAGTGATACTATGATCACAACGTTATTAAGTAATATTATCATAATAATCATAATAATATTATGATCAAAGTTTTTATTGTGGAACAATTTCATTTTTGAAAATCCCCCCCTGCCCAAAAAAGCACAAAATTCGAATTCCCTGACGAAAGGGAAAAGGCGAGGCTTGCTCCACAAAAAAAAATTTAATAACAAAAATGAATTTTTAACCATATTTTGGCATAAATTTTAATTTGAACCCTTTAATATCGATTGCATCAAATCCGAATCCAACAAAATGCATTTAGTGGGATGACGGCATCAAATTTAATGCTAGCATAAGAATCTCTGATGAAAACAATTTCTAATGTCACTCACATTCACTACCAAATGGTTTTCGGGGTCAATAATTTCAAATCTGACTGAAAAAAATTTCTATCTCGCAATTCAAGATGGCGGAGGAAGCCTAAACCCTGAAACTCCCGAAAATTACTTGCGCATTATCTTTTATGAAGCTGAAAAAGCTTCCCTCCTAAAGTCTAATGAATAGTTATACATTTGACGATTCATTAGTAAACAAATAGAACGATTTTATATCGCCTATATTTAGCTTATGCAACGAAAATCGAAACTCATAATTACATTTGTTTTGCTTCTGGAACTTATGTAAAATAAACATAGGCGTTACAAAACTTCCCTAAATGATTAATTCCTCTAAAATATCTGTTCCATGTCAGTAAAAACTGCATTTTTCTGCGAATTCTTTTAATATATTAAATTTTCAATTTAGGTGTAACACATGTTGCATACTTAACCTAAATAAAGGCGCTTTAAAATTCTAATCTTACTTTCTTTTGTTTTAGAGACTAAGGTTTTATTTTTATGAATAAAACTTCAAAAAATAAATACCCGTCCACGGAGGCGATTTTTCAAAATAGGCTTCTGTCGTTAAAAGGTTAATAAAAACAATTTTTTAGCACAAAAAGAGCAGCCCACTTCATTGGATTTGTGACTGGTGTATTTATTTTTGAAAATTCAGAAGACCCATCCTATTCGAGAGTGAAAAACATCGGTTTAACTCTTATTCGTACCTTTTTGAACGGTTTTTTTGTGCCTGAGGGTATTCGTAAAAGTGTCAATGCTTTTTTCATGTAGATTTTACTTTTATTGCTCCATGGGACTTGTTATCGTGCGACGAAAGTAGTCTCAGGTCAAAAAAAATTTTTTTGGGAACAGTTTTATGGAACTGTAAAAAACTGAGTAAATAATATTGTAAAATTTAGCAGTCGTTTTTGAAAATTTGAGAAATAGGGAGCACCCTGGGCTCTCAGTAGTTGTTTATTAAAATTAAAAATTCCTTTCGTGATTTCCTGGCCTCTTTTATAGCCATTTCAATGCTAAACGGGTAAATAAAAATTTCTTGAGGTTTTGAAAATTGCAATAATTCATAATTTCGCTTCATTTTCAACCAAAGAATTATTTCATTTAAATTAATTTAAAATTATTTAATTTAAAAATTTAAAAAAAAACCAAAATCATAACCCTGACGTTTCAAAGTTCAGAGTTTGGATCAGTTCAGTGTTTGAAAAGCCAGGGTTTTGACAGGCTCCACTTTAAGATTTTTAAAACTACAGAATTTTTAACAAAATCAAGCGTAACCCATAACGTCTGACAGAAGAAAAAAAATGACCCTGACCATCTTTTATCTTGTTCAAGCCAATAAGTGATAATTATAGTCACTCGACATCTATTCTCATTAAAAGACATGATTCTCGACTTTTTTTCATTTTTTAATAATTAAAATTGTTTATAAAAACTTTAAGAAATTAAAATAAAAGATGTCCTTCCGTAGCTGTTATTTCACCCTATATGCATCGTTAATCATTAACAACGCAAATCGCATATTATAATTATGAATCGCATCCGTCACTTGAAGCGGACAAAAAAATAAAAAAAAAATACAATACGTTATGGTGTCAGGAGGGGTAGGCCTAGATCGATATCTCTGGTGTTCGTTTATATTTGACAAAAAAAAAAGTTAATGATGTTTTTGTAATATTTCACGTAATTTGACTGTAATGTTATTGCAGCCATCATTCTCAAATTGTAAAGAGTAGGGTGGATCGAAAAACACGAATTTTTGAATTTAAAAATGCGACAGCGCGAAAAAGTTGCATTTTAGCCTCCATATTAACCCTAAATTGTTTTCAGATATTTTGGAGGCCGATTTCTGTTGCCCCCAGAGGCCTAAGCCTTCTTGAAGTCTCATAAGGTCCGAAAAAATTAGAGCCGTATTTTGGTGCGACAGAGTTCATTTTCTATCGAAAATAAAATTTTTAAAATTAACTTTTTTTTAAAGAAAAATGTTTTTTTCATCCTCAGAAAAATTCCGTGTGTCGGAGGTGAACTAACGTATCTTAATCGTATATATGATTGGACATAGTCTGTTTCGATTGTTTATAAAAATCACGTGACCATGCGACTCCAAGTTTACTCGCCCGTGTTGCCGTAAACTTGAGGTCACGTGACACTTCCACGAAACGTCAAAACGGTCTAACTCCAATCATATTTACGATGGAGATACGTTAGTTAACCGCCGACGCACGGAATTTTGCATAAATAACTATGCATAAAATTTTTTCAAAAATTATGCATATCCAGATTTTTATGCTTAAAAGATTATGCATGTCCAAATTTTTATATAAATTGTACAAAAATAATACTTTTTTTATATAAATTTTTTGCATTTCATTTAAAAAAATTTTAAATATTTTACTCGTCTCTTTTTCGCACGGGTGGTCAAAAAAAAATATGGGCTTTTTTTGGAGGCAGTAGATTTAATTAACTCGCAACTCTCTTGACTTCACCTTTTTTTAACGGCTAAATTAATGATCCGATTTTAGGACACTTTAAGCCAATCTGTTTTGCAATTTCTACCAACGGACTAAAAGTCACAAAAAATGTTTTAAGATCTCCATACACAACCTTGAAAATTGATTTAGTAATTTACTTAACCCTTTCTAAAATAATCAAAAGCAATTGAAAGAACGTTAGAAAGAGGGAAGTTTATTTATTGCCCGGTCTGGTATGTGGGCACTTATTTATCTAAGATGCTTTATGTCATTTCGAGAAGTCGTATGTGGTTATTTGTTTTTTGAGCTTTTATTTATTTTTGAGTTAAACCATTGACTGATTATAAATTAGGTTAAGTTAAAAACTTTACAATTATCTATGGTGCTATTATAATTGAAGACATCAGTGGAAAAAGGAGACCGTTCAGGTTCCAACGAAAAACTGTAGTCAATAAATGAAAATCGAAAGAGGATCTAACATTTTCCTACTGCTTGTTTACAAACAGTACATAGAAAATTCTATCGGGATCAAAATGGCTTCCAAAAAAAAAACAATAGAAAATAGCCTGTTGTCTGAATTTTTTTTCGAGAGGTCCAACGGTCTCCTTTTTCCACTGATGTCTTCAATTGGTATCGGTCGGTTTTTTTTTTTTCTCTAATTTATAATTTCCACCCCTTCGATCAGTTGATTGTGTCATGCAATAAAAACCCCAAAAATCGTTAAAAATGCGACGAAGTAGTGTGTTAGACTTTAATCGCTTTGAAAACATTTTCCTGTTTTTTTTTTTTTTTTTTATTTTTTTATTTATTTTACCCGGAAAATCGTGCTGGTTTTTTAATGGACTTATTTAGATGTCAATTCGTAATTAAAGGCGGAAATAAAAAAAATTTTGAACAGGGGTCCGAAGCCGGTAAAAACTGGTTGGAGCCGACGCTGGGAGCGTCGGCGCCGAAATATGCAAAGTGCTGGAGCTGGCGCCAACTGGCCAAATAGCAAAATTTTTGCCGCTACGATGCTGGTGCCGGAGCCGATTGCAGCATTGGTGGCAGCACCACCATCAATTTTCTCAATTTTTTTTTTTTTTTTTTTTTTTACAAGTAATATACTATTTTATTATATAAGTAGTGATTGAAAAAATAGTATATTACATCGCAAAAGCTGCAAAAGAAAATATTGGCCACCGAGGCCGAGACCGAGGCCGCGGCTCGGGCTTCGCAGCTTTTTATCATCAGAATGAACCCTAAATTTTTTCAGATTTTCTCGCCGACATCTTCAGCCTTTGACTTATGCCTTAAAATGGACCAAACACTTTTTTTTTTTTTTTTTTTTATTATTATTTTAAGTAACTAATTAACGACTAAAGCTATCGAAAACCTTATTTGGATTAATTTGTACGCCGAAAAATTTTGCGCATTTTTGCCTTTATGATTTTGCGATAGCATACTCCGTTTCCGAGATATAATCAGCAAAATTCCGTATTTTGTAAAAAAAAATCGCCGCACGGTAGTTAAATACAAGAAAATATTTTAAAAAAAAAATTGTAGCACACCTGATGTTGGTTGGGCGTCTTATATTTATTGGGTCGTAAATTCCAAATGGGTTTAATGCAAAAGCGTGATTTTTTGACCGCAAAATAAAAGTCGGTCTTTTTCAAATCTGAGAAACTAATTTACGTTTTTTGACCCGTAGAATCCGAGAATGACCATAAAAATTATGTACTGTTGCGAGAAAAACCCGATATCTCCACATTACTTGATAATTAATGATAATAGTTAAAAATAGTTAAAGTTGGTAATTGATGTGGAGATATCGGGTTTTTCCAGCAACCGTACATAATTTTTACGGTCCTTTGCTGGTCCTTAGCTGCTTGACCCCCTAGAATGTATCTCAAGGGGGGGGGGGGGGGGTGTGGTTGAAGCCATCCCATAATACTGTTATGGCAACGATAATATTATACTGATGTTATTATTGTTGCAAACCTGGCAATTCGAGGATTTTATCAGTCAGAGCTTTAATGTTTTGCTGTGTCATAGAAATAAAACATCACAATAATTCACAAACCGTATAGACATGATTGCAATAATTAACTGCGAGTAGTGACTTACGTAAGAGTGCATGCTTCAAAAATTTTTAGAGGTGCCATCCCAGTGAAACTCCCCAGGGACGGATCCAGGACGATGGATTTTATGACTCTTTAACACACTCCTTTTGCATTTTTATCACGCGCCTTTTTAACATGCCCATTTTAACACGCGCCTATTTATCACGGTATAGCTTAACGTACATGATATTTTATCACAGGGACTTTTTAACACGTTCCTATTTAACACATGCAACTTTATCGCATATTCGAATATTAACACATTTTGTAATTAATAAATTATAAAAGTGCATAAAAAAATAAATAAATTATAAAAAAGCATAATAGTATATTGTTAACCTAGGGTGGAAAATGAATTTTCCCGTCGAGGTTTCCGTTTCAGCCCGAGCGAAGCGAGGGCTGAATGGAAACCGAGCGAGGAAAATTCATTTGACACCCTAGAATAACAAGATACTTTTTATAACGAATAAAAATAACTTTTTAAGTGATTTAAAAAAAAAAAAAAATACCTCATTTGTTTGTTTACAAGCACTAAGAACATGGCTAAACATGGCGAGTTCCTATAAGGGAAAAAGGCCTTTCCGTCCGCTAAACATCGATGGGAAAGGGCTCTTCCCATCGATGAGTTATGAAAATAAATAAACAAATGAATAAATATAAATAAATAAATGTAGATACCTAGTCAAATTAAATTTTTGAAAAATAGTTTTTTTTTATTACCGGAGGATTTAGTATAGCTACTGTCATTTTCTTTTCGTGATATTTCTAAAAATTTGTTTTACGAGTTTTCATGAGAGTAATGTTTAGCTTTTGGACCATGATATAGTGTGATTTGTTCATTTGTATTTGATTTTGAAAAATTATGAATGCATTTTTTTAAATTTCTTCTTCTTCTTAGTCCTTTGCTCGATTACGAACGTGATGATCTCTCACATAATAAATTTTTAAATTTAATATAAGAAAAATTTTACGCGAATAACAATTCCTCCTCTTCTTTTATTACAATTAACCTTCCACAGTATATGACATATTTTTCCAAATTAGGTTTCATTATTAATTAAAAAAAAAGAAAAAAAAATAATTTTTTTTTTAAATCTTGTTAAGAAAGAAAAAAAAACATTGCATTTGTAGCATAATGAAAGTAAAATGATGATGTTTGGAAATTCAAGTAAAATGAAACGTTTGAATAGTATATTGTTAACCTAGGGTGGAAATAGTTTATTACTATTCTAGGGCGGAAAGTGACGTTTTTGCCAAACGAGTCCGAAACATTGCTCCGCGAGCCGAAGGCGAGCGGAGCAATCGGACGAGTTTGGCAGAAAAAGTCACGCTTCCGCCCTAGTATTGTAAGAAATTTTTCATTATATACGACGAAACGTACACATACATTCCTAAAAAAAAATGTGGGTCATTTTTATGTTGGTATTTGGTAGCATTGATTTGTCATACACACTGGCAGTTGTCATGTCGTCTGTTCTCTCGTGTTATGTTTTGTTGGTTTTATATTTATTTATTTATTTATTATAAATACTGTTTCTTTATAAAATGGTTAAAACGGTTGAAAACGGTTAAAATAAAATGGCCTTTAATTCAAAAATTGAAGAATCCGTTCAGAAATCTTTCGAAATCGATCGACCGGAAACCGGAAGGAGGAGGTAAAAGCGGAAGAAGTAAGTAAAAGTACAGGAAATAGTTGGTAAAAAACTCAAGATTTTTTATTTTAATATTGAGATGAAAAATGAAACTTTCTCGTTGCTAAACTAGTGTGGTAAGTTGTACTTTCGTCGTATGTATAATGAAAATGAATTTTCCCGTCGAGGTTTCCGTTTCAGCCCGAGCGAAGCGAGGGCTGAATGGAAACCGAGCGAGGAAAATTCATTTGACACCCTAGAATAACAAGATACTTTTTATAACGAATAAAAATAACTTTTTAAGTGATTTAAAAAAAAAAAAAATACCTCATTTGTTTGTTTACAAACACTAAGAACATGGCTAAACATGGCGAGTTCCTATGCGGGAAAAAGGCCTTTCCGCCCGCTAAACATCGATGGGAAAGGGCTCTTCCCATCTATGAGTTATGAAAAGATTTTTAATAAAATTGACAGCATGAAATGAAATACACCGTGATAACGCAATGCTTTCATACGGTTTTTAAAATTTTTTTTTTACTTTTACTGTTTACATAAAAAATTTTTCAACAATAATGAAATGTGTTAATATTCGAATATGCGATAAATATGCATGTGTTAAACAGGAACGTGTTAAAGTGCCTCTGTGGTAGAATATCACGTATGTTAAAGTATACCGTGATAAAAAGGGCACGTGATAAAATGGCGTGTGTTAAAATGGGCATGTTAAAAAGGCGTGTGTTAAAGAGTCGGGTCATCGGACGATGCCCCCCCCCCCCCCCCCCCTAGAGTCATGAAATTTTACACTACATATAATTAAGCTAAGAGCAAAAATAAATTTACATTGGGTATATAATTTAGTTGGTGATTAGAAAATCGCATGGATGAAGGTTGAATCGCCGCACCCCCCCCCCCCCTAGAAGTTTGTTCTAAATCCTTTCCTAGAAATCGCTTAAAACCTCGCTTTCATAACTGTTGCCTCGATGAGCGCTGCCTTAAGAAAGCTTATGCATAGAACGGCGGATTTTTTGTCTGTTAATAAAGGGCAGCATTATTCAGGGGGCAAAAAAAAAAACTCAACCCCTCTTAGAAGAGATTAGAACAAGTAACCAAAGGACATTGCCCCCTCCAATCCACCCCCTTCCCTCCAAAAAATCTTCATATATTTTCACATTCGTGTCCCCTCCTTCTGGGAAAACTTTTTGCCCCCTGCAAAAAGTATCCTACAACCCCCACCTCCGATTTTCAAGGTTGAGAGTATAGCTTGTTCAAACTTGCTTAAACTTGTTAGAACTTGCTTAAACTTGTTCAAACTTGCTTAAACTTGTTCAAACTGGCTTAAACTTGTTTGAACTTGCTAAAACTTGTTCAAACTTGCTTAAACTTGCTTGAATCCACTTTTCGAGTGCCTCTGGTGTATTCTTTTACTGAACATCTTCCCGGTTCCCTCTTTATGATCCATATACCGATAACCCCAACTGAGAGAATTACACCCCCCTGCCTTAAAGCAGTTTTAGGTTTGTTGAAAAAAACTTGCTTAAACTTGTTCAGACTTGCTTAAACTTGTTTAAACTTGTTAAAAACTGTACCCTCATTCAGAGTCTCCTTTAGAGAACTTTCCGTCGACCCCCCACCCCCCTTCAATTTATGAACTGCGACTACTGGCTAGAAATCCGAACTTTACCTACCATTTCCATTCTCTATTTATTTTTTAAAAAACGAGTTCAATATTCAGCCTCCACTCTTGATTGATAAATTTGATCGATCAATTGAGGCGATCATCAGTTTTAAGGGTCATTCATTTTCTTAACAGTTTAATTCATGGCTCACAAAATTCCACTCTGGCTAAGCACATCCGCGGGAGGGAAAAAAATTCAGAAAAAAAAAATATATAATTATATCCAACCGATTAGTTCATTTCCTAAAAGATGAATCAAAGAACAAACAACCGTGAAACTTTCAAGACAATTTAATGACACTTTTTTTTCTTCTTCTTTAATGTTCCAATTACTGAGCACAATACCGTATATTTAAATGCAAATTAAAGCGTCATGACACGTGTCTTTTCTTATTAATTCCTCATAAGCTGGTTGAAAAGATGTTTTTTTTATTGCTTACAAATTGCAGCTAACATTTATTTCCTTTTTTTTTTCTTCTTTATTTTCTGTTCCAAAGCGAAGACAGCAGTGCGTAACAAAAATAGAAACTACTCATATATTATTAAAAGAGTTTGGAGAAGCCTTCGGGTTTCGTTATCTTAAATGGAAAAAAAAAAAATTCTCTCTCACGTAAATGGCGATTCGGTCTTTTTCCCCGGAAAATTAATTTTCGACGTTTAAAAGACATGTCGGCGGGAAGATGTTTTTTTCATAAATTTTTAAACCGATTTGGGTGATTTTCGATCACGGCATATATATTCTCTTCACGAAAGGGCCAGCTGAACTTGATCTTTTTTTTTTTTTTTTTTTTTCTGAAAAATACAAACAAAAAAAGGGGAATTATCAAGCAGCGTAAAAAGGGAAGTTTACGGTCGTCTTTAAACATGTGAGGGAAAAAGAAACAAATAAAATAAAAAGCACCCTTTTTATTCCGCTGTACCATAATTTTTTTTTCCTTTCTGCAAAGAATAAATTATAATACACAACAACCTTGCACTTTTAAAGTTATAAATTGCCCAAGGAAAAATTGTGTACAATAAACTTTAGCATCCTTTACGTTACTGCATGTCTTTGTATGTGTAAAGTATACAGCATTATCACAAAAAGGAGAAAAAAAAATCAACAAAAACAGATCGATACGCTTTAAACCGCGTAAAAATTAAAATTAAAAAAATATCTATTTTCACTACCGTGGTCAATGTTTTGCTTGAAAACATTTTATTTTCATTAAAAAATTTCATTCAAAAAAAAAAAAACATTTAAAAAATACTTAAAACATACCCTATTTCCACATGCTGATTTGTGAATCCTCAATCGGATTCGATTTAAAATTGTCGAAAACGAAATCACTGCCACAATTTACGTTTATCCACCGGAAATCATGACAATCGAGCGAGAAGAAAAGACGAAATAAAACGTTTCGCCTAACTCCTGGTCACAGAGCAAATAAGACTAGTCCTACTGCTCCTGGTATCAACAAAACGATTTTAGTGTAAAAATCGTCGTATGCAGTGATCGTGGGAACTAACGGCGCTGCGATCGTTTTCAGTTTTCAGTTTTGACAAAAGCGAAGGGCATTGGAGCGCATGACTGGCCGTATAAAGAAGAAAGGGGTGCCCATTGGTTTTTGCTTTGGTCATGTTTACGTCGATAATTACGGAAATAAATAACGGTTGTTTTTACCCTTTTTCTAACCCGATAGGTGCAGTATTTAATTTTACAAATATGTTTAGGCTTTTACTGCTTTAGAATCCGTTAATTGGCAATAAATTGATAAAAAAAACTATTGAAATCGGAATATGGAAATTAAGCGAGAAAAATCTAATGATATGACTAGGATTGTAAAATTCCGGATGTATTAATTTAAAGTATATTTTGACTTTTTAAAAAAAAAAATTAGTCAACAAGTATATAACCGTTGGCAATAAAATTGAGATTAAAGCGTTTTTGGAATTTTTAAATTTTAGCGGCAAAAAGTATCTAGCAACATATCCGGTTGTCTGCTGCCACGTTAATTGAATAAATAAAAACAACTGGGACGTTTGTATTGAAAATATTTATTTAAAATCGTTTGAAAGGACTCAAAATGGGTTTGTTAACTGTTTTGAAGAAAATGAAGCAAAAGGAAAAGGAAATGAGAATACTTATGTTGTATCCTTTTAAAATATTAAGTCTTGAGCAAGCAAAGCTAAATATTTTATGTGGGTTGACTCATGGCTATGCTTTTGTTTCTGGTACTGTCATTTTTTTTGTTGAATTAAAAATATTGAAGATTTACAGAATGCAATGATTTTAATTTCCATGAGGAGCTAATGTTAAGTTAATGTTTCATGTAGTCAATGTTAAGGAGCTTTTTAACAACAGGGACAAAAGCATCAATTTTTTTACTCTCGACTGATACCATTAGTGAAATTCTTGTATATTCCATATCAAATCAAAGTTTGTAAAATCAACAAGGAGCATTATCAGAAATCCATATTTCATGCTTTCTAAAATCCATGTATAAGCAAGAGACTAAGTACCACTACACAAACATTTGATCAATTGAAAAAAAAATTAAATAAAATAAAACGAGGAAAAATTTGATTTATTTGGATATACTTTGGATATACTTGGATGAACTTGGATATCATTGGCCGTACCAACCCCACTATGTTAATTTGAGCTCATGAAATGTATTCCTTAACCAATATAATTTAGAGGATTAGATAATGCTGGGAAAACTACCATCCTAAAACGATTTAATGGAGAAGATATTGATATGATCTCCCCAACACTAGGCTTCAACATCAAAACATTAGAGCATCGAGGCTACAAACTTAACATCTGGGATGTTGGCGGTCAAAAGTCGTTAAGGTCATATTGGAGGAACTATTTTGAAAGTACAGACGGTTTGGTTTGGGTTGTTGATAGTGCTGATAAAAGACGTTTGGATGATTGTAAAAGTGAACTTAATGCACTTCTGGCAGAAGAAGTATGAGATGATGATTCTTAATATGATGATGACAAATACAAGACTCATTTATTCATTTATCTACTTATTTTTTTCAGAGGCTGGCTGGAGCGACTTTATTAGTTTTATGCAACAAGCAAGATCTTCCTGGTGCATTGTCAAGTCAAGATATCAAAGATATTTTAAATTTAGATAGTATTAAAACACATCACTGGAAAGTTATTCACTGCAGCGCTGTGACTGGTGAAAATTTATTAAAAGGGATTGACTGGCTTATAGATGATATTTCTGCAAGGATTTTTACTTTAGATTAATTTATATTTTTTTTAAAAAATGTTAATAAAATTCTTTATAAATTTTTACATTTGCACATTGATTGTAAAAAAAAAAAAACGTAGGTAACCCTTTTGTTTCCAATTTTCACTCTTCGAAAAGTTTGGAAAAAAAACAAAAGGCCTGGTTTGAATCATTTCCCTGAATCACGTTTTTTTAATCGGAGTTTTAATACAAGCAGGAAAAAATAGCTGACAAAAGGTTTTTTCTTGTAAAAAAGATTCAACGGTTTTCCCTTACGCCTTCAAATTTTAAATTATAGAACCTCTACACACGCAATGAAGCGGAAGTGCGTTCAGAAAGAATTTAACCGTCTGCAATTTGATGGGTTTCTGAACGCTCACTCATAACACAATCAAACAAAATGGCGTGGCTTCGCGTGTGTTTTTTTTATACAGATAATGTCGAATTTATTTAAAATGATAATGTTTTATAACAATATCTGTATTTTTTCTATATTTACTAGTTATGTTAAAATGTAATATTTATCATTTGTTTATAAAATGGCAATGTCGCATCATACGGATACGTTCAATATCGCAGGTAAAAAAAAAAAAAAAAAATCTTCCTACTTTTTTTATTTAAATTGTCAATATTGAACTCTCGATCTAATTACCCTGATTTTTTTATAACACCGTTACATTCCTATGATAATTATGGTAAAACGGGATGGGATAGGATTTTAGACTTTTTTTAGTTAAAATAAAGCGAATGATGAATGGATTTTTAATATGATTGGGATTTATAGGTCATGTTTTTCCCCTGGTCTTTAGAAATCAGGGGCAAAGCAATTTCTATGTAACTGGTCTCCTAAAACGTTTGTGTTTAAATCATGTGAATGATTAGGATTAAGATTCGTTGACTTTTTTTTTTTGCTTTTTTTGCTTTTTTCATGTTTCTGATTTGATTAGCGTATGACTCTCCTTAAGCTCTTGCCTGTAAACAAAGAGGTCATTATATCCTAACCAACTGATAAAAATAATTTTTTTTTTCAGACCTCACTCCTGAACAGCAGAAATTGTTAATAGATATTCGACGGAGGAAACAGGAACTGCTATTGGAAATACAGGTAGGATTTTCTTAAAAATTAATTGTAATCATTTACCTTGATGTCATTTGATTCCATAATTTATTAGTCACTGTCAAAAACATGAAAATTTGAGTCATTTAAATGTTTTGATTTCATTTTGAAAATATTGTTTGGTATTCAAGATCAACCTTCGCACTCTTGATCATTTGCCAAATGGATATTTTACTGCCTTGCAAAAGCCGATAGGGGTTATGATGGAGGTATAAATGTTTATTTATTTGCTGCATTTTAGTGATGGATGTTACACAATTCTTAAAATTTCGAAATTGTAACATGTTTGTTTAGAATCTTTTTTTTTTTTTTTGTATGTAAAGATCTTTTTAAAAAGGTTTGGGAATCGCTTGTATAAACTTCATGTGGTGTGTGTGGCGTAAGGAATAAGGTGTCATTGATTGGTTTCTAATTTCTTTAGTTACATATAGTCTAGACTTGTGAGGATTTAATTGCTAAGCATTGCTGTGGGCAAAGGTGAAAAAGAATTGATAGTGGAAACGGAGTTTAGATTCTATGGGGAGAGTCAAGTTAGCGGAAGAGTCAGTATAAAGGCTAACATGATTGTAGTTTTGAAAATTGCATTTAAAGATGATCTTTTTTTTTCTGAGAAAAAATAGTCTGAGATGAAAATGGCTTGCATTTTAATTCTAATAAATTCAAAAATAGAATGGAACTCTCATCATCTGAAAGTCACATACGGAATTCAAATCTCATTTTAAGTAATGTGATTCATAAAATAGAGACTTCCGCCATTGATACCGCCCATTGGCGTAGCCGCTGTTTAATTCTGCCTAGTATGATACTCTTTTTTTTTTTTTTTTCTTCAGTGTACGTTTAATTATAAAATTAAAGAGATGGGTTGTAAAACGGCTAATGAAAGCCCAGGAAAGCATTTGATTAGATTCAGAAATCAGTATGAAGCATTCGGCTGGAAACCATTTTGGCTTTATTATTAGATACCATTTTGGTAATTGGTCTAATGAAGCGTTTGCTTTTTAATGCAAAACCCTAAAACACTGACTTCATATCAGTATAGTTAATGTTTCTGAGAACTTTGGTAGGGGGTATAGATTTGTACTTTGCATGATAAGGAATACCAGTGAATCCTGTAAAACAAAATTTTTGGAAAGATTCTTTATTGTATGAAGAAAAAAAGGCCCCTGTGAATTTTTAAAATTTTGTCGGAAAGTTTACGGTACCAGTTCTAAATTAAAACTAATTTTTTTGAACCTCGAGATTGATCTCCAAAGCGCAACTTAAAATTTAAGTTTTTGTTGAAAACCCTGCCATTTTATTACCTAATTTTTTACACCCCTAAGTCCTTCAGCTGCACCCCTAGACGTTACGCCACTGTCCTTCGTTACACATATTTTGTCATTGTCTCATTGTTTATCAATTGACTGTAATAGACCGCTATAAAAATGATTCATAAGGAGAAGAAACTGATTCAACCGAGTTTATTACAACACTAACATATATTATGATACCTTCTTCACCAAAACAAGTTATCAAATTAGGCTCTGGGATTTTTTTTTTTTTTTTTTAGTTTCGTTCGAAGAATTTTAAAATTTTTCCTGCTAATATAATTTTCCTGCATTAAAAAAAAAAAAAACGCGCCTTAAGGCGGCTTTTAAAAGTCCTTTCTCTTAGTGACAGCCCTATGAATTCTTTTAATATTATCAAGGTTGAACAAGGTCTAATAAAACGCATATGACGTCATTATCTATTGTATGAACCTGTTATTTGTTGAAAAGACATTTTCGCGCTTTATATAGAAGCAATTAAAAAAAAAAAAAGGAAGAAAAAAATTATGATCGGTTATGTAAATGAATAAAGAATTTTCGATGGTTTGTACAGAATTTGGGTAACGGAAGTAAAACGTTACGAAAGATCGAGGTTCTAATTTTTTTTAATGCAGGTTTCGGCGTGTTCGAAATAGGGAAAGAGTTGTAAGTGCTGCGGTTGGCTCCTTGAGTTGCTGCGGCGGACACTAAATGCTGGAACACGTCGAGACTTGAGTTAAATAAGGGAGTGCGTTCGGGGAGTAAGTTTAGTTGCAGGTTTCATTAACGTTCCGAGGTTTAAAACTGGCATTTTATGTACGGAATTTAAATGGGTAAAGTAAAAAAAAGGCGCGATTTTTAATATTTGAATTCGATTGAGAAAAAAAAATCGTTTTACTATCTTTCCCTAACGTATAATGGGATTGCAAAGACTCGCGTATTTTTAGTACAGCATGATTGCATGAGCTGTACATGGCTCAGTATCTAGTCGGTGCTCGCCCCGCCAAGAGCTTGTACGATTGTTTACCATCGTATATATCACGTACAGTGTATACGTCGTGCTTCGGTTACATGTATGTGGATTAAAACAGTTCGGCTTATAAAGCTTTAATCGCGAATATCTGGCGTGTTGCATAATTAATCAATCGAAAATTCGTCGCATAATTAAAAAAAAGTTAGTGTCGTGATTGCATTTTTTTTTATTTTTAAATTCGAATCCTCCACAAAAAGGATTAAAAATCTTCTAATAATTTTAATTACCTACGAAGCTCTTCTAAAATCAAATTAACTTAATATTTCAGACAGATCTAATTAATAACGCTTTAATTTTATTCCTAATTTCGTTTTAAATATTCATTTGCATAAATAATATTAATTTATCCCTGAGCAAGCTTTAACCTGCCTTATTTTTTTTTTGGGATGTCTTTATTTGAATCCAAAAATGATCTTCGATATCTTACTGATAGTAATTATTGATTTTACAATGTTATCTTTTTAAGTTTCTATTCACACTTTAATCAACTACTTTTTTTTTTCTTATAAAAAAAATTTTCCATTTCTAACAAATTGCAATTTCTTTTAAGGAGCGTTGACATGGAATCCTTTTTTAATTGGAATCGTGTTGTCTTTTATTTTGATAAAGTCAAGGAGCTTCGCATTTTCCATTTGAAATATCGATTGAAATCATCAGAAGTACTTGTATTCAGAACTTAAAAAAGTTTAATTTCTTATGCTTGAGGCTGCAGATAAATTTTTAATGTGTCCCGTGAATGGATTTGAAAAGCATAATTTATGTCAAATCTGAAATTTTTTTTTTGGCTTTTTTAAATAATAAGACATTCCCAATTTTTCATATTGCAACTGATTGAGTGAACTTGCGAAAATGTAAATTCTGATTTTTTTTGATTTATCAAATTTTTTTGTAACCAGAGTGTTAAAAATTCATAACGTAATAATTAAAAATTCATCAACATTGACCTTGATATTACTGTCACATTAGAAAGGTTAGTGATGATCACTCTCGGTTTAAATTGCAAAATGAAATGACAGTTTAATTATTTGTTTTTCGAGCAGCAGCTCATATGATGCTGATGTGTTAATATATCTTGTTTCTTAGAAGACAAAAACTAGAGAGTCAAACATTAAAGTCCAGACTATGCAAAAGTTTAGGGTTATTAGTATGAATCACTTTTTTTTTAGGAATTGAAATTTTAATGAAGTAAAAAAGAAAGAATTTTTCTGGCATATAAGGGAAAAGAACCATTGCAATAAGAAAGGGAGGAAGAGGCATTGCCTTACGGAAGATAATTTTGTTATTGTTTGTTCTTTCAACATGTTTTGCCTCTTCGGAAAACCTTTGATTTGTTACGTAAGCCATATGTCATAAATTTGTCACTTGGATATACACCTGTGTGGCTTTGAATTTGTTTATAATCGATATTAACAAATCTAATCGTCAAAGATTTATGAACTTGTTATGGAAAAAAAATTTTTTAAGTGTAACAAATTTTTTTATTAAAACCTTTAGCTGATTCTTGAAGTAAAAAATTTTTTTGTATTTGATGCAGATGAAATTTTTTTAACCAGAATTCTTTGATTTTTAATTTTCTTTGGTCAAAATATTTTCAGTAGTTCAAATATTTTTCTTAAGGTTAACGAAAAGACTGGGGGAATACAGAGTTTTTTTATACATTTGAAAAATAATATAGGCTTTAGATTTAAACCGAATTTATTCCTAATTTTTGAAATGTACAAAATACAAAATTTTAAAATACTCGTATTAGCATTGAGGGCTACTTGATTCGCTTAGAAAATGATTGAAAGAATTCAGACTGTTGACGATGCCAATTAAATTGTGAAAAATCTGAACTTTTTGATAAAAGTCGAAAAGGGAACACTGAATCATTTTCACTTAGTCAGTTGCAGAATTTTACAAGCTAATTTTGTTAATTGGAAATTAATTAGATCTTGAATCCTGATATGCTTAAATTTTTTTTCTTACTGTCCTAATTTTTTTTACAGTTTTAAAATTGTAACATTTTCGGTGCTAAGAGTGATAATTAAAAGGGAGGTGTCATCACAAAAATAATAATATTTTTTTTCTCCCTTCCGAATGAGGTTAAGAATGAATATAATCTCCATAAATTATGTCGATAGACAGTTCCAAGTATAAAATAACAACTGTGAAAATGGTGTATGCAACTCAGGTGATAACCAGCAATGAGGAGAATGATTACCCAAGTCCGAGTCAATTCGAACAGTGGAAATTAGATACCCAAGTGAGGCAAAATTTAGAGCCGAATTTGAAATTACCCCCCGCGGAGAGACCCAAACGGACGAAAAATGTACCGGAATATGGTGGCGGGAGTAGCAGGAACGGTGGGATCACTCAAAGCGGGTTGATACCTGTCAGGAATTACCTTCAATCCATGGAAATGGTTTCGGAAACTCCGGAAAGGGAAATAATTGACGAAAGGACGAAACGCTGTCACAGCGAACAACCCAAAACTTTGTCCTCCCGGACTTCCGGGAACGTCGTTCGGAGTAATAGCGATCGCCCTCAAGTCTGTGATAAGCCGGCGAACGTGTCACGGTGTGATAGTGTCGAACCTAATTTAATTAAATCGTCAACCACTAGTCTGGCTAGTTTAGCCTCGGATATTGTCGTCGTGTCTGCTGGGTGGTTTTCTTCCCTCAGGAGACCCGGGAAAAAAAGAAGAAAGCAAGAAATGCAAAATTCCTCGAAAGCCAAATCCGCTTGGGATTTATCAAATTTAGGAAAAATGGTATGTTTTTATCGCTTATTATTTTTTTTTTTATCTGCTTCCTTTGTTTTGTTCTTTTTTTTTTTTTTTTTTTTTTTTTCGATTTGGTCTTATCGATGCAGGAAATGAATGCGTTGGTGCTATTTGAGATCATTCGGACGACACAACAGGAGGAAATGCGTCACCAGTTGAATTTATTCCTTAATTAAAGCTGTGGTTTTTCCCTTTTAGATTAATACGCACTAATTTCTTAATTTTTTAAAAAAAATGTATGTATTGGTATATTTAAAGGAAGATGGAAATCAGAACATATATCATGACGTGTAATGTGAGACCCACCCTTTTAGGAGGCCACCCTTAACCATTAAGGCGGCACGTCATTGTCATGCGCTTGGGATCTTTTTTTTTTTAAAACTTTCTTTGAATACGGGCCGATCTGTTTCCGCTTTTGGGAGGAAGCGCATAATGCAATTAAAACGAAGGAAAAAAAATACATTACGGTTGATTAGGGTGAGTTTATGGCAGGGTGGTGATGATGGATCCCAGAAAATTTTAGAAGGATTGTGGGGCAATTAATGGTGCACCTCCGTTTAGTGTGAGCTTTTTTGAATGGCGTAGAGGGCACCAACGAAATTTAAGGCTTTGTTTGTTTTGTTGAAAAAAAACTCCAGGCAAATTTCTGGAAAAGGAAAGGCTTAAGGAAAATTTCAGGTTGGTGTTTTGTATAATACTTATTGATTCAAGGTAAACAAAAAAAATTCAAATTTTAGGTATCTAACGAACTTCTTTGGTGCATTTTTGAATTTTGGTGCAAGTTTCGATTTGTCTGAAATGTACGTTAGGGTGAGCCGAAAAAAGCGAATTTTTTAATTTGAAAACGCCTGATATGGGAATCAATGCCATTTTATAATACTATTAACCCGAATTTTTTTCAGACTTTTTGAAGGTCATCTTGAGGTCGCGCAATGACCTTGAAGTTTTTGAAAAGCCCATATAGAGACAAAAAATAAGAATTTGTTTTTGCTGAATAAAGTATCGCTTCCTATCGGAAATTTTGCGTAGATTACGAATATGAAGTCCAAAATCATTTTAAAAGTTCGGTTTTTGAGCTTTAAGCATATTTTATAAACACTGAAATACTTTAGGTTGCTTCTTCTTTTAGCTTAAAAACTGTACACAAAAATGAATTTTGGACATCATATTTGTAATCTTTGCAAAATTTCCGAGTGGAATCGATACTTTATTCAGCAAAAACAAATTCTTATTTTTTGCCTCTATATGGGCTTTTCAAAAACTTCAAGGTCATTGCGCGACCTCAAAATGACCTTCAAAAAATCTGAAAAAAATTCGGGTTAATTGTATTATAAAAAGGCATTGATTCCCATATCAGGCGTTTTCAAATTCAAAAATTTGCTTTTTTTGGCCCACCCTAATGTACGTCCAGCCGGAAAATAATGTTAAAAATATATGCGGTCAGAAAACTTGGATTTCTATTACGGATCGTTCCCGCCATTTTTCCTAATCCGTTCTTCCTAAAAAACAAAAAAATAAATAAATTTCTAATCCATTTTTTCTAAAAATTTTGGTTCCTAAAATTGTTTTCTTAACTACATTTGTATTTTTTTTCTAATTTTTAATTTTCCTAAATTTTTGGATTCCTAAAATTTAATTCCTAATCCATTTTTCCTAAAAATTTTGGTTACTGAACTTTTTTTTCCTAAGTTTCAATTTTCCCAAAATTTTTTGATCCCTAAAATAAAATTCCTAAAATGAATATTTTTTTTCTAATTTTTTTAAAATCCTTAACGGGATTTTAAGAAATTTTATTTTAGGAATCGAAAAATTTTGCGAAAATTAAAAATTAGAAGAAAAAAAAAGTTTAGAAAACAATTTTAGGAGCTAAAATTTTTAGAAAAAATTGATTATTTATTTTTTATTCTTTTTTATTATTATACATTTTTTCTTCTCCCTTTTACGGGGTATTTTAAATTGGAATTCATGTGGGCCCAGTACCACTGGGCAATCACATAACCCCAGAGCCAGGTGTAATGGCTCCCGCTTATTTTGGGACTTATTATTATTATTATTATTATTTTTTTTTTTTAAATTAGGAAAAATGAGTTAGGAATTTATCAGGCATCGAACTAGTCACTTTTTTTTGTGAAAGGTCACTAAAAGTTTCTTTATTAAAGAAAAATCACTAAAAGTCACTTTTTTTGATAAATTGGTGGATTTTAAAAAATTTCCTGCATTAAAAAATTTCTATCCAACATTCTAACGTTTTTTCACTTAAACGCCATCTTTAAAAATAATTTTATGTAAAGTTGTGAAGATTCCCTACCATTTTTCCTAAAAAAAAAAAGTAAATTCCTAATCCATTTTTTCTAAATATTTTAGTTCCTAAAATTGTTTTCCTATCTGTTTTTTTTTTTTCTAATTTTTAATTTTCCTAAAAGGCTATAGCGGGTTAAGGATAGCCAGGATGCCCCCACCAGGAAGAGGGGTCGAGACCTATATGCCCTGTTAGGTATTCGAAAGTTATACCACGAGTTAAATTTTTAGATTTTTCCGCTTGCTGGAAATGGCGGTTTGGTCAAAAATGTGGTTTTGAGGTTTTTTATTTTTTACTCGCTTATTTTCAATTTTGAAAAACTGGAATGGGGTGGGGTAGAAACTTACCCTGGGGGGCTTGAATAGGGCTAAGTCGCCCCCGTCTCGGGTCATTGAACTTTTGGTGGAGCCACTTTAAAGTTTTTTTTTCCGGATTTCAAACACTTGGGGCCGAGGCGCAATTTTTACTATAGTGCCATATGAAGTCCCTTTGGGTATAGTTTTATTATACCATTGGTTGGATTTGAAAATCCTGCCGCGTCAAAGTAAAAAATCAAAAAAACATCATTTTTGGCCAGGTTTTTTCCTCGCTCAAATTTAATGTGGCACCATTTGAAGCATCTTTTGTGTACTAATAGTATGTCACTGGTTGGATTTGAAAATCCTGTCGGTAATGCTGAAAAATCGGAAAAACCTTGTTTTTTGCTGATTTTACCGGACTTTTTCCTCGAAGAAGCCATTCACGTAAAACGTAAATACGATTTTAGCCCATTACGGACCCCCACCCCCCGTTCAGCAAGAAAAATAAGCCTCTTCTTGATGCCAGAATGATTTTTGGAGACCCCCTCCCCCCAGGGTGTTTTCGCATTTTGCTTAATTTTTTAATCTTTAATTCAATTTTTTACGATGAGAATTTTTTCCAGATGCTGGAAAACTATTAGTACTAGTCTTTATTTTTGTCAGAAATAGTTTTTAAGAGATATGGAAAATACGGTGGGTCGAGAAACGCGTATTTTTGAATTTGAAACTCCTGATATGGGAGTAGATGCCTTTTTAAAACACTATAAACCCTAATTTTTTTTTCCGATTTTTTAAACGACATTTTGAGGCAAGGTTTTTTGTAAAGCCCATTTGTAAAGCCCATAAAAGGGCAAAAAGGAAGAATTTTTTTTTTCCTTGAAAGAAATACCAATTTTTATCGAAAATTCTGCGTAGATTACAAATATTTGGTCCAAAATTATTTTAAGTGTACGATTTTTGAGCTTCAGGCCGTATTGGAAACAGGGAAATTCTTTAGGCTTTTTTTTCACTCAGCTTAAAAACTGTACACAAAAATGAATTTTGGACTTCATATTCACAATCTACGTCAAATCTCCTATATGAAATGATACTATTTTCAGTAAAAAAAAAAAAAATAATTCTTATTTTTTGCCCTTATAAGGTAAAAGCACCAATTATTGACCAGACACCAATTACTGACCAGTCCATAAGCTAAACACGATTTCCTTTTATGGTATACGTGTTTAGCTTATGGACTGGTCAGTAATTGGTGCCTGGTCAATAATTGGTGCTTTTACCTTATGGGCTTTTCACAAACTCAAAGTCATTGCGGCACCTCTAGATGTCGTTTACAAAATCTGAATAAAAAATTGGGTTAATAGTATTATAAAAAGGCATCTATTCGCATACCAGGCGTTTCCAAATTCGTTTTTGACCCACCCTAATGGAAAATATTTTGAAAGCTTGTGACATTACTATTTTTGTATTATTAAGGAATAAAATGAAACAAAGTGTTTCATAACTCAATCACCATCACTGTCTCGGGTCTGTAGCCAGAACGTAGAGCCAGAGTGGGCAGTTGGGCTTGCTAAAGGGAGCAATAGGAATTCATTCCCTACATTTGTCATGTTTAGCCGATTTTCTCCAAAAAAAAAATTAAGCAAAATGAGAAAACACCCTGGGGGGAGGGGGTCTCCAAAAATCATTCTGGAATCTAGAAGAGGCCTATTTTTCTTGCTGAACGGGGGGTGGGGGTCCGTAATGGGCTAAAAAAAATTAGGGTTAATAGTGTTATAAAAAGGCATCTACTCCCATATCAGGAGTTTCAAATTCAAAAATTCGCGTTTCTCGACCCACCGTATTTTCCATATCTCTTAAAAACTATTTCTGACAAAAATAAAGACTAGTACTAATAGTTTTCCAGCATCTGGAAAAAATTCTCATCGTAAAAAATTGAATTAAAGATTAAAAAATTAAGCAAAATGCGAAAACACCCTGGGGGGAGGGGGTCTCCAAAAATCATTCTGGCATCAAGAAGAGGCTTATTTTTCTTGCTGAACGGGGGGTGGGGGTCCGTAATGGGCTAAAATCGTATTTACGTTTTACGTGAATGGCTTCTTCGAGGAAAAAGTCCGGTAAAATCAGCAAAAAACAAGGTTTTTCCGATTTTTCAGCATTACCGACAGGATTTTCAAATCCAACCAGTGACATACTATTAGTACACCAAAAGATGCTTCAAATGGTGCCACATTAAATTTGAGCGAGGAAAAAACCTGGCCAAAAATGATGTTTTTTTGATTTTTTACTTTGACGCGGCAGGATTTTCAAATCCAACCAATGGTATAATAAAACTATACCCAAAGGGACTTCATATGGCACTATAGTAAAAATTGCGCCTCGGCCCCAAGTGTTTGAAATCCGGAAAAAAAAACTTTAAAGTGGCTCCACCAAAAGTTCAATGACCCGAGACGGGGGCGACTTAGCCCCTATTCAAGCCCCCCAGGGTAAGTTTCTACCCCACCCCATTCCAGTTTTTCAAAATTGAAAATAAGCGAGTAAAAAATAAAAAACCTCAAAACCACATTTTTGGCCAAACCGCCATTTCCAGCAAGCGGAAAAATCTAAAAATTTAACTCGTGGTATAACTTTCGAATACCTAACAGGGCATATAGGTCTCGACCCCTCTTCCTGGTGGGGGCATCCTGGCTATCCTTAACCCGCTATAGCCTTTTTTGATTCCTGAAATAAAATTTCTTAAAATCCCTAAAAGAAAATTTCCTAAAAAGAAAACAAAATTTCCAAAAACCTTTTTAGGGATTTAAAAAATTAGGACAAATATTTATTTTAGGAAATTTTATTTGAGGATTAAAAAATTTTATGAAAATTGAAAATTAGGAAATAAATGGTTAGGCTAAAAATTTTGGGAACCAAAATTTGGGAAACACTATTTAAACCATTTTTTGTCCCTAAAGTCACTAATTTTTCTGGGCGAAATGGGTTCGATGCCTGAAACCTCTGAACTAACGAGCTGAGATGCCATTCTCAGGAGGAAAATAAAAGGAGTAAATTTTACATATAATGCCAGTGAAATTATCTAAAAATTTTGGTAAAATTTACTATTAGAATATATGTAAAATTTTAGATATGATCAAAATTATTTAAAAAAATTTTTTTTTTTTGGTCTGTTCCTGTTACAAATTAACTGTTTAAAATATTTAAAGACTTGCAAAGATTTCTCCGTTTCGTTTTCAGTTCAGCTGCTAAATCTTTGCAGCTGTTGTTTCGCCATGTTGTTTTTTTATTTCTCCTTCGGGATTCTTATGCCTGTGAAAATTAAGAGTATTGTACACAATGCATTGAATCCACCTGGCGATGCATGTCGCATATTTATTTTTGAACACTTCGAATAATATTCCAGGAAAAAATGTTTTTGATTGATTGGGCCCTTGCTGAATTATTTTCTACTCCAATTCAACTTTTTTTTTTTCCTCCCCCATCCCGTTTTTTTTCCCTTTGTAAAGCTGATTTTTCCGCTTCCGTTTCCATTCGGAATTTAAATGAAACTCGTGATATTCAAACCTCTTTTTTCGGATTTTTAAAGTTTCCCTGATATGGGTAAATTTATTTTAATTAATTCTTACACTGTCAGCTGCCCGTCATCATTTTCCTTAAAAAAAAAAAATCAAGTTATTTTGACATTGAATTCGGTGGTATATTCGCGGGATCGTTTATTAAAATTTCTTGTCTTTATTCTCTCGTGCGCTGGAAGATCGTGGTTAATAAACCGGAATTTTCCGGCATAATTCAGCTAACCGTATAGATTTTCATCGGCGAGAGAGAATATAATACGCAAATGAAATTTATTTTTAAAGACCCCGCGAATTTTCATCAAGATTTATGACTTTGAAAAAAAAAAAAAAATTCGACGAGAATCTTGCATGCTTTGTTTTTCCCCCTTTTTTTTTCCTTACTGTAATCGATAATTTTTTTTCCCTACCCCCTATTATTTTCCGGGAAATAAAAAAAAATCCGTAGAATTTTTATTTTTTTTTTTTCGGAGTATGATGCTGACCAACTCTTTTTCCGTTTCATTTCCGCTGAAGTGACAGTTAACATTTGACGACTGATGGCCGTAATTTTTTATACAGAAAACGAAGTAAATAAATTTTTTTTTTTTTCCTACCGGTTTCTTTGCCCGTGAAACATAATATCCTTGAAAAAACATTTCAAACTCAATTTATTTCTCGTACTCCCTCCGCCTTTTAATCGAATTTTCGGGAAGGGCACGAACGAAATCGATCAAACTTGTTTGTAATTTACGTAGTTTGTAAAAGCAAATTGAAATCACATTAACTTCATAAATCGTTGAGACGAGACGAGGCGAAGCGAAACGACACTTAACCATAATCACGTACTGTATTTTTAGCTTGGATTCAAAGCACGTGGATGCAAAACTTTCACGGCGGCTTTAAAAGTTTGTTTTTCCCTCCCTTTTTCTAGTTTTCCCAAAGTCTTGTAATAGTGATGGCGATGAATTATCGATATATCGAAAGAAAAATTATCGATATTTTTTTCGATAGCGAGGAATTCGATGTATCGATATATCAAAAATATGATTTGATAAACATAATTCGATATTCAATATATCGAATATATAATTTGATATTCGATATATCGAAAATATAATTCGATATTCGATATACCTAAAATATAATTCGATATTCGATATATGGATAATACAATTTGATTTTCGATATAATATCGAATATAATTCCTCATTATCGAAAAAAATATCGATAATTTTTCTTTCGATATATCGATAACTTTTATGCTTGAAAATGAGTCGATTCGATAACTTTTCAAATTATTAATTTCCCCTCTTCTAGACTTTTCCGTTATGTCACTTTGGCCGGTCACCCCGTAATTAGAAATTTTATAACTCTCTCTCAATTTTTTTATCGGTTTATTTTAACTCAGGACTCAAGATGTATGAATTTGAGAATTAGTCGTCCGCCATCTTCAATTTTCACTTTAAGGAAATTTTTACCTTTTTGTGTTTTTTTAATTTGAAATTTTAATTGCTATAGGAGTATATTTTCTTAAAAAATTACCTTTCCGTTTTCCATTATGGGGACTTCAAATTCTGTTTTTAAACTAAAAATGAAGTGTTACCAAAAAATTAAGTTGTCCCAAAAAATGTTAGAAGCACGGCCTTATAGACAGGTCCAGAAACCTGTCCTTTCCGTTATACATGGGAGATCTTGTCCTGCTTATCTACGCGAAAATTAGTTCTTCCTTTTATTACCGTAAGCGCTACTTGTACGCGAGACGCTTTTTGATTGGTCGTTGAGATATATAAACAACGATGGCGGTGACTTTCTCTTGTCATTTTTGTGATTTTTTTTTTTTTTTTTTTTTTTTTTTTTTACGTGAAAATGTAATTAAAAAAAATACCGAATGGAATAATGCGCTTGCGGGGCATTAGTAAGCTAGTAACGAACAAATAAATATGGCCGCCACGAGAGTCCCAGAGGGAGTCCCAACTTCAATGAATTGACATGTTGCGTCTCTGAAGATCGCAGCGCCATCAATGGCCCGTTTTTGAACTAAAATGTGCGTAGTTCAGCGGGACATGAACGGCATGCAGGAATGATTGTTTTAAAACAAATTGGTTTAAAACACGGTGTTTTAAAACGTTTTAAAACATTTGAATAAAAAACACCGTTTTAAAACACTAACGTTTTAAAACACTGTTTTAAACACCGTATTTTATTAAGTGAATAAAATACGTTTTAAAATTCATTTTTAAGAGGCCCGTGCTTGCAATTTGTCGCGCACGACTCATTTTATACAATCTATGGTATGGACCATAACATAGATTGTATGAGCTGCTCATATTCATAATGGTTGCTTAATCGCAGGGATGATTGTTTTAAAACAAATTGGTTTAAAACACGGTGTTTTAAAACGTTTTAAAACATTTGAATAAAAAACACCGTTTTAAAAAATTTGAATAAAAATAGAAACGAATTTAAAACATTTTGAACGTGTTTTAAAACATGTTTTAAAACGTTTTAAAACCAGACCGAATAAAAGACGTTTTAAAACGTTTTAAAACATGGGAAAATAATATAAAACGTTTTAAACTGTTTTTTATTAAAAAATGTTTTTAACAGCACCCCTGACGGCATGGGAAGTTTCCGGATTTGTCTATACGGCCGTGTCTTAAAGGCATTAAAATGGACTAATATCTAATAAGCAGCATTTATTTTTGCATATTTTGGCAGTATAGTATTTATTTTACAAGGATAATAAAGTTTTGGTTAAAAATTTTGTGTAAAAAAAAAAAAAAAAATCTACACAGAAATTTATGTTAATTTTTATTTAACATATAAAGTCTAACTTATAAATTCAAAGTAGCCTTTTTTTTACTAGTGAATTATTTTACTTTTCACATAATATTTTTTTCCTTGTGTCCTTTTTCACAGTAAAATGATGTCCATGTACGGTACATCATTGTATTATGGAGGATTCAAGTCAAGTGCTAATCATTTAAGACACAGCCACTGTTCTGCTTTGTGTGCTTAATTTATCAATGCTGATTAGCTCTTAATATACTGCAATAATTTTTTCTGCATTTGATATTGGGTATTCATTGAGATGTCTCCTGCATACGATGTATACTGGAGTATATATCCCATTGTTTTGAATTGATGGCATTGTCTCAGATCAACTTTCAATTTGGAGCCATGCCAGACATGATGAATCCGATCTGCTTGCTATTGATATGGGCGTGTTGATTACGATGTCTTTGAATTTTGTTGCGATTTAAACGCATCTTTCTTCATAAAATAATTCCAGTAAAAATTACTAAAATTATTTTCTTACACGGACTGCTTATACTCATGCTCGACTTACTTCAGTTAAGCTTCACTGAAGTAAGTCGGGCATGAAGCCGAATTTTACCATTATATTGGGCATACTGGGCATACCGTGAAAAAAAATCGGCACATTCCACAAAATTTGAAACTATACCTTGAGAATCATTTTCAATTGCTTAAACTTTTTTAAAACACAAGTTTAAAAAAATATTGAAAAACGTGAAAACTTTACAAAAAAATTTGCAAAACGTGTTGCTAAAATTTGCATTATGTTTATTTTGTAGTTATTGTAGTTATTGTAGTTTGTACTACATAGTGGTTAGGGTGGATCGAAAAACACGAATTTTTAAATTTGAAAATGCCACAGCTCGGAAAAGTTGCATTTTAGTTTTAACCCTAATTTGTTTCAGATTTCTGGAGACAGATTTCTGCTGCCTCCAGAGGCCTAAGGTTTTTCAGAGTCTCATAAGGGCCGAAAAAATTAGAGCCGTATTTTGTTGCGAAAAAGTTCATTTTCTATCGGAAATTTTCCAGGAATTTCAAAAATAAAGTCAGTTTTACAGTATTTAGAGCCGTCTTATATATGAGCCGAAAGAAGTATAGGGAGTTTAATAACAGCTGTTTCTTGCTCATAAATAAAATATGGCTTCAATTTCTGTAAAACCGTCCTCATTTTTGAAATATCCGGAAAATTTCCTATACAAAATTCTTTCGCACGAAAAAACGGTTCTAATTTTTTCGGCCCTTATGAGACTTTAAAAAACTTTAGGCCTCTGAGGGCAACAGAAATCGGCCTCCAAAAAATTTGAAAAAAATAGAGAAGTCACATGTTTTGAGATGAATCCATCGTTCTATTGTGCTATGGGAGATATGCCAAAAAGCGTAATTTTGATTCAGTGAAAAAAAAAAAAAAACGCTTAACCCCCAAAAAGAGAAAAAACAAAAATTTGAATTTGAATGCCCGCCGAAACGGAACGTGAAGGAACTTGACGTCATCTGCCTAAAAGTGGTTGTGTTCATTTCTGAAACTCTGAACGGCATCGATTCGTAATGTTTACAAGCATGTTTACAAACGAGACGTGTCTCGCTTCAAATTCGATGTCTCGCTTAGAGTTCGATATCTCGCTTCGATACAGGCAGATGACATCACACCAATAGAAAATCGTTTAAAAAGTGATCACGTGACGAAAACGTTTCCGGACTTTGTTTTTCTTTTTTTTTTTTTTTTTATTTGATGAAAAATTTTCACGTTTAACTAGTTTTTAGTTAAAAGCATACTATACATTAGTTTCCAGCGAAAATCTCAAAACATGAGACTTGTCTATTAGGGTTAATATGGAGCCTAAATTGCAACGTTTCAGCGCTGTGGCTGTGGCATTGTCAAATTTAAAAATTCGTTTTTCGATTCACCCTAATAATCAGATAGTCATAGTTTAGATGCTTTTTTAATCTATCTATATATCGATTTAAATTAAAAAAGTCGACACCGACATGTCGATACATCGACTTAACAATATTCATTCATATAAATAAGGAAAGGATGAACTGTTCCTCGATTCAAATAAAATCAGCCAAAGAAAAACCATTTAGGAAATTTGATCCCGTGACCCTCCTTGGAATTCGTCCTTGATTACGAATAAAAAAAACAACTAAAACTTCCCTAAATCGGTTCCTTTTTTTTTTCTTTTTTTAACCATGCATTACATTAAAAATCGATCACATCCTCATCTAGACAATAGGATAGTGACAAGGAAGTGATGTTAAAAATGTCCGCGAGGTGAGTGCCCTAAGCTGAGGTCACAAACAGATGTCGCATACCGTGCGACAAACACATTCAAGTACATAATAAACAACAAAAAAAAAAAGACCGCTTAACCTTAAAATACTTTAGGGTTTCCAATAATGGGCAGAATCCCCCGTTTAAATGGTCCTGATTCATCCAGATCCTTTTCAAATTGAATTTCCGGAAGGAGATGCCATTGAAAAAAAAAAAAAAAAATTGTATTTGAACCGGAGTTAATTTTTTATTTTTTATATTTTTTCGGGGAGGAAAAAAAAATGTTATCCTGAAAAAAAAAAATCAGCGTGACCCAGTATTATTTTCCTCAAGGCCGAACTTTTTTTTTTTTTTATATTCATTTGTGCTTTGCCGAAAATAACTTTCACGTTATTTTATATGCCAAAATTTTTTTTATTTTCTTGTCTTGTCTTGCATAATGCCCGTGCAAGAATTTGGAAAAGGATAAATATTTTCTTTGGAAAGAATGCATTTAAAAAGAAAAAGAGTTGTTTAGAAAGTTCAAAGGGTATTTTGACGAGTCCGATACGATATTTACAATGCTGTAAGAACCTTGAAGTGCCGTGCGGTTCAAGGTAGGACATTATGGATATGGGTAAAACCTATTACGACTAGTTTTGCTGAATTGATTACATATTCCGATGATCTTTACCGATGCAATGTTGGGCGTTCGAAAGTGCGAAGGCTTTTTTTTTTTTTTTTTTTTTTGTTAAGTGATTTTTTTTTCGTATGTGGTTTCAATTTGGAGAGTTGAATATTGTGATGAAAGGATTTTTTGTTTGGTTTGATTTTAGATTTGAGAAGCAAATAGGAGGAAAAAGTCGTCTGTTTGTGCAATTTTTTGCTCATTGCAATTTTTTTTAATAATTACAGTTTTCTTTCCCTATATTGTGCAATTTCATGATTGTTAAAAAATTACAAGTAAAATCTGTGCTCCGATGTTGATTTTGATTTTGGAAAAAAATTTTGACAATGGCCAATTGGGTCAAATCAGTCTGGAACCTGATAAGCGAAATTCTGCAAACCAGTGTAAAACTCGACCAAGTGTATAAAAATTATACTGTAAGAAAATCAATGATGGCACGATGATTCCGATTCCAGTGATGCTCGATGATTTTTCCAACGCGATTCCGATTCCAAATCTAAACTACGGGAAAAATTTTCGCGATTCCGATGCCGATGTTAATTCCGATTCCGAATGCGATAAGTTTCTTATCATTCGAATATTATTCCAATGCCGATTCCGATTAGCTTCCATCGATTCTGATTCTGATCAGGGCTGCGGTTCGTTTCCGATTCCGATGCCGATGTTGGTTCCCAAGATTCTTCAATATTTTTCGGGCCGATTCTGATTCCGATTCTGATTCTGATTCCGATTCCGATTCTGATTCCGATTCTGACATTTCCAGAAATGTACTAATCGTTAAAAGTTTTTCAGCTCAATTAGAATCAAAATTATTTCTCGATGCCGATTCCGATGCCGACCAATTTTTGAGCCAAATTCCAATTTCGATTCCGATTCCGACTGCTTGAAAAAAATTTAGAGTTCCAATTCCGATTCCAATTAACTTTTGAACCGATCGATTCCGATAGCAATGCTGATTCCGTTTATAATCTAAACTGCCCCGCAGCTCTGATTCTGATTCCGATTCCGATTCCGATTCCGATTTTGATTCTGATTCCGACTGCTTGAAAAAAATTTAGGGTTCCAATTCCGATTTCGATTCCTATTAAATTTTGAACCGATCGATTCTGATAGCGATTCTGATTCCGTTTCAAATCTAAACGGCAACGCAGCCCTCATTCTGATTCCGATTCCGATTAAGATTAAGATTCTGATTCCGATCAATTTTTAAGTCAGATTACAATTTTGATCCCGATTCCGACTGCTTGAAAAAATTTAGGGTTCCGGTTCCGATTCCGATTCCGATTCCAATTAAATTTTGAACCGATCGATTCCGATAGTGATTCTGATTCCGTTTAAAATCTAAACGGCACCTCAGCCCTGATTTTATTTCCGATTAAAATCTATTCGGAATGGTACCTCCCTGCTTATTTTGTTTTTAAAAATATCTAATTTTTTAAAAAAGTTTTTAATAAAAAATTTGATTTTGTAAAATAACTCATTGTACCTGGAAGAAATTTGATCCCTGATGCTGATTCAGATTCCGATCCCGATTCCAGTGATGCTCGATGATTTTTCAAACGCGATTCCGATCCCGACTCCAAACTACGGGAAACATATTCGCAATTCCGATTCTAAATTACGCAAAAAATTTTCGGTGCAGATTCCGATTCCGATTAAAATCTATTCGGCATACCATCCCTGCTGATAAATGTCATTTCTCCCTAGAAAAAAAAATTTCCGGACAGAATTTCCGAATTTTGTTTAAGGAATCCGTTTTTTTTTTTCTTCTTGATCATGTTTTTTTTTCCGGGTAGTCATCGGTGAATAACTGAATATTTACAATTTTTTCACCTTATCTACTGTCAGTTTACATGTTTACATTATACTTCGTGAGTCTGTTACGCTCAAGGAAAAATGCGACAAACAACTTCTGGCAATATACGCTTTTCGGTTGTTAATGGAGTCGGAAAATACTTACGATTTCACGTTGTTCATGCATTCGGTTTTTTTTCATGTAGCAGTTAATTAATTTCATTGCTCGAAAACGGGTCGAATGTCTAATTATTCAGTGAGCGAAGATGCTTTAATGACTCAAGGGGAAGGAAAAAAAAGTCTACTCAAGAAATCGTTACACTTGTCAAGGTTAATTTTGCACATTTTTTAAAGACTCGTTTAGAGGAAAAAAAAAAAAAAAATCATAATTAAAAATTTTGATGACAACCGTAATGGAGACATCGCGTTAGGATAATTAAAACACAGCGACAGAAAAAAAAAGAAGAGTGTTTGTGTCTCATTAACGCATCCCACTGGGACTACTATTCATACTCCAAATTGGAAAGGTGTGGCATCGAAAAACTTTTTAAAATAAGAAAAAAAATTAAATTATTGTGTTGAAATGAATATCGTAGATCTTTTAAAAATCTTTTTGTGATTTGAAGGAATTTTTAGAAACTGTTTAATTTAGGTTACTTAAGCTGGTAGAATGCCTGGAAAGGAATATGGCACGACTTACTGGAGTTTGGCATTGTGGGTACATTATGTGGTACTCATGGATACATTATGTGCTTTGAAATGCCAGAAGCTTATTCGGCAATTGAGTTTGACGAGTAAAAAAAATTAAAAAAGTTTTACAGGGTTTGACAGGGGCCTGCGAAGGGACTTTAAAAAGTGTAATGTTTAATTTGAGTGCTAAGGTGGCCCTTATTTTACGAATTTTTGAGTTTCGGCGAACACACCCCCGAATTCTTTTACAGTAACCGAAAAAAGATCCTCTGAATTTTTCCAGGTTTTTTGGACGTGGTTTAGTCGTGTCCGCAGGGACCTAAAAATTTGGGAGTTCCCGTAAAGACGGAAAAATCAAAAATTTTATTTTTATGTAAAAAAGATCGTTTACTATTTCAATTTTTATGCAGTTTACGAAAATAAAGTTAGAATTTGTTTATGATAAACGATTACTGTGCTAAAAGACAAAAATATCAAGAATTAGGAAAAACTTTGTGGCTAGGGAACGTTCAAGTATTACGTAAGATTTTTAGGGGGGGGGGGGGGGGGTTCCTCATTAACCAACTTCGCCATAAGCTAAGTATGGCGAAATATCTTACAACCGGGGGGATCAAATTCACCAAAATCATGCTTACGTAATATAATTGAATGGCCCCCTATAGCTTACTTTTACTAATTCTTTTTACTTATTTTCCTCCCTATCATGAAAACCGTATGAGAAACTCAGACTGGGCTAAGGGGGCATGTCGCTACGTAGGACTACGTCTTTTTATAATTTGATAAAAATGTAACCTTTTTTTTTCTGACACGAAAAAAGCTTAAAACTTTTGATAAAAAAGGTCAAAAGTTGAAAAAAATTAGCCAAAATTTTAATTAAAGTCTTCAAAGTTAAAATTTTAATATTAAAACATTGCTTTAGAGCATATTCTTGGCTAAAGGAAAAAGGACAAAATAAGAAAACGTAGTAAACGTTTTATTTAAAATTTCTAAGCTCTTATTTTTGTGCATATAATCTAATTTTAAAATATTTAAAAAAAGAAAATATTTTTAAAAAAACTTTGAAAATTAAAAATAAAGTTAAAAAAAATTTAAAGACATTTTAAATTTTTTGCTTTAGAAACTTTTAAGTTTCTTGAAAATTTTTTAACAATATTTGTAAGTCCTTTGCTTTTGTTCATGTCTTCTAATTTGAAAGAAAATTTTGACTTTTTTGTAAATTTTTTAGAAAATTTCTTGTAGATTTTACTTAAAAAAAACAGCGAAAATTAAAAAAAAAGTTAAATAAAATGCACTAGAAATTTTCTAAGTCCTTGCTTTCGTTCATGTCGTCTAATTTTACTATTAGAAAAGGCCAAAAGTTAAAAAAAGAAATAGTCGAAATATTATTTAAATTTTTAATATTAAGATAATTAAATAATTTTTGTTGCGAACAGACGGAAACACTCACAGACAGATAGATTTCCCCAGGACCGAGCCCCAAGACCTAGTCCTACGTCAATATATAATTTTTAACTATTTAACTATATTTTATATAATTTTTATATATATATTTTACATAATTAACTATATTTTTATACTATTTTTATTAATTATGCATAAAAATTATGAAATTTGAACTTGAATAGTTTTTGCAAAGTTTATGCATATTTTTTAAGCACAACAATTTGGATATTCATCAATTTTGTAAAAATTATGCGCTTAAATGATATTTTTGATTTTAGTTGTTGTGCTTAAAAAATAAACACAATTTTTACAAAAATTATGCTTGTCCACATTTTTGTATAAATGATACAAAAATTATATATATTTTTATGCACATTTTTGCATTTATTTTGCGAAAATTGTGTACACTTTTTGCATCACGTTTTCGTACGGGAACACCGTATTTTGCAGACATGTAAAGTTTTCAAATCATGTTGATTCGAAAGAAATTGTGAACTGTTTACTGTCTGCTGCATCAGACCTTGCGCCTAATGTTGATTTAATTTGTGGTAAATTGTCGACACGTAACACTCAACGCTTTTGCAAATTTCTCACTTCATTACCTTCGCAAGTAAATATCGCTGTTATGTTTATAAACGTTTCACCTTTCTCTTAAAAAAAAAAAAGAAAAAGACGCGTTTTTGAAACTCCCTAGCTTATTTTACATTACGTAAGGAAAAAAAAATAAGGGGATGTCAATATCAGTCATTGAAGCAATTTATGGGGGAGGTTCATCAACATGCAACCATTAGGGAAAATTAATCCAAGAAAACTCACGAAGGACTTTATAAGTCTTCGAAAAACATTTTTTTTTTCCTATTTATTAAAACTGGCTTCGGTCCAGTTGGTAACACGAGTACATCTTTATATTAATTTTCCCAAAGGTATCATACAAACGGAATGGCATTAAAAAAAAAAGAATTCATTTATTTTCCCAACGTAACCGGTTTTTCTACTGGTAAAGGTATATTATGCATATACGATTTTTTAAACATGAGAATTTTCGCTTGAGTGACGTCATGTTTCTAAGCACATCATCAGGGGCATTCTTGGTTTAATTGTCATCATTTGCAATTATCCTCGGAATCGTCTTGGTCGCATGTTTAGGTCATGTTTATTTAATTTCGTGTAAAGAGATCGTTTGTACTTTGGGCTTTTGTATTCTCTTGAGAAAGGTTTAAAGGGGAGCTTAACATGGGTTTTAGTGGATGTTTTAATTTACAACCCCCGTCCCTACTCTGGGGAGGGATGAAAAAGAAAAGGGTTTTTTCTTTCTTGGTAAATGATACATGGCGAGGTGTGTATGGTTTATGTTATTTAATTTCAGAAATCGAAATTTATCGCGTTGGGTCTATTGAATACGGACGAGAAGGGATCGTCCTTGATCATGCAAGCTTTTTTTCGTGTAAATAAATTCTTTTCCGATGAATATGCTCGGAATTATCAGCGTTTCGTAGAATTACTTTTTGTTTCCTTGAAAAAAGGACAATGGTCGGAAATTGTATTGTGTGATCAAATGACAAATAAATTTTTATAATCTTACAAAACTGATAAATACTTTAATTTCGATAGATAAAAGTTAATTAAAGTCGAGTCAACCCTAAATTAATTGAAGTTTTAGTATGGGTTGTTTGGACAATTCTGTTGTCGAAACTTTCAATAAAGATGCAATCTACCCTCTTTTTTTTTTTTTTTTTCCTAAATGGTTTTGGGGGCTTATACCCTTCGGCTATTAAGGAAAGCCCAATGAAAAAGTTACGTTCTTCGAGATTAAAGATAAAAATTCCCCCCTGGATCATTATTTAACGCATCCAGTAGAATGCTTCAAAATCAATTAACTTTTTTTCTTTTTATTTAGTTTGACGTTCAAAATGTCATTCTTTGGAGGTTGAGACGTTAGAAAGATCTCTTCGCTTTCAAAAAAAATCTAAATGGGACTCATCTTTTTAAGAGAAGGCTTCACGGAATACCAGAAAGAATGGCTGTTTTGTCTAACACTCGATTTAGAATGAAAAAAATCAAATTTTAGGTATCTAACGAACTCCTTTGACTTTTTCTTCTAAATATGGTACAAGCTTCAACTTGTTTGAAGCAAACAAAAACCAGGAAAACAAAATTAAAGTTTTTTCTTTTAAAATTATTTTCCCGCCGCCCATACATTTCAGACAAGTTGAAACTTGCACTAAAAATTCCAGGAAATACAACAGGAGTTCGTTAGATACCTAAAATTTGGATTTTTTAAATCGGAAATTGAGTATTGGAGAAAACAGCCATTCCTCCCGGCATCCGTGAAGCCTCCTCTTAAAAAGGCCGTTTAGTTTACCTTCTACCTTTTTCTTTTAATTTTTCTAAATATTTCTTTAAATCGTGGCAAACCACTCCGTCCATAGTGAAAACCATAGTGTGCTCAATCGGCCTACGAAAATTCGTCCGACTCGCGCATGACGTCATATGTCAGAATTTTGAAGCCATTTCGTCTGCTTCGGTTTGTTTCTTATACATTGCTCTTATGGCATAGAGCAGAAGAAATCTTTTCAAAAGTCCGACATATTACGTCACAAGTCAGACAATCACGTGGTACACCCTGCGCTTGAGCACACTATGGTTTTCACTATGACTCCGTCAACGTGCACCCCATCCATCAATTCGAAGTATATACTTATTTTGCCACTCTCCTGCTTCATTCCGAGGAATCCAATGATATTTTCATGTTGAATCGGTTTTAAGATACATGCTTCGTTTTTTACCGATTCAGAAGTCATTTGATCTCCTGGAAAACAAAAGATAAAAGTTATATGCATAATAGTTTTTTTTTTATTTTATTTTATTTTATTTTTTTTTTAATAATGACTTCTGCCGTGGTAACCGAAATGGGCGTATGTACATTCTTAAGTTGGCACTTGTCTTCTATTGTTAACTTATGTAAACAAAGATTCAATTTCAGAATGGACATACGGCCATTTCGGTTACCACGGCAGAATTGCAATTAATCTAAAATTTTACCTGCTCCTGTTTTAATGACTGCCCTTTTCTCGTCGTAAGTGATAAAAGCTACTATTCCAAAATTTCCATGTCCAAGCCTGTGCCCCTCCTTTAATGACGTCTGCAATTATTTAATTTAACATTAATTTAGCAATACGAGGAGTTATTAATTATATTTACGAAGTATGATTATATACGAGCAGTTATAATTTATACTAGCAGCTATATTAATTAACATTAATTGTAATAAGTACTTAGTACTTACTACTAATACTTATATAATAAGTAGTGGTAGTACGTACGAAGTACTTATTACGATTATTACTTATTACGAAGTATTAGTAGTAAGTACGATGTACTTATTACAATTACAACGAAAATTACGAGCAGTTATTACTGTTCATTATGTGCAGTATGTACTATGCAGTAGGTTACTGTTCAGCTGTTGAATAATTCGTACCTATTAGGAGTACATTATTTGCAATTTATAGTATCATCATCTCATTCAAAGTCAGTAGTTAAATCTTATCCACATCAATCAACCTAAAAGAAGAGTTAAATTGCAGAGTTTTGTTTAGATGATAATTATTTCGTTTCGTTTAGTTCGTCAGTGTTACTTTGTTTAGATTGATTCCCGAGGTCTGGAATAGCCAGAAGTAGAAGAATCATCCTTTAAATTAATGTTGTTAAATCTCGGTTGTAATATTTGATAAAGACAAATTTTTTCAAATTTGTCTTTATCGGAACTAAGCTACTTGTTCTTCAATTTTTATTGGGAATGGAATCAATTTTTTGGAAAGCCTTGAAATCTTCCTTGAAAACTTTAAAGGCTTTCCAAAAAATTTATCCAATTCCAAATAAAAATTTAAGAATAATTAATATAAGGATCATAATTATACCAAAAAAATAATACGAGTCATAACGAGACTGACATACACGACACTCGTAAATGTTATTCCTGCCCTTACAAACATAAAAAATCAGTTGAAAAGTTAAATCGAAGTGGCGAAAGATGGAAAAAATGTTAAGTTCCATCTTTAAATTTCTTTTTTAACTTACATTTATGTAATTTTGAACTGGACTTGACAAATACTCAGTCGAGACTGACTATTGCTACCGAACTCATGCCGAGGTCCCGAAGCTCAGCTTCGGCTATAATCGTACGCGCAAGCGCACGATGATAGACGAAGTCGAACCTCGCTCAGCACCATCTCTCGGTGAGAGCTGGTAGCAACTTTTTGTTGAAACCTTTTAACGACTTAGCCTCCGCTACACTGATTTACATGCTAAAAATGTTTAAACCTCTGCACGGAGAAAAAGGTTTGGTTCTTGTTATTCAATGTTGAGTTAGACCCTGTGACGTGTAAACATTTGAAGAGCGGCGAGTGCGTTCCAAAATTTTGCGCGATATTTAAATGAAGGTTTCTCGCAAAAAAGCAAGTTTCCGGTGAAACAACGGTTAAGTTTTAAATTTTACTGAAATTTGAATCAGCTCAGCAATCCCATTATTTTATGTAATTAAATCAATATGCTAAAAATAGGATATATTTTGCTTTTAAATCGAGCAATTAAAAATCTTTTTTAAAATAATTGGAAGGGAGCTGAAGGACAAGGACGTTACGAAGGTTTTTCGTTCGTAAAATTCCTGGGAACTTCTTTTTTACTTTTTACTATCATCTTTTCCTTTTATTTATTTATTTTTTTTTAAAGAAGCGATCAAATTTCCATGCAAAAATTATGAAATAAAAAACTGCTTACTGAGCAAGAAAAGAATGATCTTTAAAAAAAAAATTGCTTTTAGCATGAGAAATAATACACCTTGCACATTCTCTTCTTGTTTTATTTTTTACAGAGGAGCGAAAAAAAACCGCGACAACAAAACTAGATTAAAGCGGAAAAGTTTGCCAAAAATACATTAATATTCAACCGTCAAATCGAAAAAAAGAAAAAAAATTAATAAAAGACCAGTCGAAGTCCTTTCTTCAAGTTCAATGGCGAACGAGCATACATTTAAAATAAATAAATGTGTAAAAAACAAACAAATCGGCTTTTATAAACATCCTGTACTCTTCACTTTCTTTAACCTCTTGCGTTATTTTTAAAACGCAATTCACCCTCCGTGCGTAATTTTTTTATATTCTTTTTCTCCCCCCAAAACGAAAACGGTCTTTAACATCCACCCTTTGCTTACTTAAGTTTGATCGATGACCGATAGGAGAAGAAAAAAAAATTAAAAGACCGACCTTTAGTCAATAGGAAAATACGGGGAAAACAGGTAAACATCAACACTGGAATTACGCACTTTCAGGCTTTTTTTTTTTTTTTAAAGAAAGGCCTAATTTGCTGACCTTGAGTGCTTTATTTTTAGGCCCTGAAGTAAGGAAGTTGTTACAGTCTTTGCACCATCTTGATCGCGGGGTTTGTTAGACAAATATAAATATCGGAATTTATAAGTGATGACGGATGGATTTATTCTAGCGAAGCTTAATTTTATTTATTTTATTATATATTTTTTATATGAATTGATGAATTCGATTGACGCCCTTATCAGTAAACATGCATTATTACCGAAAGTATATGTATGTGTGTGTATGTAGCTTGTACGCACGATACGATCAGAAGAAAATGTTATCGAAAGTAGATAACTTTTTTTTTTTTTTTTTTTAATCCGGTTTGACGCATGTTAGTCTGTAAAGAAAAACAATTTCATTCAATTAGGAAATACAACACGACAAGCTTTTAAAAATTCAAAACATTGGTTTGTGGTTTTTTTTTTCTTAAAATAGAATCTCTGCGGACGTCTCAATGAAAAATTTATAGTGCGGTCGCGAAGGGATTTTTTGAATTTGCTTAATTTTCAAGGCATAGCTAAAGTATTATTGCATGTCTAAAATTATTATTGGGGCTTCCCGATATCACAGTTGTGGGGATTTTTAGGTTATTATGAAATGCCAGAAATCCCTAGCGTAAGGAATAGGGTGGTTCTAATTTTTTTTACGAAGTTTGGATTTTCGGAGGTGCCCTAACTTTTTTTTAAATTGTATGAGATGTTATAACATTTACAAAGTCCATAAAAACGATATTAATTTTTTTTTATTAAGATATTTTTATTTTCGATCCTAATTGACAATCTTTATTTTATTTTTAATTTTTTTTTCGTCGACAAAAAATATCGATGTGATCGATTATTGTTTAATAAATATTTGTAACTATTTACATTTTACAATTACCGTAAACTGGGGTGAGATTGACCGGCGGGGCGAGATTGACGGGCCTAAAAAAAGGTAGTTCTGACTGAATTTTTTAAAATCTGATTGTTAGAGGGGAAAGAAAGGGAAGTCCTCTAGTAATTTTATTTAAAGAAAACATAATTTAACCGTGGTTACCAACTTTTTTTAGGTCGGTCAATCTCGCCCCGGCGGTCAATCTCACCCCAGTTTACGGTACTAATAAATGTTTATAACTTTTAATAAACAATTATAAGGTTTTACAACTATTTACGAATTAACGAATTTATAATTATTTATGTAACTTTTAAAAGACAATTATAAGGTTTTATAACTATTTACAAAATAACGAATTTATAACTATTAATGAATTTATAACTATAACGAATTTATAACTATTTACAATTACTTATAAATGTTTATAACTTTTAATAAACAATCATAAGGTTCTATAACTATTTACGAATTAACGAATTTATAATTATTTACAATCTTATATATTAAAACGCTAAGAAAAAGAAGCGATGTCCAACAAGTGCGGAGCCCCTATCCAACCGATTTTGATGAAATTTTCAGGAAAGATAGGTATATAGTTGTAGATTTGCAGGCTCTTTTCGATTTTTCGATATCTCTTTCCGTTTTCCGGTGAGAGCGGAAAAACAAATTTTCCCATGTTATTTTCCCTATACCTGATTTTTCGAACCTATGTCCAACACGTACGGAGCCCCTATCCGACCGATTTTGATGAAATTTTCAGGAAAGATAGGTAGGTGGGTGTAGATTTGCAGGCTCTTTTCGATTTTTCGATATCTTTTTCCGTTTCCCGGTGAGAACGGAAAAACCAATTTTCCCATGTTAAATTCCCTATACCTGATTTTTCGAACGTATGTCCAACACGTACGGAGCCCCTATCCGACCGATTTTGATGAAATTTTCAGGAAAGATAGGTATGTGGATGTAGATTTGCAGGCTCTTTTCGATTTTCGATATCTTTTTCCGTTTTCCGGTGAGAGCGGAAAAACAAATTTTCCCATGTTTTTTTCCCTATACCTGATTTTTCGAACTCCTTCCAACACGGACGGAGCCCCTACCCGACCGATTTCAATGAAATTTTCAGGAAGATAGGTATATAGTTGTAGATTTGCAGGCTCTTTTCGATTTTCGATATCTCTTTCCGTTTTCCGGTGAGAGCGGAAAAACAAATTTTCCCATGTTATTTTCCCTATACCTGATTTTTCGAACCTATGTCCAACACGTACGGAGCCCCTATCCGACCGATTTTGATGAAATTTTCAGGAAAGATAGGTAGGTGGGTGTAGATTTGCAGGCTCTTTTCGATTTTTCGATATCTTTTTCCGTTTCCCGGTGAGAACGGAAAAACCAATTTTCCCATGTTAAATTCCCTATACCTGATTTTTCGAACGTATGTCCAACACGTACGGAGCCCCTATCCGACCGATTTTGATGAAATTTTCAGGAAAGATAGGTATGTGGATGTAGATTTGCAGGCTCTTTTCGATTTTCGATATCTTTTTCCGTTTTCCGGTGAGAGCGGAAAAACAAATTTTCCCATGTTTTTTTCCCTATACCTGATTTTTCGAACTCCTTCCAACACGGACGGAGCCCCTACCCGACCGATTTCAATGAAATTTTCAGGAAAGATAGGTATATAGGCATAGATTTGCAGGCTCTTTTCAGTTTTCCGATATCTTTTTCCGTTTTCTGGTAAGAGCGGAAAAACAAATTTTCCCACTTTAAATTCCCTATTCCGCAACAGTTGTAACACTTTACCCGTCTGTCTGACGGGGGAGCTCTAGTTACTTATAAATGTTTATAAGTTTTAAAAAACAATTATAAGGTTTTATAACTATTTACGAATTAACGAATTTATAATTATTTAAAATTACTTATAAATGTTTATAACTTTTAAAAGACAATTATAAGGTTTTATAACTATTTACAAATTAACGAATTTATAACTATTAATGAATTTATAACTATAACGAATTTATAACTATTTACAATTTCTTATAAATGTTTAAACTTTTAATAAACAATTATAAGGTTTTATAACTATTTACGAATTAACGAATTTATAACTATTTACAATTACCGTAGATTGGGGTGAAGTTGAAGAGGTGGGGTGAAGTTGAATGGAAATTCAAAACAAAATTCTAGGTTTATTTTAGGCACTAAAAATAAAGTTTTTTAATTTCATTAAGTGGATATTGTTTTTGGAATACTTAAGCAAAAAATTTTATTTTTAGTGCCTAAAATAAACCTAGAATTTTGTTTTGAATTTCCATTCAACTTCACCCCAATCTACGGTACTTATAAATGTTTATAACACAATTTATAGGTGACACTTTTAGAAAGACAATTATAGAAAACACTTTTAGACAACAATTATAAGGTTTTATAACTATTTACAAATTAACGAATTTATAACTATTTACAATTACTTATAAATATTTATAACTTTTAATAAACTATTATAAGGTTTATAAGTAATTGTAAATAGTTATAAATACTTATTAAAAGTTATAAATATTTATAAATATTTATAAAACCTTATACTCCTATGAAAATGATACACTTTTTGCATCACTTTTTCGTATTAAATTTACTGCAGTATCTGATGTTTACTTCGCATTTTCTGTTGTTTTTGTAATGAGCCATAGGAGTTCGTTGGAACCTAAAATTTGGATTTCATCCGTCCCAGTCGAGCATTGCATACAACAGCCATTCCTTCTGGTATTCACCGAAGCCTACTCTTAATTTTCCGCTGTAACAAATTAGCTGTTCTAGTTCGAATGCTTCGTCCGGTGTCGTAACATTTACTACGTTGGGACTTAGAAACACATCTCATTTTGTTTCCTAAACTGAATCTAGGCCAAAGGATCGCTTCCAATTTGGCTAATTTTTGCGGTCTATGTCTTTAAAATCGATTTGTTTTTTGCCTTTCCGTATATTTGGTCATGCTTCGGAAAGGTTAAACCAACCGTTTACGTTTTTTGACTCGAACGTTTTTCGTCAATGAAAAAGTACGTCAGCACGATTCTTTTGCTGCCAACTCGGTTTTATAAATAACATTACAAGCTTGTCAGCTATCAGTCACTCATTATATTTCCTACGTGAGGAAATTTTTCCAGGGGGTTTTGACATGATTTTTCCACTTTTAATATTTTAAAATGCTGTTTTTACGTTTTATCTTTTTTCATCCTTGGGTGATATGATGTGCTAAATGCTGGCACCGGGCTTATCTGTTAACGTCTGACTCTAAAACGGAATATGCGGGTACGATCACTTTTTTTCTCTTCTCTTTTTATTTCTTTCAATTGGATCAATTCATTTTATATTTTACGATTGACAGAATAAATGGATTGTTTGGCCGCACGAATTTTGATTTTAAGATAAGATGCTGCAGATGCGATAAGATTACAATGATATGGGCATGTTCAGATAAGATGTGGTTTCTTCGTATTCATTTATAAAGCATTTTTCATAAGTTTCGTTTATAAATCTGTAACTCAAAGCTAGAAAGTTTAACGAAAATCCTGGACCTTCTGTGGAAAAAACAGCACCTTGAAACGAAGGCCGAACTGGTCCTTCATTAAAGATCATCCAGAAACTACAAGTGGAGGAGCAAAGGCAACTTGTACGAAGAAGTGATCACAGTGATCGCTAGTCAAGAAAAAAGCGGACAAATTCTCATCTCAAGCGTAGGTAAAAGCTATGAAAACGATCTGGGCGTCAAAAGCTTTGTAGTTTAAAATCGCTTGGACATATTGAAAAATTCAAAATGGCGGATCCAATATGGCAAATGAAATTTTGGATTTTGCGTTGATTTTCATAAAATTGTATACTTAGGGGTTTTCGGGGTAGCTGAATACGAATCTGACATAAGTTTCTTCAAATTCAAGATGGCGAAATTAATATGATGACTTTTATCCGCACTTGCTGAAGTTTACCGTGATATGAAAAATGAATGAATCGAATCCCATTCAGAATAACTGATTTAGCAAAACCTAGAGATGAGTCGATTGTAAGTCGATTTACAAATCGACTCATGCTATTGAGTCTCGGCTGCACGGTGGTCTTGAAGCACTTTATTATTTCATGAAAATGTCGACGAAAACTGGCTTCACAGCAAGACGAGGAATCAAAAGGGGGTTCAAAATACGCAAAAATGAAAATCCTATCAAACCGTCTTGGAGCCCCCATTGGGCCCCCCCGAAAACCTCTATATTTTCCCTGGTTGTGTTATATATCATATGAAAGTCCGTTGTAAGTGCTGTCGAATGAGACCTTACCGAGATTACCATCTATTATAGATACGTAGATATTGCCATCTAAAAGGGCTAAATATTTGACCCCTAAATTTTGAGTGGTTTAAGAGAATATATCTTAACACCTACACAGTAAAAAATATTATGTAAATATGGGATTAGGAGTCCACATAAATTTTTTCTGTTGTTTTTCTCCAAAAGGTAAACATAAACAGAAACAACATAAAAAATTTATGTGGACTCCTAATCCCATATTTACATAATATTTTTTACTGTGTATTAAAGCTAGAAATCTTGGTGAGGTCTTATCCTCGTGGCTTAAAAATCTTAAGAGACTGGTTTGGTGTCGATTCCTTGGGTCTTTTTCGAGCAGCGGTCGATAAAGTAAAAATAGTCTAGATGATAGCCAATCTTCGTCGCGGGGCTGGCACTTAAAAGAAGAAGAAGAATAAATAGTTATTTTATGCATAAATAATATACTTATAAGGCATAATTTTTGCAAAATTTATGCATATAATTCTTTGAAATCGTAAAGCAGGAAAAGAACGTGGGTCGGTAAGGCCGATTTTTGGGCTGTTAAAAAAAAAAAATTTTTTTATGTTAAAAGGTAGTTTCATATGAGGTTAATAAGGGGTCATAAGTGGCACTGAGTTGCGCGCATGCTATGCCTATTTTTTTAAATTTATTCACTTTTCGCTGTTGTGAACATGACAGTCGGAAATCTTCCAGTGGCAGACAAATAGTAGCCATGAAGGCCAATTTACTGCACCATATTAAGGTTGCGACCGGCGTGTTCACACATGCTTAATTCGCATGGGTTTTAGGCCTCATGAAGATGAAGAAGCCGTTGAATGGCCCTAATTTCCTTTTCACACGAGCTTTCTAATGTTGAAAGCTTACTCAATTCACCATTTCCAACTTAAGCACATATGTGCGCCATTGTAAAATGAAGGAAATTGAATTTCAGATGGCTGATTTATAATGCTTATACTCTGTTTTAACCGTATTTTTCATTAATATTACATGCCTAACGTTTAAATGGATCAGATGCATTATTGTGCGAATATATATTTTGATCTCATTAATCAGTAAAACATGAATAAAAGGTCCGCGATTTATTTATCAACTACTTGTTTTCGAGAACATTTTTTAAAAAAACTTGTTTCGCGCCTTTTTGGAAGAACACTTTTTAAAATGTTCTCGAAAACAAGTAGTTGATAAATAAATCGCGGACCTTTTATTCATGTTTTACTGATTAATGAGATCAAAATATATATTCGCACAATAATGCATCTGATCCATTTAACGTTAGGCATGTAATATTAATGAAAAATACGGTTAAAACAGAGTATAAGCATTATAAATCAGCCATCTGAAATTCAATTTCCTTCATTTTACAATGGCGCACATATGTGCTTAAGTTGGAAATGGTGAATTGAGTAAGCTTTCAACATTAGAAAGCTCGTGTGAAAAGGAAATTAGGGCCATTCAACGGCTTCTTCATGAGGCCTAAAAACCATGCGAATTAAGCAAGTGTGAACACGCTGGTCGCAACCTTAATATGGTGCAGTAAATTGGCCTTCATGGCTACTATTTGTCTGCCACTGGAAGATTTCCGACTGTCATGTTCACAACAGCGAAAAGTGAATAAATTTAAAAAAATAGCCATAGCATGCGCGCAACTCAGTGCCACTTATGACCCCTTATTAACCTCATATGAAACTACCTTTTAACATAGAAAAATTTTTTTTTTTTAACAGCCCAAAAATCGGCCTTATCGACCCACGTTCTTTGCAATATACTTCAACTTCCCCCCCCTTTTTTTGCATACTTATTTATGCATATTTTATGCACACTTATTTATGAATATTTTATCCACAATTATTTATGTACACATTTACACATGTATACACATTTATGTATCTTTTATGCACCCTTATTTATGCATACTTGTTTATGAGCCTCTATTTATGTATACTTGTTGATGCATAATCATTTATGCATAATTATTTATGCACACTTATTTATGTATATTTTATGCACACTTATTTATGTATATTCTGGGCACACTTAATTATGAATATTTTATCCACAATTATTTATGTATATTTTATACACATTTATGTATATTTTATGCACACTTATGTATATTCTATGCACACCGATTTATGCATGCTTGTTTATGCATAATTATTAATGCACACTTATTTATGTATATTTTATGCACACTTAATTATGTATATGTTATGCATACTTATTAATTGATGCATAATTATTTATGCACACTTATTTATGTATATTTTATGCACACTTTTTTAATGCATCTTGTTTTTGCATAATTATTTATGCACACTTATTTATGCATACTTGTTTATGCACAGTTATAGTTTATGCATAATTGTACTGGAAGATTAAAAAAAAATTTCCTGTAAAAAAAAGGAAGTTCTTTATTCACAATTCATGCATTTTTTGTGTATGTCCAATGTCCCAATTTTTTGGGTAATTTTATGCTTGATTTTCATATTATTTTTGTAAGGGAAGGCTCTAGGTTTTGTGCAAGTATTGGAGAGAAAAAACGGTTCCTTCCAATAATTGCCATTTTTTTTTTTTTTTTTTTTTTTTTTTTTTTTAATGTTAGCGTTAATGCTAATAACCTTTTAAGAAATAATGATAAATTGTTGTTTTATTCTTGAACCCGAAGATCACAATAGGAATGCGTGTAAGTATGCGTATGTGCACTACAGGCGACTATATTTTTTTATTACCTGACCGGCTCAATCGACCTAACGAAATATTCATATACACTTCCGGAGATGCTTTACGATTTTTTTAAACGTCTTGTAATGAACGTTGGTTTTTTTTTTATACGTACAGGTGCAAACATGCGTTTAATAACAAGCCTTGAACTTCAATGTAAAAAATCTTTTAATTTTTTTAAAAAGAATAATCGAAAAATTTTTAAGGATTTTGCATTATTTTGAATGAAACAATAAAATAATTTCGTCATCTGCGGCTGAGAGGATACGTTTTTTGTATGATTTCCCCTGGGATTATTCAAATGGAAATTTTTCTACCCTTTTTAAGAATCCAAAGCGATTGTTAAAGTGTGTGACTTTTTGACTCTCACAAAAATCTGGAGAAAAAAAATGACGCTTTATCATCCTCGACCAACCTATCGAACCGATAAAAAAAAATCGAAGAATAACATGATTAGTTCTCGTTTGAATTGTCAGGATGATGACGTCATTTCCGACGCAACACACCTTCTCCCACGATATAGTGACAATACAATTTATTGGGATCCACCTAACAACGTTTTTATTATATGATAGAATTTTTATTATTATTATTTTTTCATTTTGCGATTTTTTCAAAAGAAAGAGAGAAAAAAAAATGCGAATTAGAGGAACGGTTTTGCATCCGTTTTAGATTTTTTTTTTGAATGGTTTGAAATATTCTAATTAAATGAAGTCGAGTGGGACGACGTAAAAAAAATGATAATGATAACGATTATTGCAGGATGTGGCTCAGAAAAATCTCGGCGGCAGTTTTACATAACGGGAGATAAGATTTCTTTTAAAATTCGTTTTTTGTTGGGAATTAAAAGTAAATAAAAAAAAAAAAAAATGCAAATAATACAATTGAAAACAAAATTCAATTTTTTTTTTTTCAATTTCCTTATATGATGGTAAATCATGAATGAAATATTCAAGTCTTCGCGATCAATGACGAATGAATCATCAGTATGGCGATAGGAGCAGGATGTTAAAATTATAGGCAATGGCTTTTTTGCTAAAAATAATGATCATTAAAATGTTGCAGTCGTTCGCCGCCGCCGCCGTCGTCGTTGCATTTATTAATCGTATATCACACCCGTACGTGATTTTCCATTGAATTACAGTAATTGTAATTTTTTTCTTTCTCTTTTTGTTTCAGCAATTGAAAGATGAGCTCCAAGAGGTCGTCTCCGAAATGGAGAATATGGACACTCCGGATGAAAGGTAAAAAAAAAAAATTAATTAAATAATTAAATAAGAGGGGACTTTTAATTTTTTTATCTAATTAGGCTCGTTAGATCTTAGATATCGCTAATTAAGGGGTTACGCCCGTTTTGAAAAAAAAAAAAAAAAAAAAAAAAAAAAAAAAAACTAAAAGGGAAGATAACAAAAAAAAAATTAGTAATTTTTTGAAAAATGAAGAAAGTAAGACTTTGTGTATATGAGTCATTTTCGATTTTAATGGTTAGGTTGTCGGTATGTAATTTTTGACATAACCACGATGTTATTATTGCAGTTATGGAGGTTTTTTTTTTTTTTTTTTTTAAGTTGGGAATGACAGGGCACCGAGCAGGCTTTTCCGACATATTAAGTATTAGGCCTCTAATCGATTATGCAGTCGTCTTCTTTTGTATTTATTCGATATGAATTTTTTTCTCATTGTAATGACATATTTTTTATCTTCTTCTGAGGGATTTTAATTCCATTTTAGACATATTTTTATATGAAGTTATATATCCAGGATTTTTTTTTTCTTGTTTGAAAGGGATAAGCGGGAATTTGAAATGGGCCTAATAAATAATTCGTATCAGTTGTTTCAGTTATGTCCCGTACGAAAAAGTTACGCAAAAAATTTTTTTGGACAAAAAAATTAGCAAAAAAGTAGCCTGGAAACATATTTTTCCGTTGGAGAAAAAAAGGTAGAAATTGGCCCAAATTTACGCATTTTGGTTACTTTAGACCTTGAGTTTGAGCCGATTTCTACCTTTTTTTCTCCATCGGAAAAAAATGTTTCTAGGCTATTTTTTTTTTTTTTTTTTTTTTGCGTACTTTTACGTGGTGATAGCGAAATTTTCAACCAGCAGGGTCTTATCAGTGAAAAACATTTTTTTCGATTTTTATGATTTTGGCCATAAAATTTGACCACTTTCGCTCTTAGGGTTCCAAGGCAAAATGGACCAATTTTTATGATAATGGGTTCCAAGGACCAATTTTTTGCGTACTTTCACATGGTGAAAGCGAAATTTGGGTCCAGCGTGGTCTTTGTGGCGAAACAAATTTTTTGAGATTTTGGCCACTTTGGCCGTTGGGGAAAAAAACCAAAACAATACGTATCTAGACCAGTTTTTTGCGTACTCTCACGTGGTGTTAGCGAAATGTGTGCAACGTCATCTTCGCAGCGAAAAAATTTTTTTTTACTTTTGGCCATTTTTTGGGTCACTTTCTCGTTGAAAAAAAAATTTAGAAGCACATGTACTTAGGCCAACTTTTGACGTACTTTTTGACTGTCATAGCTAAATTTTGGTCCGGCGACGCTAACATTAAAAATAATTTGTTTTCCCTTTAATTGGCCATTTTGGCCAATGGGCCATTTTTTTTAAAAATTAACAATTATGCCCTTAGGTAGCCCTTTGAAAGAGCCTTTTTTTCGTTTTTTGGATTCTTCAATCGGACAGCCCATTCTCTGCCAAAAAATTAAAAACTGAATTAGCACTCCCATCCCCGCCTCAGAAACGGCTTTCATTTCGACCCTAATATTTGGCCTAATTTACCCCCTCACTAGGTCCTATCGATGGGTGAAAGCTCAAAAAAAATTTAATTTTGGGGCACAACCCTTATGGTAACCCGGTGGCGGCCTTTCTGACTTCAAATTCGTAATCTACGCAAAATTTCCGATAGGAATCGATGGTTTTTTATGCCAAAAATAAATGTTCATTTTTGGCCATAAAAAGGGGGTTTATTTAAAAATTTCAGGGCCAATTTGACACCCCAAGATGCCTTTCAAAAAATCTGAAAAAATTCAGGGTTGATACTCCACCTATAAAGAAATTTTTACCGATATAGGAGTTTTGAAATTCCAAAAAAATTTTGATTTTCAAACCACCCTAACGGAAGTTGACCTACGACACACGAAATTTCGATACCGACTTCTCCCCAACCAAAATTTTTACATAGGGAAAAAGTGGTGTAGCACTTCATTCTCAATAAATCCCTTCTCATTTGGATTTACGGTTAACTTTTTAATTATTTAATTCAAAAAGTCAATTAACTTGATATCTTCCTCGTGATCGATTGTTTCCCTTTATCTTTTCCCCTAAATAGGTTTCAAGAAAAAGGTGAAGTGAATTAAACGTCCTTTTACGCGCTGATATAATATGCATCAAGCATTTTGATGGCGTCACTCTTTGTAATTATCCCGTATCTTGAGAGCTTTCACGTGAGAAAAGCCCTTTAGCTTTAAGAGCTTTCTTAATGTAATCTAATCTGTGTTTTTAATGCATTTTTTTTTTCCTTTTTTTTCCTCCAGCAAAAACAACACAAAGACCAAGCAAATGTCAATCGGACGGAAGAAGTTCAATATGGACCCGAAAAAAGGGATCGAATATCTCCAGGAACACGGGCTGCTGCAATCGACGCCGGAGGATGTGGCCGCGTATTTGTACAAAGGAGAAGGGCTTAACAAAACGGCGATCGGAGATTACCTAGGAGAGAAAAATCCTTTCAATGAGAAAGTCCTAAAAGCTTTCGTGGAGTTGCATGATTTTACTGATCTCATATTAGTTCAGGCTTTAAGGTTAGTAATGAAGCGTCGCCGGTCAGGTGATCTTTCCACCATGGCCGATCCAAGATGGAGATGGTCACGTGGTTAGACACTTGATCATTTCGTAAGCGTAAATCCGAGATGGCGGTGATCACGTGATCAGTTTAAAATTGTCAATATAAGATTGCTGTACGTTTGGCTGGTCACATGACTGAGTATTTGATTGACCACGGGATCACGATGTAGTAGCTGTGTGGCCGGCTATGAATATTGAACTGCCAGACAGCATATTTGCTTTTTATCTTAATATGGTGCCTGTGACTTTTTTTTTTTTCTTTTTTTTTGCAAAATTTGGATCCTATGTTTAGCTTATGGGCTTATAATATTTGAATTCAAATGTGGTACCGTTGAGTACTCTTGTATTTTACTAGTCCATACTACATTTTTCCTAATCTATTTTTTTTTCCTAAAAATTTTAGTTTCTAAAATTTTCCTAATTTTTAATTTTCCTGAAGTTTTTTAATTCTTAAATTAAATTTCTATTCCATTTTTCATAAAAATTTCAGTTTCTAAAATTTTTTTTCTAAAATTTTTTTTCTAAAATTTTTTTAGTTTCTAAAATTTTTTCCTAAAATTTTAGTTTCTAACATTTTTTTCCTAAAATTTTAGTTTGTAAATATTTTTTTTCTAATTTTTAATTTTCTTCAAATTTTTTAATTCCCAAAATTAAATTTTTTTAAATGAATTAAACCGTTTTTCTTAAAGATTTTAGTGTCTAAAATTTTTTTTCTAAAATTTTAGTGTCTAAAATTTTTTTTCTAAAATTGAAGTTTCTAAATTTTTTAAATTCCTAAAATTAAACTTCCTGATGAATTAATTTGCTAATCTATTTTTCATAAAAATTTTAGTTTCTAAACAATTTTTTCTAAAATTTTAGCTTCTAAAATTTTTTTCCTAATTTTTAATTTTCCTGAAATTTAATTTAATTTAAATTTCCCGAAATTAAATTTTTTTAAATGAATTAAATTTCTAATCCGTTTTTCATAACAATTTTAGTTTCTAAAATTTGTTTTCTAAAATTTTTTTTCCTAATTTTGAATTTTCCTAAAAATTTTTAATTTTCTATTCATAAAGTTAAATTTTCTAAAATAAATATTTGTTTGATAAACGAGGATTTAAATTTTTTTTTTTAAATATTTACCAGAATTTTGAGGATGACGTAATAAATAAGCTTAAATAACTTCTGCCCCTTCTCCATTATGGCTCAAAATTAATTTTCACAATTTCCGGAAATATAATTCTATGGATATCTCTGATTATTCTACGGATTTCTGAACAAAGCTTTAAAAATGAAGTTGGCCAGTTTTGCTACATTGCGTTTTTTTTTATTGTAATCCATGTTTGAATAATTAAAGCACAGTACTGTACTTCCGGAAATTCGAAAATAATTTGAGACATAGTGGAGAGCAGCATTCCTTACCAAGGAATTTAAAAAACAAAAATAAGTAGATAAACCGAAATTCGCAACTGTCCAGTAAATTTTTACAAAGATTTTAGGGATTCAGAAAATTAGGAAAAATGTAGAAAGTTTATTACTCTTATGTTCAGCTTATGCCGGACAAGTTTCTGAATTTAATGATCAATAAAAATTAATTGAATGTACGTAAGCTAAGCATGGGGTTAGTTAAACGTTTTTCTGGAATTTTTACAAAGCTGTAAAGCTATTATTTAAAAATGATATTGTCCATAAGATAAACATAGGCGACCATTTTTTTTACTGATACTACCACCACCAGCTTTCGGCTATAAAATTGAAAAGAGATAATAATTTTTTTTTTAACGCTTGTTTTTCTTTTTCAGGCAATTCTTGTGGTCGTTCAGGCTGCCCGGTGAGGCTCAAAAGATAGATAGGATGATGGAGTGTTTTGCTCAGCGTTATTGCCAACTGAATCCGAATATTTTTACAAATCCGGACACGTGTTACGTTCTGTCATTTGCTGTGTCATGCTTAATACAAGTTTGCATAACCGAGTGTCAAGGATAAGCGACTGTTGACAGTTCATTTCGATGAATAGAGGGATCAATAATGGAGGGGATTAAATAAAGAATTATTAATTGTGAGTATAAGAAAACAAGCGACTAAATGCATCTGATTGCAGTGAGATAAGTACATATTTGTGGCACGCAGCACCCTCTGGTTTTATTGCGTTTTTTCTTCACTAAAAGGTAGATTTTGCTGCATGCTTAGTAGGGCAGGTCGAAAATCAAGAATTTTGGAATTTACAAATTCCTAATTGAGGTTGCCTTTTGGCAACACCATCGACCCCAATTTTTTTAAGGCCATCTTGGCAATCATTTTTAAGTTTTTGAAAAAACCCATATAAGAGCAAAAAATTAATTTTTTTTTTTTTTTTTTTTTTGAAAGAAGTATTGTTTTCTACCGGAAATTGTGCGTAGATTACAAATATAAAGTCCAAAATTATTTCAAGTGTACTGTTGTTCAGCTTTAAGCCGATTTTTAAAACACTGAAATTCTTTAGACATTTTTTTTTTCTTTAATTAAAAAACCGTACACAAAAGTTAACTTTGGACTTCGTATTTGTAATCTACGGAAAATATCCGATTAAAAGTGACACTTTTTTCAGGACAAAAAAATCTTTTTTTTTTTTTTTTTTTAAATAGGGTTAATATTGTTGTCAAAAGGCCCCCATTCCGCTATCAGGAGTTATCAAATTCCGAAATTCGTCATTTTCCATCCACTCTTAATGTTCAGAGGATATATTCGAATCTGATGTCGCTTGCTTTCATTTTATTCTAATTTTTTTTTAATTTTTGTTTTTCAGAGTTTGTATGAGAGTATTAAAACGGAGCCATTCAAAATACCCGAGGACGATGGAAACGATCTCATGCATACGTTCTTTAATCCTGATAAGGAAGGATGGCTTTGGAAACAAGGTATGGTGCTACAGGTGGAAGCGTAAATATTCCCCTGGAAGGATTATTAACGGTGTCAGGAATCAGAATATTCCTTATAGTCCATGAGCTATCTACCTTGGTAATTAAATTTTGGGGGGGCAAAATTTCCTTGAAAACCCAGTTTTATTAGGTTAAGACAAGGTCAAAAATCCATGATTGCCATCCGTGGACGGGCTTTGCCAAGATGGCGGCTATTTAAAGATGCGGCGGCAGGTTTCTATTTTCGGTCATAACATTCGAACCGTTGCTCCGATTTGATATTTTTTTTTAATCGAAAAGCTCTTGGCGAGGGCTTTTTCATTCCCTAATCATTTTTTCGTGATCAGCTACGGTTGTCGCGAAAAAGTGGAAATAATGAAATTTAATTTTTTTTACTGAGAATTTTGCCTCCTTGTAACTGCCATTTTGCTCTGATTTCGATGATTTTTTTAAAACTGAAAGCTCTTGACAGGAGCTTTTTTTTCTTCTATGATAGTTTTATTTTATTCGGTCAGCTTAGAGGAAAAAATTTGGAAAATAGGTAATAAAAACATTTATACATATATTTGTGTACATATTTTTTTAATTAACGAATCAAGCAAAGTAAATATAGTTCAAATTTAAAATTTAACGTTAAAATTTTTAAAAAAAGAAAAAACATATTATTTTACAGCATCAGCTTTGAAAAACAGTTAGAAAGTATGGTAATTTTGATAAAGTAATATAAAAACTTTAGCCAGCAGTCAATTTGTAACTTTCTTCGTTACTATCTACAAAGTCATCATCTGATGCATCTTCAACTTCGTCTTCATCCCCGTTTCAGTTTCTTCCTCTTCCTCTTCCTCTTCCTCTTCATCATTTTTCATGTTAGCACAATCTTTTTCTTGCAGGCGGGAGTACATTCATTTTATACTCAAGCATGAACAGGTTGGAAGTCACATTTTCTTGAATAATCGAAACTAACCACGGTTTCAGGAGCAGGAGATCTGTCATGCAACTAATTGCTAAATTGCTGTCTTCTCCCAAAATCCAACCAGGGTCTTCATATGGTCGAGGAATTTCCGGAAAATTTTCCAAGCTACGCTTCCAAATTGCAGCTTGGTAATTAGCTCTTTGACGTGTTGCTGGAAGCAGTCTTGGCAAAGAGGAAGATGTAGATGTCCGAATCGGTTGCAGAAGCTCCTGTTTTAGCAAAAAACATTACATACCGTAGTTCATTAAGATATATCGACGTCAAATAAAATAAAATATTCTTCCAATTTTTAATTTATGTCTTGTAATATTTTCAAATTGAATAGATTCGCTTGATTTTCTTCGCTCTCTTTCGAAATTCTTTATGATATCTGAGAGTAAAAGTCGAAAACAATATCGATCCGATCACTTTTCTCACCATTTTTAAAATATGCTTTAATCATTTCGGATGTTTCTTCAAAAGTACAATTATCCACAGAAATCTTGTAAATAATCGACATTCCATCAATAAGGCATGCAGAAGGTACTGGCCTTCGCTTTCGGATGAAACTCTACTCTCTAACTTTGTCCCTAATTTAGCTTTATCAGTTTTCCTTAAACTGCCGTCAGGGTTTCCTATTGAAAAAGGAAGTTTTTAAGACGCCTTCGAAAACTTAGGATCGGAGTGGAAGCTAAATGAAAAAAACATTTCAGTTTTAGAACAATTCACTTGCCGTATGTATAATCAGAAGTCTAAGGTGGGACTTCTTAATGAACACGGTATGTAATGTTTTTTGCTAAAACAGGAGCTTCTGCAACCGATTCGGACATCTTAATCTTTCTCTTTGCCAAGACTGCTTCCAACAACACGTCAAAAAGAGCTAATTACCAAGCTGCAATTTGGAAGCGTAGCTTGGAAAATTTTCCGGAAATTCCCGACCATATGAAGACCATGGTTGGATTTTGGGAGAAGACAGCAATTTAGCAATTAGTTGGATGACAGGATCTCCTGCTCCTGAAACCGTGTTAAGTTTCGATTATTCAAGAAAATGTGAACTTCCAACCTGTTCATGCTTGAGTAATAAAATGAAATGTGACTCCCGCCTGCAAGAAAAAAAGATTGTGCTAACATGAAAAATGATGAAGAGGAAGGGGAAGAGGAAGAGGAAGAGGAAGAGGAAGAGAAACTGAAACGGGGGATGAAGACGAAGTTGAAGATGCATCAGATGATGACTTGTAGTTAGTGGCGAAGAAAGTTAGAAATGATGCTGCTAAAGTTTTTATATTACTTTATCAAAATTACCATACTTCTACTGTTTTTCAAAGCTGATGCTGTAATAATAAATATGTTTTTTCTTTTTTTTAGAAATTTTAAATATATATTAATAATAATAATAATAACTTGTATATTTTGCAATTAAGCTAATACAGGTTGGCTGTGTGTGTGACATTATTGTACATTATTCATTGAAATTGAAATTAACTCAACTATCAGTCATTACATAACGATTTGTAGGTTTACGTCGTTATTCCTCTAGTATGAACGCACGATTTCTTAGTGCAGTTACTACGAAGAAGTAAATGGCGTTAATTTTCTTGGTGGTTAATGCGTTAAGGTGTAATGAAGCGTGATTCGAGAGATAGGCTGTGCAAATGTTGTGTTTGCAGTAGTTTTTCTCTTGGTCCTCTGTGAGCCGAACACTCTAGTAGAAATGTAAAGTTGAATCAGGCTGAGCCATATTACAACATTCGCAGATTCTAGATGTCTTCCATGAGTATGTTAATTTGCCAACTGATAGTTTGCAAGTAGAAATGTTCGTTGCTCGAAGCTGTAGTATTAATCTGTTTGTCATGATTTTGATTTATTGGTGTCATCAGGTATTCTTGCGCGTCGGTTGATTCAATCAGAAATTGGAATAGTGGGCAGAAGCTCGAGTCTAGCATTCTCCTCGTGTCTTCTAGCTGTATTTGGGCTGTGTAATCCTCAGAGATGCTCAGGATAATCTCGGGGTTTTGGATTTGGGTGAGAACCTCGGTCGAGCCAGTGTAAGGGCCTATGATTGATTTTTTTATTTTTCCAACCCAGTTGTATTGCTGATCCAGTAAATTAGCATTATCCAGGTCGTTCAATCTTGAGAAGCAGGTGTGTACTAGTGAGTCGGGTGGTTGAGTTAAAATCTTATTCCACCAGTTGAGGATTCTCTTTATGGCTACGGACGCTAAGGGGTTCAGACCTGTTTCCTTGCGAATTACGTATTCAGGTGTCGTGTAGCATAGATTAAATACGCTTTTGATAAATCGGCATTGAACTGTTTCTAGCTCCTTTAATGACCATGGAGCCCATGTTTCTGCTCCATAAAGGAGAGTCGATTGGACAATGCTTTGGAACATGGTTATTCTGTTTTCCCATGTTTGTATTTTTGCGTTTGTAAATATGTTCCGGACCTTGCTTATGGCCATGTTAGCTTTCTGAATCGCATGCTTAGCTGCTTTCTTGAGGCTGCCTGAGGAGGTTAAGAGCACTCCGAGGTAGATAAATTCAGATACGATCTCAAGTGTTTCGTTTCCGAGGTGAAACTTCGTCCGGGATTTATTAGGTAGTCGGCCCCCCCTTCTGAAGATCATAATTTTAGTTTTTTTTGTGTTGATTTCTAGTTTATTTTCGGCGCAGTAACTTTCCAGGGCACACAGTATCTTTTGAGCCTCGATTTTGGAGGAGGCAAAGAAGGTTGAGTCGTCAGCGTATAATAAACCTATTAAATCTCGTAAGCTATTAATATTAAGACCCTTAATACCTTTATCTTTAAGATATTCTATTATGTCGTTAACGTAGAGGCAGAATAAAAGTGGGGATAAGGTGTCCCCCTGTAGGACTCCCTTGGTGATTTTTATATGTGGGCTTTCTTTCCCATTGATGTTGAAAGTAAAACACGCATTTTTATAAAGTTTCTGTAGTATTTCTATTATAGTTTGACTTATCCCGATACGTGACAGCTTGATCCAGAGGCGGTCATGCGGTACTGAGTCAAAGGCTTTCCTGAAATCAATGAATATCGCGTAAACTTTCCTTTTTGGGAGCCTTAGATTAATGTTAATGGCAGAATTTAGTACAAAGATGGCGTCTCTACAACCTCTTCCTTTCCGGAAACCGTACTGTTCATCTATTAAAATATTTCTGTCTTCCAGCCATTCTTGTATTCTTTTGGAAATAATTGAAGTGAAAATTTTTACAATGTTGTTTATCAGAGATATGCCCCTGTAGTTAGCCGGGTCCGTTGGGTCTCCTTTCTTGTAGATGAGACACAGTCGGGTCATTGACCATGAAGCTGGGGTGTTTTTTTCCGTTAGGACCTTATTGAAAATGTTCAGGATCTTTTCTAGCCAATATGTGTTTAGTGCTTTGTAGAAGTCAGCAGATATTTGGTCTGGGCCCGGGGCTCGGTTCGATTTACAATTGTTGATGGCTGTGGTTAATTCTTCCATTGTAATATCTGCATCCAGTTTTGGATCCGCTGTGCCGCATGGTGTCACAGGGGTCTGGCATTCCTCTTTGTAATAGTGGTGGAAAAAGTTAATCCAGTCGTCCATCAGAATTTCATTCTTCTGAAAAGGTTTCCTCTTGAAGGACTTAAGCGCTTTCCAGAATTCTCCGGGGTTCCGTGTGTTTTCCAGCGCGTTTCTCAGGTTCTTGTAGTACATACGTTTTTGCTGCTTGATAGAGAATCTATATAAGGACCTTATTCTACGGTATTCGGCGAGAAGTGTGGGGTCGTTATTCGATTTTTTGTATTCTTTATATTTGCTTGTCGTCTGTAGTTTCAGGCTTAGACACTCCTCTGTAAACCATGGATTCTCTGCTCGAAGTCTTGGCTTTGGGTTGATCGTCATGTTTGTTTTATTGGCGCTGGAATAGATAGAATTTGTTAGTAATTTATTTAAGTTTTCTGCTGTGTCTAGTGGCTGGTTTTTCCATTTATTTTTATCCAGTTCCTGTAGGAATAGCTCCTTTTTTGTCTCCATCCACGTAATACGTACCCCGGATGTTGGAGGCTTAAGTTTTCTTACATAACTACGGCTAAAATTATTCATCCATAAAATCAGCGGGAAGTGATCTGAGGTGTGCTAGAGTCTAGGACTAGCATGTCCACAATATTCTCCATTGCGTTTAACCCGGTCCAATTAGGTCTACCGTGCTCTTGTTATCGCGGTCCCAAAGAACGTAATTTGCGCGGGGGAGTCGCTGTGTGTCCTCCCATTTTATTATAAATCCCGAGTTTGTCATCATTTCTACAAGTAGTTTGCCCCTTTTGTTCGGAACAGGGTCCATCGTTTCCTTGTGGTATTTAGATTTGTACCCTCAAAAATTATACCATCGTACTTTTCGTCGTAATTGTCCAGGTTCCCGATTCTAGCATTAAAATCCCCGGCCAAAAATATTTATTGCCCGGGTATTTCGTGTAACAGTCTAGAATAAGATCATTCAATAATGCACATATTCCGGCATATCATAGTTCGGATTTAAGTAGGCAAAAAATGAAAATGCACCACTCATTTCGTTGCACATTCAGTCTAATGGTTATCCACCATTCACATTGATCCACAACGTGACTTTTTAAATTATTATTTACAAAAACTGCAATACCCCCTTTTCCTCTACCTCTTGCATAGTCTTTCATCGCATATTGGAGATGTACATCAAAATTTTTTAGGAAACTCAGCTTGGGCGATGGAGGGCACCATACCCATGTTTCTAGAATACAGATAATTTGGCATTTTTGGAGTTCTTTTTGGGTGTCTGGGTCCAAATTCAAAACGTTATTCCAGCCATGGCAGTTCCATATGAATACATCTCCAAGCAGCCGGGGGTGGGCTAATCGTTTTTTGGAAAGTTTTTTGAGGCGGTACTCCTTTCAAATTGCGAGGAGTGCAGTTTTTTGGAAATCGGAGTATTGGGTGAGTTCACTTCTCCAGGAGACTGCGAAAGTAGGCGTTTGTTTTTGTCCTTCTCGATATTAGCTCTTTTTGCCTTCCGCAGTTGGGCGTTTCTTACCCTGAGTTCTTTTGGGAGGCACTCGCTGATAAATACATCCAGGTTAAGATCTTTCAGGATTTTACGGTTACCTAGAATACAATTTTTAATGGATGTGTTAGTCAAACCAACTTTAACTGGTGCTTGTGGATTATCTTTGCTCAAGCGATATGCAAAATCAATGTCATCTTGTGACATATTAATTTTTAACTTATCTACACATAGATCTAAAACAGAATCTTCAATGGAGTCATCCCTGATAGCAATCTTATGCAATCCATGAATTATTATGTTTTTACGGTCCATGTCTCTCTTTAATGTTATGATATCTCTGTCGTGAGCGGCGAGTTTCACGTCGATTTTGGCGATTTGATTGGAGTTGTTCTCCACCGTGGTTTTGAGCTGCTTCAGCTCTTGAATCTCCAAGGAAATTTTGGAGAAGTTATCGTTGATTAAGGTTGTGAGCGTGGATTGTACATTATTTAAATCATCCTTAGTAATGTGATCCATATTGGTAAAAGCATATGGTTGTAACCAAGTAGGGTTATGTTGTCACTTTTTCCCACGCTTAAAATGTTTCACGAAACGTATTGTCTAGCGTGTAATTCTCACAATTTCTCCAATCTCTTATTAATTAGCTTTCTTCAGTATGCATTTGAGCTTATTATTCGAGCAATTATAGTAAATATTCACGATAAAAATATATAGCCTTTAATGGCGACTTAACGTAACCAAAGCAGGCTTGCCAACCTCTTTTTTTAGAAATTTTTAACGTTAAATTTTAGCTTTACACTATATTTACTTTGCTTGATTCGTTAAAGTAGTTTACGAGTCAATCGAATATCGATAGAATTTTTTTATTTTCCGCTTATGGATTCTTCAGGACATAATCTATCAACTGGAATTTTTTCAGATTTTTGCTTATGTAGTTTAATGTAATTAAATGTCAAAGTTACCTCTCAAAGTCCGATTAAAGCATTGCTCTTATGGGAATCAGACACCGGCAGTGGGATATTTTCACAAATTTAAAAAATCTACTCGATCGATTTGCGAAAAAACTAGAAATGAATTGATCTTCGTACTTACAACGATTCTATTTTAAAAAAAACGACCTCGCCTTTAAAGGATTGTAAATATTTCGATTTATATTTGGAAATTGAAACTTTTTTTTTGGCGAAGATGGAGCCATGATTGTAAACATTAACTAAAAATTCGACTTTTTCACCGCCTTGTAAAGCGAAATCGAAGTCATTGAGTGTCTTTATTAAAAATTTTATTTTCAGAATTTTTAATTAATTCCCTAAATCATCTATGAGAACTGTTCTGGATATGATAAATAAGAATCTATTTATTCGTCCGAACGATTTGGCGCAATTTTTTGATAAAAAAAGTATTTAAATTACTACGCACGGGGACTCGTAAACTACTTTAATTTAAAAAATATGTGTACAAATATATGTATAAAATGTTTTTTACCTATTTTCAAATTTTTTCCTCTAAGCTGACCGAATAAAATAAAAATATCATTGAAGAAAAAGAAAGCTCCTGTCAAGAGCTTTCAGTTTTAAAAGAAATCATCGAAATCAGAGCAAAAATGGCAAAGTTACAAGGAGGCAAAATTCTCAGTAAAAAAAAATTAAAAATTTCATTATTTCCACTTTTTCGCGACAACCGTAGCTGATAACGAAAAAATGATAAGGGAATGAAAAAAAGCCCTCGCCAAGAGCTTTCGATTAAAGAAAAGATCATCAAAATCGGAGCAACGGTTCGAATGTTATGACCGAAAATAGAAACCTGCCGCCGCCATCTTTAAATAGCCGCCATCTTGGCAAAGCTCCCGTCCACGGATGGCAATCATGGATTTTTGACCTTGTCTTAACCTAATAAAACTGGGTTTTCAAGGAAATTTTGCCCCCCCAAAATTTAATAGAACCGAAAATTTTGGTAGATAGCTCATGGACTATTAGCAGAACATATTTCATCGTTAATTTATCTTGTGGAATAGCTTTGCCTAATTTTATTGCTACCCTAAATTTTAACCCTACCCTAAATTTTACTATCAGTAATTTCTAGTTTTCTGTCAATAAATTTATTTGGCACGTTAAGTAGGTTTTTAGCAGGAAGCTGGGAAATTTACTAATTTTTTCCGCCCCAAGTGGCAAATTTTTCTCCTTTAAAATCAGGTTCTGGGAATCAAGCGCTTAAAAACTGAAAAAAGGCTAATTTTTAATAGTTAAAATTTGAGGTTGTTTGTTCAAGAGACCATAAGAGGATGCTCTCTTGAACTTGCATTTCTTTAAGAAAATCAAGCCAGCTAATGGCTTCAAACAAGGAATAAAGAAAAAAGTGGTTTTTTAACAAAAATGTAACACATTGTTAGTTTTGACAGTTTTGAGCTTTTAGCCCCCGATCAAAAGGCTCCTTTTAGTGTTACCAGCTTTTTTAATTGACCCGGAAAGAAAAAGAAAAGTAAGTGCGTGAAAAACTGCAAAAGTCAAATAAAATACTATTGAAAAATACAGTGCGGAAAACTTATTTTTCCGCACTAGTGCGTTTTAAAAAAACCTTTTTTACGCTGTCCTTTGTGATGAAAAAGTAGCTTATAACACCAGAACTGCAAAATAATTGTCCGTCGAGACCGATTTTGAAAAGGGTTTTGACGGCCAATTTTTTTTTTTTTTTCAGCTCTTGTATTGTAATATACTATTACAATTCCGAGAAAAGTTAAAGGCTTTCTTTTAGATCTTTTTTCTTTTAGATCCTCAGAAGTCTTCAAGTTTTTTAAATTTAATTTTTTTTCCGCAGGGGGTCGATACAAAAGTTGGAAGAGGAGATGGTTCATTCTTAACGATAACTGCCTGTACTATTTCGAGTACACTACAGATAAGGAGCCAAGGGGTATCATTCCCTTGGAAAATATTCAAGTCAGGGAAGCGACCGACCGGCATAAACCTCATTGCTTCGAATTATACGCTACAGGGACTGATTTTATTAAAGCGTGCAAAACCGACAGTGAAGGGAAAGTAGTTGAAGGCAAGTATTTTATTAGTTTGGCACTAAGAGTTGTAAACCGGGAAATATTTCCCTTGTTATGTGGTAGGTCCTCCTAACTGGAGGGTCATTTAACTTCGAGACTGACTTCTTTTCTTTTCTTACTCAAGAACTGGAATTTTAAGGATGAAAAATAACCGGAAAATTTAAAATTCATTCCCTGGAATTTTTTGCAAAATTCATTCAATTCCTGTGGCCTTGTATTGCATGGAAACTTTTCAAATCTGCGCAGACTTTTCTAAAATTTTTGACTGGAGTTTTCTGTTGTAATGCGGAAACATTCTCGGGGAATAAAAAATAAATTCCCTAGAATTTTTTCGAATATTTCCTTGGATATGAAATATATTCCCGGAAAATAATTTAGCTTGTTTTCATGTGTCGATTGTTCAAGATTTTCTTTGACATGAGCACTTGTTAAAAAATCCTTAGTTTTCTGGAATAAAGGCTCGAAAGATTTCAAAAAATTTATTTATTTTTAATTTCTGGGCTATTTTCAAATTTAAAATTCTAGTCATTGAATCTATTAGCATCCCAAAAAAAAATGTGTTATAAAATTGACACAGTGGTCCTGAACAAAAATATTATTCGACTAAAATGTCAAAAAAAACTACTAATGAGGCTTTGTTAGGAAGCATCTTAACTATCAAAATTCACGAAAATCAAAATCTTACCTGATCGTCTTCCCTTACCCCCGACGACCCCCCCGGCCCCTCAATTTTTTTTTCAAGGCTTGTCACATATCAAGGCTTGTTACATTTTATATGAAAACCCATGGAAAATGCTTTAAAATGAGACATCGCCGAGGTTTATATCTTTTACCGGGACGGAGATATCGTCGTTTCAATTGCCTAAAATTAAGCGTCTAATTTTCGATCTCTCAAACGACCAAATCTGATATCTCCGTGCCGGCAAAAGATATAAACCTCGGCGAGGTCTCTTTTTAAAGCATTTCCAATGGGGTTTCATATGATATGTAACAAGCCTTGAAAAAAAATTGAGGGGCCTGGGGGGTTGTGGGGGGTAGGGGAAGACAATCAGGTAAGATTTTGATTTTAGTGGATTTTGGTAGTTAACATGTTTCCTAACAAAGCCTCATCAGCAGTTTTTTTTGACATTTTTGTCGAATAATATTTTTGTTCAGGACCACTGTGTTGAGTTATTAAAAACTTAAACTTTGTAGAAAAATTTTATAACTCGCCAAAACAGACATCTATTTATAATTCTTTATAAAATTTTATGACAAAAATTATTTTCAGTTTTTTTCTAAGTTTGTTAAGTCGACTTACAAGGCTCGGGTTCTATCCCAAAAAATTGTAATTTTTTTCCCCTTTTTTTTTCTCGTGAAAAATGTTTCAAAAAGAGACTATAAAGCCCCCATATGCTAAATATAGCGCAATTCAAGCATAAAAAAATTAATATATTGTTCAGTTAAAAGTTTTAATTATAAAAATTTATAAACGGTTATAAAATTTTATACTCGGCCAAAACGTCATATAGTTATAAAATTTTATAACGCACTTTTTCTTGGGATTGTCTAATTGGATCTGATTTTCTATTTTATAATCACTTCCACTTTATGAAGAATTTTAATCGTCTTTTTTAAATCTTTCGTTAAGTTTGGCACTTTTTAATATTTTTAAAAATTTCCCAAAATTCCCGACTTAAGAATATTTTCCGGTAAAATTATAAAAATAAAGCCCCGGCAATTTTACAGCTCTGTTAGTTAGCCTCGTTATAAGTAAAACCTCACAATTCTCAAGAGGGGCCACCTCTAAAGTAGTTTTTAAGGAAATTTACCCTTCCGAAATTTCGAATCATTATGCAATATAATTTTCATTAATTCTTCTCGTTTTTTCAGGTAAACACACAGTGTACAGAATGTCAGCAGCTACAGCGGACGAAAAGGAAAATTGGATAAAATGCGTGAGACAGTCAATTAGTCACAATCCGTTTTACGATATGCTAGCTATGAGGAAGAAGAAAGCCCAAAAAACGAACGTACACCATCATTTGACGAACAGCTAGCGTCAGAGGCATTCATCCTGTCCTGATCTCTAAATGGACATTCCCTTTTCGTAGCATTCCTTTCGTGCCGGGAAAAAAATTCGATTTCCTGCGTCAAGAAAATCGAATTTAATGATCGTCTAAGTGTATAATTACCGTCCACAAAGATTGTAACTTTTTTTTTTTTTTATGAAGAAAATATAAAAGCAAGATCCGAGTGGAACGTGCAGTTAAATCCATACTGAATTTTTTTTGTACTGTACATAACGGCAAAATGTTTTTTGATTTAGCTTGGAAAAAAAAAGAAGATTGCCTTAGTTTTTGTATTGATACTTTATTGAATTAGGGAGCTCTCGATCGGTAGAAGTAAGCTGTATAAATTTTGATTGGACAGGAAATTACTCAGACTCACTGATTTTGAATATTTTTTTATTATTAAGAGTTTTTTTTTTTTTTATTTTTCAATTTTTACAGACTTTATAGAATTTATAAATTAACGTAAATGAGTTTTAATTAAAATTTTTTTTTGTTATTGACAATTTATTAGGAAATTTATTTAAAATTAAAGTCTTGAGTTAATAAATTGAGAGCTTAATTTAAAGGCGAGAACGTTTGTAAAACAGGAAAAAAAAAATATGCGTCGCCTTATTGAGATCACCAACTCCTTGCCCAGTTGTGATTATTATTATCGACGTTACTAAATTAAATTAATTTAATTAAATAAAAATGAATTGGCTTCTGATTGATGACGGTAAAGATTAAAAATCGGCCAAAAGATGAAATTAAAATTGTAAATATATATTGATTTAGAATTATTTATTAAAAAATAAAATTGAACCCGTTCTATAGTAAAATAAAGGAGTTTAATTTTTTATTGCAGAAACTGAAATTACTGAAAGCTTTAGAGGTCTGTTTTGGTTAAACAATATGTTGTCTTTTTGATTCGCCGAGGCTTGAAATTACAAGAAAGAATTGGGATTTTTCCTGCTAACTAAACCTCCGGGGGCTGTCGGCTGCTATCCTAGTAAAACGGCGGCCTCCTTCGAATTGGTTATTAAATATTCTGTTATCAAATTAAAGTCATTTATAAACCAATCCGAAGGCGACCATTATTTATTCGACATTTCAAGACATCTCACTTATTCGGAAACTCTGTAAGAAATAAGAAGCTGGGGTGAATGAAAAGAAAAACCCATAGTTCAGCGTTTTTGTTTAACCAAAATTCACTTTCAGGAATTTCGTAAAAAATTCAAAAAATCCTTATTTCATTTTTTTTATTTATTTATTATTATCTTTTTTCAACTTTTCTAAAGTGACAAAACCAAATGACAGTTTTTTAGAATGTAGTTTTTTGAGCATTGTTTTAGAGAATTTAAAATTAAGGATGATGCATTTTTGCCTGGCACTGTTATCTCCTTCAGTCAGTGATTTAAATTTTAAGTTTAAATTTGGTTGGAATATAACTGGGAATAGAATCCCCACCACACAGGAAGTGTGGCACACTTCCATTTCCCAAAATTTAAATATACATTTTAATTATATTTCATTATATTTCATTTCAATTATATTTCATTTCATTATATTTCATTTCAATTATATTAAGGAAGGTATTTCATCATTTCAATTTCTTTGCAACCGAATGTATAACATAATCATTCCTACCTTTACCTTTTTTTGCATTTATTTTCGCCTATTTCCACGGTCCCTTCATTAAGGTAGTCAAGAAAATGCCCAATCGAAAATTCAGATACGCAAAGCCCAAAAATCAGATTCAAAAAATCTAATACCATCGTGGGAAGAAAGTAAACTTTTCGGCATCAAAAAGTACGTTTAGAAATAATTCGCAAGTAAAAACTATTGACCTGCCCTCTAGCGGTTATACGGAAGAAACACTATTTGTGGTACTCAATCGCCATATTTGTGTTGTTTTTAAACGTGTTTTTATTATTTACAATCAAATAATTATGGATCGTGGGCTTTCACGGAAAAATAAAAATAAATCGAATCGATATTGTACTGTGCTTCAATGTAAAAATAAACGAACCAGCGAGATTTCGCTTCATTTGTTCCCGAAAAACGAAGTAACAAATAGAGTGGTTGAAAGTTTTACGGTATGGAAAAAAACTTCCTAAATATTGCTATGTATGTTCGGATTATTTTACTGAAAATGATTTTATCCTTCCTGGTAAGTTCTTAAAGTCAGTATGTAGTAAAAAATTTCTTTCTTTTTTTCTTTGAATTCATTTTAATTGGTTTGTTCATTTTTTTTTGTAGATGTGTCTTTGAAAAAAAAAAAACTTAAAGAAGACTGCCATAAAGTGTGAACCTACCTACAACTAAGTTGGATAAAGAATTAGGTGCAACAAAAACATTACATAATATTTGAACAAATCAGGAATGGAACACATGCACAGGGATTTCTATGTTTCATATTTTAGATCAATTGAAAAAAGTCTGGAATTAATAATGAAGAGTGAAGTAGAGCGTACAATGAAATCGAATTCACTACTACCAATCATAGATAAAGTCATATTGACTCTTATGAAACTAAAGCAAGAGTTGTCATTTTTATTGGAATTTTATTTGATGTCACACCAGCAACATGTGAAAATTATTATGAAGAAATGCTACCTGTTTTGGCTGCAGGTTTGAGAAGTGCTGCACCATGGCCTTCTCGAGAGGAAATACAGAGAAACATACCTCTTTGTATTACGGATTAAAAAGATACATGCATAATCCTTGATTGCACAGACGTTTTCTCCAAAAAACAAGTGTTTGAATTGCAGAATCTCATCGTATTCCTTATATAAAGGACATGAAACATGCATGTTGAGAGAAACATCCAACGATTTAGTCTTTAAAATACTTCAAGGAAAATATTCTTTTCAGAGGGCTTCATGATGTTGATAATATAATGACTATCATATTGCAGGATTAGTGAATTTAGGTAAACCTATCTTGGCAGATAATAAATTTTTTGGAAATGCTACATTAAAAGTTAATAAATGAAATGATTTGATCTTCAAATAAATATTCATTTCTTCAATGTTTTGTATGATTTCTTGAATGTATTTGTATTTTTTTTAATGATAGAAAATTTTTTTAAATATATTTAAATTATATATTTTTTTAAAAAAAATGTTATATTGAATGGTTTTTGAAAGAATTACCTGCTGAACTAAACAAAATAAATTGTACTTTAATTTCCTTTTTTTTTTTTTTTTTTTTTTTTTTTTTTTTTTTTTTTTTTTAAATTTCTCAGTTTTATTGACTTCAGCGTTATTATTGATTTAGATAGTTCTTTTATCTACATTGCTCGCTTTTAAAGTATCATTTTTTAATTCATTCACTTCCTCTTCTATATATTTTAATATGTGTTAAATTAGAATTTGTCTCATTTTAATTAATAATGCAATGTAATCAAATAGCAATGAAAGCGCGCGCTTTTCTGGAATACCATTTACAGCCGCCATGACAGTCGATCGACCTGCCCTCTTTTTTTCCTTTTTTTCGCGAATAAAAGTTTGGGGTATTATGTTACTACTGTCGATACCTGAACGCACCCATACTTCGGTTTAAGATGGCGTGTAGTGATTTCGTACTTTCTAATCGGCCGGGGTATCCCGCTGTTTTGATAAAGTCATTTATAATTTTTTTAAGTATAAATGCTGTGCAATATTTTCCGTAGTTTTAGCTTCTCTGATGTGATAAATTAATTTTCTAACGATGGACTGTAACATGTGTTTACAAAATAAAGCGAATTCAGATGCATATAACGAGCATATATGCAGGAGTTATGTAAGTAAAAGCATAGTTTTTGATTTTGACTTTACCGTACTGTTTTCGTGTAAGCACTATAGACTAATAATATCCCTCAGAACCTCAAGAATGATATATCTTGCGAAGTATGTGCTTATCTGTATTGATGTGACGCCTAACCTCATCTGGCTCCGAATTCAAATTAATTTGCTTATGGAAGAATTTTAAGAATTTCTTTTTTTTTTAAAAAGTATTTTAAAAGAAAAATTTGAAAAAAGTTAAAGTTCTTTCATAAGAATCCATGTTGCAACAACATGTTGCAGAGTGTATGTGTATAGGGGAAATCACAGGATTGGAGTATTTGATCATGTACTTTTTCAAGGTTTTTCAAAAAAAGGACGACATATCTGATGCCATGATTACAACATTGTGTCGATTAAAAAAAAAAATCAATTACATGCCCATCCTTTTCCTTCAGATTCCTTCAGCAGTTATATAGTCACAAAGCTAAAGGATGTTTGTTCATTCTGAACATTTTCATAAACCAATTTTCATAAACCCTTTGTAGAGAAATAATGTAAATTATGCAAAAGATGTAAGATAAGTGATTAATCCTTTTTAGGACAATAAGGACAACCTGTGAGATAAAACTGAGAAAATTAATACAGCATTGCTGTTTGCTAATAGCTATTTCACTTCAGCAATGTTTGTTAAAATTGATCTTTTGCAAATTTGGCCTGGCCCATTAAAAATCCATATCGATTTCTGCTGGTGATTGAATGTCAACTTGAAACTGGTAAAAGATTTTTGGCTATGCTGGGCATTTTTTTTTTCATCTGCATTTAATAAAATTAAAATTGAGATTATTAATCCTAGTTTATGTTTCGAAATGAGGCAATAGTGTTAGGTTTTATGCTCTATATTTCTTTAAAGTCTGTCTGCATGTGAATGGAAGAAAAAAACACATTTAAAAGTTTTTAATATGTTGTCTGAGGTTGATGGTCACAATTACGTCATTGACATGTATTTTAAGAATTTATTCTTAAAAAATTCTTGGAAATGTACTTTTAGGTTCAGCTGGATGACAAAAAATTTGGGATTATAAGTCCGAGGATTTTATAGATGGACCACATCACATGGACCACATGGACCTAGAATTACCGGTAGGTCAAAGTTTTTTTTTTCGATTTTATTTAGGGTTTAATTAAACACAAAACCATACCACTTTTACTACTTTACAGTGAGGTTAACTACTGTGAGGTTAGGAACTACTTTTACAGTGAGGTTAAGATGACTGTATTAGTAGTTCCTACAATCCCTCCTAGAGAGAGGGAGTGTCGGTAATCGGTGGTCACCCATCCAGTAACTATCCGTTCTCAATGCTGCTTAACTTCATTGATCAGGATGCCGCTAGATGGAACGAGTCACCTTTGATTTTACATCTTATATTATAATATTTTATAATTATTACTTTTTGAAAAGCCCCGAAAATGTTAATATTGATAAATAATGATAATTCAATTCAATTCAAAAAACAGGTATATGTAATAGGATAAATGAACAAACTCGATTTTCGAAATCAAGCAAAGGGTTTCTTAATCAGAACCCGGAACTTGATCCAAATTTTCATGCTTAAAATAATTATGCATAAATTTTAGTAAAAATTACGTCCAAATTTTGGTATAAATAATACAAAACAAATTCATTTTATATATAAGCTTTTTGCACTTATTTTGCAAATTTGTACACTTTTTGAAATTTTATGGACTTTTCCGTAAGGGTTTTTAGACAGTTTCTAGCGCCTTTATATATTCCAATCCTTGCCTGATTTCGGACCATTTAAAATTAAAGCTAGACTCCAGTCTATCTTTTTTTTTCCGCATCCTATACTTTGAAAATCGTCTGTCTTATTTTTGGAGTGAAATATCCAAATTTCTACTTACAAAATTATTTTTTGATAAATTGCCCTAAATATTTACAAATAATAATTAATTATAAATAAAAATTTTGCCCGGTCCATTAAAATTTCATATCGATTTCTGCTGGTGGTAGAATGTCAACTTGAAGCTGATAAAACGATTTTTTGCTATGCTGGGTATTTATTTATTTATTTATTTATTTATTTTTTTTTTTATCTGTTATTAATGAAAATGAAAATTAATCCTAGTTTATGTTTCGAAATGAGGCAATAATCTTATGTTTTATGCTCTTATTTCTTTAAAGTCAGCCTGCATGTGTGTGTGAAAAAAAAAGCACATTTAAAAGCTTTTAATATGTTTCCTAAGTTTAATGGTGACAATTATGTGATTGACATATATTTTAAAGATTTGATTCTCAAACAATTCTCAGGATTAAATTTTTTTTTTGTTAAGGTTCATTTAACATTTAAAAGATGGTGGGATCTATGGATGCTCAACTGAAATGTCAAATGAGATATAGTGCATCTATAGATGCCTAATAAGCGGCCAATTATTAGTTTTGGGCTTGTCCACGGGGTTTTGTGTCACATGAGTAACGGGCTTCCTAAGCTTAATATTAAACCCGTTACCCATGTGACACAAAACCCGGTGGACAAGCCCTTTTTGCAAATGTTCTTTTAGGTTCAGCTGGATGCTAGAAAATTGCGTATTCGTAATATGCGCGGATTTCATAGATGGCTCTTAACAGTCACGCAAGGTAATTGAAATATGAATGGTTTTTTTTTTTTTTTTTTTTTTTTTTTTTCCAATTTTTTTTTGAATTTACTGAAACATCCACACCCAATACTCCTTTTTTTGTTTAAACGACTTCTCGTTCAGAAACACATTTTTTATAAGAACTACTTTTACAATGAGGTTAAGATGACTGTATTAGTAGTTCCTACAATCCCTTCAAGAGGGAGGGAGTGTAGGTTGTCGGTGGTCACCCATCCACTAACTGGCCGTTCTCAATGCTGCTTAACTTCATTGATCACGATGCCGCTAGATGGAACGAGTCACCACTCCGACCCCTCCGCTTAAGGGAAAAGGCAAGCTATACTATGCGCAAGAGCAGTTAGTTTAGTTCGCTGCCTTTAATAAGCTTTAAGGCTCCGCTGCAGTCGATTTGACCTTGAATTTTCAACAATTTTTTTAAAAATATGCTTGCATGCTATCAAAATGCCGGTAACCAAGCGCCATTTAGGAATGAATTATCTACCTCTCTAAATTTTTTGAAATTTTTAGGATGAGAAATAACGTCAGAAACTTGGGTCTACCATTTATATACGAGAGCCCGATCGCGACCCAAGTTTCTCGCCATCTGTTTAGGTCTAAAAATCCCAAAAAATTGAGAGAGACAGCTAATTCTATCCTTGATGGCGCTTGGTTATTGAGAATTTGATACCTAAACACTGAAAAAAGTTATTGGACCCGGAAATTTATTTCTAGCAGAAGACAAGATGGCGACTGCAGCATACCCTTAAGTATAATGACCTTTATGACGGATTTCACAGAATTGGGCTATGAATAGTTTGGATGTTTTTGAAATATCCATATGGGAGCCTAATAATATTTTTACTGTACAGTTGTTTTATTTTATGTATTAAATATTGGTACTTCATTTTAGGTATTAAATGCATTGAGTTGCACCGTGATTATTCTCGATTTTACAAAGGGAATTAGCATTATTGAAAACAACGTAGAAAAATTAAAACTTCCAGAGAAATGGATAAACTAAAGGATGATTGTTTAATGAATATTTTCAATTTTTCTACTGCACGTGATTTGATGCGATATGAAAGTGGTGAGTAAATATTAAAAGTGTTCTACGGTTAAGACGCTTTTAAAACTAAAGTGTTTTATGCGTAAGATATTTAAACTTTAATTTTTTACTTAAAAATATAAAGTTTTTGTGATATTTGGGCGTCATGTATGTAAATGTATTAAAGGGGAGAGGAAGAAGAAGGGACCTCCAAAATCTTATTTTAATGTTGAATCTTTATTTAAGATGAAAACTATTTTGCGTAAGACTTTAGTGGCTTGAATTTTGATATAAATAAGGTTCATTTGTGACCTAATTTAGAAAATTATTTATTTATCCTGCACTACATAGGATCCATTTTAAAAAATTAAGGTGGTAAGTTCTTGAAATATGTTTGAGATGAAATGATGAAATGATTGGAAAGGTTGAAACAAGACAGAATTTATGCAACAAGATACAAAAGTGAACAAAATTTTTGTAAATCCAACATGGTTTATATTTTTGTCAAGCTATTACAGCCTGAGCCTCATCAGTAGAAACAAGCCAACAAGACTCAGGGGAGCACAGAATTCGAAAGTTAAGGAAGAATAATATTATGCCATATGAAATATGTAATATAATTCTTCATACTTTGCTCCAAATCTACGTTCTTTTTCTTTAAACGCTGTAAAAAAAAAAAAAACAGCAGAACAGAACATTAATTCGATTTCTTAAATTTTTGTTTTTTACAGTTTGTAAAAGGTGGCAAGGGGTGATCGCTTCAATGCTATGGAAAAGAATAAGTATCGTATCACGTTCTGAGCTTCCTCATTTAAGGCAGATCTTAAAAAAAATATGAGACTAGCAATATTGCTTTATACATTCGACCAGTTGATGAAGTACCAAATGACCCTTGGTTAGAACCTAATTTCAATCTGGAAGAAGTATATAATATTATAAGTAAGTACCATTCTAATTTCAAATCATAGATTTCCCATATCATTGTATTTTAATTTCTTCTTCCTTTTCTCAGATGAATATTGCAAGAAATTCATCAAATTAGAAATCTCACGGTTCCGAATTCGGAATTCTTCCGTTTTTGATGCACATCGGTTTCCTTTTTTAAAGAATCTGAAGTCCTTAAGCATGTACGATATTCAGTATTTCTGTGTTGGTAAGTTAATATAATTTTTGTTCTCAATCTTTAAACATTAATTTCGCTCAGTAAAATCGGATTCTTCATATTTTTTTTTTTTTTTTTTTTTATTTCGGGAAAAGAAACAAATTTGGTTCGGATCATTTAGAATTAAGGTTAGACTCAAAAATTTTCCAAATTTTTCCGAATTTTCGGTTTATTTTTTGTATTTTTAATCTGACAAAAGCTCAAAAATAAAAAAAAACAGAAATAAAAATTCAATCAAAAATTCAGATACGCAAAGCCAAAAATCAGATTAAAAAAATCTAATACCATCGTGGGAAGAAAGTAAACTTTTCGGCATCAAAAAGCACGTTTAGAAATAATAAAAGTTTGGGGTACTACTGGTACTACTGTCGAGTTGATTAAGATGGCGTTTAGTGATTTCGTACTTTCTAATCAGCCGGGTTATCCCGTAGTTTTGATAAAGTCATTTATAATTTTTTTGAGTATAAATGCTGTGGAATATTTGCCGTAGTTTTAGCTTCTCTGATGTGATAAATTCATTTTCTAACGATGGACTGTAACATGTGTTTATAAAATAAAGCGAATTCAGATGCATACAACGAGCATATATAGGAGTTATGTAAGTAAAAGAAAAGCATCGTTTTTGATTTTGACTTTACCGTACTGTTTTCGTGTAAGCACTATAAACTCTAATAATATCCCTCAGAAACTCAAGAATGATATATCTTATGAAGTACGTGCTTATCTGTATTGATGTGACGCCTACCTCATCTGGTTCCGAATTCAAATTAATTTGCTTATGGAAGAATTTTCAGAATTTCTTTTTTATTAAAAAAGTATTTTAAAAGAGATATTTGAAAACAGTTAAAGTTCTTTTATAAGAATCCATGTTGCAACAACATGTTGTACAGTATAAGTGTATAGGGGAAATCACAGGAATGGTGTATTTGATCATGTACTTTTTCAAGATTTTTCAAAAAAAGGATGACATATCTGATGCCATGATTACAACATTGTGTCGATTAAAAAGAAAAGTCAATTACATGCCCATCCTTTTCCTTCAGATTCCTTCAGCAGTTATATAGTCACAGAGCTAAAGGATGTTTGTTCATTCTGAACATTTTCATAAACCAATTTTCATAAACCCTTTGTAGAGAATTAATGTAAATTGTGCAAAAGATGTAAGATAAGTGATTAATCCTTTTTAGGACAATAAGGACAACCTGTAAGATAAAACTGAGAAAATTAATACAGCATTGCTGTTTGCTAATAGCTATTTCACTTGAGCAATGTTTGTTAAAATTGATCTTTTGCAAATTTGGCCTGGCCCATTAAAAATCCATATCGATTTCTGCTGGTGATAGAATGTCAACTTGAAACTGGTAAAAGATTTTCGGCAATGCTGGGCATTTTTTTTTATCTGTATTTAATAAAATTAAAATTGAGATTATTAATCCTAGTTTATGTTTCGAAATGAGGCAATAGTGTTAGGTTTTATGCTCTATATTTCTTTAAAGTCAGTCTGCATGTGAATGGAAAAAAAAAAAAAAAACACATTTAAAAGTTTTTAATATGTTGTCTGAGGTTGATGGTCACAATTACATCATTGACATGTATGTTAAGAATTTATTCTTAAAAAATTTCTCAGGATTTAATTTTTTTTTTTTTTTTTGTAAAGGTTCATTTAACCTTTCGTAAGATCAGTATTGTATTGTTCTAGTTGCACTTCCCAGGTTGACACGCGTTTTTCATAAGCTAAGTACTGGGGACTAGTGTCAACCTGGGAAGTGTAACTAGAGCAATATAATACTGCGCCCACGATTTAAGAGATGGAGTCATCTATGCATGTCCAATAAGTGACCAATTATTAGTTTTGGAAATGTACTTTTTCATTATACATACGACGAAAGTACAACTTACCACACTAGTTTAGCAACGAGAAAGTTTCATTTTTCATCTCAATATTAAAATAAAAAATCTTGAGTTTTTTACCATCTATTTCCTCTACTTTTACTTGCTTCTTCCGCTTTTACCTCCTCCTTCCGGTTTCCGGTCGATCGATTTCGAAAGATTTCTGAACGGATTCTTCAATTTTTGAATTAAAGGCCATTTTATTTTAACCGTTTTAACCGTTTTATAAAGAAACAGTATTTATAATAAATAAATAAATAAATAAATATAAAACCAACAAAACATAACACGAGATAGAACAGACGACATGACAACTGCCAGTGTGTATGACAAATCAATGCTACCAAATACCAACATAAAAATGACCCACATTTTTTTTTAGGAATGTATGTGTACGTTTCGTCGTATATAATGAAAAATTTCTTACAATACTAGGGCGGAAGCGTGACTTTTTCTGCCAAACTCGTCCGATTGCTCCGCTCGCCTTCGGCTCGCGGAGCAATGTTTCGGACTCGTTTGGCAAAAACGTCACTTTCCGCCCTAGAATAGTAATAAACTATTAGGTTCAGCTGGATGCGAAAAAATTTGGGATTTCATAGATGGACCACACATAACCTTTTTCAAGTACCGGTAGGTCAAAGTTTTTTTTTTTTCGATTTTATTTGGGGTTTAATTAAACACAAAACCATACCAGATTTTATAGGAACTACTTTTACAATGAGGTTAAGATGACTGTATTAATAGTTCCTACAATCCCTGCTAGAGGGAGGGAGTGTCGGTAATCGGTGGTCACCCATCCACTAACTAGCCGTTCTCAATGCTGCTTAACTTCATTGATAACGATCCCGTTAGATGGAACGAGTCACCTTTCCCGACCCCTCCGCTTATGGATAAAGGCAAGCTATACTATGCGCAAGAGCAGTTGGCTACCCTTAAGTATAATTAATGATTTTTGTGATGGATTTCACACAATCGGGCTATGAGTAGTTTGGGTGTTTTTGAAAAATCCATATGGGAGCCTAATAATATTTTTACTGTACAGTTGTTTATTTTATTTATTAAATTTAATACATAATTTAATAATAAGTTTAAATTTAAACTTAATTTTTTTCCTAAAAGTCGAAAGCTTGCGTGATTTTTGTGGGTCATGTACGTATTAAAGGGGGGAGGAAGAGGAAGGGATCTCCAAAATCTTATATTAATATTGAATCTTCATTTAAGACCTAAGAAAAAAAATTATTTATCCTGCATTACACAGGATCCATTTTGAAAAATTAAGGAGGGGATGTTTGAGATAAAATGGTTGGAAAGGTTTTAAGTGGAAACAGGGAAGCATTTATGCAACTAGGTACAACAGTGAACTAAATTTCCATAAATCCAACATGTTTTATATTTTTGTCAGGCTACTCCACAGTTTGAGCCTCGAGTAAAACAAGCCAACAAGACTCAGTGGAGCACAGAATTCAAAAGATTAGGAAGAATAATATTATGCCATTCGAATGAGAAAAAAAAGCAGCCAATCACAGAACATTAATTCGATTTTTTAAATGATTGTTTTTTACAGGCTGTGAAACGTGGCAAGGGGTGTTCGGCTCAATGCCATGGAAAAGAGTAAATATTTTATCACGTTCTGAGCTTCGTCATTTGAGGCAGATCTTAAAAAAAATATGGGACGGACAACATGGCTTTATACATTCGGCCAGTTGATGAAGTATCATACGACCCTGTGTTGGAACCATATTTCAATCTGGGAGAAGTACTTAAAATTATAAGTAAGTACCAGTTTAATTTCAAATCATAGATTTCCGATATCATTGTACTATAATTTCTTCTTCCTTTTCTCAGATGAATATTGCAAGAAATCCTTAAATGAAAAATTTCCTTGGAGTCACCTTTAGGTACCGCAATGTTCAGCATTAGGAGCAGCTAAATTTCAGGCGGTCAGGATTAGGAAACTTTTTTATTTTGTCTCAAACGGGAAAAAAAATTATTTCTTATTTATTTGTTTAAGGTAGGACTACTACATCTTATTAAGCATAAATCCCTAAATAGTTTGCCATTTTTTCAAAAGAAATTAAGTAAATTATTCCCATATAAGTAAGTATTTCTATAGAAAAATCACCTTATATAGTCAGGATTCGGTGCCTTTACCTTAAGGTGTTGGTCGCTTTATTCTAATTATCAATTTTTTACATACTTTTTTTTCCTCTCTAGAACAAGCAGATAATATCGGGTTAAAGAGAAGATCTTTTGATGAAAAGACAAATAAATGGCTTGCTGAAAAGCGGTTTTATCTTTTAATGATTACTGCAACAGTCGACACAGATGATCCTGAACATGATAGCGTAGTATACTATGTAGGTGATTGGATCTATCAGAAAAAAGCAGTTTCAGTTTGTATTCAAAACTCTGAAAATTTCAGCTTAAAAAAAAAACAATAAAAGATTTATTTCATCAGTAATGTTAATTTAATTATGTGCTTATTACCAAAATCAGGACTTTTGTCTCCGCAAGCATAAATCCTTAACAGCCAATTTCAGTCTGCCTCTTCTTCATTGAGATTCTGGTGATAACTTTAGGGCTTTCATTGAGTTTCTGGCATAATGACTTCAGGGCAGCTCATTCAATAAGTCATCATTTCAGGGGGATCATAGAAATGAATGACTCAAATGTTAAATCTCTTTGCTCTTATGGAACATCTGAAAAGACCTACATAGGAGTCTAAAAAGGATCTTTTAGGGTCGTTATGAAAGACACTTCTTTGTTGTCAAGAATTTTACTAAATTTTATTTTAAAAATTAACTTATGTTATATAAGTTAAATTGCTGTTAAATTGCTTTCCTGTTGATCTTTTCATTCATTTTCCAAAAGTTAAATATAGATTTGAACTTGAATCATATGAAGGAAGATGTCTTATCATTTCAATTTCTTTACAATCGAATGTAAAATATATAATTCATACCGTCGTTTGTATTTATTTCCGCCTATTTAGTTTCTTTTTTAAGGTGCTTTCCAATGTAGTCAAGAAAATGCCCAGTAGACCGTATGCAAGGATGGGGAAGTAAAATGGAGTCGAGGTCAGGGAGTAGTGGGGGTTCGTCTAATTCCGCAACCTATTAACATGATGCGTCCTAAATTGCATGAGCTCTTATGGGTAAATCAAGCAAATTTCAATTTATTAAATAAACTAGACTCGGAAAATTATTTAACTGCACGGCATAGCGTATGTAAAAGAATTACGAGTTTAAATTCAAATAATTATAATTTATACGCTTAAGCATCCGCTGAAAAAAAATTTATAAAGTTTTTGTCCCGTAATACTCAATATAAGTTGGTCCTCCAGTGACGTCATGGTAAATAGTTATGTAATCTGACCAACCACTTTCCGCTTAAAATGACGGCACATGCATAAGGTCTATCGAAATTCAGACACACAAGGCCCAAAGTTATTCGTAAAATGAGACGAAAAAAACTAATACCACCGGGGGAATAAGAAAATAAACCAATAAACTTTTTGGCATCAAAAAAGTACGTTCAGAAATAATAGAAGTTGCGGGTATTGTGGTACTGTCGATACCTGAACGCACCCGTAGTTCGGTTTAAGATGGCGTTTCATAATTTCGTACTTTCGAATCGGTCCGGGTTTTCGCGTAATTTTTAGGAAGTCATTCATAGTTTTTTTGTATATAAGCTGTGTGATAAACTTGTAACAGTTTTCGCTTCTTTCATGCTACGAATTTTTTGTTTAACATTGGTCTGTGTCAGGTTTCAGACGCAAATGCATACTGTTGTTACAATAACGAGGATAGGAGTAATGTAAGTAAAGACCAATGTTTTTAAATTTTCCCGTACGGTTTTTTTGTAGCCACTATAGATCCTACAAGGTGATTTGATGTGTCCTTTTTAAGCGCTATGGGGTTTCCAAAGAATATTATAAATGGATTTAATGACCTAGGTGCTGGTAACGATGAAAATAAAGCTGTGTCTGTAATAATAATAATTATTATTATATACAATGGAGTCCTGTTGCTATTTCAATTATTTTTTCATGTCTTTTACAGTATGGAGCTTTTTATTATATTTGTAGTTGAGTAGAAATGTTAGATTTAAGCGTATAAATTCCAGGTTTAACATTGGTAAAGGCACTGAATCTGCCAGGAGAGTCCCTTATGCTGTAAAAATGTAATACAGGAACACAGGAACAGAATAGGGAAAATATTAATGGTACAGGACATTCACTGAAACAAACAACTGAAGGGAGGGCAATGCCCTCAGAACACAGAATATTGCTTACAAAAACAGTAAATTCCAACTCGGTTCAGTTTTTCAGCATACACTCATTCAGCTCTATATGATTTGCAGCTCACCACCGCAGTTTAGTTTTTCATCACTTATGAACTCTTGAGTTTTTTTTAGTCTTGTGTAGCAATGATGCATTAGAAACATTTAAATCTTATTTCAATTAAACGTCTCAGTGCATGCCATTTAAGTCCAACTTTGATCGGCTGGCCCTACCAATCTGTTATAAACAATAAGTTGTTCCAAATTTTTTTTTGAATTCCAATAACTTAATATCTGAAACTCTGAATATCCAAGTGGTAATTAACTTTCGTGATCACTTCAAGGATGCAAAATTAGAAGGATAACATTTAAAATAATATTCTCTTAAAAAACGATTAAAATTCATTTTAACTATTTATATTTAAATACAGGTACATGACTAAATTTTTTTTCTCATTTATTTTCACTGGAAAAAACGTAAAAAAAAAAAATTAAAAAATCTACAAAAATTTTTAATTGACTTTATTTACATTAAAAAAGTAAAAAAAAAAAAAAAGGAATTCAAAAAAGAAAAAGAAAATATTGCCAACATAAGAAATGCTCTAGAAAAATCCCCTAAAAAAATAACTAACGTGCAACGACTAACAAGTGGCAACTGGCAGCGAAAAATTTTGGTAAAATTAAAATTTTAATTTCAAATTTTTTTTTTAATTTAGCAAAATTTTTCTCATTTAATACGTTTTACAATCATTTTTATACACTTCGTTTTAAATATAATTTTATTCTCTTTATACCAATTATATTTCCAATTCTTTTAAATACAATTTTTTTCCTCCGATGGAGTTTTTCTTTTTTAATTATTTTAAAATTCTAAACAAAATATACTTTTTATGCATACAATTTTATTTTCATCTTTTTTTTTTTTAATATTTTACAAAATGGTTTTTTTTTAAATTTTTTAAAAATTATTTTGAGACTGAATGAACCACATACAGACTGGTTTTTACAAAACCTGACCAGCAATTTTTTTAATTTTCAATATATATAATGAATCAATGAAATATTTTTTAGAAGCACGAAAATTTTAGATTTTAATAATCTGAGGCCAAAATTGCTGTTCGGATTTTGTAACGTCGGAGTTGTACAACGGTCCCATTGTTTCAGCAATTCAAAAAAAAAATTGATAACGATTGTGTTTTTTTTTCTTTTGGCATCGAAGAATCGGAAAGAATTTTGGTCGATAAATATTTTTTTTTTCATTTTATAAAATAAGGCAGAAAATGGCAACTAAAAAAAAGTTTTTTTCCTATTTAAATTAAAATTTTTAAATAATTTTATCCTAATCCATTGCCATAAACTTCTTCCTGAAAAAAATAAAAACGAATCAACAAAAAAATATTAGGCCGTCATTCTTTGTACAATTTAAAATCTTTTTTTTTTTAATTAAAAAAAATTCTCTTTAAGAAGGCCTTTTAAAATTATAATTTAAAAAACGATTTTCTTTTGTAATCCTTTCTGTTTTTTTACAACCAGGCTCCTAATTCTTGTTCCAAAATTGATGCAGCGTCGCATCTTCCCATAACCCTTAAGGTGTTAAGAAGGTCTGTTACTGCGCTAGCGTCTCGATGCCTTGCTTCCCATAAATCGAGGATATGTTCGGTGGGGCTAGATTTCGTTGCAAAATAATTGATATACCTGGAAAATGAAAATTGGAAAATTATTATAGGAAGGATGAAATCATTTTTTTTTTTTTTTTTTTGAGTTTGAAAATTAGGTAAAAAAATTTTTGGTTAAAAATGAGGAGAAAAATTGTTTTGGGTTAAAAATTAGGAAAAGAAATTTTGGGTTAAAAAAGTAGGGAAAAAAAATTTGGGTTAAAAATGAGGAGAAAAATTGTTTAAAGTTAAAAATTAAGAAAAAAATTGTTTTGTTGAAAAATTAGGAAAAGAAATTCTGGGTTAAAAATGAGGAAAAAAAATTGTTTTGGGTTGAAATGAGGAAAAAAATTGCTGTGGGTTAATAGTTAAAAAAAACATTATTTTATGTTAAAAAAACTTCGGTTAAAAGTGAGGGAAAAAATTATTTTGGGGTAATATTTAACATAAAATTGTTTCGGGTTAAAAATGGGGAAAAAACTGTTTTGAGTTGAAATAAGTAAAGAAATTGTTTTGGGTTAGAAAATGGGAAAAAACTTTATTTGGGTTAAAACTTAAAAAAAACTTTTTTTGGGGTTGAAAAATTTTAGAAAAATTTTTTTTTCATGGGCTCTTACCTATCGACGTTCAGTCTTTGAGCTAACATCCTCCAATCATTTCCTCTTGCATTTGGTGGGTCTAAACACTGACAAATTTTTTTCCTAAGTGATTTGTTCAATCTAAACGGTTTATTCGAATTTTCTAAAGTCGCTACGCTTGAACTATATCCGGAACTACAAGTAACTGTAACATTCCTCGGAGGACTAGGCAGTGGCTGCATCAGAGAAAGAAAAAAAAATTTGTAAATTATAAAATCTGAATTCCAATAATGATTGTCGGCTAATTTCCCTTTTTTTTTTTTTTTACCTTTTGACATGTACTAGAAGGAGAGGATTTCAATTCCGTGTTAACCCTAAACATTTGCCGGTGGGTGGGAGATCCTTTTTGACTCGCGAGTATCCTAAATTGAATATTATCAGCGCTTCTATCGACTCTTTCCAGCGTGAAGGAACAATGTAAGTGATTGTGTGTTGAATTCCAGATGTGGTGAAATGGAATTTCCACATTGTCAGACTGCGGTTTCGTTTTCCAGCCCGTTCCGATGTCTTCTAATGTTAAAATCAGCGGAGCGTTCGTGTCTTGGAACAGTATTGTCTTGGTTTTGTCTAGAAGGACTCCTCCGAGTTTCTTTTCGAGCTCCGTAACGCCCTAATGAAATATTAAAAAGAATAAAATAAGCATCGTTCGTGAGATAGATTAAAATTTTTAACTCGTTTCTTTGTTTAAATGTAGCAATATTAGGTCGGTACCCCAAAGACGTAGTCCTACGTAGGGACATGTCCCGTCCCCCCATCCCAACCTGATTTTTGTTGTTTTAAACTCACTTGTAAGGCAGCAGCCGTATCCTCGACCGTATAAACCCTAACATTGTAATCCAAGGCTTGAGACAACTGAGGACCGAAAACGGCCAATCGCAATTGCTTGACAGCCCGACCCGTCGAATCCGATTCCCCGACAAGGCAAAACCTCATTAACGAATCCGTCACTAAATAGACTTGACCGTTGTCAAGTTGAGTAAACATTGTGGTGTTAATCGTTTCTTCCCCCAAAGTCACCATCTTCTGAAATTAAAAATTCATTTTGCATTAAATCCGGGATTCTTTTTTTCGAAATAAATCGCAATCAAAATACCGACCTGCCAAACCGGGGAGGCTTCTAAGGGAGTATCACAGCACCACACACTAACACTCCAATGTCCGTGCTTTAAACTTGCGCAATGCTGAAAATTAATAATTGCCGGCTTTTTGAAAATGAGCCCGCTCGGCCCGCACAACACGATCGGACTGAGCTGAGTTTGTTTTTCCGATAATTTCGGTCGATGTCTGTCTTCCCGAAGGACGGCTATGAAGAGCTCCTCCTTTTGACCTCGGGTTAATGAGCCTTCGGGAACGTTCAACGCGACTCCCGAACCAGGCACGACTAGTCTGCAGCCAGCTGATGTGGCGATCGTTGAAGCGCAGCATCCCGGGTCCAAACCGGAAGGTATCGCGCTGTTCAAATTGTATAACGAATTTTTGGAAGTGGCTGGAAAAATAAATACAAAAATTAGGAAAGAAAAAAAAAAAAATCGGGGAATTTATTTGATACTTACAAGAACATGTGAAAGTACTAAGGCTGTGATTCGAATCTGAATGCGGGGTTTTTTCGCTGGAAGGTTCGTGTTGCGGAGTCCCGGATACCGGACAGCTGCTGCTTGCTACACTTCCAGAATGACTCGAGGTTGAAGGAGATGTAGGTGGACCACCTGAAAACAGACAAAGTATTTTAGTAATCTACTAGAAAAAAAAAAGCTACAAAAATTTTTCCATTTGATGAAGATATTGAGTGCACTTTGTTAATTTTGCCAGTTTTAAAAATTTTTTAAATTTTTCAGCTGATTTTGCCCTTTTCCTTCCCGGGGTGGTAAGCAAATAATAGACTTCATCTTACGTAGACTTAAAATTAGCGTAAGATTTTCGGGGGCTGCCTGTGTCCCCAATCTTTTTTGCTATCGCTGTTCGATGGTCCCGACGTCGGGACGGTCAGTATCAGTTAGCATATAGAGTGGCTTTAACCTGAAGGTATGTAACACTCTAGAGTGGATGTTGCCTTTGGTATGGAACATTGTAGAGTGGATGTTGCCTTTGGTATGGAACATTGTAGAGTGGCTTTTACCTTAGGCAGGAAGCACTCTAGAGTGGATGTTACCTTAGGTATGGAACACTTTAGAGTGGCTCTTACCTTAGGAAGGAAGCACTCTAGAGTGGCTCTTACCTTAGGAAGGAAGCACTCTAGAGTGGCTCTTACCTTAGGTATGGTACACTCTAGAGTGGCTTTTACCTTAGGAAGGAAGCACTCTAGAGTGGCTCTTACCTTAGGAAGGAAGCACTCTAAAGTGGCTCTCACCTTAGGCAGGAAGCGCTCTAGAGTGGATGTGACCTTACGCAGGAATCACTTTAGAGTAGATGTTACCTTAGGCAGGAAGCACTCTAGAGTGGATGTTACCTTAGGTATGGTACACTCTAGAGTGGCTCTCTCCTTAGGTACGGAACACTCTAAAGTGGCTCTCACCTTAGGCATGAAGCACTCTAGAGTCGATGTTACCTTAGGCAGAAAGCACTCTAGAGTGGATGTTACCTTAGGTAAGGTACACTCGAGAGAAGGTCTTACCTTAGGCAGGAAGCACTCTAGAGTGGATGTTACCTTAGGCAGGAAGCACTCTAGAGTAGCTCTTACCTTAGGTATGGTACACTCTAGAGTGGTAGTTGCCTTAGGTATGGTACACTCTAGAGTGGCTCTTACCTTAGGTAGAAAGCACTCTAGAATGGATGTTACCTTAGGTATGGAACACTCTTGAATGGCTCTTACATTCAGTATGGAACACTCTTCATTATAGTGGATCGAAAAGCACAAATTTTTGAATTTGGAAATTCCACATCGCGGAAAAGTTGCATTTTAGCCTCCATATTAGGGTGGTTCGAAAATCAACTTTTTTGGAATTTCAAAACTCCTATATCGGGAAAAGTTTCTTTATAGGTAGAGTATCAACCCTGAATTTTTTCAGATTTTTTGAACGGCATCCTGAGGTGTCAAATCGGCCTTGAAATTTTCAAAAAGCTCATAAAAGGGCCGAAAATGAACCTTTTTTTTTGCATAAAAGACCATCGATTCCTATCGGAAATTTCGCGTAGATTACGAATTTGAAGTCGTAAATTAGTTTTGGTGCACGGTTTTTGAGCCACAGACAAAATACCATAACCAGGTTTTTAGAGCTTTTAAACCCGGCCTGTAGCTCAAAAATTATACACCAAAACTAATTTTCGGCTTCAAATTCGAAATCTACGCGAAATTTCCGATAGGAATCGATGCTCTTTTATGCAAAAAAAAAGGTTCATTTTCGGCCCTTTTATGAGCTTTTTGAAAATTTCAAGGCCGATTTGACACCTCAGGATGCCGTTCAAAAAATCTGAAAAAATTCAGGGTGGATACTCTACCTATAAAGAAACTTTTCCCGATATAGGAGTTTTGAAATTCCAAAAAAGTTGATTTTCGAACCACCCTAAGATACAGACCTCAGGTTTTGCACACAATATTTTTAACTTTTTCAGAGACTTCTGAAAGGTGGGCCCCACAAAAATATTTTACACCCCGTCCCAAAGAGCACCCTAATCACTACGTCAATACTTTCTGAGTTTCTAAGAAAAATTCTGAAGATAATTCTTCATTTGATTATTTTTACTGAACACGGGGGAAGTGTCGAAGTTAAATTTCGACAAAATTGTGCTGATTGTAATTGCTGAATCATCTTATAATCCTTCTGTTGAAGGTAGAAAACGTTTTATGATTTTTTTTTTTTTTTTTTTTTTCCCTCCCGCGATAATTGGAAAACTTTAATACAACTTTCGTAGCCAAATTCTCACATCATTTATCCATTAAGTTTTACATACCCTGCGGAGTGCTTAAATGCGGAACATCATAATGGTGCTCGGAACAGGACCGACTTAATCCGCATTTATCCGTATACGGATATTCGTAACACGGATGAACGTTAATCCCAACGACGGTTTGAGTGAGATCAGGTTGCTGAGGCAGTGAAAGATTCTTTTTGTCGTGTTCCGGAAAATATTCCGGTTGGTATTCTGAAAAAAAAAAAAAAAGAAAAAAAAATTAAAGTTAATAATAAAACGAAATAGGGTGAACCGACCAATAAATGAACAGTTAAGAAGAAATCGAACTTTAGATTTTATTTTAATAAAACGTATGGGTGCCTTTAAGCTAAAATTTTACTATAATGTCAAAAATGTATTAAAAAGCAATAAAAAGTCTTAAAAATGCGATAAAACAAGCTGAAAAAGGAGATATTTAAGAAAATAGCGAAAAAATCAGAAAAACCCAATAAATGAACACCACAACCAAATAATGAACAGCGAAAACCCAGTAAATGAACACTTGAATAATCTTGATAAATTCGATTAGTTCTAGAAAAAATGGCTTCTTTGTTTATTTTTTGATGTTTTTAATTAAATCCTTCAAAATAAAAATGAAAACACGTTTAAAAACAATAATTTCGGTTTTTTTCAATAAAAATACTCGCGGTAGTGTTAGTGATTTATATGGAGCGCCGTGTTGTTCATTTACTGGTTTTTGCAAGTTTCGCCGGTCCCAATTATGAACATTAATATTAGAAGCTTTTTACATTTAAATTTTCAAATGGGACGTGTTTTTTAGGTAAATATAACCTTCTTCTTTCTGAAAATAGTTCATATATGCCAGAAAAACTAATTTTTGCTTTATAAAACCCTATTTTATAAAATGGGAAAAAGCGCCATCCTTAAACTTCTGTCAAGTTTTACAAGCCAGTTCGTTTCCTCAACTTTTAAACATTTTTATTTTAACAGAATTTTTGTGCTTTTTGTCATGATTTTGTATTGCAAAGAAAGCTGAAGAACAATAGTTTAGTTTTCAATTTCTTTTCCTTCAATTATAAAATTCGTTTAGCTATTATTCGAATAAGAAAACAGATTTGTTCATCTATTGGTCGTGTTCATTTATTGGTCGGTTCACCCTAGGACATAAAAACCAAAAATCTAATAAAAATCCAGAAGAGAGAAAAAAAAAAAAAAAAAACTTCAACAACGAAATAACTTGGCGAGATCTTTCTCCAAGTGTTTTAATTTTAACTTTATTACTTTTAAATAACATGTTTTAAAATGTCTCGTTTCAACAATTAAGATATTTCTTACGGGATTTTTTTTTTCTTTTCTTCTTTTTCTTCTGCTTCTTTCAAATAATCGCTTAACAAAAATTGAAATGGAGAAGAATAAAAAAAAAAAAAAAAAATCTCCCTAATTTCTTAAGAATGCTTCTTATTTTTTTCTCCTTCGCTTCATCATCTATTTAGACGTGACGGGGGAAAAGAGGGGGTTAGGGGGGGGGGGGAAGAAGAACAAAAATGAGAAAAAGACGATTTGGAAATGGTATGAGGAGAACGTGCTTCGTGGAGAAGGAAGTGTAAAGTCTAGGGAGAAAATGGGGGGGAGGGGTAGGGATAAGGGAAAAGTACCCAGGGATGAAAAAGGGATACCGAAGTGTAAAGGGTGGCAGGAGGGGGAAGGGGGGGGGGATAGCTAGAAGAGACAGAAACTGACAGTTTGTTAGTGTAATGAGCTGCGACCGCGCCCGGGGGTGGGGAAGGGGGATCGAAATAGGGGAGGGGGGATGACTGTGAAGGGTTCCAAGCGCCACTTAACAAGTCATCATTGAAATTAGCTATGCATCAAAATTCAATTGTGCTCCTTTTGCCGAGTAAATTCACTTATACTATCCGAAAACAAATTTATACGCGTAACGAGATGAAAATATTTTTCCCGCGCTTTTTTTAAAAAAATAATTATCAGCACCGGAAGTTTAACTTTCGATTTATTTAAAGCTTTTCCATGTTTTTTTGCCCTAAGAAAAAAAAAATTCAGTGAGTTGATTTATCAGCGTTAAAACGGGATCCACATGTTCGAAACACACCCTCTTAAGACTTATTTTTTTTTTCTCTCCATTTTTTTCTTTTTCTTTTTTTCAAAGACATTTTGAAGCATGACCGACCGACAAGCACACGGAAATAAATCAAGACGTAATTTGTATCATCTCCAATCACTCCGTTTTAAATGTACCGTCATTATATAGGGTGGGTAACGAAAGATTTGACAAAATGCCAGAGAGAAGGAAGATTTTTTTTTTTTTTTTTTTTTTTTTTTTAACTTTCAGAAAATTGACAGCCGTGACAGTTCTTTTTATTGTTTCGTAAGTGAAGATTGTTTTTTTTTTTTTCTGACTCTCCTCTCCACCCCCCTCTCCCTTCGTTCTTTTCGAAAAGACGTGCGAGTGCAGATTTTTAATTGCTCCTTGATGATGTCGTTTCCCTACAGGAAAAACTGATAATAAATTTTGTGCTTCTGGGTAATAAAATGCGAGATAATTGGAATGTTAACTAATTTTGCTTGTCTGGGTTTTGTCGGTTTGGCTTTTTTAGTGCTTTCGAAAGCTCATCTTAAATATTTTTGTCTTTTAGAATAATATATTTAAATGCACATCAAAAAATCCTGATGAATGTTGGGGTACGATTTCGTGTGAGGTGTTCCAAAAAAATTTAACCCGCTATGATATGTAGCGTTAGGACTGAAGTGAAACTTCATACTTTGGGTCAATTATTTAAATTAAAATAAAGTTTTTTTATAAGATTTTCATGAAATTTGCCTCTAAAATTATAAACTAATTTTTATATGAGTTTTAATAAAAACTAATTTTTATATGAGTTTTAATAAAAACTAATTTTTATAAAAAGCTGATTAGGAATTTTTTTTTTTAGAAAAAACGGATTAGGAATTTATTATTTTTAGGAAAAGTGGATTAGGAATTTATTTTGTATATGAAAAATGAATTAGGAATTTTTTTATTAGGAAAAATGAATTAGGCATTTTTTTCTTAAGAAAATGGATTAGAAAAAATGGTAGGGAATCCGTTCCTTTTGGTGCACCTAATCATCCTGAATTTTTTCAGATGTTTAAAATGACGGGGAAACGCGCTGCCGTGATCTTAAAAATCGGAAAATTTCTATAAATTCGATCTTTCTCTTTTTGTCGAGATATGGTCTATTCCCATCGGAAGTTTTTCGCAGATCACGAATCCGAAGTCTGATTTTCTGTATCTGCTACGGTTTTTGCTCTGGAGCCCGAAAATAAGAGCCGAATTATGGAATTATTATGTTTTGTCACCTAACGCGAATTTATTGCTATATTTTGGTTTTCAACTCGAAAACCGGAGGAAAAATAAGGGAACGGACCTCAAATTCGTGATCTGCGTGAAATTTTTGATGGGAATGCACTATTTTTGAACGAAAAAAAAAAATTCCGATTTTTAAGTTCAGGGCGGCACGCTTTTCCGTCATTTTAAAAATCTGAAAAAAATTCAGGGTTTTTAGGAGCACCAAAAAGAACGGATTCCCTACCATTTTTTCTAATTTATCTTCCTAAAAAAAATTCCTAATCCATTTTTCCTAAAAATAATAAATTCCTAATCCGTTTTTTCTAAAAACAAAATTCCCAATCCACTTTTTATGAAAATAATAAATTCCTAATCCATTTTTCCAAAAAAAAAAAAAAAAAAAAAAAAAAAAAAATCCTAACCCAATTTTTTTGAAAGTTTTGGCTCCTAAAGTGGAGCCTGACTCATAAAGTTGTTTCCCTGACTATTTTTTTTTCTAATTTAGTTTTTGTCTAACATTTTTTGATTTACTCTCATTTAGTTTTTGTCTAACATATTTCGAGTTTTTGATCTAATTTAGTTTAGTCCCTAACATTTTTTGATTCCTAAAATAAAATTTTTTAAAATCCCTAAAATAAAATTTCTTGAAATCCCAAAAATTAAATTTCCTAAAATCCCTTTAGGGATTTAAAAAATTAGAAAAAAAACTATGAAGAAAAATTAGAAATTACTTTATGAATCAAAAATTTTAGAAACCAAAAGTTTTAGGAAAAATGGATTAGGAATTAATTTTTATAGGAAAAATGGCCGGGAAAGAAAGGAGCGACCTTGGCCCACGGTGGTGACGAAATTCGAATTCGAAAATTTGCTTTTTTTGGAACACCCTAAATGTTTGTGCAAAATGCCAGCTGACAGCTAACAAATTCGTGGGCAAATCGAGTTCTTATCCTATATTACAAAATTTTATTGGATTTTGTTGCAGGTGCCACGGGTCTTCCGACAGTCACAAAAAGCATATCATCGAGCCTTATACTTCTAAAGCTGCATTTTCCAGAGATCCCGCCCTCCCTGAACAAGTCGACGATGCCGAAAACGGTAAGAGAAAAACGCCTCGTTACATTCTAAAGTTACCACTAAATTTTTCACAATTAAATCAAGGCGTAAGCATTTTTCCAGTCCCACGGCCACACTTTTCCCTTTTTTATTCTTCAAAAGCAAAAACAAAAATGAGACTAAAAAACCGACGTACTTGTTTACTTCAATTTTCGTTATCCAATTTTACAAAAAAAAAAAAAAAAAAAAAAAAAAAAAAAAGAAAATCCACTAAACAAATTACAAAAATTAAGTTTTCTTGATTCTTCAACACAAAAACGAAAAATAAAAATCCCATTACTCCACATTAATTATCAAACAATTCAGAAAAAAAAAATTAATGAGAAAATTTTTAAGTCTTTTATGATCCTTTTGTAAAATATTTAACATTGCATAACAACCCCGGGGTTTAATTAACCCCCCCGTCTCTTTACTCGGCTCCCAAAAAACCGTGAAATTGTGTGCTTTTTTTTTTTTTTTTTTTTTTGCTCTTGCCTCTTCAAGTACGTTTTAATTTTCACTCATGTTTTAACAAGGCAAAAAGGGCTCTTTTTTTTTCCCCCTCCTCTTTCTTTCTCTCTTTTCCATGAAGGAATTACCGCGGCAAAAACGAAACCATATCTCTGCGATTTGGAAATTAAGCCGGAAAATGTCTCCAACCAGGGAGTTTTCATAATAAAATCGAGTAAAAGGAGAAAAAGGGAAGGGAAAGAAAAACCTCCGAACAAAAGACGGCTGCCTTTTTATTTATTCAATATTTTAAAACCTTTGCTTAATTAAATGCGAATTAAAAAGTTAAAAAAGGAATGTTTGCTGTTCTTGGAATTTTTTTTCTCTCGCTTTGAGCATTACGAAAGCGTATAGCGGCATTTGACGTGGCAGTAATAGGCTTTTGTACGAAAAAAGAAGAAAAAAAAAATCATTCGAGGGGAGTCGCGGCAGTAGGCATTTTCCAGTGCAATGGAAAAATCCTACAGACACTGGGAGTATAAAATTTGTGGAAAGATTCACTGTCATTTTTCCTTAAAAAAAATAAATTTCGAACTTATTTCTCCTAAAAATAATTAATTCCCAATTTATTTTCCCTAAAAAAAATTAATTCCGAATTTATTTCTCCTAAAAATAATTAATTCCCAATTTATTTTCCCTAAAAAAAATTAATTCGCAATTTATTATTCCTAAAAAAATTAATTCCTAATTTATTTTCCCTAAAAAAAATTAATTCCCAATTTATTTTCCCTAAAGAAAATTAATTGCCAATTTATTTTTCCTAAAAAAATTAATTCCCAATTTATTTTCCCTAAATAAAATTAATTCCCAATTTATTTTTCCTAAAAAAATTAATTCCCAATTTATTTTCCCTAAAAAATATTAATTCCTAATTTATTTTCCCTAAAAAAAATTAATTCCCAATTTATTTTCCCTAAAGAAAATTAATTGCCAATTTATTTTTCCTAAATAAAATTAATTGCCAATTTATTTTTCCTAAAAAAATTAATTCCCAATTTATTTTCCCTAAATAAAATTAATTCGCAATTTATTATTCGTAAAAAAAATTCATTCGCAATTTATTATTCCTAAAAAAAATTAATTCCCAATTTATTTTCCCTAAAGAAAATTAATTCCCAATTTATTTTTCCTAAAAAAAATTAATTCCTAATTTATTTTTCCTAAAATAATTAATTCCCAATTTGAATCTCCTAAAAATAATTAATGCCCAATTTATTTTCCCTAAAGAAAATTAATTGCCAATTTATTTTTCCTAAAAAAAATTAAGCGGAAAATTTTTTTTAAATACACAAGAGAAGGTGGCAAATGGAGGTGTGTCCATTTTCTATACTAGTATTACATTTGAATTTTTTTTGAACAATAAATAATAATAAAAATTCTAACGTACGATTTTCTGAACCCCCCCCCCCCCCTTTCTCATCCGTGTAAAAAATCATAAGAATTTCTTGCACCCCTTCCCCCTCATTCCACTTTTCAGATCTAAGCCGAAATTTTTTTTTCTTTTTTACTTACCGGATACGGCCATGTTGTACATGGAATGATCCCTCCCTTTCCTCCTGAGCAATCGATAAATGAAAATCACTAAAAATGTGAAAACAGCTAAGGCGACCGCCAAACCGATGTAAAGCGCTATATCCGGGTCCACCTCCGCTCGAGTAGCTGCAAAGAAACAAAAAAAGAAAAAAAAAGGGTCATTAAGAGTTTTCCACGACGACACTTGGGAAACTTTTTTTTTTTTCTTCCTTCTTCTTAACGATGAAAACAAGGTAAAAAAGGATGATAATTAATGGCGAGGCAATAAAAACCAGCAGACAGAAAATAAAATGGTACATTTAAACCAATGAACGGAATAATGTAGATCGATCAACCAGATAACGGAAATAATGGCCCCACGGGCAATTAGACATAGGACCAATAAAGACGCTGGTGTGTACAACGTTTCCCCCCCTCCCAAGAAAAAAAAAGTGCGGAGAGGGAGATCATTCATAATTTTCATTTTGCCGTGAAAAAAATGCGTATTTATTTTTAAAATTTTTCACTTTTTTTTTTTTTCCAAATGAAATCATAAAACAGGCGAACCGTTTAAACGGGGTGTTTCATTGTGGCTGTACGCATCATTATAAGTTACACTAATTCTATTTTTTTTTCCCGAGGTGATTAAAAAAAAAACAAAATGTATTTGCAAAATGTCTGCGAAAAAAAAAGGAGTGCGAAGTCGTGACTTAAAGCATTTCATGTTCTGTCGCACAATTAACAGTTATGGATTTACATTAATATGGGAGCGACGGGTATGCGTTGAAAAAAATATGAAAATAGGGAGCTCTGCTTGTCTTAGGGATTTCGTCAACAAATGAGCTTTTCAAGATTTTCAAGGTCTGCTTGTGACCTCAAGACGTCAATTAAAAAATCTGAGAAAAAAAATCGGGGATAGCAACATCAATAAACACCGTAGTTTTGTTCGTGTAAAAGAAGTGACGCTGTTAGTTGTAAAACTGACTCGAAGTTTAAATTGACAAATTAAGTTCGACCTTCAGATTTTCCGTAAAACGGAAACGATACAAAAGTACGGAAGCTCTGAACCGTCAAGTATCTACTTTTTTTATTGTTTGTTCAGGAATTCCTTGTTCCAAACAAACAACGTTCAGTAAGTAAATTGTCTGCTACTTATTAAACACGGTCTGTTCCAGAACAAACTTTCCGGAACAGACCGCGTTTAATAAGTGAATTGCCCATTCCGGAACAAACATGGCTTGTTCTGAAACAGACAATTTTTTATTAATAATATGTTCCGGAACTGACACGTTTTGTTTTATTGCTTGTTCCGGAACAAGCAATGTCTGTTCCAAACAAACAAGGTTCAGTAAGTTAATTGTCTGTTCCGGAACAAACATTGTTTGTCCTGAAGCAGACAATTTTTTATTGATGATATGTTCCGGAACTGACACGTTTTGTTTTATTGCTGTTCCAAACAAACAACGTTCAGAAGTATATTGTCTGTTCCGGAACAAACTGCTTGTTCCGAAACAGACAATTTTTTAAATTGATGATCTGTTTCAGAACTGACACGTTTTTGACAATGCCTGTTCCAAACAAACAACGTTCAGTTAATAAATTGTCCGTTCCAGAACAAGCGGTGTTTGTTCTGGAACTGACAGCGTTTAATAAGTAAATTGTTGGTTTAGGAACTGACGCGGTTTTGTCCATATCTGTTCCAAAGAAACAATGTTCAGTAAGTAAATTGTCTGCTCCGGAACAAGCAGTTTTCTGGAACTGACAGCGTTTAATAAGTAAATTGCTTGTGCCGGAACAAGCAATCTCTGTTCCAAACAAACAACGTCCAGAGTAAATTGACTGTTTCGGAACTGACAGTTGTCTGTTTCGGAAGAAGCAGTGTTTGTTCTGGAACTGACAGCGTTTAATAAGTAAGTTGCCTGTTCCAAAACAGACAATTTTTTATTGATGATCTGTTTTGGAACTGACACGTTTTTGTCAATGTCTGTTCCAAACAAACAACGTTCAGAGTAAATTGTCTGTTTCGGAACTGACAGTTGTCTGTTTCGGAAGAAGCAGTGTTTGTTCTGGAACTGACAGCGTTTAATAAGTAAGTTGCCTGTTCCAAAACAGACAATTTTTTATTGATGATCTGTTTTGGAACTGACACGTTTTTGTCAATGTCTGTTCGAAACAAACAACGTTCAGTAAATAAATGGTCTGTTCTGGGACTGACAATTTCTTGTTTCGGAACAAGCAGTGTTCTGGAACTGCCAGAGTTTAATAAGTAAATTGCCTGTTCGGGAACAAACATTTCGTGTTCCGAAACAGACAATTTTTTATTGATAATCTGTTCCGAAACTGGCAATTTTAAATACATTCAAAGACAGCGTTTAATAATTGTTTACGAACAATTTGTTGATTGCTTGTTCCGGAACAGACAATTTTTTATTCATTGTCTTTTCCGGAACAGAGAATCAATGAAAAAATAATCTGTTCGGAACAGGCAATTTACTTTTTAAACGTTGTTTGTTCCGGAACAAACCGTGACGTTTTAGTCAGAACTAAAACGTGTTCAGGAACAAGCGATGTTTGTTCAAGAACAAACAATCAAAAAAACGTTAATAAGTAAATAACGGTAATAAGTAAATTTACGTTTAATAAGTAAATTGTCTGTTCCGGAACAAGCAATGTTTGTTCCGTAACAAACAATAAAAAAAAAAAATTGACACTTGGCTTGTAATTATCGATGTTTTCAAGTTCGACATTTCAAAAACACAAAATTTTTTAATGTGTAACAGAAGTTTTACTGTATAAGTCGATTTGGGTTATTAAAAAAAAATCAGAAGATCAAATGATATAAAAGAGAAAATCTTTCAAAAAAATCTTAAACCTGATATTTTTAGTAACTTGAAACGTCTCCAAATAGTCCGTTTACTTACGAAAAGTATTTAAAAAGTTAATAAGATTTTCGTTAACGAAAAAAAAAAAAGATATCATGTAAACCTGGGTGGCTTTATGAAATCATATTTAGCATCGTAACATTATCTTTAATCTTTCTTGATAATAAACATTCTTGTAAAACAAAAAAGTTTACCGAATCTTTAAAAATAAAAAAAATCTTTTATCCTCTTTTAAATTAAGGTGGGGTACGAAATGGAATTCGATATTCATACTACAAAAAAAAGAAAAAAAAAATTCTTATAAGATCGAAAAGTTTTTGAGGACAAAAGTTGTGTTTTAAAACTGATTCTTTTGAGAAAAAAAAAACTGTTAAGTAGCTTAAAAAGGTTTTTAGTCTTCGGGAAATTTCAATTTTAAATTCCGGATCAAACGAGACGCGGAAGAATAATTTTTTTTTTTTTTTTTAAATCCTTTTACTTTGTCGTTTATTATGAATGCGTTCTTTTTTTCTTCTTTTCTTTCGACTTTAAAACGTGTTTTTCAACAGCGAAGAATTAATTTTTTTTTAACGTATGTTTTCCCTCTGAAAAACTAATTTCGAATATTGAGATGAAATTCTTGAAGTCTCCGTGACCAAATGTAACGGGAGAGGCTGAATGAAAAGTTTCCGGGAAACTCGGGGAAACTTTTCCATTGGATTTTAATAATTAGGCCATTTTTTTTCTCTCCCTGTAAAAACTTTCGTTAAAAATTAATTTTAACATGAGGAGAAAGGGGGAAAAATTTTTTTTTTTTTTTTTTTTTACTGTGCTTCTGCGGATTAAGCTCGTAAAGCTTAATCGATAACATTAAAAGACGATAAATCGGGATTATATTATTGTCCCATTTTCCGAATTTTATGATTTCCATATAAAATTCATTTCCGACAATAAAACACGGCCAATATATTTCCGAATGCGTATGCGGCAAAGAAAATATTTAATAAATAAAATTCCGAATGTAAACGTAAATCGTTTTGGAACGGAGCCATACTTTCCAATTTGTTATTATTAATTAAGAAAAGAGTTTGATTGAAGAAAATTCTCTCTCTCTCTCTCGAATTTGGAAGATGAAGTTCTAAAGTGGAAAAACTGTTAAGGCGCGATTTTTATCTCTTTTCCGATTTTTATTTTTTTCGATTATTTTTTTTTTCGTTAAAAATTGTTTTTTTTTTGTTTCTAAAGGAATAGAAAAAAGCTCGATCATTTTTTTTTCCTTTTGGAACATCGTAAAAAAATATGACATGGGATGGGGGGGAAAAATCGGTCGGATAGTATATTTAAGCCCATTTGATCGGAATAAGCCAATGACGATCGCTCCTATTCAATCAAGATAATAGGTTTGCAATATGGATTGAAATAATATAATTGAATCTTCCAACTTTTTATATCAATATCCGGGGGGCCATTTTCTCCATTTCAAAATCATTTCTTTTTTTTTTTTTAACTTTATAAAAATCTTTTTTTTTTTTCTATCTTTGATTTTCTCTTCGTTAAAGTGGATCGAGTTTTTTAAAATAGAAATACGCGTGTCAAGCGAGTTTTTCTTCCCTTTCTTTTTTGACAATTTAGACCGAAAAAGAAAATATAGAAAACTTTTGTACGGAAGCCCTGAAGGGTCAAGTGTCTATGTTTTTTTATTGTCTGTTCCGGAACTGACACGTTTTCGTTCCGGAAGAAACAATGTTTACTAAGAAGATTGCCTGTTCCGGAGCAGACAATTTTTTATTGATTGTCTGCTCCGGAATTGAAAATTTTAAATTCATTGTCTGTTCCGGAAAAGACAATTTACTTATTAAACGGTGTCAGTTCAAGAACAAACAATGCTTGTTCCGGAACAGACAGTGAATTTAAAATTGTCTGTTCAGGAATAGACAATCAATAAAGAATTGCTTGTTCCGGAACAGGCAATTTACTTATTAAACGTTGTCAGTTCCAGAACAAACATTGCTTGTTCCGGAACAATTTTAAATTGTCTGTTTAGGAACAATCAACGTTTAATACGTAAATTGCCTGTTCCGGAACATGCAATTTTTTACTGATTGTCTATTCCTAAACAGACAATTTTAAATTCATTGTCTGTTCCAGAACAAGCAATGTTTGTTCTGGAACTAACGTAATTCTAACGTGGTTCTAACGTAAATTGCCTGTTCCGGAACTAGCAATTTTAAATAAGGAATAGACAATCAAAAATTGCTTGTTCCGGAACAGACAATTAATTATTAAACGCTGTCTGTTCAGGAACAGACAATCAATAAAAAATTGTCTGTTCCGGAACAGGCAATTTACTTATTAAATGTTGTTTGTTCATGAACAAACATTGCTTGTTCCGGAGCACAAATTTGAGGGCTACGCATTTTCAGATTCATAAGTTCACTAAATAACCCGTGCGCAAAAAGTGATGCAGAAAGTGTATAAAATGTGTGAAAAACAAGCGCAAAAAATTTGTACAAAAAATGTATGATTTTTACCATTTATACAAAAATGTGACCATGCATAATTTTTGCAAAGTTTATGCATAATTTTTTTGAGCGTGAAAATGTGGATATGCATCATTTATGCATAATTTCTTTAAATTATGAAGCAGGAAAATTGTGAAATATTATGCGCATTCAACTTTTTTTTCCATTTTATGCATAATTATTTATACATAATTTATGCATTTTTTATGTATGTCCAATTTTTTGCATAAATTATACATACTATTTATATAATTTTTTTAAACTCCCCGTACGAAAAATATATGCCTAAATGACATAAAAATTATGTATAAGTTATGCAAAGAATTGGACGTACATAAAAAATGCATAAATTATGTATAAGCAATTTAACTATTTTTACTAGAAACATTTTTTTTATCCTCTAATACGCATAAATATGCACAATTATATATGCATATGTATATGCATAAATATATATGCATATGTGTATGCATAACATGCATAAAATATGCATAAGTAAGTATGCATAAAATGGGGGGAAAAGTTTGATAAACACACCATTTGCTAATTTTCCTGCTTAATGATTTAAGAAAATTATAAGCATAAATCATGGAAAAATTTCACAAATCCAGATTTTCATGCTTGAAAAAATTATGCATAAATTTTGTAAAAACTATGCATATTCAAATTCTTGTATAAATGATACGAAATTAACACATGATTTATATAAATTTTTTGCATTTATTTTGCCAAAATTCTATACGTTTCTGGCATCACTTTTTCCTAACGGTTTTCGAATTTTGCTCATTAATACTGCCTTTTCCAGTTTTTTCTTCAGCTGGAAAAATAAAAACTCCTCTAGAAGCTTTATCTAAAAACGATATCGATATATATTTAGCTCCTAAATTTTTTTTTCTTTCTACTTCCATTCATATACGCAATAGGAAGTAATCGGAAAACACGTTACAGCAGCATTAATTTCGAGGGGGAGAAAAAAAAAAAAAAGTCAAATCAAGACAGGTAAAAGAAGAAAGAAAGGAGCGAAAATAATGGGTTTCTTGAACTAGAAAAGGTTAAAAACGGGAAGACGAAAAATTGAAGGGGGGAAAGCGAGCCGAAGGAAGAAAAAAAAACTGATTAATTTTTCAAATCCTCTTCTTCGATATGCACTTCGGATTACGAGCTTTTATCAACGATAATATCGTTCTCAATTTCGAAAATTATGTTTTCAATCGAAACGGAAAGACGGGTAGTAGGCCGATGGGGAAAACGTAAAAAAAAAAAAAAATCACGGGAGGGGCTTTTTTTTTAGGAGGAAAAATGTTTTTTATTCAGATTTCAAAAATAAAGGCTTTTAAAAATTTTATCATTTACGTGAAAAAAAGAGAAAGAACCGGAATAAGAATTTTTATAATCAAGATGATTTTTCGGAGATGGCAAATCGAGAAAATATTTTCGGGAAATAAAGAGTCATGTATGGCACTTTTACAAGACCTATTTTTCCGTTTGAACTATCCTTCGAGTTGATTAGGCAATTTTGTTCCGCTCATATTTACCGTAATTAGGATCCTTTAGCCCGGTATTTTCTTTTTGAAAATCCCCCGTGAAAATTTTCCACGTTATTATAAAAGAGAGGTTTTCTTCTTGCCAAATTCCGCGCCGTCACACAAGGGAAGATAAAACGAAAAGGCAATTTAATTGCAGTTTTATGACATCAAAAACATATGTGGTTTTATATGGAATAACTCACGTCGTCGTGGTAACGTCAAAAGGAAGATCCTTACATTATTTCCTTTGTTTACTTTGTCAATTATTCGCCTTTTTCGCCTTTAAAGAAAAAAAAAAAGACTCGCTCCGGAAAAAAAAAATCCCGGCTTTTTTTTACCCCTTACAACATTTTTTATTTAATGGCATTCGTTATATAAAATAAAATTGATTTCGGAAAAAGGGAAAAGGAAGAAATAATAAAAAAAAAATGATAATAAGTACCTTTCGATCGACAATGGTGAAAGCGAAGCCAGATTTTTTTTTAAAAATGGGAGAAAGCCCCCTCGCGAGCAACTTCACAACTATTTTATAAACTATATTATTAAAGTTAAAGTTGGATTCCGACATGATTTCAATTTTGATTCGAAGAATGCGAAGAATGAAGGAAGTTATCATGCAAATCGTTATAAAGAAAACTGGGGGGGAAGGGGGGAGGGGGTGACGAGAGTCTATTATACTTATTCAAAATAAGAAAAGATTCGACTTCATCATTCAAGAAAAAGAGAAAAACTCCGAAACCGGAAATGGATAAAAGTTTTTTTTTATTTTGAAAGAATGCTTACCTTACGAATCGCTTGTTAGCAAATGCAAGTTTCCCATTTTTTTTTATTCTTTAAAAAAACTTGCTTAGAAGGCAAATGCGTTTATAAAAGTTTTTGGGTAATCGTTTTTCTTTACAAAAATGAAGTGTATTCATAAAAAGTAACGTCTTTCAATTTTGTTTTCCCCGGCTTTTTTTTTAGGCTGGAAAAAAGAACTCCGGTAAAGGTGTGAAAATAGTGTTTAAAACTATAGATGTTTCGAAATAAACACCTGCATAATTCTTATACTTGGCTTATCGTATACTGAGGGTATGATACAAGGTGGAACGAATTATAGCATTTGAAATGTAAACAAACCTTCAATTGCGGAAAATGCCACAGAGCAAAAAAGTTACATTTTAGCCTCCGCATTAAACCTAATTTTTTTCAAAATTTTTCGAAGGCCGATTTCTGCTGCCCCAAGAGGCCTAAACTTTTTGGAAGTCTCATAAAAGAACCGAAAAAATTAGAGTCGTATTTTGGTGGAAAAGAGTTTGGAAATTTTCCGGAAATTTCAAACATAAAGTCACCCAAGAAAAAGTGTGTTATAAAATTGAGTTATTAAAAAGTTAAATTTCGTTATAAAATTTTATAACAAAAATTATTTTTAGTTTTTTTCTATGTTTTTTAATTTTCTTTTAACGCTTTCCGAATTTTTCTATTTCTGTTTTTCTTTATTTTTGAGCCTTTGTCAAATTAAAAATACAAAAAATAAACCCAAAATTCGGAAAAATCTTGAAAATATTATAAGTCAAAATAATTGGCAACTTAAGAACCATACTGTCGCTTTTAAAAATCGGTTGATAAGTGGCGTAGTGGATAAGGCGGCTGATAAGTCGACCACAAGGCTCGGGTTCTATTCCAAAAAATTGTAATTTTTTTTCCTTTTTTTTCCCCATGAAAAATGTTTAAAAAAGAGCCGATAAAGCCCTATATGCTAAATATACTGCAATTCAAGCATAAAATTAATATATTGCTCAGATAAAAATTATAATTATAAAAATTTATAAATAGTTATAAAATTTTATAATTGGCCAAAACGTTATAGTTATCAAATTTTATAACGCACTTTTTCTTGGGCTGGCATTTGAACTCTTTAACATCCAAGAAAAAGTGGTTATAAAATTTTATAACTCTATAACGTTTTGGCAGATTATAATATTTTATAGCTATTTATAAGTTTTTATAATCGGCCAAAAGGTTATAAAGTTATAAAATTTTATAACGCATCTTTTTCTTGGGCTGGCACTCGACTCGAACTCCCAACTTCCCCTTTGCCAGGAAAGCACGGTACCACCGAGCCACAATAGGCGCAAGTTGGAGCAAGACTTACTACTTCACAATAAATCGAATCAGGCCTTTAAGCGAAAAATCAAAAAGGGAAAAACAGCAATAAAACAACTCCCCCTCCCCCCCCCCCTTTATGATGCAATAAAGAGAGTGCTCCTTGAACGTTTTACGAAAATCCCCCTACCCCCGAAAAACAAAGATAATCAATCTGGCAAAAAGGGAATAAAACAATTTCGTTCGTATATATATAAAGTGTAAAAGGGAGAAAATGCAAAGTCAATTAGCCCGAGAGTTTAAGGAAAAGGGCTGGAAAAATATGTCATGGAATTAAAAGGCAAAAAGAGAGATCCTTGAAAAGTTGGAAAACGTGCTTGAAAAACAACACTTAAAACAAATGAAATACGCCATTTTCGTAGTAGTAGGAGAAGAACAAATAATAATAATAATAAAAAAAAAAGAGCAACGGCAACGGCAGCGAAAGCAACAACAAAATTTTCTGTCTTGATGAAATGTGAGGAAGCATTCGAGGCAGTAATGCTGATTTATATTAATAGTCCTTTTTCAGAAAACGAAATTTAAAGCCCCATTTAAAAGTCGTATGGGTCGTCCGACTCAAAACAACTGTTGGGTTAAACTTAAACTAACGTTATTGCTGCGAGAGCGTTTCGGGATGACATTAAGAGACGATTTTCGTTTGGATTGTTTCTGTCATTATGGATCAATAATATAATCGGCGCCGATTTAATCAAATTATAAGGGCGGGAAGGCGTTAAACTAAAAAAAAAAAAGAATCAAATAAAAAATTAGATAAAAAAATGGAGCCTATGATGAATAATGACATTTATAAAAGAAACAATGGAAATATACTCCTCCAGATTTGTCTCAGGAAAAAAAAAATCTTAATTTAGATTAATTTAGCCTAACTTGGTTAGACATGGAGGCATTGACATTTGATCTCTGAGGGTAAAGCGCAGCAATTTAAAAATATAAAAAAAATAAAATAAAAAAAATTGTTGTTATGATCGAAGTCGTTGCTTTGAGATCTCATTTACCATGTGGATTTGACGAGATGGGAATAGGGAGGATAACGAAGAAGACTGCAGAGCTACGTAGTGCTGCATGTCACAACAGGATTTTTCAACGAATAAGACAGACGATCGTGTGATGTAGCCACTTAGGGCTAAGGATAAGCTGGATAACTGCTTTAGCTACAGGACATTCGTTTAGAATTTTATTAGGAAAAATGCTCCCGAAAATTGGAGAAATACTAAAAATGCTGCTAGGATCAATATTATTACGTTATTTGGCTAGGTATCTAGTGTTGTGGAACTACTTTTACAATGAGGTTAAGGCTCCGCTGCAGTCGATTTGACCTTGAATTTTCAACAATTTTTTTAAAAATATGCGTGCATGCTATCAAAATGCCGGTAACCAAGCGCCATTTAGGAATGAATTATCTACCTCTCTGAATTTTTTGAAATTTTTAGGATGAGAAATAACGTCAGAAACTTGGGTATACCATTTATATACGAGAGCCCGATCGCGACTCAAGTTTCTCGCCTTCTGTTTAGGTCTAAAAATCCCAAAAAATTGAGAGAGACAGCTAATTCTATCCTTGATGGCGCTTGGTTATTGAGAATTTGATACCTAAACACTGAAAAAAGTTATTGGACCCGGAAATTTATTTCTAGCAGAAGACAAGATGGCGACTGCAGCGGAGCCTTAAGATGACTGTATTAGTAGTTCCTTCAATCCCTGCCTAGAGCGAGGGAGTGTCGGTGGTCACCCATCCACTAACCGGCCGTTCTCAATGCTGCTTAACTTCATTGATCGCGATGCCGCTAGGTGAAACGAGTCACCACTCCGACCCTGTTAGAGCTAACGATCATATTGCCAACTTTCATTCAACACCTAGATTCCAACCACAGTTTTTGAATTACCGGGAATTAACGGGTATATACCAGTTGCGCCCCACGGTCAATTTCCCATTTCAAAAATAGCACAGTTGCGCCCCGCGATTAAAATGGTCGGGGGACAGTTGCGCCCCATTGTTACTTTAGTGAAAGGGATTTTTAAGTATATTTTTATTTTCTTGTTAAAGCACTTATTGCTTTTTAATATTAAGCTCCATTTACTATTTTCGTGATATTGAGGTGCGAAAATTTATGTATAAACTTATTCAAAATTTTATAAGTTTTAGAATTGGTTTAATATTTTAAGAAGCAGAGTGTTTATACTAGTTGTACAATAAGCAATACGAGCTTCTTTAAAATTAAAATTTTTTAATTTAATTGCAATTTTTCTTGAACACATGATTTTGAATTATTTGAAGATGCAATATGGCGGATGTGATAAAGATCATAAAAAGCTAAAGTTGAATTAAAAAATATTAGATTGTAAGTTATAATGGATTATTATCAATCTTTCACTTTTAAATACCAAAGAGCTAATTTTCAAAACGGCATAAGTGAATCTCATGACTTTTCGGCAGGTAGCAGCAACGGGGCGCAACTGTACCCTCTCCCTCATTAGACCCGGGGCGCAACTGTTCCGTTTAAAGTCAAGTCCATTTCAGGGCAGTTAACCGCGGGGCGCAACTGTCCGTTGCCCGAATTAACTTCTCGGGGAATATTCATAAATCGGGAATTTTTGAAAAATTTTGAATACCAGAAGGAATGGCTGTTTTGTCTAATGCTCAATTTAGGGCAAAAAAAAATAAATAAATAAGCTTAAAAATAAAAATAAAAATAAAAAATATACGAAAGAAAAAAAAATTAAAATTAAAATAAAAATAAATAAATAAATAAATAAAGTTCATTTTAAGTATCTAACAAACCACTTCGGTGTTTCTTGAAATTTTCAGTGCAAGTTTCAACTTGTCCGAAATGTATGTGAGGCCAGAAAATAATTTCAGAAACATTTGCGATCGAAAGGCTTTCATTTTGATTTCCAGATTTTTATTTACTTTAAACTAGAAACCCTATTTAAAAAGTGATTGGCGAACTGAAAATTGACGCTATATTTTTAATGGCTACCAATATATTCAGTAAATCATTTCTGCTAAAAGCACACGAAAGGACGACTTTCGTGGTTTTAGAAAAACAATTGAAATTCGAAATTTGAAATTAAGAGTACGCGTCAGTGAAATTTAAGCGATTATCGATTCATAAGTTAAACATAAGCGGAAAAATTAAATCGTGGCAGCAGACAAGTGACTGATGAGTGCTCTTAAAGCCTGAGTTAAGAGTGCGCAGTACCCGTGGCAGCAGATAAATCGTATTTTTTCTTTTTACGGAAAAACAAAGACAAATCTTAAGAAAACAAAAACTAAGGAACTTCAGAAAAAATTTCAAAGATTTCTTGGTTTTCTTTTTTCAAGATTTTTCTTCGTTTTTCTGTAAAAAGAGAAATACGATTTATCTGCTGCCACGGATACTGCGTACTCTTAATACCAACTTCTTAATTTTTCCGACTAAAGTTCAATATTGACTAGTTGGCACAACTGTTTAAACTTCCATTTTACGTTCAATTTCCAATATGAACTCCACAATATGGCGTCTAAAATCCCGACCAATCAAATTACTCGGTTAAATTCGCCAGTCTTTTTTTATATAAAGTCTCTATTTGAAACAAGTTGAAACTTGTACTAAAAATTCCAGGATACACTAAAGCCCCACTGTTACTACTAAACTAACTCGTCTCCTATACTTAGCATATGAACTAGTTATTCTCCGGAGCAGTTGACTAATTCATAAGCTAAACGTAGGAGACGAGCAAACTTAGTAGCCAAATTGAATAAATCAACTGCATTAACATCTGCATCTCTTACCTTCTTCGGCTAATTGAGCTCCATCGTAATGAACCACATCGTTTGATTTATCTGAAAATAAAAATTGAAAAAATTCGTTATTGAAATTTAAAAAAAAAAAAAAGGAAAAGCGGATTGAATTTTAATATTTAATACTAAAAGCCAATCGAAAAAGAGGAAGGAAAAAAAAAACATAAAATAAGTAAAAACAAAGAAATAGAGAAGAAAATGAATCATCTTTATTTCTAGAGGGCTATTCTCAGTTTTATTGTTTTTTTTTCTTTTCCTTTTTATGATCGTGAGGGTTTCTCACTTTCTCCTTTACTTTCACAACCCTTGTCCATAATTTCTCGGGGATATTCTTTCCTAAAAGGAAAAAAAAAAAAGGTTGAAGGTAATCTTTCTAATCAAAAGAAGCCTTTTACGTAGTCAAGGTTATCCAAATGAGGTTATGAATATGGAAAATCTTTGCTGGTTAAAGCTAAAAAATAAAAAAAAAATAAAAAAGCGGTGTCTCGGAAATAAAATCTAAAGTCGCAATTCTGTTCGCTTGGGGTCTTTGGGGTTTTGGAATACGGGATGGATTTTCGTTGGTAAAATAAGAAAAAAATAAAATGCAAAATCGCAGGGATTGACGGCTTATGAGAAAAATATACTTCGATGGTTAAAGTTTTGGGCCAATGAGTAAATTCGGGAATAAAATTTTCTGGAAGGGAAGGGGGGCGGGAGGGGGGTAGTCGTGTTAGGGTTGCGGAAATGCCGGAAAATAATAGTAAAATTAAAATTAAGAGGCCAACATTTTTTCAGGCCAGTCATAAAACTTTCATATTTTTATTTTTTTTGGAAATTTTTTACGGGATTGAAATAAGTGGCCTGCAGTCTCTATATCATCAGATCTCTCTTCTGTTGCATAGTTTCCAGACCTCTTTACATGATCCTATTATACGCCAGCCGTTTAAATTTCCACGGTTCCGAGCACAAAAACCTCGAAAACAAAAGAATCCAATGTTTATAGAGAGAGAGGAAAAAAAAAGTCCGCCAGGAAAAGATAAAAATCGTTTACCGGTATTGTGCAGCATTAGCACCATGTAATTAGCATTTTAATTAGTTGATATATACGATTGTAACCATATACCAGGATTAGGGCCCAGGGTTTGCGTTGTATTGGAAACTCATCAATTGCGTGAATGCCGAGTAATTATACTCCAACACGGTTTAGATCGTTTAGGTTTAAACGCGATTTAATAAATGGCGTGGATTTAGGGAAACCCGGTCATTTCCTTTTAGGATTCAAAAGCTTCCGGTTCTCCCTCTTGGGAGACTTTTTTTTTGGTGGAAAAATGTCTTACAAGGATTGCCAAACAATCCGGAACACGAGGATCTTTTTATATAAAATATAGTAAAAAAAATTAGATCCATTTCTTTCTTTGTTGCTTTCTTCTTTATTTTTTTTTTTTTTAAAAAGGATATTACGATCTTTTTTTTTGTCTGTTGCTGTTTATTTTTTTTTTTTTTTTTCCTTTCTCTCTCCGTGTCTGCCGGGGTTAAAATAATGCAGGCGCCTTCCGACATTTTACGTCGGGCACGTATGGATGAGTTAGATCCGTATGCGCCGTCTTAAGGGATTTATGAAAGGGAGTTTAATGTTATTTTGAAAAAAAAAAAGTAACGTGCCGCCGTTTTGAATTATCATACGGATAAAATAATGCGTGTTTTGATAAATGCCATGTCATTTACGGAGAGAGTAGTGAAACACCGTCTCGGGGTGAATGGCTTGATTTTAAGAGGGAGTCATATGATTAGCATCAGTCCTTTTCAGCAACGGGGAAAAGAAAATTTGTTGCGAATTAGATTTGAAATTTGCGACCTTTAAGGGATTGGGCCACTTTCTAGATGGTAAAATACATCTTCGGGGTCGCTAAATATTATGTCAACCAACAACTTATTATAGATTTGTCAAAATTCTGAAATTCTGTTATCCTGCCCCAACAAAAAGTGCTTTATAAAATTTTATAACTCTATAACGTTTTGGCCGATTATAAAATTTTATAACTATTTATAAATTTTTATAATTAAAATTTTTAACTGAGCAATATATTAATTTTATGCTTGAATTGCTGTATATTTAGCATATGGGGACTTTATAGGCTCTTTTTTTTAAACATTTTTCATGAGAAAAAAAAAGGGAAAAAAAATTATAATTATTTGGAATAAAACTCGAGCCTTGTGGTCAACTTACGAGCCACCTTTATCCACTACGTCACTTTTCAACTGATTTTTAAATGCGGCAATATGCTTCTTAAGTTGCCAAATATTTTGACTTATAATATTTTCCAGATTTTTTCCGAATTTTCGGTTTATTTCTTAAATTATTAATTTGACAAAGGCTCAAAAATAAAGAAAAACAGATATAGAAAAATTCAGGAAGCGTTAGAAGAAAATTAAAAAACTTTTAAAAAAATGAAAATAATTTTTGTTCTAAAATTTTATAACGAATTATAAATAGATGTCTTTTTTTGGCGGGTTATAAAATTTTATAACGAAATTTAACTTTTTAATAACACAATTTTATAACACACTTTTTCTTGGGAGATGCTGAATTAGATTTTATGCCTGAAATAAGGTCATTCTGACCTCAAGTTTGAAATCGACGGGGTCGAAAACCTACAAACTAAAGGCCTCAAGGATGCCGTTCAAAAAATCTGAAAAACTTCAGTGCTGACACTCCACCCACAAAGAAACTTTTCTCGAAAAAGGAGTTTTGAAATTCCAAAAAAGTTGGATTTTCGAACCACCCTGCCGACTCAGTTAACATTACTTTACACAAGAGGGAAGAAAAAAAACAAAAGCTTTTGTTTTTTTATAATTTCAATTTTCTCTTTCCTCTTTTCCATCCTCGAAATCGAATTTTACAGTCACATGCAGGGAAAACGGTTCCAATAACTTTGTCAGTAGGTGAAGTGTGACTTACGAAAACAAGATGTAAAAAAAAAAAGGCAAAACAGATATCACTTTTTAAAGACTTTGAGAGAAAAAAAGGAATAAAAAATCAAAGCCGTTTCCCCGGTTTTAATTTAATTCTTTTTTTTTCCCCCCTTCTCTTTGGGAAAAAAAGTATGGCGAAGCAATTCGAAAATCTGCTTCTTCAAATATATAAAAAAAGCCCAAAACCTTTTTTTTTTTTGCTTTTTAATTTTTCCCTTTTAGAATCGAAAATTATGTGGTTGACTAGAGAATTTTCACTTGAAATATTTTTGCCAAACTATTTTTTTTTCCTTCTTTTTTTTTTTTTTTTAGAAGTCTCGACAAAAAGAAAATTGGATTTCCCTCATACGATTTAAGAAGAATCTTCGAATTCTTTTCCCGTATTTTTTTCATTAAAAAGAACCCGTCGAACAAGATCCAATTCGTCTAAAAAAAAAAGTTTTTTTTTTCCGTGGGTCAAAAGAAAATTCCTTAGAAAAAAAAAATTAAATAAGGTTCTTAAAAAAAAAAGGAGCGAAAGCCTAAATTGAATGTTACTTGCCGATGATTGAGTAGCTCAAAACTTTTCCCTTTTTTCCTTTTTTTAAGCTTTTCATTAATATTCTCAATTATAAATTAAGAAAATCATTTTTTTCCGGAGAAAATTTCGTGATGTTTCCAAGAAAAAAAAAAAAAAACGAAGATCGGAAAAGGCAATAAATTTCTCTCACAAAAAAAAAATTTAATCACTCGAGATTTCAAGAATTTTCATTGTCTTTTCAACATGACAATGCATGAAAAGAAAATCCTTTTCGGGAGAAAAAAAAACAATGAGGAAGAAAGATATAAAAAAAGACCGAAAAATCAAAAAAACGTTTTTTTTTTTTTTTGAAATTATCAGCGGAATGAAAAAAAAAAAAAACAAAAGATAGGAAACAAACAAACATACAGACAAAAGAATGAGTGATTATTATCTTGTCAGACGCAAGCTGCGGCCCCTCCCTCCCCCCCTCCTTCTCCAATCTTCAAAAAACACCCACAGATTTTCCGATCTTTGACGACAATTAAAAAAAAAATCCCCAGAAAAGCGAAGGAAAAAGACCCGAAACTTATTAAATTCCAATAACGTATAGGTCGTTTTAGCACGGAGGTCGAATGCTTTTTTTTGATCGAATCCGGGCACCCTTAGGACTCATTCTAAAGGAACAATGGACTTCTTTTTCTGGAGAGGAAGGAGAGGCAAAAAAAAAAGCATTTTCGGAAATTATGTGAAGAAAAAAAAAAATAATAATAATGAAAAGAAATATAAAAAATGACAGTGAAAAAAGGCTTTTTGTTGTAATGCTCTCTGAGAAATTCGAGAGAAACGAGGGAGGGGTGGGGGTTGGATGAGGAACAGGAGGAGGAGGAAAGACGTGTTCCGTGGAACGGGAGCCATGTGTTGCGGATGATTTACGAAAATAATGAAAATGCCAAAGCGAAATTTTCACAAATTTAAAATTCAAACAGAAAAAAAAAAAAAAATAACGAGTCGTCCGGTTTATTTTAGTGTTTTCTTCTCGCCTACCCCTCCCCCCCTCCCCCGGAAAAGGTCGTAAACGAAGATGAATAATAAAAAAAAAAGTTGCACCTGTAAATTTTTTTTTTGGTTAAGACTTGAATATGGGAAATGGTGCTGCGGAGCCCCTTCCCCCCCCCCCCCCTCTCCCCTCTTCTCCCAACTTTTCCTACTAGTTATCTGCAACGGATAATAACTGTCAAGGAAAAAGGGGTTTGAGGTGCACGAGGAGGAGGTGGTTGAAGGGAATAAGGTTTACGATTTTGATTTCCAAGGATGTGTTTTACATGCTGGGGAATTTAAAATGATGTGCACAGGTTGAATGATGCGATGATAAAATGAGATGCTGTGATTTGTTGGAATGGTTGAAATTGTGTTTTCCTCGGTTTTCCTCCTACGTACGTAGGGATTTCCCTCCGAGAAATAATTTTGAATTAATATTTTGGTGGAAAACAGTTGTAACGATAAAGAGGAGGGATGGGGGAAAAAAAGAAGATGAATGCTTTATTTTTCTTTTATCCGAAAATAGGATCAAAATATTCTTTGAGGGAGAAAAAACGCCGGGGGGGGCTCTGGATTGATTCAAATTTTGCTTTTTACATCACTCAAAATCGCTGGTGGTCGTTGAAATTTGGGAAACCTGTTCAAACCGGAAAAAAAAAATTAAAGATGCAGAAACTCACTCAGAAAAAAAAAATTTCTGACGAGAAAATTTACTGGAAATATTTTCTGTTCAAAGAAGGCTGAGTCTCGACCATGCTACTTTTAACTGCAATGCCTGAGCTGTATTGATTTTTTTTTTTTTTTTTTTTTTTGAGTGAATTAGAAAAAAAAATGGCTAAGGCGAAAGCAAAAATGTATTGTGACAAAAAATTTTCTTAAAAACCATGCGAAATGTATGAGCGATTCCTTAGTAATAGCGGCTCTTTTGACTCTGAGATTCTGGGAAATTTATCCCAGAATATATATATTACTTCGGGAGTAAAAATTTAGCCCACAAACCCTTATAGACCCCGGTTACGCGTTTAAATCTTTAAAAACTGTTAATTAAATTTTTAGTATAGGCATCCAGCGGTACATGCATATATTGCAAAATATCGCATAAAATTTATTCACCTGTGAAAAATAATCAAAAAAAAAAATCAGACTGGGATATGGGGGGACATCCCTGCGTAGGACTACGCCTTTGGGGTACTGTCCTAATATTGCTAAATTTAAACAATGAAACGATTAAAAAAATTTAAGGCATTTTTTTTGCTCGTTTTTTGGTCAAAAAATTCGAATTTTTTGATAAAAATGTAGTTTTTTTTCCTGGCACGAAAAAAACTTTAAATTTTTGATAAAAAAGGTCAAAAGTTGAAAAAAATTAGTCGAAATATTAATGAAAATCTTTAAAGTTAAAATTTTAATATTAATATTAATAAAACATTGCTTTAGCTCATATTCTTGGCTAAAGGAAATAGGACAAAATTAAAAATGTAGTGGTAGTGGACATTTTATTAAAAATTTCTAAATTTTTCTTTTTGTTCATGTAGTCTAATTTTAATATTTAAAAAAACGGCGAAAATTAAAAAAAAAGTTAAATAAAATGTTGAAGTCCTTGCTTTAGCAACCTTAAGTTTCTTGTAAAAGTTAAGTTTCTTAAAAATTTACAAGAAATTTTTTAAGTCCTTCCTTTCGTTCATGTCGTCTGATTTTACTATTAAAAAAGTCAAAAGTTTAAATAAAAAATTGTCAAAATATTATTTAAAATTTTCAAAGTTAAAATTTTAATATCAAAATAATTAAATATTAATTTTTGGTGCAAACAGACCGACACCCGGACAGACAGATTTCCTGAGGACCGAGTTCCAAGACGTAATCATGCGTCAAAAAGTGACTTTGTGGGTTTTCAACCCTGCAGATTTCAAATGCAAAATTTCAGGCAGAAAATCCAACAAGGCGCCGAAAATCAAAAAATTAATATTTAAAATGGCTCCCTCCGCCATGTTGGATTTTAATATAATCAAAATTCGAACTTAATATGCGAAATCAGCGTTCCATTTTACTTCTGCGTCCAAAATTTTAGGCAATTTTAACGAAAAATGACTTAATATTTTAAATCAAAAACATCCCTGGAATCCCATTCGGAAGCTAAATTTTAATCTATTTTTGGATCGAAAAGGATTTTCCGCTTCGAAAATCTTGATCCTAATGAGAAAAAAAAATTAATATTTATAAAATATTTCTGAAATATTTTTCAGTATTTTAAAAATGTTTGGCAAATATTTTTTGAAATAAAAAGCAATACAAATTTTTAACATCTTTGTCAAAATTTTTCAAATATTTTTATTGTTTCTTGTTTCAAAAAAATATTTGCATATTTTTAAAATATTGGAAAATATTTAAAAAATATTTTATAAATACGTGTATTAATATTTTTTTTTTCATTGAGATATAGGACTTCAAAAAAATTAATTAACTTCACAGCGATATAATCCTAAAGGGCAGTCTCCACTTGATGACGTTCACGGCATTCGCGTTGTCCGTCATCACGGTTAACGTAATCGCACCGGAAGTACTTTGCAGGTTTTGCTCCCGTAAACGTTTGTGGCATAAAAAGAGTACCGTATATTTCATTAAGTATACAAAATTGGCTTACCCAGAATTTGTTTTGGAACAGATTTATTGTCTTCCCCATGCCCGAATTAAAATTTTTCTTTTTAAATCCGTAAAAACATCTTTCAAAACCGCCATTTTTAATGTTTGTAAATAGAAAAAAGCAGAAGATGATCAAAAAAATCGTGGTAAAAGATCCACAAAACTTCCGGTGCGATTACGTTCATCGAGAAGGCGGATAACGCGAATGCGGTGAACGTTATCAAGTGGAGACTGCCCTTAAATCTCGACTTTTCCAATTAAAAAAAAAAAAATTGAAACCTCAACTGGACTCCCATTTTCGAAGGGCGGTCCAAAAAAAAAAAAAAAAAAAAAAACTAATGTCCTCAGATTTCACTGTATCTTGAAATTTTCATTATATACGATCTAAAACACCCTGAATTTTTTTAAGATTTTTTAAAAAATTTTTAGAGGTCGCGCAAATTACTATGCATTTTCCAAAAACCGCTAACCACCACTTAAAAACCGTTACAAAATTAGATCCTGATCAAATTTTCAGGAATTTAGCTTTGACAATGACAGAAAAAAAATTAATAGTTTGTCCTAGAAAAAGAATTTTTCTCAAAATTTTTTTCCAATTTTTTTTTTTTTTTTTTTCAAAATCTCAAAAAGATTTGAGCTGTGAAATTTTTTAACACTTTTTTAAAAATCTGAAAAAATTCAGGGGGTATTTTTAGATGGTAAATGATACAAATTTCAAGATTTGCAGAGAAATCGGTGGACATAGTTTTTTTGGACCCAGCTCCGTGCTAACAAATTAAATAACTTTACAGTTATCCTCTCATTTTTACAAATTCGAATTTGGCAACCTCATTTATAAGCGATAACTCGACTTCCATCTACTCAAACGCTTTGCGTGATCCGCAACCATCTCTCCCATTTTTTTCTTCTCTGTTTTTAGTAAATAGGGGTTATTTCATTTAATAGCATAAATGAGTTTTTAGTTCATTTTTTCCGAAACGAATTTGTTAAATGACGTGTTTTTCACCTTTTTTTTCCCACTGAAAATTATAACGATAAAAAAAATAATGTTAGTCCTTTATAATTTAGAAAAAAAAAAAAAATACTAACCCGAACATAGTCCTCCCGTGCAGCTTTGAGTCAAAAGATCTTTTCCAGGACAATGTTTCCCTCCGTTGCTCGGTGCAGGATTAGTGCACGTCCTCCTTCTTAAATGCTTACATTCCGTATTGCACGTGGACCAAGAGGACCAAGAGGACCATTTCCCATCCACAGCTGGAACAGAAAAAAAAAAAATGGGAGGTTAAAAATACAAATTTTTGTTTTCGCATAAAAATGAGGAGAGATGGGGGAAGGAAAATCCTTCGGGATGCTGAGATACCGTGGAAAACTGCTGATGACTTTCCGCACCGGCCCACCTTCCTTTTTCTCCCTGCCGTCCTAAATTCCCCACCGTCCTCCCTAAATAAATCAATGATTTAAAACCTCCATTTGCAGCTCATGTTATTGAAGGGAATCGAGTAAATGGGGCATTCCGAGAGGGTTCTAATTTCAATATTTAAATATATGCAAATACGAAGCTAGAAAGGGTCAATATTCCGTCAAACTATACAAGAGGAATTGGAAACTTTCAACAGCCCAAGTTTTGCCTTTAATTTTCGTGTTTTCTTGGATAAAACCCCATGGTTCGCTAGCGAAAACATTCTTCCCCCCCCCATCCGCCGTCTTGACCTATTTCGCTTAATAAATTACCCCGAAAGGTTGTGCTTTTTTTTCCCTTCCTTTCCTTAAAAAAAAAGTTTCGAAAGAAGAAAAAAAAAAGACGGATGGAAAAATTTTATTTAAATATACTGTAAAAAACTTTTCTTCAAAATTAAACTTTAAACTTCTTTTTAAAAGAGGTTTTCAGGCGTGTTAATTTCGACTAATTATCGTAAAAAAAGTTTTTTCCAAGAAAAATTAACAGGGGCAAAATCCAGGAGGAAGTTCCTTCCGATTTAAAGAATGAAAATCTGCGGATTAGTCTGATACTAAAGCACTTCTAATTAAACTCGACAGGTCTCATATTTTAAACACCATTCTTCAGTCTTTTTTTTTCCCTCCTTTTTTCAAAAAAAATATCTTGGAACACAAAAGAAAGCATCATATGCTCTTTGTGACAAACAGCTATTTGACACATGATGAGGCATAAATTTTTTTTTAAAATTCATTATTAATTTAGTTATTCTTCTTATGGAATGACCCATTTTTTAATGAAAACCGTTTTCAAAAGAGGTTTTTATTTTTTTCTTTCTCCGCTTATAATTATTCATTCATTAGAATTTATTATCACTCATTATTTCAATTATTATTCAAACAATCAAATAAATGAATAATGACTTATTATATTGGGCATTTTGGAAATGAGTTTCATCAAACAAAAGAAATTATAACGCCCCCTTTTTTGGATATCTGATATTGAGTTTTAAAAAGCTTTAAAATAAATTAAAAATAAATCATTTTTAAAATGAAAAGCAGATTTTGATTTCTCCTGTTTATTTTTCAGTTCTTGAAAAAAAATTCTGGCAGCAGATATTTTATTGCTTTCAAGCCAGAACCTAATTTTCTTTTCAACATGTCTTAAGCATATCATCAGTTAATCCTTTTTCGGCACCACAAAAAATAATGTATAACATTTGCAATGGAGGGTAATCAATTATCCAGTTGAAGCAAGTCCACTAGGATCATGACCTATTACCTAATGGAAACAATCTTTGCAAAATTTTTTTTCTCTTGATTAATCATTACTGCAATGAATAATGCTTGAACCAAACATTTCGCTGGTGTATTATTAAAAGCGAAGGAAATCGTCCTTGATCGTTTGAAACCTATCGCCCGCCGGTCTAAAAAGATAATTGATTATAATTAAAAGAAATTATATTATCAAATGTAATATGAACTAACCCTTATGAGGTTATGCCGCTTTCGGGAACTTACGCTATAAACAATTAAGTCGTAATTTTCATGATTGCCTTTTATCCTTGGATACCTCTTAACCTTTAAGAGCTTCAGATTAATTTAAGGCATGCTTCAATGGTTGTAATTTAGCAAAATAAAAAGCTCTTGGTATTATTTCAATAATATGTTTGTTTACTTCAATGGCCGCCATATTTACAGTTGAAAGACGGAAATATTCCCTGGGAATATAAAATAAATTTCCGATGCTTCTATTTGCTTATTTTTAGGTTATTTCGAGTCCACTCAATCACGAAATCGGTTTGCAATTAATTTTTCAATATCTTAATCGATCGGAATTCAGGAAAACATTATAATAATTTTTTTAAATAATATGAATCGTAAATAGTGAGATCGAGTATCGTTCGATATATCGAAAATGGCGTCTTTCAGTATTCGGTTCGGGAAAAACGGGGTTAGACGTGTTAAATCGTGTCGGGTTTTTAGGTTGAATTTTTTACATTACAAGTTCTTATTGTGATCGTGAAAGTATTAAAAACGTTCGGGGATATTTTGCGGTATGATTTTAAATATTCTTGTTGCTTGGGGAGTTGCGGTATTTGCGCTTAAACGTCCGCATTGGAACCTGGGATCAGGAGGCATTTATATGGCCTCGGTGGTAAGTGAATTAACAAAGAAATGGTGAGCAATATGGGGATGCAATAAAATTTTAATTACAATTTTTTAATGAAAAATTTTTCTAAGAGCTATGCTACAAGTATGTTGTGTGTAAACGCCCATTACCAGAAAATCAAAGTAAGACTGTATGCTGATTATGGCTGCAATATTGACCAACCAGTTTTATTCAGGTGAAAGATATTCTTGTTTCGTTAGTAAAGTGCACAATTCTGATTTTATTCATATTTGCTTTTTCAAACCAGAAGTTTGGCTGCGAGTGCATAAATGATGCATTGTAATTGGTTTTGATGCAATGAAGCTAGTGTTGAGACATTCATAGCTGAACGCTTAATCATGCCTTGAAACTTGAAAGCCCAGACTCTATTATAAAAATAGCCCCTTTAAATAATTTTTTAGCATGTTGTAGCATGTTGGAAATAGTTTACGAGGGAATACCCTTAACTGTTGGAATAAAATTTCTTTTACTTAAAATATTTGTGTTGGTAGAACAGATATTGTTACCATCCTGACGGAATACTTTTTTTAAGACTTCTATTTTAAAATAAAAAAATTTTGGTGATTTTACATCATCCATTTTATAATTCAACCTATGAATATTTATTATTCAATAAAATTACAACAATATATTTAGTTTGAATGATTTAAAAAAATTAATTGCAGGAGATTGCAGGCAAAGCAGACATAGCCCTTTTGGCTGTAGTAATGTTTTCTGAAGAGAATTTTCAGAAATTATAGTATTGGAAAATTTTAAGTGAAATGGAAATATGAGAGATCATGTTTGAATTATATTTTGGGAAATTCATTAATAAAAATTTAATTTTTGGAGAATATTATAACAAAGTGAAAGTCGAACTAGTTTTTGGTTAGAGTAAAGATTTTCTTGGTAATGTAAAAAATTCACCAGTATTTTCAGTTGTGACTACAAAATGGGCCTAGTTTCAGTAAAGGTTCAAATTTTTTGAAAACATTCGCAATTGTTTTCTACATTTTTAAGCACTGCTTAAAAATTTACCCCAATTCTTTTTCCCCTCCGTGCCCCTATAGATCCTTTTAATGATTTTTTTTTTCATAACGGAACAAATTAATAATGAACAGGCCGAATGAAAATGTTTGACACGTACTCAACCGAACTGAAAACCCACCCTTTAATAATAAAAAAAAAAAAGATGAAGAGAAAACCCCGTTCTGCAATTTGTGTTATACATAAGCCAGCACACTTGTTAACAAAGTACATAAGCATAGACGCCCTCAGGCTTTTGACAAGACCGGCGTTACAAAAAAAGAGAATGATGATGAAAAAAAAAAAAAGAAGACGCAACCACGAGTCAATCTAACAAGACAAAACGTACATAAATGTCATATTTAACCGTTTGAAAACGGAAAAAGAGCCAATTTCTCGACCGGAAAATGCTTCTTCTGCCAAGCTTTCTACATGAAACCGCAAATTGAAACTAAGAAGACTTGGCGAGAGAGCTCACTTAAAATTTCCTCCCTATACCTTTTAAAGCTGCTACCGAGGACAAAAAGGCCCGGGCAAAATTTTCAATATGCACCCTTTGTCAAAACGCCTATGCTTTAATAGCTTAAGAATTATAAACTGGGGTTTACATTGTATAAGGAAGTAATTCCCGGAGATAAGCTTTTTTGTTTTTTCCGTTTATAAAAAAAAAAATGTAGGAAGATGAGAAGCGAAAAAAAACCGATTTTTAGTAATTGGGATGAATTTGCATTCCTTTCATAGGTCAGTAAGCTTTTAAAAGGAAAAGCTTCAGGGGTTTTGCGAAACTTTTTTAAAAATTCTTTTTTGTTTTTTTTCCGAAAAATAAGAATAAAGTGATGCCTTTTTGAACACAAATTAAACGTTTCACATTGAATGCTGCGCCTATTTTCTGGTTCGCTAGGATTTTATTATAAAAGCTAATAATTCATCATTGCCGTGTTTACACCCGAGGGGAATTGTGGTGTCATGGTTTTATTGGGAAATGATTTCCCGTTAAAAGTAAACTTTTATCCCATACCTGAAAAAAAGTAAGGGATGGAGAAGGATGTATTATCATATAAATGCAGGAGTGGGGGGTTTTGTCCCAAAAAACTATTACAGTTGCGAACTGTTGGTTCTTTTCTTATCAGGACTTGTCAAGGTCAGATCTTGCCAAGGACTTTAAGGGTTCAATTCCAAGATCGTTTTAACATTACGTTTCGATTTCACCTCCCAGTTACCCATCCTGGTTACCACCAAAGTAAAGGTCACCCTTGAGATTATTTTGTAGGTCATCATGTCACTTGAACGTCAGTTCCAAGGTCACTCCCAAGGTTACGTTCGAATGTCACGTTTCAAACACTTTCACTTTCAGGTCATTCACAAGATTAAAGACTTCAAGTCAAGGTCATATCTAAGGTGCCCTTATGATTAGATTAGGGTGACCTTGAATGTGACCTTAAGGGTGATGGAAGGTTCCCTTATGATCACAATTTGTATACAGATCTCTCTTATAAAATCACGGTGTGCATGCAAGTCACCCTTATGAGATCCCAATTTGTATTCAGATCACCCTTATGGGATCACAGTGATCATGCAGATCACCCTTATAAAATCAGAATGTGTATACAGATCACCCTTATGTGATCAGAATGTGCATACAGACAGCTCACCGTTATAAAATCACAAAGCGGGATATGGGATCACAATGCGTATACAGGTCTCTTTATGTGATCGCAATATGTATACAGGTTACCCTAATGGGATCACAATGTGTATACAGATCACTCTTATGTGATCAGAATGTGCACACAGGTCACGCTTATGTAATCACAATGTGCATATAGGTCACCTTTATAAAATCACAATGCCTGGGATATGGGATCACAATGTGTGTGTATGCCAGTCACTTAATGTGGTCGCAATATGTACACAGGTCATCCTTATATGATCACAATGTGTATACAGATCACCCTTAAGTGATCACAATGTGCATACAGGTCACCTTTATAAAATCACAATGCCTGGGATATGGGATCACAATGGGTGTGTATTAATGTGGTCGCAATATGTATACAGGTCACCCTTATATGATCACAATGTGTATACAGATCACCCTTATGTGATCACAATGTGTATACATATCACCCTTATGTGATCATAATGAGTATACAGATCACCCTTATGTGATCACAATGTGCACACAGGTCACGCTTATGTGATCACAGTGTGCATACAGGTCACCTTTATAAAATCACAATGCATGGGTTATGGAATCACAATGTGTGTGTATGCAGGTCACTTAATGTGGTCGCAATATGTATACAGGTCACCCGTTTGTGATCACACACTGATCACTCTTATAAGATCACTATGTCCATCCAGGTCATTCTCATGTGATCGAAATGTGCATAAAAGTCACCCTTATGTAATCATAAGGGTGACCTCTTGAAGGCCGCCATCATGTAATCTTGCAGATCATTTGCAATCTAGCTTTCAAGATCAACGAATAAGATTAAAGTCATCCTTACAACTTAAAGTAAAGCGTCATCACGTTACTATTAAAGGTCATCTGCTTGTTACATCCAAGGCCACTTTCAGTGCTACTTTCTAGGTCTTCAGGACGGTAAAGGTCATCTTAAGACTGACCTTGCTAGTTATTGATACTTTTAACGTTATTTCAAAGGCCATCGTTGTGCCCTTGTGCAGGGTCGCCTTGCAGAATCAAGGTTACGGTATCTTCTTTATTTTGACTCGAAAAATCCAGGCTTTTACTGTTCTAAAAACCTGCCTGTCTTGGCCACCGCAATGCCTTACCGATAGACCCTCCAAAGTAAAAAACATTATAATAACATTCCTAGCGATTATTATTATCGGTGGAACAATATATTTTAACGCCGCATGTTCAAACAACGTTAAGAGAGAAAATGTTATTATTCGTGAAGAAGGTCTGGGAGAGAAACCCAAAAGCAGAAAACGGTTTTCTACGGAGAATTAATGACAAAAACAACAATCGAAAACGGAAATAATTTCTCCGAAAGTCCAATTTTCAACACTACGTCACGTCTACACATAATTCATATCTCAATGGGAGGTTTCCACCATTTCTCTCTTCTATTCAAAGGAAAAACCCATTCAAGGAAACTAGCCAATCTAAAGAAACCGGGCTTTGAAAACAGTTATATGGACTTTGTATTTTGGAAAAAAAAATTCAATTCCTTCCGGTGGGAAGTCGTGGATCTTTTTTTTTTTGTGTCAGGAAAAAAGTAGGGTATCCGATTGGAAAAAATGATTTCTTAGGGAGTAAAAAGCATATAACGGGTCGTAAATTTTTTTCCCTTTTCCGATGAAAACTGCAAAATTTTTCGTAATTAAAAAGTTTTTAAGCAATTCTTTTTTTTTATTTTACAATGACATCTTGAATCTTCTCGAAACTTTTTAGAAAGTCTCCTGGAAAACTCTTGGGAACCATGAGGGCAAAATGTCTCAAAATTATTCATACAGCTCATTTCTCATTTTAAGGCAGTTAACTGTCAAGTTCTCAGGGAAAAATAAAGTGCGAAAGTATCTGACGGGTTGGTTGCGGTATACAGAGAAGGCTACTTTCCGAAAGAAACTTTCGAGAGGAAACTAAGACGTCGGGAGAAAAGAGGTCGGAACTTAAATTACTTAATAGTATTCCCTTGTAGCTAACAGCGGGTGAGGAGGTGAAAAAAAATTTTCCGGACGTCAGAACACGCGTTTCGGAAAATTTTCCGCGGAATAATTTTAAAGTCTCAAAAAGGAGCAGGAAAAACGCTCCCCTCGAATTATCTCCCCGCTTTTTAAAATGGAAAAATAATAACAATGGAATGAATATTTAAAATGGAAATAACAAAATAATTCCGTAGGGATTCGGGAGATGTTCGATTTTGTCGGAGGAATCCCAAACTGCAAAAGGGTGGGAGACTGGTTAACCCATATTGATACAATTAATGAACAATTCATTCTTCGATCCATGTGAACAGCTCGTTTTCATTCAAAACATAATTATGGACTTGTAGGTTTTTTTTTTTTTGTAGATAAAGTGGTTACCGAAAAAAAAAATGATGACATTGTATGTTCGTGTTTGTTGAAAAAGTAAAATTTGTCGAACAAGGAAAGGACAAGTCGTACCTAATCCTTTGGGTGCTGCATATTGAATTGGGTCAGGATGTTGCTGAAATGGTGAGAGGTCGATATGAGAATCGTATGGAGGTTTGGTGTTAATGGTTTTTACGGGGAAATAAGTTCGCTGGTGTCACGATTTTTGCTGCTAAAAGTAAAATGAATCTTGACCGAAATTTCAGGCTAAAACATGTTGCTCAACTTGTTGCAGCGTTAATAACATGTCCCAACATGTTAAAGCGTTAAAACGTGTTGCACAACACTGGAAAATGAAAAATAAAAAGTTGTAAATGTTGCGCAACATGTTACCGTGACATGCTACTGCAACATTTTTTAGCGTAGAGTCCTCCTAAAATGGTAAGAGGCAAAACTAAGTCCCTACAATACTGAAACATTATCGTAAATTGAACAACCTCGTGCTGCTTTCTTATTTTAGGGGTAAGCTGCAAAATCATATATGTCGCAATAAAGGACGCTTTTTGGATCAGTGCGGACATAGGTAAATCCAGTGGCCGTCCAATAAATATCCTCATAACGTCCTGAAGACGGCTTCGGTACTGGATAGACTTTGCTATTCGGGCCACTTAAGTACGCCTATTTCACTTCATCGATTTTACCACTAGCAGCTCTGGAAAGATTCGACTGAGACCGTTCTGATGGGTCGTCGAGATCACCTGATTTCAATACAGACGTGACACCAGAAAGTTCTGGAATCTTTGATGCACTGCAGATAAATTCTGTGGATCAGAGCTGGACTGAGCCTACTCCATCTGAGGTTACCTTACGTCTTACGATTGACTCGAGTTTATACAACAAAGCCTCCTAGATAAGATTGTTTTATGCATCTTACTCACAGAATTGGTGGAAGAGAGGCAATTGCTATTGCTCTCAATGGTGCATCTCGAACGATCGTTGCACCATCATTTGAACTAAAATTGGTGTACTTAAGCGGGACAGTTTTCAGAGGGGTAGCTTTCAGACCTTTTTTACGACCATGTTGGGTCTGCTGTAAGAATCATTTGACATTCTTTTGTCCAATGGAGGATGCTCGTGTTTTGTTAAAGGAGTCAGTCAGGTTGTGCTGATTTTACTTATGATGGAATCCGTCATTGTGACCGCTGCAGCAGGCGGCATTTATGCATTTATCAGCAACTCCCTAAGTTTTGCGTTTTCCATAATGGCTTATTATTCTGATGCAAAGTGCCGTTGCGCCGTACTGTATTTCGCAAGAAGTAAAAGATATTGCCCATTCTTGACGAAAACTTATCGCCTTGGAACCACCAATTAACAGTGCAGGTTTTAGGGAAAACAAACGACTCACAGTACAAAATTTCTCAGAATATAAACAAAACCTAAAACCAGAACCGCATTGTGCTGCTCACGTAGATCCACTTGCATACAATCACAAAGGGGAGTATCGTATTTATCCGGGATTGACTATCCATTTAACTCTCGAAAACCCTTTCAACGAGCCCTCAATACGGAAATAAAATGCTCGAAAAAGAAAAGTTCTTTTTACGAAAAAAAAAAAAAATGTAAATGACACCGAAAATATTTTCCCCCTTTTAGGTTTAGGAAGATTCCACCCCAGTTTTCCTGTCATGATAAGTAAATGAGAGGATCATATGACCACTTGTTTTGACAGTACAGGACTATTCCATTTGGTTACTTCCCCCGACTTTCCTAATCTGAATTTTTTCTGGAGCTTTGCATCCGACCCATCCTTAAAAACGATCGATCATTTAAAAACCCTGTCTATACTTTTTTTTTTCGGTTTTTGACGTTTTTTTTTATTCAGTTCCTTCAGTAATTGATGAAATCTTCATCTTCGTTGCCGCGAGGGACATTACCCTTAAAAAAAAAAAAAAAAAAAAAAAAAAAAAAAAAAAAAAAAGGAGAACACTCCGAAAAATAAGGTCGAAATTAACTAGGATTATTATTCCTCTTCCCTCAGGCCATGACCTCTAGATTTACAATTTCAATTTCGAACAACGGACAAATCAAATTATCCGACCTTTGTACTAATATTAATCGATGTTTAATAGACAAAGCAGTTTTGTAAACGATATCATTATTACCCAAACCGAAATCTTGTTTCTAATAAAACCTCTCCGTTTCCCTCCCTCCCCTGTTTGAAATTATGATTTCCATACCGCTGGGTTTATTACTAAAGCGGAAAAAAATTTTTCCGAAGGATGTTTATATCGATATATAAATCCTTTTGGACAATGAAAAAAAAACGAGTGACAAAAAAAAATCGAGAAAAGGAAAAAAAAGATTTCGGGGGGGAAAGAATAAGGAAAAAAATATCTTTGGAATATGAAAGCTCGTGGAGAAAAAGATCGAAAGCCTTGTTCACGACACGACAACAAAAGCAACAAGATGTTTATTCAAACGAATAAAGACTTTTTTTTTCTCCTCCTGAAAAGTGAAATTTCACCGCTGGGAAATGCTTCCGTGGCCGATGCAGAGTTCTGTTCGATTTTCTTCAACATCAACACCCGGCCCGATTATTTATTTACCCGAGTTATCTATTTATTTAGGGGAAGAGGAAATGAGATCGCATTTTCCAAACGATAATGCTTTCCAGGTGGAAATTGAACTACAGGATGTTTAAAAACCCGTTATAAATTGAGGACATATATATGTTAATGTGCACACACACACACGACTCTTTCTCTGGTAGTCCGGGTACTTGAATTATGGAGAATAGGGGGAGCGACAACCTCCCCACGGGAAATCAAGCAATCCCGTCGGACTTCAAATCAAATTCATTTTCTGAATAAAACAAATAAAACTAAAAAAAAAAAAAAAAACTTGTAATTTAAAACCAGAGTCTCAGTTGTTTTACATCGCTGATGTACGAGAATTTTTTTTTTTCCTCTGCCTTATTTTATTTTATCCTTCTAAAGCAAATAATTTTCAAGACGTCCCTTTTTTTAAAGTTATCATGCAGTAAACTTACCAGAAATGACGTTATTATCCATGTCATTGTTATTTTCAGCGTTATCCTTCATTTTATACATTCCATCTATCCAAAGCAGCGTTAAAAAAGAAAAGAGTAAAAAAAAAAATAAGAGAAAACGTTAAAAATAGAGCAATCACAACGTGCGTTAAAATTAATATAAAATACCAAAGGGCGAGCCCAGTGCGGCTATAAACTTAATAGTTATTTCCTTTCTTATATTAGAAAAAAAAAAAATAATAATAAAAAGACATCTTGGAAACGGTAATAATAAGCCCGATTTCAATTCCGGACGATTTCCAACCGAAAACTGTAACAATTATTTCTTTTTTTAATGTTTCAGTGACCCGTAGTTCCTGGCTTTCACAGTATCTGGATATCAAACCAAGTTTCAAGATGGTCCAGTTATCGTTCTTTTTCATTTTGTGGAAACGGATCGGAGCAGATGGGCGATTCGAGTTTAAAGGAATTCAAGGGGGCTTTTCCCTTAAATTTACGGTTGGTATTATTTTCCTCGATTTTTCGAGAGATCGCGAGACAGATGTTGCGGGTTAACTTTAGGTTAGCCATGAATCTTTGCATAGCTAATTCGCAAAAGCGTTAAAGCTTTTGAGGAAATAAATTGAAAGACTTGCATTCGTCGAGAGGCAGATTGCTCTTCTTCACGGAAATCTTTAGTAAAAGGCGAAATACATTATAAAAATGTATATGTATTATGTTAGTAAATGCAGGACATTTACTGGATGTTTTCCGGCCAGGACATGTTTAAAAACCAGGAGAGAGGTCTTCAACATTAAGGTCGCGGACAGAAAGGAAAAGTCTATTAATGCCCGCTAACTTAACAAAAGTCTGACGCCAGTGCTACATCTTCATTTAAGAAAGCCCATTTGGGCTGATCGAATGGGCTGGGGTCTATAGAGAAGTCACATGTTTTGAGATGACTCCATCGTTTAATTGTGCTAGGGGAGATACGACAAAAAGCGTAATTTTGACTCGGTAAAAAAAACTGTTAACCCCCGAAAAAAGAAAAAACAAAAATTTTAATTTGAATGCCCGCCAAAACAGAACGTGAAGGAACGTGACGTCATCTGCCTAAAAGTGCTTGTGTTCATTTCTGAAACTCTAAACGGCAACGTTGCGTAGCATGTTTACAAATAAGACGTGTTTCGCTCCGAGTTCGATATCTCGCTTCGATACAGGCAGATGACGTCACACCAATAGAAAATTGTTTAAGGAGTGATCACGTGACAAAAACTTTTTCGAACTTTGTTTTTATTTTTTTTTTAATTTGGTGAAAAATTTTCCCGTTTAAATACTAGTTTTTAGTTAAGAGCATACTATACATTAGTTTCCAGCGAAAATCTCAAAACATGTGACTTGTCTATTGTGCTGATGCAATACTTGAGTGAAATATGCAGAAGGTAGTATGTAGACCAGAGCTTCTAATTGTGGACAATAAGATGTGCCGATAATCACGAATTTTGGAATGTAAAAACGCCGGATACTGAAATTTGTGACTTTTGACGCCTATATTAACTCTAAATTTTTAAAAGATTTTTTAAAGGCCATTTCTAGGTCGATCAATGACCTTGGAAGTTTTGAAAAGCCCATTTTAATGGCCAAAAAATAATATTTTTGGATTATGAAAAAACGATTTTATTCTACCCGAAATCTCACGTAGATTACGAACCTAAAGTCGAAAAAATTGTTTCTGGTCCGGTTTTCCCGAAAAAACCGGAGGCGGATAAACTAAAAATAATATTTTTGAAAATTAAAACTTTGTGAATTAACCGTAACGAAATAGTATATTGTTAACCTAGGGAGGAAAATGAATTTTCTTGTTGAGGTTTATTTTAAACCCGAGCGCGAAGCGCGAGGGTTGAAAAAAAACCTCAACGGGGATATTCATTTTCCTTCCTAGGTTAAACAAGGTACTTTTCATTACGAATCAATGCTTAATTATTCAGAAAAATCAGAGAAAATGATTTGATAAATTGTAAACAAAGTCTTCTGTAAACAGGTTTAACATTGTTTTACCCTATTCGGGAAAAGTCATTTTCTGCACTGATCGCATGCGCGGAAAGTGGCTCTTTCTATTTATGAGTAATGAAAAAAATTTTTTTGACAACCCATTCGTAATCTACGCAAAATTTCCGACAGGATACATAGTTCTTTTTTCCGGAATATTAAAAAAAAACGTTTTGGTCAAAAAATGAGCTTTTTCAAAGTTTCAAGGTCACTTTATGTCCTCCAAACATCAATGTAAAAATATGAAAAAAATTAGGAATAATATTAACACCAAAAGGCACCGATTCCAGTGTCAGGCATTTTCAAATTCGAAAATTCTTTTCTTTTCGGCTCACCCTAAACGACCAACCCTTTGACTGAACTATTGTTTCAGCCTTCGAACTTAAATAATGAGAGAAAGGCCTTATGACGCCCCAGATAAATGCCATGCCAATAAACGGACGTTCAATAAATAATAAGAAATATACTACCTCCATTATTTTAGTCCGAAAGAAAGAAATTATTGGCATCGTTGAAAATCGAGAAATATTGACAGGGAAAAATAATCGTTTTATTTAATTAAATGAAATTGGGTTAGCGGTTGTTATTGGCACCCTTAAGCATTTTTCAATCTTCCATTTTTAATATAAAATCGCGTTAATTTTTCCTTTTTGGAACCTAATTTACCATTCAAATTTAGGTCAATATTTTTTCTTTTTTGAAATTAAGTTATTATTAAGTTCTTTCTTTCCCCTTTTCGAGAAAGTTATAAATTTATAATCTCGAAAGAAAAAAAAAACACCGAAAAATCTTCATTCCTTTTTCCCGCAAAAAGATACCAAGGTTTTCATCTTCCCATATGATTTGAATGAGAAGGGCCTCGGGTTGTTTCTTGAATTTTTAAAAACCTTCTGCAAAAGAAGGAGAAAAAAAAAACTTGGGGCTCCATATGAATATCTTATTCCGATGTGTGAGAAGTGGAAAAGAGAGAACGTAGTTTGCAGAAATTGAAAAAAAAAAAAAAAAAATTGGAATAAAAATAGAAGTTAAAAAAGAATTTCTGTTTCAATTTACGTTCTCATTCAAAGTTCCTCAAAGATCGTGTGTGTCGGAGGAATATTTTGTTGACGAGTTATTGTTTGGGGATTAAAGCAGGGCCGGACTGATCTTTTTTTTTTTTTCCTTCCCCTGAAAAAATAAACATTTTAAGTTAGAAAAAAAAACGAAGAACTTCACTCGAAAGCCGTTATGAGGGTGACGAAACACACATTAAAAACTTGGTGAAGAGTTTAGAAGCGACAAGTTAAATGGAGCGTTATTTTCTATTGAATTACGAATGGAAACTTGAAATCTCAATTTCCGATATTCCAAGGAAAAACTTACGCAAGGAAGCGGATATATATGTGTCTAAAATTTTTTTTATAGATAAAAATTGTCGCCCAGGTTCGAAAATCTTTTAAGCCCCCTGGTTCCCCCCAGCCCCCGAAACGGTTGAAAATCGTCAAAGTGAAACTGAAACTTTAGATTATAGAAATCCATCGAAGCGTTGTCAGCTATTATCTTGAGGACTTTCTATTCCTCTCTATTTATTCATTATTGTTTCCAGTTCTGAGCCTTCTCATTCCCCGCTCCCAGTGCTATCTATATGCTCTTTATGCGTCTCTGTTTGTTCTGTCGTCTCTTCCATGTTTCCTGGTTTCCGCTGGCAAACAATTGTTTCAAGGATACCCTCCTCGATTCATTAATTATGAATGTAATGCCCCGGTTTTCGGGAAACTTAAACCGGTTTCCATAAACTAAAATAAATTATGTGGGATGTGTCTGGAAATGATTGGGCGAAGAATGGAGTGCCGTTGTTGCCCAGATTGAGCTCGGAATCACCTTTACAAACGCGAACTTTTTTTTGGGGGTAGGAGGTGAGGAGCGGGGGGTTGGGGGGGTGAAGTTAAGATCTTTCAAGAAACCCCTAGACGGGTTTTGAAAAAAAAAAAAAAAAAAAAAGGGAACTGAGCATCCTTTCTAATTGTTGAAACTACCCGTCAGCAAAAGGTAACTAAACTTTCACTATTTATTTAAAATGAAACTTGAAGGAGAAACGTAATAAATTACAAATTCTAATCAAAATATATTTAAGCAGATAATACTTTCTGCTTTTAAAGAGTAAATCAAAAAGTTATGTTTTATTCAGTAATAACTTCTCTCTTTAGCTCAGCTTTTAACAATTAATTATCCTTTCGATTTTTTTCTTCTTTTTTTTTATTAAAAAAAAAGAAGTTATATTTCCTGAAACTTTCTCGGTTTTGAATTTTTAATGTCCTTTTTTTTATTTTATTTTTTTACACTCGTATGAGTAATGGAGTGATTTTTTGAAATTTTTATGACGAACTCTCCTGATTTTGTTCCAATGCCTATAAGGTTATTCCACAAAAAATTTGAAGTGGATCGGTCACCATTAAGAGGTGCCCCAGGGGCCCGAAAATGTTTAAAAAGCCGATACAAGGGCCGAAAATGAAAATTACTTTGCCGTAAAAGACAATAGATTCCTATCGGAAATTTTGCGTAGATTACGAATTTGAAGTTGAAAATTAGTTTTGGTGCACGATTTTTGAGCTGCAGGCCGAATTTAAAAACTCTGCAAACCTTGTTACGGCTTTTTGCGTGTGGCCCGAAAACCATGCACCAAAATTAATTTTGAACTTCAAATTCGTAATCTACGCAAAATTTGCGATAGGAAACGATGGTCTTTTATGTCATAAATTCACCACATATGCCCACAATTTCATTTTCGGCCCCAAGGGAGATTTTCTGGGACCTAGGATAAATCGGACCGTCTCTTCTAGTAGAATCCACAGGAGAGTCCGTTTGTAGTGGAAAAACCCGGAATTCAATTTTTTTAATTTTTTTAAATTATTCCAGTTAATTCCACTACCGGGATCTCAAAACCCGGAAAATATTTTTAAAAAAATTTTTTTAATTTCTAAAATGACGGATGAGCGAAGTAGTGGAATTTACCTGAAATAATATTAGAAATATTATTTCCAGTAAATTCCACCCCCGTGATCTCAATACCTGGAATATACCAAAAATAAAGTATAATTTTATTTTTAATTAAAAATGCTAAATGAACATAGAAGTCGAAATTGCCGCCAAAATTCATTACTATCTCTGAAAATCTTCTTGAAGTTGACAATGATAATGATGATTTCGCGGAAATAGAAGCACCTCCGGTTCTGCGAGAGGTGTGGGAAGAGGAAAAACCCCCAGGTCAGAAGAAACGCTGGAAGAAGAGGAAGAGGAAGACTCCAAATTGTTTGCAACAAGCTCTCAGGGATGATCCCTCTGCCTCGACCTAGGCGTCTTCCTCTTTCTCTTCCTCTTCTTCCAATGCTTCTTCCCGGGCCTGGGATCTGCCTCTTTTTCCCACGCCCTTCGCAGAACCGAAGGTGCTTCTATTTCCGCGAAACCATCATTATCATTGTTAGCTTCAAGAAGATTTTCAGGGATAGTAATGAATTTTGGCGACAATTTCGACTTCTATGTTCATTTAGCACTTTTAATTAAAAATAAAATTATAGGTTGGAAGACGTTTTTCGATCCTGATAATTATTATTTTATTCGGGATATGGATCTCAAAATCACGATTATATGATCGTGAACTGTATAAGATAAACATGCAAAATCAGTTGAATCATCTTTCGCCACTTCGATTTAACTTTTCAACTGATTTTGCATGTTTATCTTATACAGTTCACGATCATATAATCGTGATTTTGAGATCCATATCCCGAATAAAATAATAAAATAATAAAATTATACTTTATTTTTGGTATATTCCAGGTATTGAGACCACGGGGGTGGAGTTTACTGGAAATAATATTTCTAACATTATTTCAGGTAAATTCCACTACTTCGCTCATCCGTCATTTTAGAAATTAAAAAAAATTTTTTAAAAATATTTTCCGGGTTTTGAGATCCCGGTAGTGGAATTAACTGGAATAATTTAAAAAAATTAAAAAAATTGAATTCCGGGTTTTTCCACTACAAACGGACTCTCCTGTGGATTCTACTAGAAGAGACGGTCGGATTTATCCTTAGACCCGATTTTCTGACCCCCTCCTTTAACTTACGTAAGATTTCCGCTGCCCCCCTTTTTTTTCTTTACCGCCAATTTTAAAATGTCTTAACAAAACTTCGAAAAAAAAAATGTTTTTCTTAAAATTAGAGTAAATTTTTTTTTTTTTTTTGTAAAGAGAAGGTGGCAAATTAAAAGGTGCCCATTTTTTATATTAAATTTGAATTTTTTGAACAATACATAACAATAAAAATTCTTACGTAAGATTTTCCGGACCTCCCCCTCCGCCCTCTTTCGGTCTACGTAATACTTGAACGCTCCCTTATATCGGCTTTTTAAAAATTTTCGGGCTCCTGGGGCACCCCTTAATGGTTTCCGGTCGACCTAAAATTTTTTTTGGAATAATCTTACAGACATTGGAACAAAATCAGTGTGGTTCGTCACCAAAATTCAAAAATTTTTCTATCCCCCTCTTCCAAAAAACCAACCTAATGAGTAACGTAACAATTGATAAAAAAAAGAAAAAATCAAAATCAAAACCCCTTTGATCTGCGGTGCTAAATATCTCCCTCCCCCCCTTTCTCTTGTAAACACGAAACCATTACCAATCCATTTGCAATTTTCTCCGGTATGGGGACGCGCCCCCTACACAACTCAAATGGATTGAAAATTAATTAAAATTAATAGTGCTGGACCCCTGAATGAAGTCTTTAACAAAAATTAATGTTTTAGAAACAAAGCGCCGTTCCCAGAGTTGGCAGTTTTCTTAGTCGTTTTCGGGGTTGATTTGTTGATGTGATTCTCCTTTTTTAAAACGCGCGTTTGTATTCCATCCCTTTTCTTGTCATTAATAAAATCGAAATCGATCCCTCGGTTTGTTATTTAACTTACGGCGGTTCTCATTACGAAAGAAAAATATCCTTCATTAAATTAATATCGGGAAAAGATAGAAAGAATGGAAAAATAAAGAGAATCTTCCCTTTTTTTTTTTGTTAAATCGCACGTGTTGAAAGGGTTTTTCCATACGACGACGGCTGCTGCTTCTGCTTTTAAAATGATTGATCATCAATAAAATGCAAAAAAAAAAAAAAAAAAAAAAACTGCAAAATGCACATATATACGACGCACTATAAATTTTAAAAGATTGTAAAATCCTAAAACGTGTTACGGCGATGATAAGAAAACACCTGGTACACGTCGCACGAGTGTTTTGTTACGTAACAGAAGGGCATTTACATGATTTCCTAATAATAATTAAAGTCAGCTATATTTTATTTATAGTAATTTTTCTTTTCGCGCCGGTCTTATTTTGCACCCCGTTAAGTGTTGTATGTCACGTGTCAGATTATAAGACCCTTATAACCGTTGGAACTAATTTTAGAAACACCGCAGACCGCTTCTATTGTAACTAATCCCTTAAGGATTAATCCAATTCCGCAACTCGTGTAAACGTAAAAACAATTTCACCATAGAATCCAACAAGTAAAGCTACTTCCACGGTAGTTACCCTTTTACCGTATCGAGTTACGATCTTTTGTTTTTGAAATGTATATTGCATATTAAATTTTAAGATAAGAAAAAAAAAATGAATTTTCTCCTGTCATATTCTGCTGATCCAGTATGAAAAAAGATAGTTCAAGTAGTTGAGTCACATTATATTTTCAACATGATTCGTTTACATAACTTTTTTTGCATTTTTTACGACGAGTCAATCTCAAAAGCAAATTTTTCTTTACTTTTTATTTTTCTTTTTCCTTCTGGAAAAGCTTTTTTTTTTTTTTCTTTTTTGTTTCCACTACATTTTCTGAAATTGTTAGCAGTTTCGATTTAGATTTCAGGCTTTTCAACTTCCTTAACTGTTTTCCTTTCTTGACGTTCAATAATATTTAGCATTTTTTTTTCTTTATTTTTTTAAAAGCGTTTTATTTATTTACTTAAGTTTTTTTTTCTTTTTTCCCGAATGGTGAATTTTCTCACGAAATTTTTTTTTAAAAAAGGAATGTTGGTTTTTCGAAGTTCAAAAAGTTGACTTCTTCTCATTTTTTTTTTTTAACAACTTGGGCTGGTTACTGAATTCGAGGAACAAGAAAGTGTGAACGCGCTAAGAGGATTCAAAACGACGAAAAGAAAACTAAAGCTGTGTTTTTTTTTTAAAGGAATAAAAAATTGAAGATTGACGTTAAAACTTGGAAAAACAAGAAAGGTACGCGGTATTAAAAGCTTTGTAATATTTGCCATCTTGAGGGGGGAAAGAGGATTTGCCATAAGTAACCGTTTTCGTTTTTTTTTTTTTTGTCTTCTACAATTTTTTTAAAAGCATTCGATTCCAGGAAAATGATTGTTTGTTGTACTGAAAAATATAAGCAAACCGCTCTTTCTGGATGCCATATTTACACTGAAAAAGAAATGGCTTAATCAAATTTTGATTGAATACTTGGTATTAGTAGCTCGTAAAATTTGACTAGTAGTTAGTAAACATTTCTTGGCCACTAGACAGTTTTTTCTTCTTCTTTCAAGTGCCAGCTCCGCGACGAAGATTGGCTATCATCTGGACTATTTTTACCTTATCGACCGGTGCTCGAAAAAGACCCAAGGAATCGACACCAAACCAGTCTCTAAGATTTTTGAGCCACGAGGTTTTCCTACGACCCTAAAGGAAGTAGACAGTTTTTTACTAGGACGCAAAATCAAATTGGTTTTGACTGGTTACCAGTAAACACTTTTTTGAGTGCAATAGGCAATATCGGAAGGAATAAACAAATGACTGCTTGGACCTGTCTTGAGGAGAGCTTGCAGAGGTACAGAAGGCTGACGAGGGCGAGGGGTCGTTCGTAAATTAGCATTCATCTGGATCGAACAGATAAAAGGCATATCGTGATCTGCTCAGACTCTCTTAATACTATCCAAGCTCTGGAAACCCCTCTATATGATTGTCCAGAAATAGCTGCAATTTTAGAACTAACAAATAGGCTGAGCCAAAAGGGTATCTCGACTACACTCTCATGACTCGCGGTCATGTGGGTAACGAAAGAGCAGACCAGGAAGCAAAAGAAGCTGCATTGGGTAATGGTGAGCAGTCTGCTATTCGATGGCAGAATGCAAAACTGATGCTAAAACGACACCATATCGAACGGTGGACAAGGGAATGGCAAAGGTGTGGATCTAAGCTTCGGTCTGTTAAGGACGATGTTCAACCCTGGAAGCAAGAAGAAAGTCTCACAAAAAAGGAGAACATCGTCCTTAGATCGCTGGGCCACACCCGTCTAACTCATAGTTATCTTCTAATAAGATAGAGCCGTTAGTGAATTTATTAGTAAAGCCAAAGTGTTTTCTCGAATTAAGATGGCTTGATAGAGGTGTTATTAGTCAGAGACGACATCAGTTGGAGCTATTCCTTAAGTGTCCGATGAATACTTAATGTGCAAATTTTAATCTTAAGACGTTTCGTCTGAGGGGAGATCACTGTACCAGTGGTCCATTCACTCATCTAAGAAATCATCCAAAAATTATATAAAGCTCACCTGGACACATGACGGAACAATCCTCTTTCATCGTAGCGGCTCCTTGGCAGTCTTGACCTCCATTCAGCGGAGTTGGGTTGTTACAAAGCCGTGTTTTCTTTTTAATCCCTCTCCCACAGCGAGCGCTGCATTCGCTCCAACCTGACCACTGCGACCAACCTCCATTAACTAAAAAGAAAGAAAGAAAAAAAAAAAATTAAATTAAAAATTGAAATCACGAAGAAAATTAACGACCCACAAAGAAGTCATTAAGGATCAGAAAAACGAAATTTAGGGAAGATTTTTTTTTTCTTCTGAAACTTATAACAATAAACTCCTATGGTGACTTCTTCATTTTAACGACTTTTCAGCCCCCTTGTTTTCTCCCTATCGCCCCCGAAAACTTTTTTTTTTTTTTGTTCTTGGAAAATAAAATCCATTTGTGAAAAGAGGGAGAAGGAAGTGATCCATGGTTTCACTTCAAAATTATAAGACAGTTAATCGCCTACACATTAGAGGGTCCGCATCTTGGGAAGTTATCTCTTGTGCAAAATCAGTCATCTGGAATCGCAACAATCTGATATCTTAATTGTTTATCGGAGGGACGATGAATCAATTGTAACCTTCATCATCTAAAGATTCACCCTCAACCGGAACGAACTTAAGTAAGAAGAAAGAAAAATCCCAGAACGATCCGTGACATTCGACGGCCAATTTTTACTTCCCTTTATTCCCCCGTATAAATTCATAAGAAAAAGAAGCGCGCGGGAATAACGCAGGCGGCCCTCCTTTTCTTCTAATAAATTTTCTTTCGGGTGAAAGTATTATTTAAATGGATATCTTCATTTTTCATTATGCTATAAAAAGATAGTTCCCTTAAGAAATGCAACAAAAGAAAGAAGTGGGGAAAAAAAAAGGAAAAAAAATGCAGGGAAATGGGAGGCAGGGGGATAAATCTATTCAGTTCTAAGTTCGGGAATAATTATTTCCGAAGGTCGTTTTATCATCTCAAGGGACGGTAGGATCCGGTAAGCTAAATATATTTTGGAGGATATCGGATTTCTGAAACCCACCGGATGGTATTTTCGAAATAGGGGACGATGGTAAAAAAAGAAAGTTGGAAATTTATGGTTTCTGTAGCTGAAATATTTAATAAGATACTAAGCCCCTGGCAGAAGTCACATCGGTTTGTCTAATTGTATTTGTTCGATTTGTCCATTGCGCACAAGCTACTTTGGGAAGGTACTTTTAGGACTAGGAAAGCTGCAGGTTGTAGACTGCATAGCAGTAGTTCGTCATCAATTGGGGTGGCGTATGAACAAAATGAGGATAAGACCGAAATTTCACGCTAAAATATGTTACTCTACTTGTTGCAGGTTTAGAAGCATATGTTGCCAATATGTTACTCAACATGTTGAAGCGTAGATTCCCTACCATTTTTCCTAATCCATTTTTCCTAAAAACTTTGGTTCCTAAACTTCGTTTCCTAACTATTTTTTTTCCCCGAATTTTGTGATGAAAAATTTTAGGGATTTTAAAAAATTAGGAAAAATATTCATTTTAGGAAATTTTATTTTAGGAATCAAAAAATTTTAGGAAAAATGGATTAGGACAAACGGACGGGAACGTAAATAAAAGATATTGGCGATTGTATAGGAAACATTTAGGAAATGCTATAAGAGCCAGGAAAAAAATATTAAGATTTTTAAATATTTTTCCTAACTTTACAAATATGTTAGTTAACATGTTGGTCAAACTGGTAAGGCAGTGTGTTAGGAAAAGTTGAATAATTTTTTCCAAGCGCACTTTCTTTATTTACCTGCAAAATGTAACTTTTAACATTTTTTTAACATGTTAAACAAAATATGTTGTAAAATATGTTACGTAATATGTTCATCTAAAATGCTTATGTCAGAAAAAATGTTGCCAAACAATTGGTTTTCTGTAACTTTTATTCTTCTTAAGTGTAGGAATTATTTTAAAAAATTAAGAAAAATATGACAGGAAAATAAATCATTATTTCCTCTAACATTAATCGTAACATATTCGCAAATATGTTCGACAAAAATGTTCCACGTGACACTTGCACCCTTTAACAAGTTGATCTAGTGGCTCTAACGGGAAAGGCACACCGTTATTTAATCTTCTTACTGGATAGTGCAGTATATCGCTCTTATCTCCTCTGTTTCCCCAAACAAATTACCGAGGGGCTAATCACACATTTCACATTTAAATTAGAAAAAAAAAAAAGGGTTACTCTCTTTCTCTCTCTTCCGCTTTTTTTGCGTTATTTAACGAGGCGTATTCATTCAATTTAGTAAAAATCCGAAAACACAACCCCTCTTGCTTTAAATTAAAGAGATCCGTCGCGCAAAATTGGAGACAGAAGTTTCAAAAATTGATAGCCGGGGATTCCTCTTTTTTTTCTGCCTCTCTCTCTTTTGTTGAAACGAATCCGGAAGTGACATTAACTTTCTGATGCGTATAGCCAGTTGAGAGGGTCGGGTTCTCTTAGGGAAGAAAAAGCTTCAAATGCATCGGAATGCGTACCCCTCCCCCCCTCCCCCTCCCTCCCCTATACTTTCCCTCATCCCCTTCGACCTTAGGGACTGTTATAACTTGTTCATCACATTCACTCGCAATCATGTATTATCCTCTCTACACTTGTCCGATTCTTATTTTATATGACGTCATCTGGAGAAGATTTATAATATAATTATGGATAATTTTTTTTTTTTTTTTTTTTTTAAAGCGTGGAAAATGAACGTCAGTTTGTTTAACGTTTTTACCCTTAAAACGTGCAATTATAAAGATAAACACGCACAAGCGCGATAACAAACCACTAAGTGCAAACATGCAATTAACAATTTTTTTTTTAATATTAAAGAATCCCGTCGTCCCCTATACACAGATAAGTTAGAAAGCTCTTTTGTGAAAAGTCGTATCACAATGGAACACGACGTCACTTCCGTTATTTGACTAACACCTGCTTTTTGCTTCCTTCCTCGTCTTAAGGACTTCCTTCCCGTGAATCATAATATCCTTCGACGTTTTCTTGTATTCGATCAAAAAAAAGAAAAAGAAAAAATGGATTTTTTGCATAAAAACGATTTTAATTGCTGGAATCGAAACCGGGGGAAATTAAACTGGAAAACGCTTCCAGTGTATAAAATTCGTTATTTGGTCGAGTTGGTTTGACCCTCAACACCAAAGGATTCATCGGAATTTTGAGTGGAAATACCACGGATCCTCTTTGAATCAGGCAGAAACTCCCCAAGATTGAAAATTTTATTAAAACGTTTTCTTCCGTCCGGCGTTTTTAGAATCGTCATAAACTGGACGTTTTTAGGTTATTTAATTTAGAGCTTTTAGCATTTTATTAAATATTTCAACCAGAGCGGCCATAAATTTTTTTTTCCTGTGGTGAGAAGGAAGATGAAAATTTCGATCTTTGGCATTTATAATATTCTGAGGATTCTGGAACACTGGTTGGGAGATGCAGGGCTGTTGAAATAGTGTGGGCCGAAGCTGACGAATTTTGGAATTTGAAAAAATATTAATATTAATTTTATAAAATATTTTTATTGTTTTTTGTTTCAAAACATATTTGCAAAATATTGCAAAAATATTTTTATTTTTCATTTTTCAATGTTGCACAACATGTTTTTACGCTTTAACTGTTCAGCAACATGTAGTCTCCGCGTGTTACTGCGACATGTTTTAGCGTGAAATGTCGGCCTAAAGGCAAGGTATCATTACTCTGTCCGAAATTATTGCATGAGGAAAATTACGGAAGCCCTGAACGGTCAAGTATCTGTTTTTTTTTCTTATTATTGTTTGTTCCGGAACAAACATTGTCAGATTCGGAACTGACACGTTTTGGTTCATTGCTTGTTCCGGAACAAACAACGTTTAATAAGTAAATTGCCTGTTCAGGACAGACAATTATTTATTGATGGTCTGTTCCGGAACAAACAATTTAATTATTAAACGCTGTCAGTTTCAGAACAAAATTTGGCTTGTTCTGGAACAAACAATGAATTTGCAATTGTCGATTCCGGAACAGATAATGAATAAAAAATTGTCTGTTCCGGAGCAAGCAATGTTTGTTCTGGAACTGACAGATTTTATTAATTAAATTGTTTGTTCCGGAGCAGACAATGATATTTGATTTATTGTCTGCTCCGGAACTGTCAATTTTAAAGTCTGTTCCGCAACAAACAATTTTTTATTGATTGTCTGTTTCGGAACTGACAGTGTTTAATAATTAAATTGTCAGTTGCGGAACAGACAATCAATAAACAATTGTCTGTTCCGTCCGGAACAGGTAATTCACTTATTAACCATTGTTTGTTCCGGAACAGACATTGCTTGTTCCGGAACAAACAATAATAAAAAAAAAATTTTTATCATAGATATTTGACCCTTCAGAGCTTCTGTAGAAAATACTTTTTCGGCTGTAAGAAGTCAATAGTACGTTTCGCTACCTGACCATTTACGTTCTTTCAATTTTTCCAGAGCGATTCAATTAATTTTTATTTTTTACATGAATGAATAAAACCAGCGAGTAAATCCTTTTTAAATAGCTGACATTTATTTTTTTCTATATTTTTTAACCTTTTATTCACATCGAAACCCTCTTTTTTTTATTTGAAATGTCGAAGTAAAAATTAATTAAATCTGGTATTCTAGTCCGCCGTGACTTCATCAATTACACGAGCATACGGGTCCGTCCATTATAAAAAATCATTTCATGGAAACAAACAAAGAAAAAAAACGAAAAAGAATGCAAAGCCCAACAATCGTATTCAATTTTTTTTTTTAAATCTAAGAAAAACGGAAATGGAATCAATCACGGAAAACATCACATTTTCATGCCGCGTTATGCAGCATACCTCCTCACATATCTCTCGGAAAGCATCAAATCAATTCCATTTTCAATAGAAAGAAAAAAAAAAAAAAAGATATGCCAAAAAAAATGTAAAAAGCATGTCGAGATTGAGTTACGAGAACTAGACAGACATTCGTATGGATTATCCTTTAAAATTAACAAAGGAATCTGTTTGGAAAACGATTTATCGACGGAAAGAGAGGGGAGGAGAGGAGCCAAGCAAGGCTAAGAAGAATCGTTTTCAAAAACTTTTAGAAACGCCGAGAAAATTGTCAAAGTCGCAGGAGCAAAAACGGGAGGATTAAGACATAAAATTTATGATTAGCTTACGGGAAATCATAACTCCCAAACTCGAAGAAATGCACTGTTTTCCCGGCTTTTGAAATATGCACTCGCATGACATTTTCCGAGACATGAAGGAAGAGGGGGGTAAGGGGGGTAAGGGGGGTGGGGGGAGGATAACTTTTCACGGGGGTGAGGGTTTCAATCGGAAACGTCGACGACATTCTTCTTCAGAGGGTAAGGGAAATAAAAACGAAATACTACATTCTTAGAATTTTTTTTTTTTTTTTGGAAGAAAAAAGACCAAAAGGAGGAAATATGACGTCAAAATTTATTACGAGGTAAAAAAAAAAAATTTCTTGTAGGCCAAAATACCAGTTATAATGAAGACATGATAAGGAAACGAAATAAAGTATCTTTACGTAGGATTTTTGAAAAAAAAAAAAAAAAAAAAAAAAAAAAAAAAAAAACGCCGGTAATTGATCAATAAAAAAACACAACAAAAACCCGATAGAAGATTTTCGATTATGGAAGTGAGAGAGCATTAAATCAATCAAGACGACGTGTGTCAGCGACCGAAAGCAATACTCACACGCAAGTTTATTAAGATAAGCTGTGAATTAACATCGAACAGTTTGTCACCTCGTTAAAAAGTTTAATGTTTGTCAAGAAGTCTAAGATATTTTTTTTTGTTGTCATTCCTTCCGCTTTAGGAAAGTAAAATTAATTAAAAAACGAGTTCGTTTTTGCTCCTTTTTTTTTTCGCTGCTGAATTGAAAATTGTCAAAAAGGCATTTTACGAAACGAAATAAGTTACACCGGGAGTTTCATATTTTAGGCGTAGTCTAAGTTACGTTAATCAGGTTTAGATTACATTAGCATAATTCCAACATTCCAAGTTGACAAGAGATCTATTTGCAGTTATTAGGATATTTTGTAATTGGATTGGATAGGGGCGTCGCATGTGGAATGACGATTCTGCGAGTTCTTTGAAATGTGACACGAATGTTTAAAAAGATAAAAGAAATACAAAAATGCATATCGTTGGACCGTATCAGTTTTACGTCTTCGGATAATTAGCATGGAAGTCTTTTATAAGTGCCTTATATGGATGGCCCAGCATTCTTTTGATGACAGGTTTGGGTTATGCTTTGGCGAATGCGATTCTTTTTTTTTTTTTTAATCCCTTGATTTTGCTAATCTGATTTATTCTGCCTTTGAATATTGATGCGCTATCGCATTCTTTTTCGTGTGGGTAGACAATCGTGGCTGGGTCGGTGACAAAGAAATTAAATCTGTTAGGGTTTTTCGTTGATTAAAAAAAGGCGATAAAAATCTCTTTTTTAAGATATTTGTCAGCCGCAAGGAGTAATTTTGCTCATGGTCTTTGAGAAGGCGGTTGTACGGAGGAGATAATCCCTGATGGCAAAATTCTTTGCAACCCTTGCAGAAATTATCAGGAATCTTTTCGCATAATCTTCATTAAATACAGCATAGACTTGTTACAGCACGGAACCAGAATTGCAGCCCTGATTAAAATCGGATTTTCCGAGCAGAGTTTTCCACTCGTGTGCAACACTCGATTCGGCCTTTTTCGATCCAGATGATTGCAAGTTTCTTGCACTTTGAAGGCTTCTATCCCTATGTGGATTATATTGAAAACAAAAGTCAGCTTCAAAGTTAAGCATTCAAAGGTCACTTTTTACAAAGTTACACGCGTTCGGATAAATACCAATTAGGGACGTTTCCAGGAAAATTATTTCTCTGAGTTGTTCCCAGAATTTAACTTAAAATCGGTTTTCCGAGAAAACGCTTTAGCTGTAGAGTTGCTTAATCTTTTTGAGAGGTGCTTAGCTTTATAAGGAAAATGGGGCGTGGGAAGCAGGTTTCATAATGTTATAACTAAGAAACTTCGTTAATTGATCTCTCTGTATAAAATGTTTACAAAATTACGTTAGGATTTATAAAATTTTAAAATTTCTGGTCATGCATAAGTTAGACAAAAATATTTCTCCGTGGCAAAAGCATTTCAGGCTTGCATAGGGCCCAGTAAGCAACGAAGTATTAATATTTATAAAATATTTTTTAAATATTTTGCAATATTTTAAAAATATATACAAATATTTTTTGGAAAAAAAAGCAATAAAAATATTTTGCTTTGTTTGTTGTGAACGCGCCTCCTAGTTTTTGTGTAGCCACCGAAAGAAGATCGCCTGAATTTTTCCAGATTTTTTGGATTTAGGTTAGCCTAAAAGTTTCGAAATTCCCGCGAAGACAGAAGAATCAAAAATTTTATTTTTATGTAAAAATGATATTTTCATATTCGAATTTTTATGCAGATCACGAAAATATAGTTAAAAGTTTTGAATCTCATACGGTTTTTATGATAGAGGCCAAAATAAATAAAACAATTAGCAAAATCAGCTATAGGCACAGTTTTTTGCGATATTCTTCATACATATTTTTGCCCTCTAGTACCGTGATCGTTTGTCGTAAATAAATTGTAACTTCATTGCCGTAATCTGCCGTCTTTAGCGAAACTGGCGTATCTGCTTTTTGTAAACAAGCGGAATAGAACCTTTGTTTACATAAGCTAAAAATCGGAAAAGGGCATTGTTTACAAAATGTCAGTTACGCCAGTTTCGCTAAAGACGGCAGTAATCTGCATAAAAATCCGAATAGGAAAAGACCATTTTCACATAAAAATAAAATTTTTGATTTTTCGCACTTTACGGGAATTTCAAAATTTTTAAGATCCCCGGGGACAGTGCTAAACGACTTCCGAAAAATCTGAAAAAATTCTGTCAATCTTCTTTCGGTTACTATAAAAGAATTCGGAAGATAAGTGCATAATTCGTCAAAAAAAAAAAAAAAGTTAGAGCCCTCGTAGGGCCCCATAAAGACCCTACGAGTAGAGTGTGCCTATTGTCACTTTCGATCGAATTTGGTACTCCGGGTACTTTCCACATTTTCTTTTTATTTTCAAAAAACCTCTCGACCCTTACTCGAATTTATGCCAAAATTATGCTGTACGCATTAGTCCTGATTGACTGATAAGCCTTGATTAATTTTTCGTTCTTTCACGACTTTCCAAAATGAAAAAAAAAAATATTGCATTTATTCAAGCGAGGATTCATAAATTGATTATAAACTCTGCGTTTAAGTAAAAAGAAAATTGTTTTTCCAATTACTTACTAATTTTCTTCAATTCCTTACGAAACACGAAACAACCTTATCCTCCTTTAAGTTTTAAAAATTAAAACGTTCGTGATTTCTCAACCGGGGAAAAGAAGGGTTTAAAAAAAAAAACGTTGAACATAAAAATCGTTGATTAAATTAAATAACGAAACATGTTGAAGATCGATACAGATCAAACATGAAGATATGTCGTAATGAGATTTTATGTGCCTTGTTATTTATCATTTAATTTTTTTCTTTTTGGGTTTCTCGTGTCGCGCGAGGGGGTCCTCTCTTATCCCTTCGAACTTGTTTTTGTGACCTTATGCAATCCGCATATTTAAAAAAAAAAAAAAAAAATCACACAAATCATAATTTAAAGGATCTAGTTTTCCAAATCTTGTTATCTATTATTATCGAGTCGGAGATTATACTGTCAGGCCGGACCAGCATTATACACACGGGCAAATATTTAGTTTGGAAATGAAAACGCGGGAATTAATTTACGTAATTGAAGCGTCACTCAAATGGGCTTACCGGTCTCGAGATTAACTTTCGAATTCTAATCGAATTTTGAAAAGTATTGACGGAGCTGAATTTTAATTATTTTTTCCTTTTCTGGATCGTGTCGTGGGAAAGGACTTTTTTTTTTTTTTACGGCCCAATATGGCAAAGAATTTTTTGACGTAGGGCTATGTCTTAGAGCGCATTATGATGGTTTGTCGTGTCCGGTTGGTGTTTTGGGCACCGAACATAAAAAAATAAAAAACGAATATTTCAAATTTTAGATGAGTTTTTCAATAAAATTTTATCAAAAATTCTTGATGATCCTTGAAAATTTTAAAAAAATTCTCAATGAAATTTATAATGAAATTTTTTACAAAATGTTGTAAGTTTTTGTCTAATTTTAAGAAAAAAGGGAAACTTTTCAGAATTTTTTTTTAGATTTTGATGATTTTTGATAAAATTTTATTGCAAAAAGGGGGCCACGTGGACTAATATCAGGTCGTGGAAGATTTAGGGAAATCATTAAATTATTGGAAAGCGACATTTTTTCGATCTTTTGCTGTCTTTGGTTCTAATTTTTATTACCACGATCCAATCAAAATTTGAGCCTACTTACTGGTGGTCGATTATTTTCCTCGTACTTTTAGTTTTTTATATGGATGTCGAAATCGTATGTTTCGTAGACATCTGATTAAAAACATACATGCATAAAAAAATCATAATAATTTCATTTGAAGTTCCATGATTTTTTTTTTTATTTTATTTAATCTTGATTATGTAAACAAGCCAAAAAGTCGGAATTTTATGTTTGAAATGTCAAATAACATTTACTTTTTATGTAAATATTAGGATATTTTTTCATTTTTTTTTTCAAGCTTTCTTTTCATTAAAAATAAAAATAAAAATATAAAAAAAAGCATAGTTCCGTTCCCTTTTTTTTGGTTTCCGAGCTTTTGATCCCTTTTTTTTTGTTTCGGTTATAATTTTCATTCGAATGAACTCGTATGCATGCGTCAATTTTCCAATCTCTTTTTCCGATAAAACACTTTTTTAATAAATAAATAATTTAATCTATCCGTTTTATACATAAAATATGCAAAAAAGCTATCGAGCTTTTAAACCGGTTTAATCATTCGTAACGAAAGAGTTATTAAAAAAAATTTTCCAAGAGACTAAAAAAAAAAAAAAATATTGCATTTATTCAAGCGAGGATTCATAAATTGATTATAAACTCTGCGTTTAAGTAAAAAGAAAATTGTTTTTCCAATTACTTACTAATTTTCTTCAATTCCTTACGAAACACGAAACAACCTTATCCTCCTTTAAGTTTTAAAAATTAAAACGTTCGTGATTTCTCAACCGGGGAAAAGAAGGGTTTAAAAAAAAAAACGTTGAACATAAAAATCGTTGATTAAATTAAATAACGAAACATGTTGAAGATCGATACAGATCAAACATGAAGATATGTCGTAATGAGATTTTATGTGCCTTGTTATTTATCATTTAATTTTTTCTTTTTGGGTTTCTCGTGTCGCGCGAGGGGGTCCTCTCTTATCCTTCGAACTTGTTTTTGTGACCTTATGCAATCCGCATATTAAAAAAAAAAAAAAAAAAAATCACACAAATCATAATTTAAAGGATCTAGTTTTCCAAATCTTGTTATCTATTATTATCGAGTCGGAGATTATACTGTCAGGCCGGACCAGCATTATACACACGGGCAAATATTTAGTTTGGAAATGAAAACGCGGGAATTAATTTACGTAATTGAAGCGTCACTCAAATGGGCTTACCGGTCTCGAGATTAACTTTCGAATTCTAATCGAATTTTGAAAAGTATTGACGGAGCTGAATTTTAATTATTTTTTCCTTTTCTGGATCGTGTCGTGGGAAAGGACTTTTTTTTTTTTTTTTTTTTTTTTTTTTTTTTTTTTTTTTTTACGGCCCAATATGGCAAAGAATTTTTTGACGTAGGACTATGTCTTAGAGCGCATTATGATGGTTTGTCGTGTCCGGTTGGTGTTTTGGGCACCGAACATAAAAAAATAAAAACGAATATTTCAAATTTTACATGAGTTTTTCAATAAAATTTTATCAAAAATTCTTGATGATCCTTGAAAATTTTAAAAAATTCTCAATGAAATTTATAATGAAATTTTTTACAAAATGTTGTAAGTTTTTGTCTAATTTTAAGAAAAAAGGGAAACTTTTCAGAATTTTTTTTAGATTTTGATGATTTTTGATAAAATTTTATTGCAAAAAGGGGACCACGTGGACTAATATCAGGGCATGGAGGATTTAGGGAAATCATTAAATTATTGGAAAGCGACATTTTTTCGATCTTTTGCTGTCTTTGGTTCTAATTTTTATTACCATGATCCAATCAAAATTTGAGCCTACTTACTGGTGGTCGATTATTTTCCTCGTACTTTTAGTTTTTTATATGGATGTCGAAATCGTATGTTTCGTAGACATCTGATTAAAAACATACATGCATAAAAAAATCATAATAATTTCATTTGAAGTTCCACGATTTTTTTTTATTTTATTTAATCTTGATTATGTAAACAAGCCAAAAAGTCGGAATTTTATGTTTGAAATGTCAAATAACATTTACTTTTTATGTAAATATTAGGATATTTTTTCATTTTTTTTTTTTCAAGCTTTCTTTTCATTAAAAATAAAAATATAAAAAAAGCATAGTTCCGTTCCCTTTTTTTTGGTTTCCGAGCTTTTGATCCTTTTTTTTTTTTTGTTTCGGTTATAATTTTCATTCGAATGAATTCGTATGCATGCGTCAATTTTCCAATCTCTTTTTCCGATAAAACACTTTTTTAATAAATAAATAATTTAATCTATCCGTTTTATACATAAAATATGCAAAAAAGCTATCGAGCTTTTAAACCGGTTTAATCATTCGTAACGAAAGAGTTATTAAAAAAAATTTTCCAAGAGACTAAAAAAAAAAAAAAAAAAATTGGATGTCGAGAATTGTTGTGGACTGCGTAACATTGTCGTGGATTTTTGTTGTCGCACGAAATTTTAAAAAATAAAAAAACGTGAAAAATGCGGTAAAACCAAGATTTTTAACCTTTCATTTTAACCTTTTTGTTGGAATACAGTCAAATCCGGCGAAATTAGTAACGGCAAAAGCTTTCGGTATTTCCTTTGAAGCCTAGCTTGATAAATGAGTTCTTGAACGTCTACGATCTGTCATCGTTTCCTTTGTTTTACGCGTTTTTTTATAAACCCTCGATTTCACGGTTATCGAAAAAGGGCTATGAACTTGATTTTTCTCCGACCTTAGAAGTCATAGTAATTAAAAAAAAAAAAAATAAAGTCACTTTTTTTGTTCGAACATAACGATTTTCGAATCTCCCTCCTTTTATTTTTTTTCTTTTACCTCCTCCCCATTTTTTTTTTTTAAATCAAAAAGACAACACCAACTGGAGTCTCAGATGTTGAAAGAAGTACAATATTTCACGAATTACAAAAAATAAACACCTCATTTCGCTTTTTAAAATTTTCCGAATAAATTATTTTTCCGACCGTTGGAATGTCATATAAATTTTAAAGATATACCATTTCCCATGTTCCCCCGTGAGGGAAAAGTTTCTTTCCCGAAAAATGGAGGTTTTCGGGGATTAATTTAAAAATAAGTGGAATCGCGGAAACAGTTGTGTAAACCAAGATTAGGACTTTAAAACCTCGAATATTGAATCTGGCGAGAGGGTTGAAAATTCCCCGACACAGAGATTTCCTTTTTCTGTCCTTGCATAAAAAAAAGGTAGGAAAAAAAAAAAAAATCACCGAAAAGCGAAAAATCGTTTCTCCATTTGCACTTTTTAAGGAAATTGGATCGCATCCAAAAGAGCTTTTTTTTTTTCTTTCAAATATCGACAAATTTTTTTCCCATCGAAAAATAGATTTCACTACCGGGGATGGAATTTTGAAATCAAGGCTCTCATAACAAGGGACTAATAAGGCTTGATAGAATATTTCCATCAACACAATGGAGCGATAATACTATCTGACACTCCTTGACAGCTAACAGAAGCCAACTCCTTGCACATTAAAATTGGCGCCAAAATGGTAATCATCGATCATGATTAAAATGCTTCTGGTGTGCGGTCGTTTTTGAGTTACCACAATTATTTATGGCGTTTGGTGTTTTTTTTTTCGGGGGGGAATGGGAAGTAAAAGTTGGCCCATAATTTTTTCGAAAGAAAGGAAAATAAAGACTCTTGGGAAAGAATGATCGTTGCCCGTTTAGTTTATTACTTCCTATTTTCTCTTTTTTTTTTTTTCTGGGAAAGTGAAAATAACAATCGACTTTCTCTGGAGCTTTAAGATTATTTCGATAACTAAGGGAATTTTATTTATTTATTTTTTTTCTTTGTTTTAGATTCTGCTGACGCTGTGCTGCTGCTGCTGTGCTGCTGCAGGGAAGCCTTGGGGCGAAGTTAAGAGCTTGAGGCAAATTGCTTTAGATTAAGCCAACTTGAATGGAAATCTGGAATTCAGCTGGTTCAGGTACGTCGTAACGGAGGGTATATTAATTAGGAATAAGGTTTAAAATTCCTACAATTTTCCCTAAAAAAATCCCAGCGAAAAAGTTGATATCATGGGGATAAGGAAAGACCGAAATTTCAGTCTCAAAAATATGGCGCTCAACATTAGAGTAGTCTGTAATAGACCGGCAACGGCTGTTGATTTGTGCAATATAAATAAATGAATTAGGGTTGATCGAAAAACACGAATTTTTGAATCTGAAAATGCCACAGCGCGAATAAGTTGTATTTTACCTTTCTTATTAACCGTTATTTGTTGACTTTCGGCTCAACGCGTGCGTGTCGAAACCGTCACCCATCCAGACGAATAAATGACCTCACAACTTCTTTATTCCAAGATAAGAGCGCAAAACAATCAGTCAATGACGGCAAAGAATACAATCGTTAACTCCGCCCGAGCCTGACTCCGTGTCATAACAATTTGTCAATAATAATTGAAGAGTCTACGCGGAAAGTATAGATCCGATTTCATTGTTCGTTTACACTTTGCTTTTATCGATGCGTTCGAAACAAAAGCATGGGACTCTGATCCTTATATTCGCAGGTTTTTCAAATTCTCTGACTTGAGTGATAATCGTAACAGTCATCAAGTCGATTACTCATCATAAAATAGGTACACCACCGACAAAATGAAGAGTTCTATTGTTGGGGGTTATAACACAGTCATTTTGAAGGTGCCCCCTGCCAACCTTTTCCTGATGTTGGTATACCAACTATAAGTTTTACGGTGGCTCTTAGTTTTGGTTTGACCTGACGATCATCGTCATCATGACCATCATCATTGTCATCATCAGGGGGCGTAGTACATTTCTGTATCCCAGAGTAGAACTAAGCCAAGTTCATCCAAGCAACGTATCTTCTTATTTAAAACAGGCCACGAATACTATGTATATAAAATTTTTACAAGAACCATCCGACGATCAGCGTTTTTCGTTATGCTGACGACTCGGATCTTCTAACGGAAAGTTTTGAAGATCTACTGGCGTTGGTTGATGCTGTTGATGAGGCTTGTGCCAGGTATCATTATCAACATCATCATCATCATCTTGGGGTGTAGTAAGTGACTACCACAGCTGAAGCCTTATTACCCGATTTCCTTGCAATATACGGCAGAGAAATGAGGATGTACAATATGAGGATATTTTCTAGACCTTAAACCTGTAAGTGTGTCATATGGCTAGTTTGACGACAGGTTCGCTCACGCTGGCTTTTGCTTGCAGTTAGCTGGACCTCCTTTGTTTGACACAGAATCCGAACCGTGTGAGGACTTACGTCTATTATTCACTTTTATACTTGTTGTATTCAGTGGTGAACGGCAGTGAAAAAATCCGAGTCATATCCTAGACTTGAACCCAGACCGACTCTTCGATCATTTGGTTTAAAGTCGGAGACTCTAGAGATCCTGAAAAGATTTGCCATTCAGCCATTACCGGTTTTTCGATAAATCCGAAAAATAAATTCTCGTTTGGTACCTATATTAAAATTTTTAAGTTTGCAAAAAGGTTCCTGATTGTTTATGTTTATATTTAAGTTTTTAATGTCCCAAAAAAAATTTTAATGGACCAATAATTTTCAGAAGAATATCGAAGAACCGGAATTACAAGTATGGCTAATCTCTTCTAGGATCTCTAGGAGACTCTACCACTGCGCTACAGTCGCCCCCACCACCGCCATTTCCCAAAAACCTAAGTTTTCGATATAACCCTCAAATACGGCCTTTTCCAAGCAAAAAACAAAACAGAAAAAAAAAAAAAAAAAAAAACAAGCGTTTTATCAATATTCTGAAATGTATACAATCTCTCTCACTCATTTAGTTAATTCAAATGAACAAGCACGACATAACCGACACCCCTATCAAAATCTGTCACAAAATTGAAAAAAAATGAAAAAAAAAAAGGGTCCCCAGTAAATCGTTTAATTATTTACAGATTAGAAAAAAAAACACAAAATTATTCCCTCCTTCCCCACGACGGGAACAAAAGAAATGGAAAAAGCGTCGGGAAAAGTTAAACGAAAGTCTCATAAATCTTTAAAATATGTTGCTTTTTTTTTTTTTTTTACAAGGAAGGAAAAAAATGAATTCAATCAGTGAAGAAGGGAGTTTCTTACGACTTGGACATACCCTGGTCTGATGACTCAAGAGACAAAAACAAACTTCTAAGACAAAAACTTTTTATTTTTATTTTGCTTTTTTTTTTTTTTTTTCAAGTTTTTATAACGAGTTAGCATTTGCTTCTCATTTGTCAATGACTCTTTCATTCCTCGATTGTCTTCTCTATTGTATATTACCCGTTAACCTTTCTTTGATGTGTAAAAGAGAAATGACTGGATTTACTTGGAAAAACCACGACGTTATTTCCCCCCCGGGGGGTTTGATCCCTTGCCAAGATTGTCATATTCCCAGTAAGCGAAAATAATTTATCTCGTCCACATGAAATAATTTCACAAGAATAAATTTGTAAAGATTATATCAGCGGTAATGTGCAAAAGTGCGATGTACTCAGATTCCCTTGACAAACATTCCGTAAGAAGCGTTCATCCCCCTCCCTTTTTGATAGTTGTCCTGGTGGGACACCAAGTTTTCCCGTCCGTCCGTCCCCCCCTCCTGCCTTTGCATCCACTTAGTGCCCCATTCTCGCTTTTCCCTAAGACCCCATCTCTCATGAGATGACAGTGCCAACGATTTGGAAACTATTCCATTATATATTTTTATTTTTATCAAAAAGAAAAAAAAAAATTTTTTTTTTTTCAGCAAACATCGGGATTTTTAACGGTTTGTGTGAAAAAGGAAAAAAAAGGCCTGAAACGTGTTTATTAGTGGGTTTTTCTGTTTTAATAACACCACCGGATATCATTAACAGAACAACTTGCCACATGTTGGCTTCGGCACTCCCTTCAATCGCATAAATAAACTAAACAATCTCATAAACAAATGATTAATGCAGGACCTGTTAGAATTGGAATTGAAAATATTTCAAGACGACATTTTCTTGCGTTTAAATTAATCGGCTTCTAACTGGCTCGATGAAATGCGATTCAATTAGGGGATTTTTCTTATAAAACTTTCTTTAAAAAAAGTTTTTAACCTTTCGACTTTTATACGATGGTGATTAATGTCTGTAGCTAATCAGTCAGTCGCTCGATTCTTTTTCTTTTTTTTTCGTAATCCCTCCCGTCTGCGACATTTTTTTTTTTTCAATTTAATTTTAACAGAGGTTTTGTTTGACTTTTTTACTTCGATTTCAAGATGCAGATGGTCAAAGGCTTGACTAATTTTATTAAAGAGATTTTTAATACTTTAATATTTTTGTCATAAGATTTTTTTTTTCTCCACTTTTGCATTTTTATGCTTTTTGTGATTACAAGTTTATGCTATTTTACGGGGCATAACGATTATGGCACAAATTTTTCTCCAAATATGGCCATGGACGGAATCAGGGGGGCTGAGGGAACTACCTTCCTCCCGCAGGATGTGGGTTATACCCACATTATTTTTTTTTTTCGCCACATTGGATTGTCCGACTGAAATTAGATCATTCTGATGTCAGATTTGAAATCAGCAACGTTAAAAACGTATAGAGAGTCGTTTTCTTAATCATTTTACCGGAGGAAACAAATTTTGTGCGATATTTTGTATTGCATGTATGTGTTGCGGGTTGCATATACTGAAAATTGGTAGGCGTCTAGTATAGGATTTAACGCACAGTGCGGCTCCTTAATGTACTGTAGGTTAACTTTAAGTACGAAATCATGGGGGGAAAAAATTGGGAAAATTTTCCAAAATTCATCTCTAATAAAAAATAAATTGTTAAAAAAGAAGATTCCTACAAAGCCTGACGCTGTGATATTCCTCGCCCCAAAAAGCTGTCACATTTAACACTTTTCCATTAGAGTTTTACAATTGCAATTTTCCAAAGTGGGTTCACCGTCAAATTACGTCAAGGGCTCGGAAATATTTAATTATCAATTATTCGATTTTCAAAAAAATAATCAGCAGCTTTCAGTCTTATGAATCTTTACAAAATATTTAACACATTTTCCGCTTTTCTGGAAGCTTTGATTAAACCTCATATTCTTTGAAAAATACGATCACTTGTTTCGTTCCTTTCAAGGTCCGGACCGGTTCGAAGGGACCATTCAACTAAACAGTAGGTTCCTCCTCTTTCCTCCTTTCTCCCGTCGGCAAACACAACCATCGCTTTACAGCTCCCCCTTCTTCTAATTTGGTTTCTTAAATTCTTAATTACCCCTACCTGAAAAATGTAACGGATCGCAGTGCTCTTGGACAAAAATACTTTTCGACTAAAATGACCAAAAAAAAAAAAAAAAAAAAAAAAAAAAAAAAAAAAAAAAAAAGCTGCTAATGAGGCTTTGTTAGGAAACATGTTAACTATCAAAATCCACTAAAATCAAAATTTATTTGATTGCCCCCCCCCCCCCACCTCTACAACCCCCTTGGCCCCTCAAATTTTTTTCAAGGCTTGTTACATATCATATGAAAGCTCATTGTAAATGCTTTCAAATGAGACCTTGCCGAGGTTTTTATCTTTTACCGGGACGGAGATATCGTCGTTCGAATAGTCAAAAATTAAGTGCCTAATTTTCGACCTCTCAAACGACGATATCTCCGTCCCGGTAAAAGATATAAACCTCGGCAAGGTCTCATTTTAAAGCATTTACGATGGGCTTTCATTTGATATACAACAAGCCTGGAAAACAATTTGAGGTGTCGGGGGGTTTTGGGGGGGGGGGGGGAGGGGCAATCAGTTAAAATTTTGATTTTAGTGGATTTTGATAGTTAACAATTTTCCTAACAAAGCCTAGCAGTTTTTTTTTTGTCATTTTAGTCGAAAAGTATTTTTGTTCCAAGAGTACCGTAAGGTAAAATGATAAAACTGGGACACCCATCTTCCTGACAGGAAACAGAATTCCCAAATTGCCCCACATTCGAAATATATCGCCCATTTAAGAGTACTAAGCTTTAATAGCTACAACACGTTCACAATCACGATTATTCAAACCCATTTGGTATCCTACACGAAGTATAATCTATTCATACATAATAATTCCCAAATTTAACATGCCTCCATATCGAAACGCATTTGCTTAGTGATTCACAACAGGAAAATTCATGGGGGTCGTTGAGCCCCTCATAAATATTCAAAATCTTTATTAATAAACGTGTGCGTAAGTCCTCCCGTTAAACAGAAGAAGAATTCAGAAAATCCCTTTTTCAAAACTTTTTTTTTCTCTCCATAATTAAACCTAAAGCATATTTTCGTTGCGGAGAGTGAAACATCGGGCCATTGATTTGACAGTTTTTTTTTCTTTTTTTTTTCGTATGCGCGTATTAAATGAACCCCCAGCGCGATATGACTATGTACCGACGGGTCACACGACCCCACACGTCTGTTTTAATTATTGCCACCGCACCGTGGATGAGTTACAACTTCCGGCCTATCGCAGGAGTCATTCGTCCACCGTATTGATAAAAGGGTTGTGCAATTTACAACCCGTTCGCTTTTAAATTTTGATTTTTTTTTTTTAAAAATGGAGAAAAATAAGGATTCACTCGCACGTGAAAAAATAAATAAATAACATTAAAGGCGTATAATGAAATTCAATAGGGGAACTCAGGTGGCGTGCGGTGGGACCAACCGACCGTGGTTCCTATAACGCGCATGCTCAAATAAAACGGTTATGACAATGTGTTATTAAATAACTGTAATTCGTTTAATTAATTCGACTAATTAGTATGGGATCATTAGAAACGGACTAACAGACAACACCTTCCCTTCCCCTATCTCACTCCCTCAGGGATGGCAAACCGATTCGAACCAAATCGGAAAACCAAACCGAACCCGGGTTTTTTTGTCTCAGAAAAATCGGGGCTGCGATTTCGATTAATTTTTATACGGAATCGGAATCGGAATCTGCTATTTGAAAAGTAATTGGAATCAGAATCGAAAACCGTGCGTTTTTTTAAGAAATAGGAATCGGAATCGGTATCGGTATAAAAATATTTTCTATTCAGATTGATTTAAAAAGCACGAAAATACCGTTATTACAATTAACCAATTTTGGTCACAATCGGAGTAGGCATCGCTAAAATTATTTTTTATTGGAATCGGAATCGGAATCGGAATCTGAAATTTTTTTTTCACCTTTCGGAATTTAAATCGGAATCGGAATTGGAATTGCAGCCCTGCAGTAAAACCGAACCTATTGGAAAATTTTAATTAAAACACCGAACCTATTTTTAATTAAAAATTTAACAAGTGTTTAAACCGAAGCGAACCGAAACCAAACCAAAATCGAATTTAAACCGTTTAGAAGAAAAACCAAACCGAAGAACCGAATCGAACTAAAACCGTTTTCTTTCTATTTAAAAAAAATCCGGTTTTCTACTAAACAGTAAACACCAGAACCGAAAAAGGTTTTTTTTTTTTCAAATTAAAAACGGAACCAAAATCCGAACCGAAACCGGGTATTCATTAACCAAATGCCGATTTTTAAATGGGAAACCGAACTGAAACAAAACGAAACCAAACCAAACTTATTTTAAAAAAAAAACCAAACCGAACTGAACCAAAACCTGTTTTTTTAACGAAAATACCGATTTTGGTTCAGTTTGGTTCGTTTTTGTTAAAATCCCCCCCTGAACCAAAACTAAACCAAACCAAATCAGAATCAAAAAAAAAAAATCGAAACCGAGGCCGAAACCATTTTCAGTTTATTTTAAAAACCTAATCGAATCTGAAACCGGTTCTGTACCAAAAAAAAACCGAACCGAACCGAAGCGTGTTCAAAAATTTGATCGGTACCCAAATCGAACCGAACCCTTCCTGATGGACAACAATTTTGATTGAAGCCAAACCGAATTAAACTTTTCATCTTAAAAAGAAACCGAACCGAACCGAACTGTTTTGATTTTTGAAGCGGTTTGCCATCCCCTCCTCCCTCCCTCCTACACTCCTCCCACCCCCCGGTTTTGCGGTTAAAGGTAGAAAACAATACGTTGAGATTAATAAGTTCTTATTATTAACTTTGTTTATACATGGTTGTAACTTTAAAACTTCTAAAGCTTTCGCCTTGAACTTTAAACAAAAAGTTTTTTAAAGGAAAATAATGAAAATCTCGTAAGTTTTGGAGGAAAAAAGAAAAACGGAACAAAAGGAAGAACAACAAGTGTCTGGCAAAAAAAAAAGAAAAGAAATCGAATGACATTTTCGAATAAGTAGCTTAAGCACATCTGGGGAAATCTGCCTGAATCCCTAAAGGTATTAAAAATAAAAAATAAAATAAAATCTTATGCACGCAAATCAAGGAATTTTTTTTTTTTTTTGTACGCGCAAAAAAAAAATAATGCTGACCCAGTTTTGTTCTGCTTCAAAATAATTAATTTTTTTTGCTGAAGGGAAACATCGATCATTCTCAGCTAAAGGAGTAAAAAAAAAAAAAAAAAAAATTCCCAGAGAAAAAAAAAATGATTAAACATAGCTTCAGTCTGCATAAACGATTCGATTAAACTCCGGCCGCTTAAAAAAAAAAAATGATAGCGTTTGATATTATTTGTTGTACGAAGAATGACAATGTCGAAAAATGTCTAATATAATTCTATTTCACCCCTCTTTGTGTCACAAAATTACTTTTTTGTTCACGGGGAAAAAAAATCGAGACGAGAGAGAGAGAAAGAGAGAGGAAAAAAAAAAAGGAATTCGCAGAGTTTGGAATTTTCCGGTTTGATGTTACAAATCAAAAAGTGCAGAGAGAGAAAAAGGAACGGGAGGAAGAGAGGGAAAAAAGAGGGGAGAGGGGGGGGGGCTTGTTTCTATTGTTTTCAACCCTTAGCTTTCCCCCAGAGACCTGAGAGAATTATTTTCCATATTATGTAAATTGTATATAATTGTCGCAAAATAATACATCTTAATGATGTACTTGAGGCGAAACCTGTTTTCTGATGTGGAAAAAAACCCTTTTTACCGGGATAGTTTGTAATGAAAGGCTTTGAGAGAACATCGAATTCCCAGAACCACGGAAACCAATTTTAAGGAAGCTGACACTTTGCTAACACGTTTGCGTCCTGTAGTGAAAAATATTAAATTGGATTCAACTTGGGAAAACAGATTAAAATAAGATGGGCTTATCGTGTGTATGTAATTTATTTTTCTATTCTTAAAAATAATGGGCGATGCCAAACAACGGAGGATCTAGAATGTTTGTTGAAAGGGCTAGGGGGAAGGGGGAGGGGACAAGAAGCACCCGGAAAGCATTCGTATTCTTAATAATTATACATATTTGTCTTGGAATGGAAAAGACTCGATTTCATAGAACTGAGGCTCCGAGCCGAAACCAAGAAGCTCAAAAATCCCATAAGAACCAAAAAACTAATTTTTTTTTTTTTTTTTTTTTTTTTTTTTTGTGAAAAAAAACTTTCGTTTTTTACCGGAAATTTTTCGTTGATTTCGATTCTGAAAACAGTTTTTTTTTGTGTCTGGCTCAGTTTATGAGACAGAAGCCAAAAAGCAGTGAAAACTGTGGACTTAGTGCGTTTTGTCACTTTTTTCGATTTTTTCGTCTTATTTTGCCCTCTTGCTCAAAAAGCGAATCAGATACAAAAAAACTATTTTCAGATTCGAAATCTACGCAAAATTTCCAATAGGAAATAAAAGTTTTTGTTCTTAAAAAAAAAAAAAAAAAAAAAATTTGGTTTTTATGGGATTTTTTTGAACTAAAAGCTCGATGAGGCACGCTTTTCCATCGAGTAAAAAATTTAAAAAATTCAGGGAAACTTATTTCATACAAATAAAAAAAGTTAAGTGTGGCACCTTTGAAAATCCAATCTTTGCAAAATAAGAACCACTCTGTACTTTATTTTTACACCAAAATTTTTAAAAAATAAAAATACCTGAAAATACCCTATTTTCGGTAGTTTTTGTATTTTTTTTTTTTAAAATATAATCGCACATAAAATTTTAATTTAAGATACCCGAACATTAACACGGAGAAATATAGGCGATTTTAGAAATTTTTTTTCCCCAAAAAAATGCGAAAATGTAAAATTTTAAAGTTTTGCATTTTTTCAATTTTTTTTTTTTTTTTTTTTGTGTCTGGTCCAGTTTATGAGACAGAAGAGAAGCCAAAAAGCAGTGAAAACTGTGGACTAAGTGCGTTTTGTCACTTTTTTCGATTTTTTCGTCTTATTTTGCCCTCTTGCTCAAAAAGCGAACCAGATGCAAAAAAACTATTTTCAGATTCGAAATCTACGCAAAATTTCCAATAAAAGTTTTTGTTCTTAAAAAAAAAAAAAAAAAAAAAAAAAAAAAAAAAAAAAAAAAAAAAAAATTAATTAATTTTTTGGTTTTTATGGGATTTTTTTGAAGTAAAAGCTCGATGAGGCACGCTTTTCCGTCGAGTAAAAAATTTAAAAAATTCAGGGAAACTTATTTCATACAAATAAAAAAAAATAAGGGTGACACCTCCGAAAATCCAATCTTTGCAAAATAAGAACCACTCTGTACTTTATTAATTTTACACCAAAATTTTTAAAAAATAAAAATACTTGAAAATACCCTATTTTCGGTAGTTTTTGTATTTTGTTTTAATCGCCGTAGTATTTGTATTTGTTTTAATTAAAATTTTAGTTTAAGATACCCGAACATTAACACGGAGAAATATAGGCGATTTTAGAAATTTTTTTCCCCCCAAAAAAAATGCAAAAATTCAATTTTTTTTTTTTTTTTTTTTTTTTTTTTTTTTTGCCCTCAAACAATTTTTGATCCCCAAATCCAACAAACCCTTCAACTGAATCAGGCGGATGATTCTAATGAATAAAAAAGAAAGATTTTGCTTTCTGAAATAAAACCCAACTCGAAAATTAACCAAAGAAATTCATTAAGAGCTACCCCTTTGTTGCTTCTGCGGACGACGGTGTTTGAAATGAAGTAAAAAGCTACCCCCTACCCCTTACACACACGCACTTGATAAAAAGATTTTCACGACAATAAATCCCACCATCAACACACTCCTTTCAGTGAAGCCCACTTGAGATAGTAAACAATAAAACACATAATGAAAGTACCTGGTGAAAGTTATATCGGGATAAAGAGAAAGAGAGAAGGAAAAGCTCAAGAGGAAAAGAGAAAACCGAGCAGTGTAATTCCGACAAGGGGGACGAAAACAATAGACGTATAGGAATGTACAATGACATACCCTCCTGGTCTGTGTTGAGATTTGTACTTGGGGTTGGGACTAAGGAGACAAACCGGGGAGATCTATTTGTACACCCCCAACAGTGATTTCGCTTTTTCTTTTGTTTCGCCGAAAAATCGGGGACGGGGATCGTATTAAAAAAAAAAAGAAGGCCCTAGTAGCTTTATTAAGAAAAAACTTTCTCCTTTCGCCTGGAGGTCATTTCCTGCTCAAACCGGAAGTAGAAAGATATTTTTCAACCTTTTTCGTTTCCTCGTTACCTCCCTCCCAAAGGAGTAAATTAAAAAAAAAAAAAAAAAAAAAAGAAGGAGAGGAGAACCGGCAATGACCTTCCGTGAAAATAATAATTTTCCAGCGAATTCCTCTTGACTCGCAAAAAATAGGTTTACGACGTCACGGCGGGTTGAATACACGATGGCTTTTTCACTTTCCTATTCAGCAGTTTGCAACAACTTGAGGATTAATGTAACAACTGCTTTAAAAGGTCAAAAGCTCATCAAAGTATTTACCATCGTTAAACTAAAATAAGCTTTTGGTGATTTTAAACTTGCCTTTTAAACGAGGAACTAAAGTTATTTTCCTCCGATAAACAAGTCATGCGTTTATTCGCCCATGAAAATTTACACAAGGATGTGTCATGTTTCGGGACGAAGCGTTTTCAAACAAAACCCCCGGAACATGATTTCGGGGTATGTTTTCTTCTGGTCGAGTGCAGAAAAAAATTCGGGGAAAAAGAAATCAAATAGCAAATGTTTAAACGGCGAAAGTTGAAGAACGGGGAAAAAAACCGGAAAGGAGAAATTTGGAACCGAATTTTACGAAAGCCCTCAAGGGTCAAGTGTCTATGTATTTTTTGTATTGTTTGTACCGAAACTGACACGTTTTGGTTCATTGCCTGTTCCGGAATAAGCAATGTCTGTACCGTAACAATGTATAATAAGTAAATTGCCTGTTCCGGAACAAACAATATTTTATTCATTGTCTGTTCCAAAACAAGCAATGTTCTGCAACCAAAATCGCTTGTTCGGAATAATCAATGTCTGTTCCTGAACAGTGTTTAATAAGTAAAATGCCTGTTCCGAAACAAGCAGTTTGTTCTGCAAATAACAGCTTTTAATTGTTCCGGAACAGCCAATTTACTTATTAAACGTTGTCTGTTCCGAAACAAGCAATGTTTGTTCTGCAACCGAAATTACTTGTTCCGGAACAATCAGTGTCTGTTCCTGATCAACGAGTCGTATATAAAAAACCAGCAAAAGCTTTTGCTTTAGCTTGTCAACAATATTTAAATTTATTTGTACTTAATTAAGTTTAAATAAGTTTTGCCAAACTTAATTTACCTTATTTTAACTTAATTAAAACAATAAACTTGTTTAAGTTTATTTAAAGAACGTAAGAGAAAGCAAAAGTTTTTGCTTGTTTTTAAAATACGACTCAATGTTTAATAAATAAATTGCCTGTTCCTGAACAGACAATTTTTTTTTTCATTGTTTGTTCCGAAACAAGCAGTGTTTGTTCTGCACCTGTCAGCGTTTAATAATTAAATTGTTTGTTCCGGAACAGACAATTTAGTTATTGAACGTTCTTTGTTCCGGAACAGACAACTTTTTGTAAGTAAATCGCCTGTTCCAGAACAGACACTGAATGAAACGATTGTCTGTTCCGGAACAAACCATTTAATTATTAAACGCGCTTTCAGTTCCAGAACAGACAATGAATTTAAAATTGTAAATTCTGGAACAGATAATCAATAAAAAAATGTCTGTTCCGAAACAAGCAATCAGGGATGGTATGCCGAATAGATTTTAATCGGAATCGGAATCGGAATCAGATTCGATCGATGGAAACTAATCGGAATCGGAATCGGTATCGGAATCGCGAAAATTTTTCGAGTAATTTAAAATCGGAATCGGAATGGGCATTGGCAACGGAAAATTTTTCTCGTAGTTTAGAATCGGAATCGCATTGGTAAAATCATCGAGCATCACTGGAATCGGAATCGGAATCAGTATCAGGGGTCAAATTTCTTCCAGATACAATGAGTAATTTTACAAACGAAGTCGAATTTTCCATTAAAAACTTGAAAAAAATGAGATATTTTTAAAACAAAATAAGCAGGGATGGTATGTCGAATAGATTTTAATCGGGATCGGGATCGGAATCGGAATTAGAATCGATCCGAGGAAACAAATTGGAATCGGCATCGGAATCGGAATCAGATTCAATCGATGGAAACAAATCGGAATCGGAATCGGAATCGGAATCAGCATGCCATGTCCTGCAAGCAATGTTTGTTCTGGAACTGACAGCTTTTAATAATGAAATCGTTTGCTTCGGAACAGACAATGAATAAAACGATTCTCTGTTCCGGAACAAACAATTTAATTATTAAACGTGCTGTCAGTTCCAAAACAAACATTGCTCGTTCACAAACAGACAATGAATTTAATATCGTGAATTCTGGAACAGATAATCAATAAAAAAAATGTCTGTTCCGAAACAAGCAATGTTTGTTCTGGAACTGACAGCTTTTAATAATTAAATTGTTTTTTCCGAAACAGACAATAAAAAAAAATTGTTTGTTCCGAAACAGACAATCTAAAAAAATTATCTGTTCCAGAACAAGCAATGTTTGTTCTTAAAGTGACAGCTTTTTATAATTAAATTGTTTGTTCTGGAACAGACAATCAATAAAAAAACTGTCTGTTCCGGAACACTCAATTTATTTATTAAACGTTTTTTTTTTTCGGAACAGACGACGTGTCAGTTCCGGAACAGACCATGTTTGTTCCGGAACAAACAATAAAAAAAAAAAACATGGATACTTGACCCGTCAAGGCTTCCGAAGAATTTACTATTGCGGGTGCCAAAAAATTCGATGACAGGAAATTCAAATATCGACTTCTGATGTCAAAGAATGATCTTTTGTTAAGTATGAGACTTTGGCATCTGCATTTTTTTCCCTTTTAAGACATAGGCTTTTCCTTCAAATTTATCTCCATTCATTTTTTTTTATTAGCATTAAGATAAATATATTCCATTCGTGAGAGGGTTGTTTTCTTTTTCTTATTCTTCTTTTTCAACACCCCCTCATTTTTTTTCCTCTCGTTGTTTGATTAGACAGAAAATGACGGCATACAAAAAAATAAAATAAAATCCAACGACTTAAAAAGTATGTACTCCCCGTATATATATATTTTTTTCTTCCTTTTTTTTTTCAATGCGAAAGATTTGCATAACGACTTGTATTGTAAACTGAATAACGTGTTTAGCTAATGGGGAAGCTTTCTATCGCCGGAAAATATTGCACGTTGTAAATAAGTGCTTTCCTTCTTTCGTGATAAATATATGTTTGTGACTTTTATTTTTTCCTTTTTTTTTTCTTCTTCTTGTTCTCCTCCTCCGATTTTACGCGAAGAAAGGTCAAAAAGGAAAACAACGGCTCTAACAGTATTTTTTTTTTTTTTTTTCTCCTTGTAAGTACGAAATATCGGGTTTTCCTTCCGCGCTTTTAATCTCTCGATTAACTCCGGTTCCTTGATATTAAATCTCGAAGACGGGGAAAACGAGCCAAGAAAATATTTCGTAAGGTAAGCATAACACGGCCCCGCTTTGTTAATCAAGTAATGAGTTTTCTTCAAGTTTCTATTCACAAGGAAAAACCGGGTTGAAGATTTATATTTCTGTCCTAGTTTTTGACTTTAACGTAACGTTACGATAACGAGGTTTTCTTTTTTTTTTTTTTTTTCCCAAGAAAAGTTTTTTTAAAAGGGAGAAAAATTAAAATTCAAACTCGGGATGTTTTTAACAAACTTAAGAGATTTCCTTCTTTTAACTCTATGAGTTGGTTGTGTGTGTTTTTTTTTTTTTTTGTTGGATTTCCGATGGCAATTTGCCCTGGTTTTTCATACCATGCTTTTCTCTCCCGGGTTTTCTTATTCATAGCCCATTTCCATTAATCTCCTCCTTACTTCGAGACACGACTCAATTTAATTAAGTTTAACCGAAACGAAATGAAAATGGAAGTTTTTGTTAATGTTTCGCTTTCGGGAGGAAGGGGGGAGGAAAAAGCATTTTTTTTTTTTTTTTTTTTTGCTGCTTCTTTTTTTAGCAATTAAAAAAAGAAAATTGGTCTTTCAGCATAAAATGATTAAAAGAATGTTGTTTAAAGGAAATAAGGCATAATTTTTTTTTTTTTTGGATACAGCGTGCCCCAGGGAAAAATTGTGGTTGAAAAAATAAGTCCTTTAAAGGATGTAGAGTAGGGAGTCTTTTATTTTGGCAAATTTCGAATTTCAAATCGTGTACCCCCGAAAATGGTTCTCCGAATTTTTTTAAATTTTTTACTCAACGGGAAAGCGTGGCGACTTGAGCTTAAAGTTCCAAAAATTGCCATAAAAAAAAATCAACATTTTTTTTTTTTTTTTTTTTTTTTTTTGCAAAAAAATGCGGAAAATTTACGACGAGAAACCGCATTTTTTTGCGAAAATAAATTGTCGATTTTTTTTTGAGCCCAAGTCCTAAGAAATTAGAAAGTTGTCACGTGACTTTTTCTTACAAAAAGTAAAAAAAATAGTGAATTTTTTTTTTTTTTTTTTTTTTTTTTTTTTTTTTTTTTTTAGCTCTGGGGTAAAAAAATAACAATCGAATCCCGTAAATCATTAACGTGAAAAACTGTTTCCATATTTCGAACATAAGTCACGAAAAAGTATAATCGAATTTTAATTTCAAAAAAAACCAGCACGGGGAAAAAAAATTCACCGGTCATAGGCTAGTGTTTTTTTTTTCTTTTGTTCAGTTTTTATTTCGAAAGCCTCTCCCTAACCATCACCGGGCGTGGTGTCCAATAAAATGCAAATCTATTCTGTAATGTTCCTTCTCTTTAATTTCGGTTAATTCATTTTTAAAAAATACGTTTCCGGTTTTTTGGTGACCAACGGTTTGACCGTTTCCGTTTAATTTAATTTTTTTTTTTCGCACCGGGGTTTTGTGAGTTGGATAAAAAAGTACAATAGGATCGCTCTAAACCTCAAAAAATTAAATGTTATTTTTTTTTTTTTTCGAAATGAGATTTCAATTTACCAGAAGCTTGTTGTCGGAATGGAACTGATAGTTTGTTTTGTGAGGGCATTTTCCTGATTTTCCCCCGTCGGATATGACAGGTACAAGTGGATGTTCCGAAAAGTGTGAAATGTAATTTTTTTTTTTTCGATTGGAAATCCGCGAATGATTGCATTTTTATTTTCGAGCACAGGATAATTGATGAAGAATGTGGTCATCGAAAAATTAAAAATGGAAGAGAAAACGTGAAAAAAAAAAAAAAAAAAAAAAGCATTTTAATGGAGTATATGCCGTCGCAGTTTTTTTTTCCTTTCACCTTCGACTTCTTTTTACTGTTGATTGGCTTGGACTCAGAAACCTGAAAATCGAGTAAAAATTTTCTACTAACTTTTTAGGGATCAGGCATTGAGGCATTTCCAGGGGTACAGGAATTTTTTGTAGGAATCCAGCAAAAGGATTTTTAATTTCAAATGGATAATGCAGATCATAAAAAAGATGGAGCCTTATTGCTCAGTGGAGTGTGTCAAAAATCAAAAATTTTGGATTTTCAAAATGTCTGGTAGCGCAATCGCTGTGGTTTATCTATTGCAAAAAATTATTCCTTTTCGATTGACTGACTTAACTATCGAAATCTACGTTAAAAATCCGATAGGAAACGGTACTTTTTTCACAAAAATCGAAAAGTCAAATTTTCATTTCTTATGGGATTTTCCAAAATTTTGGCCCTCTTGCGCACCCTCAAGAGTTTGTCTTTGAAAAAAATTCCACGAAATTTAATTTCTGCTGAAATTATTAAAGAGGATCGCAGATGAGTAACGCAGACTTTAAAATTTCGCTTAGATTTTGAAATTAAGCCTTTTGCGCCACTCATCTTCATTTTTCGTGCAAAAACAAACTTAACTTTTCCAATTTCCTCCTCCTCCTCCTTCATGATTTAAATCTTAATCCTAAAAAAATTTTTCAGGAAAAAAAAAAGAAATTGTGGCATTGCATTAAAAAACATCTTGATTATCCTCCCGGTACTTTCATTGTGTAATTTTTTTTTTTCTTCCTTCTCTTTTTCTCTGAATCGGATATTATATTAATTCAGCAACACAGCAAGGAAATGCAAAAAATGCGTAACGTAACGAGATCCTTTTTTTAATATTAGAAATTATTAAACCGGTTTAATGTTAAGCAAAAAAAAAAAAAAAAAAAAAGTCATTTTCGCTAAAGAAAGTTTTAAATTTTTTTCGAAATTCTAAATATAACTTCCTTGTTTTTTTTTTTCTAAAGAAACCTGATATCAAACTCGAATTCCAGCATCCCGGTCTCGCCTTTTTATTACTTCTCCATTTTTGGGGGGGGAGGGAGAAGAAAAAAAAATTAAAAACTCACCGACTACTTTAAGGAGGACGCCGTCGCTGTAGCGTTTCGCTGCTATGTTTTCAGCAACACACGTGTAATTGGCTGTATCTTGAAAACGAGCTTGACTAATGAGCAAATGCCCTTCGGTGCTAATTATGATATTAGTATCCGGTTCCAAGACAGCTCCATTTTTAAGCCAGTAAACCTTAGGTGTTGGCACCCCCAACGGCGGAAGACATCGTAATTCGGTTTGCTTATCCAGTTCTACGCTTATCGGGTACGGAGGCTGCTCGAAGTTCTTTTTCAGATCTGTAACAAGGATATAAATTATTTTATTACAACATTTATTATTTTACTATAATATTTTCTTTTTCGGGGGTATGTGAAAATGATCATCATACACGACTTGGCTTTTAGATCCCTAGAGAAAATAACGATACGTATTAATTAGAATGAGTATTAATGGTTTCGAATCGTTAAAAGAGGAGCGGTTTCGACTCGGGTTTAAGGGGATTTCGGATTTACTTAGGTTGTAATCGGAAATTCTACGCTTCATAATGCGATAATTAGTTAAGTTACAGAATTATTGCTATCTCGCGTCTCGTATCTCCGGGAGATTTGTTTCCTCGTTTTCCTCCTTTTAACTCATGACCCGATTTTCGTTTTCTTCGTTGGGATGGATTTTGTACGCTAAAAACCGACTGCGGGGGAAAAATCGGTGGCGGAGGTACTGTACGAGGCTCAACGAATTGGCGGAATAAACCGTTGATTTTTGCATTTTTCGGGATTTAAAAAAAAAAACTGCCATTAAAACTTAGCTAAAAAAACATGAAAATTTCCGTATGCCAAGTGTCGATGCTATAAAAGGCAGAAAATTGAAATTTGAATAACATTGTTTTCAGGGCATTAATTTCGTGGTGAAGTATGTTGCAGTAACATGTTCTGGCAACCTGTTGCTGCGTTAGAAACATGTTGCCAGCATGTTGTAGCTTAAAAACATATCGTCATCATGTTGTTGCTTAGAAACATGTCACCACCATGTTGTGCCTTAGAAACATGTCGTCAACATGTTGTACCTCAGAAACATGTCGCTAACATTTTGTATCTTAGAAGCAAGTCGCCAACTTTAGCAACATGTCCCCAACATGTTGTAGCTTAGAAACATGTCGTCAACATGTTGTGCCTCAGAAACGCATCGCCAACATGTTGTAGCTTAATAACATGTCGCCAATAGCTTAGAAGCATGTCGCCAACATGTTGTACCTTTGAAACATGTTGTACCTCAGAAAGTATCGCCAACATGTTGTAGCTTAAAAACATGTCACCAATAGCTTAGAAAACATGTCGCCAACAGCTTAGAAACATTTTGCGGCAACATGTTGCAGCGTTAGAAACATGTCGCCACCATGCTGTACCTCTATCGGAACATGTCGTCAACATGTACCTCAGAAGCGTATCGCCAGCATGTTGCAGCTTAAAAGCATATCGCCAGCAGCTTAGAAACATGTCGGAAACTTGTTGTACCTTAGAAACATGTCGCCAAAATTTTGAACCTTAGGAACATGTCGCCACCATGTTGTTATTTAGAAACATGTCGTCAACATGTTGTGCCTCAGAAACATGTCGCCAACATTTTGTATCTTAGAAGCAAGTCGCCAACCTTAGCAACATGTCCCCAACATGTTGTAGCTTAGAAACATGTCGTCAACATGTTGTACCTCAGAAACGTATCGCCAACAGCTTAGAAGCATCTCGGCAACATGTTGTACCTTAGAAACATGTCACAAACATTTTGTACCTTAGAAGCAAGTCGCCAACAGCTTAGATATATGTCGGAAACTTGTTGTACCTTAGAAACATGTCGCCAAAATTTTGAACCTTAGGAACATGTCGCCACCATGTTGTTACTTAGAAACATGTCGTCAACATGTTGTGCCTCAGAAACATGTCGCCAACATTTTGTATCTTAGAAGCAAGTCGCCAACCTTAGCAACATGTCCCCAACATGTTGTAGCTTAGAAACATGTCGTCAACATGTTGTACCTCAGAAACGTATCGCCGACAGCTTAGAAACATGTCGGCAACATGTTGTACCTTAGAAACATGTCACCAACATTTTGTACCTTAAAAGCAAGTCGCCAACAGCTTAGATATATGTCGGCAACATGTTGTAGCTTAGAAACGTGTCGCCAACCTTAGCAACATGTCCCCAACATGTTGTACCTCAGAAACGTATCGCCAACATTTCGTACCTTTGAAGCAAGTTGCCAACAGCTTAGATATATGTCGTCAACATGTTGAAGCTTAAAAACGTGTCGCCAACATATAGCTTAGAAACGTACCGGCAACACGTTGTACTTAGCTTAGAAACATGTTGCCAACATGTTGGAGCTTAGATACATGTCGCCAACATGTTGGAGCTTAGATACATGTCGCCAACATGTTGATTTAAGAACATGTCATGTGTATATTGAAAAATGAAAGATAAAAATGTTGCCAACATGTTTCTATGCTGCAGTATGTTGGCAACATGTTGCTACATAATCTTCTGTAAAAATGTACCATGTAGAGATTTAGAAGTCGAAATTTTGCTGCCATTCATATTTTTCTTAATCGAATTTCCTCGGCAAATTTTCAAACGTCCACATTTGTGTGGCAAATTCGGATGAAACATTTTGAAACATCCAAATTTTGCTGGCAAATATTAAGTGGACATATACACATGTATACGAACGAAACGAATACAATGCTTTCAGCGAACAAATTCGCTAAAGAAAAAAAAAATTTCCTTCTTAAACAAATAAAAGCGTTAAGTGAGGATTGGATTACATATATAAGCACACATCCACACATGTCTGCATGATTTTATTCCCTTTTTTTTTTCTTTCCTCGTAACAAGCCACCCTTGTTGTTTTCACGTTCTCTGCACTTCCTCCAGGAGTCCATTATCTAAACGGCGGTCAGTGTTTGCATAAACCACGGAAGAAAACCCCAAATTAATGTTTGAGGATAGGGAAGGTTTTCGGCTGATTTTAATCATTTATCGATACTAATTTATCAATCTTCAGACGGGGATCTGTCACTATCAGATCTTAGACCCTTCCCTCCGGTACGTAAATTGGGGAATAAACTACGCCGCGATGGCAGGAGTAAAGTAGGATGCCATTAACGTAATTTTATGAATTTGATGTTTGGATGGGGTGGGGCTCTTTTATAAAGGTACGGTCGGATTATTTTTTGACGATCTGTTTTTGGAGAGTGAATCGCCGAAAAGTATACATGGAAAAAGAAGGTGGAATAATCATCGATGAGGTTTCTTTTTTTTTTTTTTTTTTTTGTAAGTTTAGCATAAAATTGCAGTCGTGTTTCTTCAAAGTCATTTTTTTAAAAATAGATATTTACCAAATCGCAAGCTATCAAAAGTAAGCGAAAAGCCATTTGCTTTCAAATTCCAAAACTTACGGAGAAAAATATCGCATTGGAATACAATGGAAATCCAACAGCAAACCTCTCAACTCCACAAACTCACAAAATATCTATTTTTCCTTCGGAAAAAAAAAAAAGTTAGTGAAAGCCGTTAAAAGTCTCCCAGCTGATTCCTAGCAGCGGGGGGCCCTGAATTACGACCTCATTATGGCGGGGGTTTGAGGGAGGCAAAAGGATGATTTTAACGATCGGAGAAGTATAAATATATTCGGAATCGGATGATAAACAAAAAAGGGATGATATCGCGGGGGAACGGGACGATATAAATCAAAGATTCTGTGTTTGGCAGAATCCTCCCTCAACCCCCACCAAAATTCACCCTTCCGCCTCACTAACCGTCGAATAAAAGAAATTTCATATCTATAAACTTTTTTTTTTTTTTTTTTTTTTTTTTTTGAATTTATTTCCCGGCGAGGTTTTATGGTTTCGGGAGGTTTTTACGATGTTTCGAAAAAAAAAAAAGGCAAAACTCGATATAAAAATTATTATATTACGATTTGACGCTCTCGTTATCCCAATGCGACCCATTCATTTTAAATGAAGAACTTTTTTTTTTTTCCTAGAATTTCATGTCATTTGAGAATTCAACGGATTAAAAAAAAAGTTTAGAATTTTTTTTTTTTTGAAAAACAAAAGCATCAACCGTCGCTCATTATTCCGGCTCATACCTTAGGAAACGAGTTAAATATTACATAACATTCAACGTTCCCAGAGGTCATGTCATTTGGACAGCTAACTTGTAATTATGCCACGTGATCTCTTCCTAATCAAGTTTCGAGCTTCCTCTGGATGCTGAAAATATTAATGAAGCATCATTTACGTTCATTATTCTTATTATTAGCAACTTCCGATTTTTCGACGAATTAATAAATTTTCGAAATTAAAAAGAAAATTTTTATTAAAGGAATTATAATGGGCCTGCACACCGAACCCGGAAGCTTTCCCCGGATAATCACCCGATCTTTTGTGTTAAAACTTGAACTTTCGGTTGAAACCAAGAGGATTTTGATCTAATGTATATCCCCCTCCTCCTCCTCTTCCCTGCCTCATCCCCTTTTCGCCATACGAAAACCTCGAAATTAAAATCGTAAATAATATTCTGGTAGTGGAATAATGTTTTCCGGGGACATTAAAATCTAGGAAGGAATTATTATGGTTTTATTGCGTTGTAGAGGAGGAGGAAGCTTTTTAAAATACAGCCTGTTTCAAAAAAAAATAAATAAAAACTTTTTTTTTAAATAATAGAATTTGAGATCCCCTTTTTTGGTGCGGAATTAACAACAAAAAAAAGGGAATTAATTCGTTTGAATTTAAAAACCCCCCCGAGTGGGAACAATGCATTTATAGAAATCTGTAGGTCCGAGTTTAACCTCTATCAATACGGTTATCTCAAATGGAAAACAATGGACGGAATACAAGAAATGGGCCGAGCTATGACCGATGTTTCCAATTCTGTTTAATTAACGACCTGACGCATTCGATCGCCCCCTATTACGTCTCTTCCCGGTTCTTTTACCCCTTTCAAAAAAAAACGTGTGTATGAGTAGCACTTTTCACGTTCGTTTTTTCGCTCCTAAATTTGAACTTTTAGGATCAGTAAAAGAGACCCCTTGAAGTAAACCTTTAAGGTCTGTCACTCAAAAAGTGATAATAACATTTATGGACTAACGCTCGAAAAGTGACGTCCAAAATCAGTATGGCTGCTGTCAAATCATAATGCAAACAGCTTTAAATGATCGTTGCATTTGAAATAAAAACGATGTTTTCAATTCAGGCTGCGATTTCACAGCAAAATCTCGATATTTTGACGCTGAGGCCGATTTTGCCGCGGCCGAGCGAAGTGCGGTGCGGCAAAATCGGACCTAAAAAGTCTCCCTTTAGATTCTAGCAGTGAAATATACTATTTATGCATATTTGATTTCGTTGTAAACAAATAAATTTTGAAGTAGTTTTCGACTTCACCGCTAGAGTGCTCTGATACTATCGCCTGCAAAATTTTCGGAGCTTTTTGTTTTTTATTTATTCACAATAAAATTAAATAAAAGAATACATCAACAATGGGTCTATTTCTAGAAGTGTAAGTATAACGCATTTTAATGAAACCCTATCTTCATTTTACCTCGTTCATCAATAGAATATGCGATTTAAAAAAAAAATAGATTAAATTAAGAGATAATTATTTTTCAGATATTTATTTAAATATACCAAAATAAATTTCCATGGCTTAGAACTTTTTTTTTGGAGATACAAATTAGAAATCTGGCTTCGTAGCGAACTTCATAGTGATACTGGCATCTTTCCTTCAAAATTTCAGATTCTCAGGTAGTAAAGAAACTCCGGAAAACGCTTTGGAAAATATATTCCCGACATTTATTTTTGAAAACGTTTTCCGGAGTTTCTTTACAACCTGAGAATCTGAAATTTTGAAAGAAAGATGCCAGTATGAATATAAAGTTCGCTACGAAGCCAGATTTTTAATTTGTATCTCCAAAAAAAAGTTTTAGGCCAGGGAAATTTATTTTGGTATATTTAAATAAATATCTGAAGCCTTCTTTTAAAATACTCCTATATGTTAAAATCGCGCGGTTTTGTGGTAGCCAAAACCGTTCTTCAGAAAACGCGATTTGGGGTAAATATACATTCTCGAAATTGAAAGTTGCCAAAATAAGGGATTTTCTAATGAATTCGATTTCAAAGCCAGAAGAAGCTAGCAGAAGTTGCTTTCCAGCTGAGAATGAGTAAACTTAATGAAGGCACTTCACTACCTCATCTTAATTGGCTACGTCGGAGATTCCCTGGGGATATCGTAAATAAGTATTTTTCAATTTTTTTTTTTTTTTTTTTTAACAATCTTAATTTCTTTACTGACAATAAAGACATCCTGCTTTTTATGAATATTCTGATGAAAAAGCCTCTTTTTTTCCTGCGCGCATATCTTTTATCCTCCTTCCAGTTGAAAAGATTCACGGAGAAATGAAAGAGTTCTTTCCTTCGAATTCATCAGATTTGTCCGTCCGTCCGTACAATATTTTTCAATAGGCTCCGTATTATTATTACTCCTTTTTTTTTTTATCGATTTTTGGGAAAAGGGAGAAACCCTTTAAAAAGGGCAAAAAGAAAATCAAATGCGAAACAAAAAAAAAATCTTGGAAGGAATGATTCACTCCATTTCCATATTCATTGGTAGATGAAATACCCGGGTCACGAATAGAGACAGAAAAGCCCGGAAATGTATAAATCTGCTATTATTCATGGTTACCGATGAGCTTATTGCATGGTAACTGACTCACAAGACCTCATTGAGGTTAACCATTATAACAAGACACGTCCGTTTGAAGAGAAACCGATTAATCAATTGCTTAATACCAAAAACATCCTACCCTTTGAGCTTAAAATTCCCTTGTTTATGTGTAACATATGGTCAATGGGTTTCTGGTAATGGACCCCGGCCCACGGTAGGAATCGACGTTTCCGCTTGCGTGATGGAGACCATTCTTCTTGTTTTTTTCCCCCGATTGCGAAATGGAAGTCGATACTTTTTTTGTGTTCCCTCCCGATTTTTCGGTCCTTTCGAGCCGCCGATCTGATCAAGATACAGTATCACCCGTGGGCTGAACGGTTAAATGAGTTACGATCGATTATAATCAGGTTTTCCGATGTCATTAAAATATGTTAACAAGATCCTGTCCGAATAAATAATTGACTAATTTATATAGAATACTGTTTATATACTGGTCTCATTCGACAAGATCATATATTTTAACAAAATAAAAAAAATATAAGTGAAAGAGTTATTTATTTACCTTATTTTCTACAAAGGGGTTTTTTTTTTTGCGAAATTTTTACGGCAAAATCGTATATTTTAATTTATTTTTTTAAATTAATTTTTTTTTTTTTTTTTTCCAGGGTTGACGTCTGATTGATAAAGTGTGAACCTGCAGGGCGCAAATTAAAGTCGATGGGATGCGTCGCTTATTGGCGAGTGAAGGCGATCAAAAGAGGCAGCGTCCGTCAAACGAGTTTTGAGGAGGAAGCTGCAAATTAAAAGCGCGGCACTGAAAAATGGTGAGTAAAACTGTCACGTCGTAGTGTCATACTAATAGGATTGGAAACCGATAAATTGCGGCTAAGTCGGCCGATTTTTGAGTGTCGCTGGTGTTTAATGACGGCGGGTGTGGGCATCGCGATGGGGGATGTCCTGGAGCGGAGAATCTCGCTTCATCTTGTTCGGGAATCGATAACACCACTTTTTGTGGCTAGAAAGTCTGATTTCCCGGGAAATTTGTGAATCCGGGATTCGATATTTCCCGTTTTTGGGGAAAAATAGTTTCCCGGGGTACGGAAAATTGAAGTTCAATGGGGTCCCGGGTAATTCCCGGGATTCTCCATGAATTTTCAAGAATTTTTCCGGTAATAAAAAAAAAAAGACGGGAAAAATTTCGAAAAATTCGAATTCCAGGGGTCGGGAATAAAAGAAACTCAAATAAAAAAAAAAAATTCCAAAAAAATAAAATAAAATAAATTCAAATAAAAAAAATAAAATTAGAATAAAGAAATTCAATGAATGTTGAAAATTCAAATTTGAATTAATTCGAAAATTTTCTCAGGGTCCCGGGAATTCCCGGGACGGAAAATCCCACGCAGAATCTCTCTTTTTGACCTATCCTCAGTAGGTTGAGCCAAAAATTCAAATTTTGAATTATAATTTTTTGAATTTTTTGAATTTAAAAAATTTTTCAAATTAGAATTTTCGGATTTTTTGTCCCGGAAATTACCGGAACCCTGAGAAAATCTTCAAATTAATTCAAATTCGAATTTTCAAATTTGAAAATGCCTGAATCTGTGCCTTTTGGGGTAACTGTTTTTTTCCAGGTTTTTGAAGTCGAAAAAAGAGTGACTTTTAAAATTTTGAAAAGCTCATTTCATGGCCAAAAAATGAATTTTTTTTGAGTTATGAAAAAAACGATGGTTTCCTATCAAAACTTTTGCGTCGAAAGTCAAAAGAATTTTTTTTTGCTACGTTTATTGCACTAAATAGTAATTTGAGTTTAGCCACCTTCGGGTTTTTTGTGAAACGGAACCAGAAAACGTTTTTTGGACTTCATATTCGTAATCTACGTGAATTTTCCGATTTGATACGATTTTTTTTTCCCGTAGTACAAGAATATAATTTTTTAACCATCAAACGATGTTTTTCAAAATTTTCAAGGTCCGTATGTGACCTGAAGACATCATTTTGAAAATATGAAAAAAAAAAAAAAAAAAAAAAAAAAAAAATTGGGGATAGTAGTAACAGCAAAAGACACCCATTCCAGCGTCGGGCATTTTTCGGGTTCCAAAAATTCGTCTTTTTTTATTTTGGCTACCCTAAACCTCAGGCACCAAAATCCAAAGAAAAAAAATTAGAAGTTGGCGCGAATCAAAATCAACGCAGGCGACCTATTGCGTTACATCCAATCACACCATGGCACAGTGGTCTATGAGAATAGGGATAAGCGGAAAAAACCTCCTTAAAAAAATTTTCTTTTTGATGAGATATTTGTATGCGAATTTGTTTATGGATAACCAATGAATCATGTTTCACTATTAAAATAAATTAAACATGTTTATTCTTGATGTATTATGACCTGAAAGATAGGTAAAAATTAGGCTAATACTCAGTGCTCTTCAAGCGCGTGTTGAAATCAAGTGATTTTTTTTTTACAGATTGAATTTGAAAAAAATTGCGATCATGGATGCTTTCCAGATAGGTTAGGGTGTAGAAAATTTGCATTTTTGGATTAAGCATTCAAAATTAAAAGGGCATAACTACCTTTTGAAAAATGATAATTTTTTGTAGCAAAAAATTATTTTCGTTAAAGTTTTAAAAAAATGTGCGCGTAATACCTCTTCCGTCCTAGCATAAATTAAATGTCTATAGTGTGGTCTAATAATTGGCGAAAAAAAATTCTGCGCAAGTTTGCGCTTTTAGGAGTATTGCACCAAAACGTAAAATTTGGCTACACTTCAATTTCTTTCATTCTTGCTTTTACAGAGAAAGTAACAAATGGCGATATTTTTTAGTTGTGGGGAACAAACCCTCGTGAAAATATTACTTTAAAAAATGACAGAATTTTAAAAACTATTTGCGCAGCTTTGGGAAAAAGGGCGCAAGTGACGATATCATAAGAGATGCAGAAGTGAAAATTAGATCGGTGTGTTAAAAAATTTGTAAAAAATATCAGAACTGCGGAAGAAAGAAAGAAAAATTTTTAAAAACTAATGAGGAATGGTTGAAGAGTGAATTAGTCTTCTGTCAGTAAACTGATGCTGAGGAAATTTATTACTTGGTTCGCATTTTCATCTTTAGTTAATTTCTCAGTTGGACTTTTATCTTATTTTATTTTATTTTACATTATATTATTTTGCTTTTTTTCCCTTTTTTTTTTAATAGTTCAGCTTTTAATTTTGTCTACTTGATTATTTCTATTTTGGTTTCAAAATAGCGGCTTTAGTGGATCTCTGATCAAAAATCTAACCGTGTTTTTGAGAATATTTTCGGGGTAGAGGATTCCGAATCTGAAATAATTTTTCCAAAATTCGAATTCCTTATGCCCGTACTGCGGCTTTGGTGGACCTCTGATCAAAAATCTAACCGTATTTTTGAGAATATCTTTGGGGTAGAGGATTCCGAATCTGAAATAATTTTTCAGAAATTCGGATTCCTTGAACTCGTACTGCGGTTTTGGTGGACCACCGATCAAAAAACTAACCATATTTTTGAGTATTATTTAAATAGTCGATAAAGCAATTTGATCGGTTCTCCGATCTCATTTTTTTTTAAATTTTGGTGTTTCTAAAGTTTTGAATCTTGGAAACGACTCCTCAGGTTTTGGAAAAAAGGGGGCTTGAATCTAAAAAGGGTTAAATTTTCATAAATGAAAAGCGAATTTAGTGTAGATAAACCACGTAATGACGAATGACGTAATTTTGAAGCGAATTTTCCAAAAATAAAAAAATGTCCGCCATATTGGATCCGCCATTTTGAATTTTCAAAATCTGATCTCAGATTCGAAATCAGCGTCCTCAAAAACCCAAATGACGTAATTTTGAAACGAATTGTCCAAAAATTTTAAAAAAAGTCCGCCATATTGGATCCGCCATTTTGAATTTTCAAAATCTGATTTCAGATTCGAAATCAGCGTCCTCAAAAACCCAAATGACGTAATTTTGAAACGAACTGTCCAAAAATTTTAAAAAAAGTCCGCCATATTGGATCCGCCATTTTGAATTTTCAAAATCTGATTTCAGATTCGAAATCAGCGTCCTCGAAAACCGCAATAGCCTTAAAATAATCGGTTTTGGATTATATCTGTAGTTTATACCGCTTTTTCAGTGTCTGCAGACCACTGTGCATGGAAATGCCGAAAAACCCATAACCGCTAATGTTGTTCTAAAAATTCAAAAATTTTTGCTTTAAAATGCAGAAAATCAAATCCGACAATTTTTTTTTTTTTTTTTTTAAGGCGTTCAAACACTGACAAATATACGATTTCGAGTCGGTTCTATTAATGTTTTGAGTTGCATAAAGTCTTGAGTTGCAATAAAACCAATTTAAATGACGATCGCTCGAGATTTAATAATAAAAAAAAAAAAGACGTTAAAAAAAATATTTACGAGCGTTGTTCAGTCTTTGGAAATTGTCAGCATAAATATTCCCGAATAGACTTCCGTTTTGTGAATCGTTTGTAAATCCGGTAAACAAGAATGTTAATAAAGGAATCGGATCGGGATTTAACGGAGATTTTAACTCGGGTGTTATCTATAATCAAGTGAATGTCAATTAGCGTCAGCGTCAGGAGTACCATAGGGCTCCACCTTTGGGACCTCTTTTCATCGTAGGCTATTATTGTGGCATTCAGTGTTATATTGGGTTTATATCTTAATGATGTGTGCCGCGGTTTTAATTAATTAATGAGCACCGTTTGATCGATGTTTCGAAAACGATAAGGTGGTGAATCCGCTTTTCTTAAGTGGGGATAATTTTTAGGTTGTGATCACGACAAGAGAAGATTGGCTTGATTTTTCCACTCGGCAGGGCATTAATCTTTCTTTCCCTGACATGAAGTGCAAAACCAAGAAGTTTTCTGATTAAGTTTTGGGAAATTACGGAAAATTGCATGCGCCAGGAGTCAGCTGGCAAATCTCAATGTTAAACATGATTGGAGATAGTCTATTTTGATTGTTTTTAAATATGCGGCTACAAGTTTACCCTGCATTTTGGCGTAAACATGTCGTCACATGATTTCGAAAATCAGCCAAAGCTGGAATTATCTCCATGAGATAGTCCCAATCACATCTCTATGAAAATAATCCTTATTGTAGCTCCGTGAAAAGATCCCAATCATATCTCCATGGAGATAATCTCGGTTACATCTACAGTCACATTATCTCCATGGAGATAAGTTATTTGATCTTCGGCGCACAGAATTAAAGAAAAATTGTTGGTATTGTTTTAAATCATACCTCCATGGAGATATCCCCATCATGTCTCCATGAAATGATCCCGATCATATCTCCATGGAGAGAGTCTCGATTATATCCACAGTCATATTATCTCCATGGAGATAAGTTAGTTGACCTCCGGCGCATAGAATTAGAGGAAAAATGGTTGGAGTCATTTTTCATCATATCCCTATGGAGATATCAGCAAAGAATCCCAACCATATCTCCATGGAGATATCTTCTTCTTCTTTTTCGGAATGATTAGGACATGAAGCCCTATGACCCGGCGCCTACCTTTACCAAGTTCGGTTTCTGGTGTAAGGTTTAGGCGTTACTACGTCATAACCCCTTAATGTATCGAGTGACGAGCTCGAAGACGGGGCACTCATATCGCAAAGGTATTTTACGAATGAGCGGGACCTACTTTATTTAGACAGGGAATCCGAACCCTGTGAAACATCGGTCTTCTTCACATGATACACACATGAGTATCAGAGGTGAATGCTGGTGGAAAAAAATCCTGACTGAAATCAGGTTCGAACCAAGACTCCACACGATCGTTCGTTTCGGAGTCGAGCACGCTCGCCACTCAGCCGAGGTCATGTCACATTTCATGGAGATATCCCCATCATATCTCCATGAAAAGATCCAAAGAACAGTCCGAATCATGAGATAATCTCAATCATGTCTCCAGTCGTATTATCTCCATGGAGATAAGGTGGTATATCTCCCCGCACAGAATTGAAAATGATGATGAATAATAGAATCGGGCTGAAAATGATGAAATAAAAAATTGTGTAACATTTAAAAATCCCCATATCTCTCTTTTTCCCAACCGTAAAAACTACCTCTGAATTTTGAGCGAGTCCGGCAATTGCTTAATTTATTACGCGACAGAAATCCGAGCTTTGTGAGAATCAACATCATCCGAAAGTCACGGAATGAAACAAGAACAAAAACCATCGTACATATGCATAAAGCTTTTGTCCCAACGAACTAGAAAATTTTCCAAGTCATAAAATTCCTAAAACGAACACACCTAGTCGTTTGGGAAATCCGCAACAAAAAACGGGAAAAAAAGGAATTTGTTCGTTTGTTTGTTTTTTTCCGGTTGTTGCATTTCGCTGCGATTTGCGAAAAAAGAAAAAAATCGTTTTATTTTTAAGCGACCCCCATTCGAAAACAAGAAAAATATTTATGCTCAAACAAGCTATTCCGTGTTTAAAATAAATTATTCAGAAATTTTTTCGGGGAAAGCGCCGGGAATAATATCGCATTTAAATTATACATAAGAGGAGATGAATAATAGAAAGACACACCTATAACAAACAGTTGTACCTGTCCATCACAGATTACAACCCTTTCCCAAGGGGTGTGAAGCTACCCCTTGATGCCTGGCCTGACTTGTGTCACGAAACGTTTTAAAAATACACGACTCTTTGTCTCGTTCATTCAGAAAAAAAAAAAGTATTATGGTGGTCACGTTGCTTTTTGCCTTTTCCAGATTTTTTTTTTTTTTTTTTTTTAATGCTGATTTAAAAAGCCCAGAGATAAAATTACGTGGAATATAAGATTACAAAATTTTTTTTTCCTCCTGATTCAGCAATATTTGATGAATTTACGTTGGGAATGAATTTTTTTTTTCTAGGTTAGCTTATTACTTTTTTCTTTTTTTTAAATACGGCTACATCCTTTTTCATTAATCTTAAAATCCTCCGACAAGTTACTAGGCACATTCATTTAAAATGAAATAACCGTCATACTCGTTATTCAACAGAATCGTATTCTCAGTTCATTAGAGTAAATGAATAATTTCGTTATATCTTCCGAGCTGGATTACATAAGGAGATCATTAGGGTTCATTTTCTGCTCGCTTTTTTTTTTTTTTTTTTTTTTTTTATTATTATTTTTATGTTTCTGCGATTTTTCGCGCGACGGGAAAATTATTCATCATTTTCGGTTGATTACAGAGCGTGCTAACACCGCTCGAATTTCCACCATTATTTCCGTTTATGTCGATTTTTTATTGTGAGATTTTGTTATTCGGAATCCAAATTACAGAATTCAGCTGTCAGTAGCGGTCATGTTGTTGTGGTCGTGTCAAGTAAAAACCAAGTCATTACTGGCTAGTCAAAACACTTGCGTACAAACTTTGTACACGTATAAAGTAGCCGCAAGTTTGAACACGTATCAACTAGTAGCAAGTTTGTACTCGTACAAACTACGATGGAACAAATATTGCTGCAACTAGCAACCGAACTAACACTAAAGTAAAACAAAGCGATTGTTGTGGGGATGTAGTATTGCGTCTGCTTGACTCAATCAACCGGACTTAGTATGCAACGTAATTCTAATAGTAAAAAGTGAAGTGACGAGCTAAATGCTAATTTCTAACTAACTTGCTGTTCGTTCAGTCGCTAGTAGCTAAAAGGTCGTTATTAGTTGGTTAGCTAACATCTTTAGTAACTAGTAGCCAGCAAGTTTAGTCACTGGTGACTAATACGTTCAGTTGCCAGTAGTTAGTGGTACAGTCGTTAGTAGGTACAGTTAGTAGTAGCTAAAAGGTCACTAGTAGTTCATAGCTAGTAGAAGGTTAATAGTAGCTAATAGGCTACTAGTAGCTATTGCGTTAAGTTGCCAGTAGCTAAAGTTTCTACAGTCGTAGCTAAAAGGTCACTAGTAGTTCGTAGCTAAAAGGTCACTAGTAGTTCGTAGCTAAAAGGTCACTAGTAGTTCGTAGCTAGTAGCCAGTAGGTTACTGGTAGCTAATAGGCTACTAGTAGCTAATAAGCTCAGTTGCCAGTAATTAGTGGTACAGTAGCCAATAGCTGAAGTTACTAGTGGCTAAAGGGTCACTAGTGGTTCATAGCTAGTATCCAGAAGGTTACTAGTAGCTAATAAGTTCAGCTGTCAGTAGTTAGTGGTACAGTCGCCAATACTGAAAAGTCACGAGTACTTCGTAGCGAGTAACCAGCAGGTTAGTAGTAGCTAACAGGCTAATAGTATCTAATACGTTCAATTGCCAGTAGTTAGTGATACAGTCGCCAGTAGCTACAGTTACTACAGTAGTAGCTAAAAGGTCAGTAGTAGATCGTAGCTAGTAACCATCAGGTTACTAGTAGCTGATATGCTACCACTGCTACCATTAGCTGATAGGTTCAGTCACTAGTGAGCCGTTTTCTAATTTTAATGCTTAAAAAAATACGCCTAAAATTTTGCCAGAATTTTGCATGTCCAAATTTTTGGATAAATGGTTCTAAAATTATACATTTTTCATACAAATGTTATTCACTTATTTTTCATAAATTTTATACTTTTTGCATCACTTTTTCGTACGGGAAATCAAGCACCTTGGCAATATGGAGTCAAGCACATCATATCGTTTAAATCTGATCCTCCAGCAGCCTTTTTTTTCTCTCTTTTTTTCAAAGATCTATTTAACTTTAGAGCGCCATAAAAATTCTTTTAATCTAAAAACAAATAAAAATGAGATTGATATACCTTGCTAAACTGCTTACGTTACAAATTCAGAAATGCCGGGTCATTATGATGAATTACAACTCCGGCTACTATTATTACATCACATAATAAACAAAAACACGATATACAAACGCATAAACATGATGTTTCGCCACATCTGTAAAAATGCTTCGCATTTCAGCGTAAGATTTCGTTTTATCGATTAAAAAAAAAAAAAAAAAAAAAAAAAAAAAAATTCTTACTTTAGGTTATTTGAGACGAAATCGTACAACCGGTAGCTGGAAAAAAATTATCAAAAACGATTATGACAAAGACAAAAAAAAATTATTCGAGAAAATGGCTGAGACCCGCCACTGATTATCATAAAGTTTATATTTTTATTGTGCGAACAGACATGTCGGCAGTTTTCAATTTATATTACAATCTGTGTTTCTTAACGTCTTTTCCTACTTGTTTATGTTTTAAGCGGTCATTTTTTCGAAAAACTTGTTTACGACGTTTTTTCGAGTTTATTAGAAAAAAAAAGAGCAAACTCGGAGGAAAAAAAAAAGAGAAGAAATTAAATTCCCTCCCGAGATTATTAATAACCGGGGAGGGAAGAGTTCTTATCAGAGGTCGCATTCCGTAAGGAAATAATGATAATGTGACCTGAGTCTGGAAACTTATCTACCCATGGACGACCCCCCAGCCCAGACAGAAGAGTGATTAGATATTTCTCTTAAGATAAGGTTCGGGAATCGTGTCTCCGGAGCGTGGAGCATGAATTTTAATTTGGTGCGTATTGTTAGGCATTTGAATATAAAATTGATTATAGGATGTAAACTATCCGCGCGCTGTATATGGGATTAATTAAACATATCATGTTTTACCTGGGCTACAAGGCAGCTTGTTTTGTATAATTAGTAGGTGTATTGTTTGAGTTTTTTTTTTTTTTCTCGTATCAGAATTTTTTTCTTTTTTTTTCCGAAAATTTTTATAGATGAGAAGACGTGTCAAAGCAAAGTAATTATGAAGATGTCATTAATTAAAACATTGTGTCCCTTGGACGTCACACGTCAGTCAAAAGCATCTTGAACCGTGTGGTGGGTCCCCATTGTCTTTTCTTTTTCGAAAAAAAAAGGATGACAATCAACGTCATTTTAAAGTCAACGGATAAAAAAGAAGAACAAAAACGTTGTGTGTAATATCAGAGTTTGAAATAGGTCCTTAATTTCCGGGAAGTTCCCTTTTTTTTATATCGAATTCGAACGTAAAAAGGTTAAAGTTTGAGGCATAACTTGGAGAAAAATCCCTGGGTTCGATGAGTATGCCGAAGGTTTTTCAAAAATTTTTTAAAAAAGTAATTTACTCTTTTTTTAGCTAACTAGCTGCTAGCGACTAAATATTTTAGCTACTGACGGGCTGAAACTATTAGATGTCAGCGATTCAGCCTGCGGGCTACTAGCTACTGAACCTGCTAGTTACTAGCTTCTAGCGACCTTTTAGCTAATAGCGTCTGTAGCTGCTGGCGACTGAACCTATTAGCTACTAGTGACGCACTTGTAGCTAATAGTGACTACTAGTAGCTACTAGTGACGCACTTGTAGCTAATAGTGACTACTAGTAGCTACTAGTGACGCACTAGTAGCTACTAGTGACGCACCAGTAGCTACTGACGCACTAGTAGCTAATTGCTATTAATTTCTACTAGTAGCTAATTACATCATTTTTACAACTTTTTTACTACATAATTTTTACAATATTTAGAGCCCATCGCCGTTCAAATTGCAAATAATCCAACACTGGTTTGTAACAATTGCAAAACGTGATTTTCGCAAAAGATCCAAATTGCAAATGTTCCAAAACAAATTTGGATCATATACAATGCCGCGAATTAATATAACGGCTATATTTATATTTATAACGGTTTTATTTATATAAATAAAACGAAAAATACTGTAATATCTGTTACGTTTCATTCACTAGAGATCCTAAAAGAGATTAGCCATTCAGCCATTTCCGGTTTTTCAATTAATTCAAAAAATAAATTCCCGTCTGAAATATTAATTTTTTTAAGTTCACAAAATGGTTCCTGGCTGTTTATATTTACGTTCTTATTTTTCCAGAAAAATTTTTAATGGACCAAAAATTTTCAGAAGAAAAATATCGAAGAACCGGAATTACAAGTATGGCTAATTTCTTTTAGGATCTCTATCATTCACCAGAAATATTTAGTCCGTTCTTCGGTTATTATGCAATCAGGCTTTGAATTAAATTATCATTCCCGTAGACAAACGTAACCGATGGGCAGAAAATTTTTCTTCGCTTAATTTGATTCAGGTAAGCTTGTGAAATATCAAGAAACGTAAAAAAAAATAATTGACGTAAGTCGGAATTTGTTTCGGCGCAAAAACAACATTTTCAAAACTTCTTCGTTCTTGAAATTCCAGAAAGTCCGCCATTTTCTTCCTCGACCCGAAATATTTATTTTAATCTGTTTACATATTTATTTACGTTTATTTTTTTTGCTTTTTCAAAATTCTTTAAAATGGATGTTCGAAATTGAATCTTGTCTAAATCAAATGGATATTATTCACACTATAATAAATCCGGTCGTCGATTTATTTCGAGCCATCGTCAAATTATTAATTTATATCCTCGAATCCGTAGCGGGAAGCCTACACAAATTAGCGGCTTCCAATCAGTTGATTCAACTTTTCATTGTCTCTCTTGTTTTGCTTTGGGTTTTTATATGGAGAAAAAGAAGATGAAAAAAAAAAAAAAAAAAAAAAAAAAAAAAAAACTACCGAGGAAAAAAAAAATATAATAAATTGCCCCAGATTTTGGTGTTTGATGAGATGTGTTCTTTGGCAGTGAACGTGTTTTTTAATTTTTAAGAGGAAGAATCATTGGAAGCAGTTAATCACAGCATCGGAAGATTAAAAAGATACGTATTTTATTACGTCAAAACAGTGTATCAATTTAATATAAAGGCAATGGTATCATGTTTTAACTAGAAGAATTTTTTTTTTCTTTTTTTTTCTCTTTTGCCAAGAAAGAATGTGATTGATGTTGGGGACTAATAGGCGGGAGTCCGTCTTGAATTATGGATTTTTAACTCTTTCGGAGTGGTTGCTTGGAAATGTCAAAATACAAATTATTTGCACGTGTCAGTTGTCGGTAATAAGGGAAGGAGCAGGTACGTAGTTTTCAAATTGGTCATTTCGGAACATAAATGCCGATATCGGATTGGTTAAGCATTTTTGGGTACGAATTTTTATTTATTTTAAATCTGGAGGTTTTTTCTGAATTCTCAAGCGTCAAAATACAGTATGCTAAGGCAGTTTTCAAAGGTGGATCTAGGGCTATTTTTTTTTTTTTTTGTTAGGGGGAGTAGAGTGGCTTTTATTTTACGAATTTTTGAATTTATTCTAATACTTTATAGTAACCGAAAGACTTTTCCTGAATTTTTTTATATTTTTTGGACGTCGTTTAGGCGTGTCCCCGGGACTTAAAGAGGTTGCCACCGGGTTTTGTGCCCCAAAATTAAAATTTTTTTGGACTTTCACCCATCGATAGGACCTAGTAAGGGGGTAAATTATGCCAAATATTAGAGTCGAAATGAAAGCCGTTTTTGAGGCGGGGGATGGGAGTGCTAGTTCAATTTTAATTTTTTTGGCTGAGAATGGGTTGTCCGATTCAAGAGTTCAAAAAACGGAAAAAAAGCTCTTTCATAGGGCGATCTGAGGGCATAATTGTTATTTTTTTTAAAAAATGGCCCAGTGGCCGAAACGGCCATTTAAAAAGAAAAAAAAATATTTTCTTCATGTTAGCGTCGCCGGACTAAAATTTCGCGATGACAGTAAAAAAGTACGTCAAAAATTGGCCTAGGTAAGTGCATGTGTTTCTAAATTTTTCTTGAAACAAGAAAGCGGCCAAAAAAATGGCCAAAAGTTTAAAAAATTTTTTTCGCTACAAAGATAATACTGCACGCGAATTTTGCTATCACCACCTGAGAGTACGCAAAAAAATGGTCTAGATACGTATTTTTTTGATTTTTTTCCTCAAAGGCCAAAGTGGTCATAAAATGACCAAAATCTAAAAAAAAATTTGTTTCGCCACGAAGACCCACACTGGACCCAAATTTTGCCTTCACCTTGCAAAAGTACGAAAAAAATTGGCCCTAAATCATGTATTTCGCCTTGGAACCCTAAGGGCGGAAGTGGCCAAATTTAATGGCCAAAATAATAAAAATCTTTAAAAAAATTGTTTTCACTGATAAGACCCGGCTGGACCGAAATTTTGCTATCACCACGTGAGAGTACGCAAAAAAAAAATAGCTTAGAACCATATTTTTCTGTTGGAGAAAAAAAAATATAAATTGGCATAAACAAATGGCCTAAAGTAACAAAATGTTTACATTTTGATAAAGTACTTTTGATTAGTGGCTCGTACAATTTAAGTAGTCACTAGCTGTCCCCAGTCAAAATTTGACTGCCCCTCTTTCAGTTTCTAACCGCCCAGTACCTCCTTACAAACGGCATTTAAAGTTTTACTACCCCTCAGAATGACTTCCAGCTTCAGATTGGGCAAATCTAAACGTGAAGAGCTTTCGTTCAAAAAAAAGATCGTCAAAATCGGTCGGATAGGGGCTGCAGGGCGACTGGAAATAGGTTTTGGGGGTGCTTTTCCGACTTTTCCGGACAACCGGGGAAAATTTTAAAAATCCTGACCAAATGGCAAATCTACGCGCCAAGAGCTTTCATTCAAAAAAAAAAAGATCGTCAAAATCGGTCGGATAAGGGCTGCAGGGCGACTGGAAATAGGTTTTGGGGGTTCTTAGCGTTTTAATATATAGATTAGTAAACTTTTCTTGGTCCCAAGTTAATTTTTTAACTAACAAATTTGGCTTTACGAGATTTGGAAGTCCTTTTGCCGCCTCAAGCGGTCCCTGCTTCCCTCCAATCAGGGACTCCCAAGTCAGCCCGAATATTTTGAAAAATTATCTTCTCGCCGAAAGTACTCAATCATTTAATCGCGCACAATTTTTTTTTCAGCGTGCCATACCACACCAGCCCTGACGAATGGACGCAAAAAAAAAGGGGCTTTTATCAGATAAAAGTTAAATCATATCTCAAGACATCCGATCTCATATGTGAAACGTCTCCATTTTTTTTTTTCCTCGTTGAGGTGTGAATATGCCAAAAAGAATCCTTTCACTCGGTGTCAAAAGTCAAAAGCAAACCACGTACGCTAACAGCAGGGAATTCACCATACGAGTTATGGAGTTTTTAATGAAACCTCATGTAGTTCCGATTACGCATGCCACCAACATTCTCAATCGCATGAAATTCTTATCGCAATCAGTCATAACAACCCATTTCAAATTTAATAACGGCCGGGATTGAATTTTATAAGTTAAAAAAAAAAAAAAAAAAAAAAAGAACAATGGCTCGGTACAATTAGTCATAATAAGACGTGGAATCAGCTACCATCCTAATAAATATAGGACAAGGCTCCCGGTAGATGATACTAACAGGCTTTCGGGTTATGATGAATAAGGCCTCGGAACATAATTTCCAAATGCAAAATAAATGAAGTCTTGTCAATTTTCGTCGGTAGCAAAACTTGATTAATGATGCTTTACCTTTTTTTTTTTTTTTTTTTTCTTTTTTGTTTCTCTTGACCTCTTGTACTGCATTACAAATTACATTTGAGGATCGGATGTTTTCGAGGAGCCCAAATGCATTAAAATCGAATCTATTTCTGTAGCTCGGGTTTAACGAACGTTACCGGGGGGCTTTAATTTCTCCTCCTCCCGAACTTGATATTATTTCGAACCGGGGGCGAAATCAATACATTTTATGTGATAACCAGGGAAGAATCATTAATTATTTACTTTACTAAAGTATTGTAAATTACCGGGCGAGAGAGTGATTCATTATATACAGGGATGGTATGCCGAATAGATTTTAATCGGCATCAGAGTTGGAATCAGATTCGAATGTTACGAAACTTATCGGAATCGCGAAAATTTTTCCCGTAGTTTACAATCGGGATCGGGATCGGAATTAGATTCGTATCATGAAAAATTTATCGGAATCGGAATCGCGAAATATTTTAACAATTTAGAAAATTGGAATCGGCATTGGAATCAGTGTCGGCAGGAACCAACTATAATTTGTTGGAATCGGAATCGGCACCGATGATATAATTTTGAATTGGAATCGGGATCGTTAATTCGATTCCCTACCATTTTTTCCAAAAAAAAAAAAAAAAAAAAAAAATCCTAATTTATTTCTTCTAAAAAAGAAAATGAATTCCTAATCCATTTTTCTTAAAATAATTCATTCTTAATCCATTTTTCTAAAAAAAAATTCCAAGGGGTTTCTCACTTTTGAATTATCATGTACACCTTGTCTTGAATTACTTTGAATTTCCGTGAATTACTTTGAATTATGAATTACGTGTACATTTTTATGCAGAGTGATCAACCCCTCGAAGAATTCACTCTTAATCCATTTTTCCTATTAAAAAAAAATTCATTCCTAATCCATCTTTCTTAAAAAAAATTAATTCTAATCCATTTTTTTTAAATTCAATCCTAATCCATTTTTCCTAAAAAATATTCATTCCTAATCCGTTTTTCCTATAAGAAAAATTCACTCTAAAAAAATCTACTCCTAATCCATTTTTCTAAAAAAAAATTAATCCATTGAAAAAAATTAATTCTAATCCATTTTTTTTTTAAAATTCATTCCTAATTCATTTTTTCCTAAAAAATATTCATTCCTAATCCATTTTTCTAAAAGAAAAATTCACTCTTAATTCATTTTTCCTAAAAGAAATTCCAATTTATATTTTCTAAAAAAAATTAATTCCCAATCCATTGAAAAAAAAAAAAAATTATTCCTGATCCATTTTTTCAAAAAAAAAAAAAAAAAAAAAAAAAAATTCATTCAAAAAACAAGAATAAAAAGAAAAACCGAAATTTTATTTGCAGTTTTGCGTAGTAAATTATTAGAAAAAGTTGAGGGATTTAAAAAATTAGGGAAAATGTTCACTTTAGGAAATCTTATTTTAGAAATAAAAAAATTCGATGAAATCAAAAATTATAAAAAAAAAAAAAAAAAAAAAAATTAGAAACAGAAATTTTTAGGACAAGTGGTTTAGGAATTTCTTTCTTTTTTTTCTTTTCTTTTTTTTTTTTTTAGGAAAAATGGATTCAGAAAAATGGTCGGGAACGCGTAAATTTATTTTTTTTTTCACAGAAATCGGAATCGGAATCGCGTTTGAAAAATCATCGAGTATAACTGGAATCGGAATCGGAATCGGAATCAGCACGCCAACCCTATGATTATATCAGAGCTAGTAAATCTAAAGTATCGCAATTATCCCGCTACTTCAAAAAAAATAAAAAAAATTGCTTTCGAGCTCGGAATTTATATTGATCGATATTTATTAAAAAACAAAGAATTCAATATACGAGTTCGGTTCATCAATTGCACTTGCACTTCACTCTTTAAAAATCGTGATATGGAATCGTGACCGGATTATAATTCCATACATGTTGGAAAAAAAATAGAAAAATATTTTTGTTGTTTCTAGGGGAACAAGTTCTATGAATTAGTTTTTTTTTTTTTTTTGTCCTCTTCTTCTTTTTTCCTTCTACTTGATTTAATAGAATATGGGATTGTATGAAATGGAAAATGTGAGGCAGATAAACTCGCTAGTGATCTGTCAGCGTCAGAGGAATAAAGGAAAGAAACTAGTTTCAATGTCAAACTTTTTTTTGAACTCTTATGCGATCTTTTGCTCCCTTGTTTTTTTTTGTTTTTCTTCCTTTCCCTCGACGGACGGGAGAAAGGAAAAAAATAAAATAAAATAAAAAGGAAATGATATTAAGAAAAAAGCTGAAACCGCGTCAGCGTTAACGGCGACATTATTTTTTAAGAACCTTCGAAAATAAAAGAAAAAGAAAAAAAGGAAGAGGAGGAGGAGGGAAAAAAAAAGTTTGGGTAGGCGAGAGACTTTAATGAAAGTTAGAGAATAGAAAAAGTAAGTTTTGCTGTTGTTTAATCACTCGGAAATTGCTGAGTTGTACGACAGGATTTTGTTTTTCCCAGAAGTGGCGGAGCGTTTGTTTTTCGATGGTTTTTGCGGTTTTTCGGGGAAATCGGTTTAGATAAGATTTGAATAGCGCCGAGGGATGGCGCCACGATTCGACGATTTAAAAATTCGTTGGCTTTTGTTATCCAAATATTACATCATCGGTTTATTCTTCGATTCAGATCCTCCCCTCCCCTTTTTCGTCATCCTAAAAACATGGTATCTGTTTGGAGATTTATCATGAGACCCGTCCTCCCCGTTTTAGATAACTCCTTATCAGATAACAGTAGCAAACTAAACTCTAGGCTACATCGAGTCCTACCGTTTTGAAATTCTAAAGCATTTCATTTTCGGGCCATTATAATTTTTCCTTTTAGGTGAAAATTGGCATTGTGGAGTTAAAACCTGTTGTTGTCATGTTTAAACTTGACAATAATGTTTAGAGTTTAATTAATTAAATTAATTTTGTACCCGTACTGAAAAGAGATGCATAAACTATATAAAAATCGTGTATGAATTATACCAAAAATTAGACATGCATAAAAAAATGCATAAATTATGCATAAATAACTTAACTTTTTCTAACGGAAATTTCTTTTTCATCCTATAATATGATTATGAATAAATAAGTGTGTATAAAATGAAAAAAAAAAAAAATACGTTTAAGGAACATAATATTTGCAATTTTTTCTGCTTTATGACTTAAAAAAAAATTACATGCATAAGTTATGCAAAAATTATGCATACCGAGATTTTCATGCTTAAAAAAATTACGCAATTATGCATATTCAAATTTTGGAGCTTAAAAAAATATGCATAAACTTTGCAAAAATGATTTTTTTTTAATATAAATTTTTTGCATTTATTTCGCGAAAGTTTTATAATTTTTTTGCACCATTTTTCACGACCGGGATTTCGCAGAAGCCCTGAAAATTCATTGCTGGTTGTCGACTGCCAAGTTTAAACATGACAATGCCAGGTTCAAACATAACATAGTCGAGTTGAAACCTGACATTTTCAAGTTCCAATTTGGCATTGGCAAGTTTCAGCTTGACTGTATCAAGTTTGAACATAACAGTGTTAGGTTCAAACCTGCCATTGCCCGGCTTCAACTTGGCATTGTCAGGCTTAAACATGACAATAAATTCATGGGGATCGCGAGGGATGTTATGCTTACGGTATACTTAATGCTCGTATATATATATCCATAAGCTAAATATGGGTAATGGTATATACCGTATATATACAAGTTGGAACTTGACAAGTCAACTTGACATTGTCAGGTTTATACTCGACAATGTCAATTTTGAACCTGACATTATCTAATCAGACAGTGACAAGTTGGAACTTAACCACGGCACGTTTTAATTAAACTATGTTAAGTTCAAACTTGAAATATCAAATTGGAACTTGCCAATGCCAATTTAGGACCTGACATTCTCAAGCTCTAACCTTGCATTGGCAAGTTCCAACTCGACATTTCAAGTTTGAACTTAGCAATTTTAAGTTAAAACTTGACATTGCCAGGTTTATATTCGACAATGTCAATTTTGAACCTGACATTATCTAGTCAAGTTTAACCTGACAATGACAAGTTGGAACTTAATCGCGGCACGTTTTAACTTAACAATGTTAAGTTTAAACTTGAAATGTTAAGTTGGAACTTGAGAATGTCAGTTCTAAATTGGCATTGGCAAGTCCCAACTTGATATTTCAAGTTTGAACTTAACATTGTTAAGTTCAAACTTGAAATATACTAACCACGGCACGTTTTAACTTCACAGTTAAAACATGCCTGTCAAGTTCAAACTTGCCAGTGGACAAATTAGCAGTAAACAACGACTCTTCAGGACTTTCGTAAGATTTACTAGCCCTTTTGGCTAACGAATGGGATCTTGAGCATGCTTTTTCATTTAAAAAAGTCCAAATTTGGCTCTAAGTTTTTTCATTAATCCTTAAAAAATATCAAATGCTCTACGAAAAAGTCCTCTTACGAGAAAAAAAAAAAAAAAAAACTCGTGTGCCTATTTATCAGAATTCTCTCGTCTTGAGTTTATTAATTATTAACATAGTGCAGAATCGTAAAAGTTTTAAGTTTCTCGTCCTAATGCTACACCTTAAGGCGCTTTTGCCGTATAAATAGAACGATGCTTTGTAAATAATTTACATTGTCGTAAAAAAATTATGTCTTTTTTTTTTATTATCAATTACTTCGAGTAATGGTAAACTAATCGATTGCGTTGTCTTGAACGGAGTAAAGTCGAGCGTGCTTTTTAATCGATTCGAAAGATTACCGTTTTTTGTAAAAAAAAAAAAAAAAAAAATACAATTGGCAAATCCCAGGGATAAAAAAAAAAAAAAAAACGTTGAAAAATAAAAACGATATCCGATATTTACGAAACTCTCATATCCTTGATTAACCTTCAGGGTCAAGTCCCAAAACTTCATTTGCATAAATAAGTTGAAACTTATGACCCCGTGAGAGAATTTTTCATTTTTTTTTTTCGGGGTTTTGGCGCTAGGAGCTTCCGACAACGAAAAATTCGTCACGGATCATAAATAATAAGCCTAAGCATTAAAGAAATAGAAATCAACGAAATAAACACCTGTTGGAACCTGCAAGGTTAAGGCCGTACGTTCACTCTTGGTGAAATAATTTAAAATACATACATCTTTTATTATTTTTTTTTTTTTTAAATGGAAAAAAAAAAAGGTAACGAAAATGCGTCTGATTACCTACGAACATTAAAAACACGGGGGCGCGTATGTGATAATGACGTAATTGTCAGTTTAAAAAGGAAAACGGGTTTAATATTAAAGCTGATTCCTGTCTGAAGATGACATATATATGGCAAGTTGGGGCTCATTAACAGCAGATCTCTCTCCCTTTGGTTTTCTCTCCCCCCCTCTGACTTTTCGACTAATGTTTACCCTCATCTTAAACACAAGCGGTTTGGAAACTTTTCGGGGCATCCAACTGAGCAACTTTTTCTTTCGGTTTTACTCTCCCCCTTTTTTTTTCTCGAAAAACTTTTGTATGTATTTTTTAATCAGGTACTCGACGCTCGTTATTTACGCAACGGCGTTCAAAAAAAAAAATGTATTAATTATTCCGACATCTGCACGAGGCAAAATAGGTAAACAAATTTTAAAAAAACTCATTCCCAATATCCTTCAAATTAATTTGAAAAGTTCACCTGGAGGGCAATTTATTGGTTGCGTTTGACAAGTAGCATGTAAGTCTTTTCAACCGGTTCTCACTTGTTCCTTTCAAGTTCCCATTTTTCTTATAAGGCATAAAATTTTGTATTTTTTTTTTTTTTTAAGTGCGATTCCCCGACGCCCCGGATATAATTTAGCTTTGAATTATTTCCAGTGGAAACATGTTTGTTATTCTCCCGCCTGCAGTTTGTATATTTAGATCTGTGTAAACTTTTATTTTAGACATGCAGGGATGGAACCACACAGCTGGTTTCTGTTTAACTTTCTTTCTTTCCGTTATTAAAACTCAATAACGTAATAACTACGAAAACGTGCAATCTATTTTTGCTTTTTACGTTCAGCCAGGTCTTTTTTTTAAATTCAAACTGTCAGTTTAAGGGGAGAAAAAAGACAAAGTTGCAGTTTGTCTCGGTGGTTGAGCTGATTTCTGGCTTTTGCTAAAAAAAAATAATATTTTGTTTCTTGGTATTTTGGTTTTCTCTGCTCCTTTTGCATCGACACAGCAAGGCTTTTGCTAGTGTAATTTTTCCATTTATAGCAGACTTAAAAAATGCATAAAAAATCAATAATATAAAAAATTTCATTTTTGAATTCTTTTTTTCTCCAATATATGTAATTGTGCATAACAATGTATAAATTATGCTTAAATAATACGTAAATAATGCATAAATGATCATGCATAAATTATGCTTAAATAATATGTCGATTATTGATAAAGGATCGTGCATAAATTATGCTTAAATAATACATAAATCACGCATAAACGATCATACATAAATTATGCTTACATAAAAAAACATAATGCATAAACGATCATACATAAATTATGCTTAAATAAAACATAAATTATGCATAAATGAAACATAAATTGTGCGTAAAAGATCATGCATAAAGTATGCTTTAAGAATACATAAATACATAATGCATAAATGATCGTGCATAAATTATGCTAAATAATACATCAATTATGCATGAACGATCATGCGTAAATTATGATTTGTGCGATATGCATAGCTATGCTTAAATGGTACATAAACTATGCATAAATGACCATGCATAAATCATGCTTAAATGATACATTTATTATGCATAAATTATGCTGAAATAATACATAAATTACGAATAATCGGTCATGTATAAATTATGCTTAAATAAAACATAATGCATAAACGATCATGCATAAATTATGCTTAAATAAAACATAAATTATGCATAAATGAAACAAATTGTGCGTAAAAGATCATGCATAAATTATGCATTAATAATACATAAATACATAATGCATAAATGATCGTGCATTAGCTAAATAATACATCAATTATGCATGAACGATCATGCGTAAATTATGATTTGTGCGATATGCATAGCTATGCTTAAATGATACATAAACTATGCATAAATGACCATGCATAAATCATGCTTAAATAATACATTTATTATGCATAAATTATGCATAAACGATCTCGCATCAATTATTCATAAATAATCATGCAAATGAGTATGCATAAATTGGAAAAAAAGTTGAATAAGCATAATATTTGTGAATTTTTCTGCTTTATGATCTAAAAAAATTGTATGCATAAATCATGCAAAAATTATGCATATCCAGATTTTCATGCTTAAAAAAAATTATTCGTATATTTTGTAAAAGCTATGCATATTCAAATTTTGGTGCTTGAAAAAATATGCATTAAACTTTAGCAAATATTATGCATGTCCAAATTTTTGTATAAATGATGCATAAATAATACATTTTTTATATAATTTTTTTTTTGGTCAATGTTTGCATCAGATTTTGACGTTTCGTCCAGATTTACTAGAGGTTTAAACCGGAAAGTAATGAAATCATCCGAACCGTTTTGGGCAAAGTTCAACGTCCCTTTCATCTTTTTATCGTAAAAAAAAAAAAAAAAAAAAAAAAAAATTGTTCAAAGACTTTGATATTCGGCGAATTGATTTTATTCAAACGATTTTTTTTTCCTTTCATGAAGATGATGTAAAGATTTGACAACTTGACACTGTTGTCACAACTTTTTTTTTTTTTTTTTTCCTCGAGTTATGTTTCTTATATAAAAAAAAGCCTTTATAGTATGCTATCAAAAGAGATTGACGTTTTTATAACAGAGCTCACGATTATTAAAACTTGAAAAAAGCTTTTAATAAAAAAAAATAAAAATAAAAAAAAGTACAAATAAAATTTGTGCTCTGTAGTAGCGTTTGAGATTGGATTCCAAAAAATTGTTTTTATTTTGCGATATGAGTGATAAAGATATTATAATGGATGATAATGTTCAAAGGTTTTCCTCCATGGTACTACATTGAGATGAACCCATTAAAAACCGTTGTTTCATGTACTGTCCGTACGAAAAAGAGATGCATAAATTAAATAAAAATCATGTATAAATTTTAAAAAAATTGGACATACATAAAAAATGCATAAATTATGTAGAAGTTACTTTTATTACCAGAGATTTTTTTTTCATACTCCAATATAACGATGCATAAACAAGTGGAATTAAAGTTGAATAAGCATAACATTTGCAAATTTTCCTGCTTTATGATTTAAAAAAAAATTATATGCAAGAATTATGCATATTCGGATTTTCATGCTTCAATAAATTATGCATGTCCAAATTTTTGTATAAACGATACAAAAATAATACATTTTTTATTTTAAATTTTTTTCATTTATTTTGCAAAAATTTTATACATTTTTTGCATCATTTTTTCGTATGAGGCGTCGGTTCGGTATAAAAAAATTCATAATCTTGGTATTATTGATTGCAATAAATTGTAACTTGACATACTTATGTATTCTGGACCGGTGGTTCGAATCGGCAGTTCAAAACTTTGTGAAACATAAGTTTGAAAAAATTAATATTCGAAATGGCGGACCGCTTTTACTTTTTAAAATTTTACTTTTGGCGCCATATTACTTTTTCTCTTTGGAATGGACCATTATGAATGGGAACAGGTAAAGGTCGGCGATTCGATTCGATTCGATTAATCGAAGGGTAATTAATCGATATTTTTTTTCGATTTTTTATAAAAATTAAAAATTGATTAATCAAATCGAAATTTTGGAAATAATCGAATATTTAAAAAGTGGGAATTTTATGTTAATTTCTCCTCATCCTCAATTGCTTAAAAATTTAATTAATTCTAATAATCTATGATCGATTCAAAGCCTCACAAAAGTTAAAATTCCACTTTCATTTACAAATTTAATTGGTTAGGGCATCGGGCACACATGTGTGTGTGTGTATTGTTGATAAATGCCGATAGAAACCTACCAAAAAATTCGAATTGAAAAAATTGATTTTTATCGATTATAAAATTCGAATTGAAACAATGTATTTCAATAATGCTGTATTTCAATTTTTTTTTTGCGATTAATCGTTATAAAAAATCGACAAATATTAAAAATCGATTAATTGAATTTTTCGATTTTTTTTTTTTTTTAAATCGCCCACTCTTAGAATAAAGGATCAGCGTCTTGATTCCTCCTTGAGTTATACATTTAAAAAATTCGAATTGAAAAAATCTATTTTTACCGATTTTTTCAATTCGAATTTTTTGATCGGTTTCTATTGGTTTTTATTGCATTTTAATTTTTTTTTGCGATTAATCGACTTTAAAAAATCGACAAATAATAAAAATCGATCAATCGGATTTTTTCTATTTTGATCGAATTTTTTATTCGGTTCCTTTTGGCTTTTATTGGTTTTTATTGTATTTCAATTTTTTTTTCTTTGCGATTAATCGATTTTTAAAAATCGCCCACTCTTAGAATAAAGGATCAGCGTCTTGATTCCTCCTTCAGTTATATATTTTTAAAAAAAAGGGGGTTTTAAAGGTGCATAACCTCCCTTACTTTTTTTCCTTCCACCACAAAGTCGATTTAACCATGCGTGATGTATTAAACCTCATCAGCTCATCATTCTAACAAGATAAAAGCTCGGTAGGATTCGAACCCGAAATTCTATACTCCGGAAAAAAAAAGGAATCCTTAAGAGAAAATTTATTGGATTGGCAACCTTCTGTGGCGAATAATCGCATTTAAAAGGAAATTCAATATCTCAGACAAGAAAATTAAGTCCACTTTCTTAGAAATCAAATTCCCTTTTTCCATTGTCTGTATTCTTGAATTTTTTTTTGTCCGATTTTTTCATGCGGAACATGTACCACATCGCTTCTTTTATCCTCTTCCGTGGCTTTTTTTTATTTATTCATTTATTTTGATATTCCCGATGACGAATGGATGATTCCTTTTTTTTTTCCCCAGACAAAAAAAATGAAAGGAGCGGAAAACGTTTCGCGTCGGCGGACGTTTCAGCAATTTTGAAATTGTAACTATGCCGGACAAGGCCCGGTAATAAAAGCAGCAATATATCCTCTCAGACCAATGACTATGAAATGGAAAAACTTGAAAATATGGTTTTGCTTTTTTTTTTTTTATTATATCCCCCGCGAGTGAACCTCTTTTCAAAATACTTGAACCGGGGAGAATAATATACAGACAAGTATAAACCGGAAAAAAAAAGAAAAGAAAAAATACTGAAAAGGTAAACGGAGATTTTTCCTGTGTAGCAATTACTTGTAAGTAAGCAGTGGCGGTCGGAGGGGTTTTGTCCGCGGAAAAGGTAAAATTTTACCTTTTTGTTTTATATTAATCCGCACTTAATGGCGAAGTAAGTGGAGTGGGGGGGTTTGTTCTTCCGCGGGAAAAACAAGGTATTTTACATAAAACTTTTCCTCCTCTTTCTCTTTTATGAAAATTTTAAAACTAGGTAAATAGAATATAAATTTTAAAAATGACTTAAGGAGGATTTTGCCCCCGACTCGACGGCTTCCTTGGTTTACATTCCATATTCGGGATCCATTACAATATTCCACGGCAAATACTCACGATATTGTACTTTTTCACGGAGCTTTTGTTACACTCGCCAGGACAATAGCTTTAATTACTATATGGGTCTTTTGTTCTCTTTCCCTTCTTGTTATTAAATTCTTAACCCTCCCCGTTCCTTTTTCTTCTTCGGAGGTGGTAGTGGTATTTTTTTTCCCTTTTTCCACTACCTCTTCAATCCCGCGCCACTTGTTTTTCCTCAAAAACTGACAACCTCTCCTTTACACATGACGTCGGGAAAAGGAAAAGAAAAGAAAAAAAAGGGAAGGAAAAAAAAAAATTATGTTTTTTCCATTATTTTCACGGGGTGTTTTTGTATTATATTTTTAACCATCTTAATAAATAATAATGGGAGGATATGGGTCGGTGAGAGGAGATAATTAAAAAAGAAAAAGTTTTTTGAGCTGAGATTTAATAAACGAGAGGGAAATAACGCGGTTTTCGGCTTCGCGTGGATGTTTTTTGACGTCGCTCTTCGGAGAATAACTTGGGAAAATTGATTTGGAAAATTTTTCCTTGTTTACATTATTCTTAAAAATGTTGTTGTTATTAATGAGATTTTAATAATTTTTTGCAGGTTGGGAGAAGGAGGGAGAACCGAAATGGAGAACCAGCCAGACAAATGGAGTAAAGAAATTTCAGAAGAAGAACGTTCATTCTGCTAAATAAAGACAAAAAGTAGTAGGCGGACACAGAAGATTTGTGGTATGTAAGAGTAGTAGCTGCAGAGTAGGGCGTCCCTTATTTTGGCAGTTTTTGAATTCAAATTGCCAACCCCCAAAAATGGTTCTCCTTGGTGTACTGATAAACCCGAATTTTTTTTAAATTTTTCACTCAACGGGAAAGCGTGGCATGACTTGAGCTTAAAGTTCCGAAAATTGCCATAAAAAAAAACAATTTTTTTTTGCGAAAAAATGTGGTTTTTTAACGGAAATTTTCGTAGATCACGAATTTGAAGTCCTTTTGAAGAAGAGAAAATGTCTTCATTTTTAATGCCGATATATAGCCATTTTTAGGGGTTATTAGTCAAAAATTACAAAAACATTACAAAAAAATTAGGGATGAACGAGACATCTGAGAAGTGTCGCGAAAAATTGGCTGAAATTTTGTTTACTGCCAAGTTTTGCAACAAGGAGCCCAAAATTCAAATTTCCCTTATTATTTCCCATTTCACGAGAAATCTCATGAGAGGAACAAGATTTCTCGCCTTTAGTTTTAAAATCTTACAGCTTGACTTGTCGAAAACCAGATTTTTGCTATTTATCGAAAAATTTCTCGTCTTATTTTTTCATGAGATGCTCAATCTCGTCGTGCATCCCTTAAAAAAAAAAATTACGATGGAAAAAAAACTTTTTTTGGTTCCTACTTTTTGGGCAATACCAAGATGATAATAGAAATTAATGTTGGTTGATCTTAGTCAATTCATTTTAAGGAATTTTAATTCATTTTAAGTTGTTGCTTTTGTAGGGTACAGATTTACCGAAAAGTGGATGTCATCTCTTATGTTAAGATCTAAAAACTTTTTTTAGCAAAAAAGAAAAAAAAAAAAATTATGTAAATTAAATAAAAAAAATAAAAAAAAAAAAATCTATCTATCTATCTATCTATCTACCTATATAATAAAACCCCTCCGTTTGTCCGCGTTTGTCCGCAGACAAGCTAATTTTAACGAATTCGACGAAAAAATACATAAAGTTTTCGTATTTTTATATACATAAAGTTTTCGTCCACAGACAAAAAATATTTTGACGAATAAAAGGGAAAGTTTTTCTGTCTGAACGCAGGGATTTTTTTTTTTTTTTTTTTTTTTTTTTTTTTTTTTTTTTTTTTTTTTTCGTTTGCAAAAAATTTTTCAACTTTCGACATGTGTGTCTGTCTGTAGGCGGTGGTTTTTTTTTGGGGGGGGGGGGGATGTGTGTCTGTCTGGTGTTTATACGCAAGGAATAAAGTTTTTTTGAAAAAAAATACTTTACTAATTTCATAAATAAAAATATAAATAAAAATTAAAATCAACTAAAGTAAAAGTCTTGGCCGTCTGTCTGTCTTACGCGGTGTTTTTTTAATAATTAAATTAAAAAAATTTTTTTTAAAAAATTAATAATTAAATTTAAAAAATTTTTTTAAAAAAAATTAAATTTAAAAAATTTTGGTGGTTTGGTCTGTCCGTATGTCTTATGGGTTTTTTTTTTTTATTTTATTTTAATTGAAATTTAAAAAAAAAAAAAAAAAAAAAATTGCTCAAAATTTAAATTTTGGTGGTTGGGTCTGTCCGTATGTCTGTCTTATGGGTTTAAAAAACCCAACACATTCACTGATGTCCGATGTGCGATGTCCGTACGCAGTGATTTTTTTTTTTTTTTGCAAAAAATTTTTCAACTTTCGACATGTGTGTCTGTTTGTAGGCGGTGATTTTTTTTTTGGGGGGTGGGGGAGGGGATGTGTGTCTGGTGGTTTTTTTTTTAAATATTTTTCAACTTTCGACATGTGTGTCTGTCTGTTCTCTTTGCACAAACTCTTTGCACAAACGTTTGTCTGCGTTTGTCCGCGTTTGTCCGCAGACAAGCTATTTAAGTAAAAAATTTTTAATTTTAATTTTAATTTTTTAAATTGCTAAAGTAATGTTTTAATATTAAAATTTTAACTTCGAAGATTTTAATTTTAGTTTCCTAAAAAATATCGCATTTTTTCCCGCAGACAAAAAAAATTAGTGACATCGGACAAAAAAAAAATTGGCGAAAAAATAGTTTGTTTTATATTTGCCTAAAATATTTCGCATTTTTGTCCACAGTCGCATTTTTTGGGCGGAAAAAACTTAAGTATTTAACGTTTTAACGTTTTCCTACATTACTTTAGGCTAGACGCGAAGCGGCCCCGAAGCGGCTAGTAAATAAATAAACACTTAGTCGACTTAGGGTGGCCCTTATTTTCCGAATTTTTGAATTACCCCCTAATTTTTTTTTTTTTAGTAACCGGAAAAAGATGGCCTGAATTTTTCCAGATTTTTTGGAAGTTGTTCATGCACGTCTTCTGGGACATACAAATTTAAAAATTCCCGTAAAGACCGAAAAATCAAAAGTTTTATTTTTATTTTTAAAATGGTTGTTTCCTATTCGTATTTTTATGCAGATCACGAAAATGCAGTTAAAAAGTTCTGTATCTCATACGGTTTTCATGATAATGGCCAAAATAAGTAAAAAAAATTAATGAAATAAGCTTTAGCCATAATTTTTTGCTAAATTCTTCACATTTTCGTCTTCTAGCACAGTAATCGTTTGTCATAAATAAATTCCAACCACATTTTCGTGATCTGCATAAAAATCCGAATAGGAAACAACAATTTTTACATAAAAATAAAATTTTTGATTTTCGACCTTCAAGGTTTTCAATTTTTAAAAAATTTAATTGAAAAAAACTAAAAAAATTCTGGCAGTCTTCTTTTGGTTTCTATAAAAAAATTAGGGGGTGTATTTACCAAAATTCAAACTTTCGTAATATAAAGGGCCACCCTACTAGTCGTGTTTGACACCAAAACGGAGGCCAAATACAAATTTTTAAGCTTTCAAATTTCGGATCGAATCCTTCTCCACTCTGTTTTCCGGCATCAGGTGAAAAATAAGGCAAGACACTGGATCCAGTGGAACAATTTTTGTGCTTGCGAAAGTAAACAAATTTTAAACGTTTAACTTATGAAAACAGCTGAAGGTTTGTTAACTTTTCCAACCACAAAATTATTCCGTTCGGTAACTTCCCCCCACCCCCCACCCCCCCCCCCTTTCTAAAAAAAAGCAAAGAAGGAAAACCTTTTTAAGACAACAAAATTTTCCTCGAACTCTTCTTTTGTTTCTTAATTATTCTAGTAAATTCCCTCTATTCAAAAAGAGCACACGTTTCAAATCCCAAACCGAATTCATCAAACTTTTACGACGAAAAACGGCGGATGATATGAATTTTTTTTTTTCGTATTTTAAATCCGTTTCCCATCCTCCCTGAAATATTAAAAAAAAAAAAAAGAGTTCGTAATTTTTAACAACGTTTCTACGTCGCCGGTTTAAAAAAGTCGATGAATATTCATATGGAATCCAAAGAGAAATCAGAAACCCTCAGAAAAAAAAAAAAAGCGAACGGAGGAGTAAAAAAAACCGCAAATCCGAAGGTTTTGTACAGGAAAGAATCGGACTAACTATCCCCCTCGCGATTCGGGAAAAAAAAAACATGTAGCAATAATCATGATAATTATTATTTGTATACAGCCCTGTATCACTCTTTTTTTTTTTTTTTGTGAATGACATGTGTTCGTTGATTGAATGGATGGGAAGGAAGTTAATTACTTATTGTATTTAATTCAAAATACGTCCCTGATAAAAAGGCTCGGGATTTTTTTCAAATTGAAAAACAAAAATGCACAGGTTTTTTATCGCGAATATGAGGGTGGAAAAATAAAAAAAAAAATCCACGTCCGCCATTTTTTCACTTATCCGCGGTACACACAAAAGAGGAGAGATAAAACTTAACTTCACACATGACTTGATTTTTTTTTCTGCTACAGTTATTTACATAATATCAACACAAAAAAAAATTAGAATGAAAAAAAAAAAAAGAGAAAAGAGGGAATCATGTCATCCGTATTTAAATGCTAAAAGTCGCTCCGACGCCGTCCCTCCCCCCAATTCCCCGCCACTCGTTTAACCTAGAATTGTCCAAGAAAATTTACAATTTTAATTAAAAAAAACAAGAGACGAATCGTTTCCTTGGTTTTTTCCCCGTCGTCTTTTTTTTTTTTTTTCCTCTAAACAATCTGGAGATTTAGTCCGGGGAAAAAAACATTATTTACTTTTTTTTTTTTTTAACAGTATAATGAATAAACAGTTTCTGCATTTTTCAAAAAAATTAAAAAAAAAAAAAAAGACTTTTTGGAGTAAAGTAGTCACTGCATAATATTTGTTTTTTCGAGTTTGACAGAATGAGGACGAAAGGGACATGGAGACGCGGGAGAGGACATTGGGATTCGGTTTAGCATTGTGTTTGATTTCATTTCGGAAATGTAAATATCTGCGGACTAAATTTTGAGGATGGGTATCTATAAAACGAAAGTCAATATTATCAGTGCACAGATGTTTGAATTTAGGGGGGGAAAGTTTGATTAAGCGACTCAAAAAAGAAAAAAAAATTGATCTTGTCGAATGTCCGAGTTTTGGCCTCGTTTTTTTTGCATAAAGCAAAAATCTGTGTCTGGTGAAATACCTGAACAGTATGTTCACAATTAGGAGCAGGTTTCGAATTCGATTTTTTTTTTAAATCATCCTATTAAACAATCGAGTTCAAGTGTCAGTCCCACGTTCGGTTTTGGTTTTGATTCGGTTTGTTTTCTTGAGCCCAATTTGGTTTTGGTTCAGTTTGTTTTTCTGAACCCAATTTGGTTTCGGTTTGGTTATTTTCTTGAACCCGATTTGGTTTCGGTTTGGTTTGTTTCTCGGAACCCGATTTGTATTCGGTTCGGTTTGTTTTCCTGAACCCAATTTGGTTTCAGTTCGGTTTGTTTTCCTAAACCCGATTTGGTTTCGTTTTGGTTCTTTTTCCTGAACCCGATTTGATAACGGTTCATTTTTTAATGGAAAACAATTTAGGTTCTGTTCAGTTCAACATTTCGTAAAAAAAAAAAAAAAAAAAAAAACAAGTTTTGCTCGGTTTTTTAAATAAAAGGACCTTTTTTTTCGTCTGCGCAAGAAACTGTTTTTTTTTTTTTTTTTTTTTTTTTTTTCGGTTTCTGGGAAAACCTCGATTCAGGTTCCGGGTCCGGGTCTATTTCGGTCTCACCAGGGCTGCAATTCCGATTGCGAATAAAAATTAATCTGAATTGCAGCCCTGGGTCTCTCTTAACATTCGGTTCGGTTCAGTTCCTGTAATATTTGAGGTTCGGTTTGGTTTCAGGCAGAGCATTTTTTAAGGATTTTTCACTGGGTGCCAATTATTTTTTAATATTAGATTTTATGCAGAGCAAGCCCCTCACCTCCAACCCCCCCCCCTACTTTCCCTCCGTCCACTTCGAATTGTGTCCCTTTTTTTGGAAAAAAATTCAAAAGAATCGTTCCCCAATAAAATTTTATCTCATATCATTTTACCTCTCAAGCGCTTCTTGTTACAATTTTTTCTCCTTTTTTTTAAAGTTTTTTTCCTCAAATGATTGTCAGTATTTTTAGCAATGCTTTTTTTGGCACCCAGTGCTTCAAAATTTGTTTCACTGGGTGCCACTTATTTCCCACTAGGTGCCTACATGGCACCCAGTTGTATACTTAAAAAATGCTCTGGTTTCAGGTTTCCTTACGTCTTGGAACCGGTTTCTGGTTTTGGGGTTATTTTTTCGTGCTGAACTTGCTCGCCCGGTGGAAACGCGGTTCAAAAACATGAAAAACCCGGGTTCGGCCCGGTTGATTTACGGGAGAAAATTCACGTTGAATTGAGCCGAAACTCATCGTGTTTACTTCAATTTTTTCTCCCCCTTCTTCATAACATCCAACACGTCGTTTTAACCTTTGAAAAGTTTTAATTGCAAACCTATGTAAACTTATTCGTGGAAAACCTTTTTGATTGCTTCCAATACTCAAAACCCCCCCACGCACCGAAAAACGTTCCTTTACCAAAAGTCCCTGCCGCTCGCTTTTCCTTTTCAACTTATTCCAATATTTCCCTCTCCCCACCTTTCCCGAATCTTCTTCTGCATTAAAGAGGAAAAGAGAAAATGTTGCCGACGTTCCATATATGGGCCACAAAACGGCACAAACCGCGAATCGATATCTCTTATACATATATCCTACCAAACGAGAAAGGCATGCCATGCCCTTTAATTTCCTTTTGATCCTAGCACGTCTTCTCATTTTAATAAAGACCGAAAATACCATCCTGTGTCCCCTATGAATTCATTTGCAAAATGTTAGCATAAAATTCCTATTTCCCGGGAGAGAGAGAGAGAGAGAAAAAAAATTGAGAATGAAAGACATCGGTCAACAAGATTCTGAAAAAAACTCAAAAAAGATTTCCGGACTTAACTTATTTTTTTTTTTTTTCAAAGAGAGATGGCTCTTTTTTTTTTTTTTCTTGGTCGACGGATTAGCATCTAAAAGGGGATAAAAAGATTCCCGCAACAGGACATGTTACCTTACAGTATTCAAGGAAGACGACCCATTTGAGGTTATAATTTGGTTTTATCCTTTTTAAAAGGACTCGAGGATAAGGAACGGGAAGCCCCTCAGGTCATAGCCGGGTCAATTCTCTCAGCTGAAGAAACGCTTACGTTCTTTTTCTTAACTTTTCTTTTCCTTTATTTTTCTTTACCTACAAATTAAAGTCAAGTTTTCCCTTCAAATTACAGAGCAAACTGAAAGCGATTTCCCTTTATTTCAAATTGTGTTCAACAAAAATGCTTTTGCTTTTTTTTTTTTTCTTCTTGTTTTTTTTTTTTTTTTCTCTTCTTCTTACCCTTCCTCGTTTCTTGTCATATTACGACTGTTCTAATTCCGGAATTCATAAATAAAATAAAACCAAATGGATTGCAGTGGTTTTTATTTTATGTTTTTAATTTCATTTCACTTCATTTAGTTTATTCTTGTGCCCATCGTCGTGGGGCAGTCCGAAGGATTTTTAGTATCAATCAAGTTACGGCAGCGTACCGAATTGATTCAAAATTAGCAGGGATGGTAAAACCGGTCCAAAAATCAAAACGGTTTGGTTCGGTTTGGTTTCTTTTTAAGTTGAAAACTTTGAATTCGATTTGATTTGAATTCGGTTAAAATGTTGTGCATCAGGAATGATTCGGTTCTTTTTGGGGGCCGATTCAAAATTTTTTGAACACGATTCGATTTGGTTCGATTCGATTCGGTTTGGTTTTTTTTTTTTAGTACTAAACCAATTTTAGGTTCGGTTCGGTTTGTTTATTTTGATAAATCCTGTTTCGGTTTTGGTTTTTTTCGTTCAAAAACACCTAGTTCGGTTCAGTTGTTAAGACCTCCCCGGTTTCGGTTTGGTTTTTTTAAAATAAACGGTTCGGATTCGGATTCGGATTCGGTTTCGGTTATGATTTTTTCCCCTCATTTGGTTTAGGTTTCGGTTTGGTTTTAAACCCTTTTCAAATTTTAAATAAGTTCGGTTTTTATTTCAAATTTTCTAAAAGATTCGGTACGGTTCGATTTGCCATTCTTGAAAATAAAATTTTTTGAACACGGTTCGGTTCTATTCGGTTCGGTTTTTTACATTAATTCGGGTTCGGGTTCGGTTTTGGTTTGGTTTCGTTTGGTTTTTTTGATAACTTCGGTTTGGTTTCGGTTTCGGTTGAGTTTTTTAAACAGAAAAACTGATTTTGGTACAGTTCGGTTCGTTTTTTTGTTAAAACCTCTTCGGTTTCGGTCCGTTTTTTATTTTTAAATAAACGGTTGGAATTCGGATTCGATTTCAGTTCAGGTTTTTTTTCCCTCACTGGGTCCGGTTTCGGTTCTTTTTTTTTATTATTACAAAACCGGTTTTAAGTTCGGTTTTTGAAATTTTTGAAATTAATTGGATTCGGGTTCGGTTTTAATTTGGTTTTTTTGGTGAATGCGGTTCGGTTTCGAACCAAAAACGAGCCCAAATGAGGGAAAAAAATCTGAACCGAAATCGATTTCGAACCGTTTATTTTTAAAAAAACAAACCGAAACCGGGGAGGTTTTAACAAAAAATCAAACCGAACTGAACCAAAATCCACTGATCAAATGAACCAGATTTTGGTTCAGTTAGGTTCAATTTTTTGTTAATACCTCCCCGGTTTCGGTCCGGTTTTTTTAAAATAAACGATTCTGATTCGATTTCAATTTTTTACCCCCTCATTTGGGTTTGGTTTCGGTTCGGTTTTAAACCGAACCGAACCCTTTTTAAATTTTAAATGGGTTCGGTTTTTTAATTTAAATTTTCTAAAATATTCCGTTTTGCCATTCCTGAAAATAAGGGAACTAATACCAAAAGGTTCTACCTATGTACGCCCAGTGATGACAAACCGAACCGAACCGAACCAAACCAAAAAAGCCGAACGGAATCTGGTTTTTTTTTTTTTAATTTTCTGCCGAACCTCAAGGACAAGTTAACCACGAAAACCCTAACTCGGAACCTGAACTCGGTTCCAAGCCATGAGGTACCCGTACCCGAACCCGAACCGAACCCATCTTAGAACTGTAGTGGAACCGGACCGAAACCGAACCACAAGCATTGCAAGAACCAGGAATATTTCCCGTTTTGTTTTGAATGAAGGTGCTATGATACCATGCACGATATTTTATCATTATACTCAATCTCACTAAGGATATTTTTAATTAAGCTTTCAATGTCTTGTTGCAAAATTCATTCAATTTTTCTTGCTTTAAATCCCTTCATTATTAAAACAAAAAAAAAAAAAACCTCTTGAATATAGTGCGGAATACTCGGCATTGTCCTCGAAATTAAAAATTCATCCTTTTTTTTCACCGCGGTTTGATCGATTAACAGGAGGGAAGAAAAAGGTCAAGCAAACAATTTTTACCGAAGGCAACGGCTTTAAATGTACTTTTCCCGGAAATTGGAAAATAAAGCCCGTAAATTTTATTTTTAAGAGGAAAAGAAAGCCTTTCTAAACATGTATTTTTTTTCTTCTGTTTTTTTAACGACGAAAAACTATTTAGAAAACAACTCCTGTCACATTTAAAAAGCAAAAAAAATGAATTGATGAATAATCATTCCATACATAAGAGAACATCAAATTAAAGTAAATAGAATACGGAAGATTAATTACCGTCCAACCTCCCCATAATAAAAAAAAAAAAAAAATTCCGCGATGATCGACGTCGCCCCATCATAATATAAATATGAAAAAGAATAAATAAGATTTATGTTAATGGTTAATAAAAAAAATTGAAGATTTCAACGGCGAACCTTAACATCTTGGGTGTTCTACCGTGTCTTAAAAAAATTTTTTTTTTTTTTGTCATTTCCCTTCCGCCGCGCCATTAAAGTAGCTTCGGTGCATTCGAAATAATTACACCCGAATTATTATTAAAAGGAGTTAAGAATGTTCAGGCTGCTAAAAAATCATATCACGGGTTGGTTTTTTTTTTTTTCGTCCATACAAAGCACATACATTACCTTATTTAGTCTTATAAAAAAGTTTTTTTCGAGCCCTCATGTTTTTTTAATGTCATTTTGTTTTTTATTATTATTTATACTCGTCATTAATCACGTAATAAAAACGTCGGGGAGACGTTCGGACAAGAAATTCATTCAATGTAGCTAAAAAAAAAAAAAAAGAAGAAGAAAAATTAATTTGATTGACCGTCGCAATTATTACGAAAAATTTATAACTCGGAGCCATAATCATCATCATTATTATTATTATCATCATTATTATTATTAAGCAAGCAAGAAAAGCTACACCTTTTTATTATTGAGTTATTTGCACGAAAAAATGACAATGTTGATACCCTAGGTAAATACAATTTATTACGTTGCCTTTTACGGATTTATCGTTTTATTTCTCTGCCATTAAGTATCGTAAATTTTTTTTTTCCTTAAAAAAAAATATAGTAAAATTTTTCGAGGCGGTTACTTTTCTTATAATTAAATGAATTTTTCTTGCAGAGTGACATTTTGTTCAAGCAATAAATTCCCCGGAAAAAAAGACGTTATTGATTCCAAATTAATTTTCCTTTTTTTTTTTTTTTTGAATTGAAGCGAAACGGTTTTTATGAACAGGAACGGTTTTCGGTTTTTGAAATACGATTCTGGATTTCCTCTGAGGATGAGGCATAGCCGGGGAACCACGGGCTTGATCTATGGTCTGAAATCAGTGTCCTCTGCTTCCCCTCCGCCCCCCCCTTCCCCTTCCTCTTCTCCGGTTCCCTGCGATCATATCCGATTTTAATTTATTACTTTTTTTGGTTTCGTTCCGGGTTTTTTTAATTATTTTTTATTTCTTTTTTTTTTATATTCCCGTTCACAAAAATAAATATACGAAAGGAAAAAAAAAATTTTACGCATAGTAATATAACCTTTTTTTTTTTTTTTTTTGAAGAAGTCCTCGGACATTGTTTTAGTCCCTAAGATTTTCTACGGTCGTGATTTACGGGCCGGGGATTTTGTATTTTCCTGCCTCTTTTTTTTTTTTTTTTTTTTCTTTTTATTTTTCCTACGCCTACAAATTATTTAAAGAAAAAGGTGAGACACGTGCCTTAAAAGGTTTCAAGTTTGATAAAAAGGATTGTAATATATCGGGTGAGCTTTCTTGTTAATCCGATTTGCGGTCCAAGCTTTACCCCAGAGTCCCCCAAGGGACCAACGGGCTTGCTTTATTTATTGTCCTACCGAGTTATAATATTAATTTTTTACTTTTTCTTCTCCCCCGATTTTATTCTTTTAAAAAAGAGGACAAAAATAATATTAATTTTCAACTATCGGCGATGCCTCAAAAGTGTTTTCTTTTTATAATACTCCTTTTAGGCTTGCTAAAGCAAATTTATCAATCGAGTATTAAAACGGGGTTTCGCTTATCAAATTTTAAAATGTCATTTCTTTTCAAATTTTTTTTTCAACATCGGGAACCGGTCAGGTGTGGTAAAAAAAAAAAAAAAAAAAAAAAAAAATATCGGTGTCTTTAATTTTGTTGCATCTTGAAATTTGCATTATGTACCATCTAAAATCATTTTTACATTTTTTGCGGTAAAAATTCTTTTTTATTCCCTGTGATGGCAAAGTAGTACTTTTAACGTCCGTTTTTGGACGCTAAAGTGGTACTTTTAAGGTCAGTAGGGTCGGTTGGGGGAAAAGTAAAACAGGGGTAAATGTAAAAATCTGTTAAAAAAAGCTTCATATCTAATTAGCGAACTTACTGAATAAATAAATGCAAAGCTTACTTCTTCTGCTACCAATTTCGCACAATTTCTTTCCCACAGAAGCATTTGTTATTGCCATTTTCGAAAAAAAAATAGATTAAAAAAAAATCGTCGGTCATCCGCCATTTAAATCAATGTTTTTATTTACGGGGGAAATGCAAAAACAATGGAAAAGAATAGGAACAAAATGGAAGTCTTTGATTTTCTAAGTCCTTTAAAATTTATTATTTTCATCTGCTTAATTGTTTATTTACGGGCGAAAATAGGAAAAAATTAACAAACTATGAAAGGCTGGGTACGTATCCTGTGCAATATTTGAAAATCGTTTATAATTTGGTCTGGAATAATAACTTTTACATTTACCCCATGTTTTTTCTTTTCCCCCATGTTTCAGCAATGGAAAGGTGTATAAAACGGACTCAAATAAAAGTGTTTTTGGGAAAATAATTGACTGATGGTCATCCCACACCCAAGACGAATATATGAGCTAAGAAATGGCCCACATTCAGCTTTCAAAAATGAAAATCAGGAGTAAAAAAAATTCAAAATGTTTTCATCGACAAAATGGCGGATTTTTTTACTTTTCCCCCGACCGACCCTAATAAAGATCTCCAAATGTAAAAATTTATGAACTAGCGCTCGGTGCGGCAAAATCGGTCTCGTATTCGAAAAGTCTCGCTTTTGCTTTTAGCAGTGAAATATACTATTTTAGGCGCAAATCATTTTATTATTATTATTTTTTTTCCTCCATTATTTTCAAAGATATTTCTGAAAATTTTGTAAAAACTTAATTTGATTAGCGTTTTCTAAAGAATAGTAAAGCTTTTCTGATAAAAAAGAAATTATTTTTGGACATTTTGAATAATTTCAGGCCAAAGAAGACCATTTTGCTCGCGTGCCCCTATAAATAAATATTTGAAAAAATTACTGAGAGACTACCTAAAAATATTTTTAGGTGTTATACAACCCAGCGAAAAACGTGACATAATTTAAACGTAAGAAAGACGTCATCAAGCTTGGCCACATTCTGACAGGATTTTACAAGATTTTCAACGTCAAAATGATGTATTTAAGGATTTCGTCAAAATGACGTCTTTAAGGACGACATCAACATGACTTCTTTAAGTACGACGTCAACATGACTTCTTTAAGTACGACGTCAACATGACTTCTTTAAGTACGACGTGAACATGACATCTTTAAGCACGACGCCAAAGTGACTTACTTAAGTACGACGCAAAATGACGTCTTTAAATACGGCGACTAAATGACATCTTTAAGGACGACGTCAAAATGACGTCTTTAAGGACGATGTCAAGAAGTCGTCTTCTGGACGTCTAAAAGAGATGACATCAGTATTTCAAAATCAAGTTGGCGGCAATAAGACGTCATACAGTGACAAATATTATCAGTCGTACTCTTTTGACGTCATTTTGACGTCGAAAATTTCGTAAAAATTCGCCGAAAAAATGACCAAGTCTGATGACTAAAACGTGACGCGTCACCATGACGTCACCTTTTTCGTTGGGTAATGCAAATTTGAAGAGCCAGCGAAATCTGAGAACCTAGATTTTTTTCTGACCGCCTACAATCAGGATACTAAATCAATAGACCGCCACATTTCCTTCTGGTGAAAAATTTTCCTGTAAAAAATGGTCTACTTAGAATTCATGTGAATTTTCATGTTAATTTTTAACATAGAATCGTGTTAAATCGACAAATTTTCATGTTAATTTAACATAAAAAAAATGAGATCGGAGAACCGATCAAATGCTTTATCGACTATTTAAATAATTCTCAAAAATATGGTTAGTTTTTCGATCGGAGGTCTATCAAAGCCGAGTACGGGCATAAAGAATTCGAATTTTGGAAAAATTATTTCAGATTCGGAATCCTCAACCCCGAAAATATTCTCAAAAATACGGTTAGATTTTTGATCAGAGACACCAGAGTCGCTGTATAGGCGTAAGGAATTCGAATTTTGGAAATATTATTTCAGATTCGGAATCCTCTACCCCAAAAATATTCTCAAAAATACAGTTAGATTTTTGATCTGAGGTCCACCAAAGCGACAATACGGGCACAAGGAATTCGAATTTTGGAAAAATTATTTCAGATTCGTAATCCTCTACCCCAAAAATATTCTCAAAAATTAGGTTAGATTTTTGATCAGAGGTCCAACAAAGCCCCAGTACGGGCATAAGGAATTCGAATTTTGGAAAAATTATTTCAGATTCGTAATCTTCTACCCCAAAAATATTCTCAAAAATTAGGTTAGATTTTTGATCAGAGGTCCAACAAAGCCCCAGTACGGGCATAAGGAATTCGAATTTTGGAAAAATGATTTCAGATTCGGAATCCTCAACCCAGAAAATATTCTCAAAAATACGGTTAGATTTTTGATCAGAGGTCCACCAAAGTCGCAATACGGCCATAAGGAATTCGAATTTCGGAAAAATTATTTCAGATTCGGAATCCTCTACCCCGAAAATATTCTCAAAAATACGGTTATTTTTTCGTTAGCTCCCACGAGGAACCCGCCAATCAGCATCCAAATCGCTTTGTTGACGTAATCGATGACGTCATATCGTGACGTTTCAAAAGTTGGAGATATCGGTTTTTAGGCCTATACCCATACTTTTAGCCCTGCTCACCGTTTCTGAACCACTCAACTGAATTTAACCAAATTTTAATGGTAGCGTATCTGGATGAATATCTACTGCGGTACGAAAATCTGACTCAATCGGTGGCTGCGTTCGCGATGTATAGTCAAAAAAGATTTTGAAATTGTTGAAAATTTAACATTTTCACTCACTGCTTCCGAATCGCTGGACAGATTTGGCTCAAAAACTAATCAGCACCTACATTTCATTAGAAGTTGCTAACCACCAAAAATCATCGAGATCCGTTCTTTCGTTTTTCTGCTTTTCCTCCGACAGACACGTTTTTTTCCACATATATTCATACATTCATACACACATACACACATACACACATACACACATACACACATACACACACACGGCCACCATCCAAATTTTGTTTTTTTCGGCATCAGGGGACTTCAAAACGTGTAAAAATATCAAAAACTGAAAATCTGAAATTTGTGCTAAAAACAATGCTTTATTCTCCCTGCGGTCGATAAAGCAATGAACATAAATTCAAAGTAGTTAATTTTTTTACCAGTTCATAATTGAAGACTCCACGGGAAAAATGATCAGATTCCATTTTTTTGTTTACACTTAGCTCTTATGTTTACCTTTTGTCAAAACAATCAAAACCAGGGTTCCGAAGCCGGCGCTGGCGCTGGCGCCAACGCCGGCCGCGGCCGGTAAAAATCACTGCTGGCGCTGGCGCTGGCGCCAGCACCGGTATTTTACGTACGGTGTGACGCCGGCGTCGATGCCAGCGCCGGCGTTTCAAAACTTTTTTAAAAAATAATTTTTAGATTTTTAGAATTTGATTAATTTTTTTAACATAACCTCTTTCCGTTCAATTTTCTTTCTCAGGGGTCCGAAGCCGGTAAAAATTAGGCAATTTTGGAAGATTTTATTGACATTTAAAATGGAAAACTTATATTTTTTTTTTACTTAAGGTTAATTACACAGTAAAAAATTTTGTTCAGGATAGGGAATTAGTTCAATACTCGGTATTCACTGATTCATAATTTTTGATTTTTAAAATGTTTATCTCAATAATTAAATTTTAAAGTCTTTCCTTTCAGCTTTTGCTCTTAAGAAATAAATAAATTTTTTAAAGTGCAAAGCGTAATTTTTTTAAATTGATGTAACGCTTTCTTGCTTTCTTTTGCAAAATAAAATAAATTAAAAATTTTCCCCGGCGCCGGCTTCGACGCCAGCGCCGGCCTCGGCGTCGGCGCTGGCGCCAATTTTTTTACAATCGTGGCGCTGGCGCCGGCGCCGATTTTATTTTTTGAAATTTTTGGTGCCGGCGCTAATTTTTGCCGGCTTCGGAACCCTGATCAAAACAAAAACATGGATTTTGATCATTTTTCCCGTGGAGTCTTCAATTTACTTCTTACATAAAACATTTCAGAGTATTAGTAATTTTGGTTAACACAACTATCAGGAGACACGTTTTTAGAACCTAGAATTTTGTAAATTAAACATTGTCTTTAGCAAAATTCGAATTTCGAACAATACCTAAAACGCCGGATGCTTCAAGCTCCTAAAAGACCATACATGGCTTACAGGAACTGAAAAAGTACCACAAAATCCCAACAGTTTCCTTTTAAAATCTGCTAATTACACCGTCGCGACGAACCGTCGCCTATCGTATTTATTTATTTTTTTCCAATGTATTATTTACCATCGCCGATATGAAAATTATGCAACCCTCTTAAAAAATTAAAAGTTTTTTCTGGTTCTTTTTTTCTTTTTCTTTTTTTTTTTTTTTTCTTCTGATTTAAACCAATCTCCTAAGTGGTTTTTTATTCTCTTTAAACAAGAAACGGTTTTTTCTTGTCCGCCTTATCTTTTAATTAAATTAATTAACTGACTCAGAGAGATTTTTAAATATTAAATTTTATCAGATTTCAGTATTTTTTTTTTTTTATCCCTAAACCAAAAAAGAAGTGAAAAGAATTACGGGATCATTCCTTCCCCGTTCAAAGTTAAAATTTCATATTATCGGTTAACTTTTTTTTTCCCCTAGCCCCCAAAAAAAAATCTAGTTAACCTTTTTACCCAATTACACGCAGGAAGGAAAGAGCGAAAAGGAATCTTTAAATAACCCTTCTGTTTATCGTCATCGTGAAAAAAAAAAAACGTATGACAGAAAGAGGAAAGGGGGAGAGAAAAAAAAAATAGAAGATCGGCATGTGCCGGTTGAAAATCTTCAATAAATGCCAAGACGACATTTTCATGGATCTTTTTTGAGCTGGAAAAAATATTTTCCAGACGTAAATCTCTTCCAGGTCAGCAATTCCAGTGGAATGATTTATATCTTAATTGTTTTGCTTATCGTTTAAGCCAGTTATTCGCAAGATTTATTGGAAATATTGGATTTCACATCGCCTCGTCTCCACCTCTGTCGTCTTCGATATCGGTCGGGGCTTCGGGGAATTATTATTTTTTTCTATTGCCGCTTTTACAGGGTGGACAAGTTAATGGCAAATTCGTTGTTATTAATAAGAAAAAAAAATGAACGCCTTAAAATTAATAAAAATTAAAATGAGGACCGCTACGTGATTTCGGTACTTATGAGAGTCAATTAAAACTTAGAAAAAAAAGAGAATCATCTTTTTTTTATTTAATTTTTAATTGATATTTTGATGACCCATGAAATTTATTTACTGCCGGTTCGCCCATGTTTTAATTTTTATATATTTTAAGGATAATTACTTTTTTACAACTTCTGTAAAATATCGTGGGCCGATTGGATTCATTTTAATTTTGATGTGAATTGACCATTTTTACATTGAATAACCAGGACCAAATTGCTAAACTTCGAAGCTTTAGTGTTCCGCAGTAATCGATCCCTAGTATAATTTTTTATTTTTTTTTTTCCAAAGCCGCAACTCGGGGAAAAAATTGAGAAGTTTTAAGAATTTAACGAAAAAGTATCGTAAAACTTAATGACATTGAACTTTTTTTTTTTTAAAGCATTAGTAGATTAGAAAAACCATAGGCCATTTCGCAGTTTTTTTTTCTCGTCGAAATCGTTTCTTTTCCTTCAGCCAACTTTTTTTTTTTCGTAAGCAAATGAATTTGCATTAAAAAACTTTTTTTTTTTTTGTTGCTGCAACCGATAAAAAGAAGATAAATTTTCTTCGTGACGCGATAAAATCGAGGGAAAAATCCACTTCCAGCTACAGGGAAATATGTGCTTTTTTTTTCAAGTCTCTCTCAGTGCCACATCCAATACCTTAAGGCTACTCGCTCTCCTTTTTTTTTCTCACTTCAATTTATTCTTCCTTAAAGCTAACGCGGCCGAATAAAAAAAAAAGGCGAATTGTAAAAGTTTTGACTTTTTTTTTTTGTAAGCTTTTTCGTAAAAAGAAAAATATTAATTTTTTATAAAAATTTTACTTACAGGCTAGTTCGACGACTGCCGATTGACTGTTTATTTGACCGCTGCTGGACCAAGCGATACACTGGCAGCGAAATTTATCTTTTTCGAAAAATTCGTCCACGTCGTTTCGCGTAATGCTCACTGTCGCTTCCACGTTCCGAAATCCGGTTTGCGGATCCACGTAATCGTATTGCGCGGGAGGTGCTTTCCGGACACCATTGCACTTGAAGTAAAGCTGTAAGTAAAATTTAAAAAGAAAATGTTAGGAATTGTGATTTGGCATTACCAATGCACTTGCATTAGCATAGCATTAGAAATAGCCTTTCCTTTGCATTAGAAACTGTACCAGTTCATCAGTACGATCTCGCTGCACTATTTGCATTCTCATCGCATTTTCAAAGCATTGACATTCCAATGCATTTCATTTGCACTGCGTTTGCAATTGCATTCCCATTGCATTTGCATTGTTTACATTGTATTTGCATTGTTTGCATTGCACTTGCATTGTTTGCATTTCGTTTGCACTTGGATTGCCATTTCATTAGAACAGCATTGCCATTTTACTGCATTTCATTTGCTTTGCGCTTGAATTGCCATTGCATTGCTTGCCATTTCACTGCATTTCATTTGCCTTGCATTTTCATGGTTTCCATTGTTTGCATTGCATTTGCATTGTTTGCACTGCATTGTATTTGCATTGTTTTTAATGCTGTCCATTGCATTTGCAATATTCGTATTGCTTTTGCATTGTTTCCAATTTATTTGTATTTGCAAAGTATTGCCATTCTACTGCATTTCATTTGCATGGCTATTGCATTGTTTTAGATGCGTTTCCATTGCATTTTCAATATTTGTATTTTATTTGCATTGTTTCCACTTCATTTGTATTTGCAAAGCATTGCCATTAATTTGCATTTCCATTGCATTTTTCAGCATTGCCATACCCCTGCATTGCATTTCAAATGTTTCATTGTCATTGCATTTGCATTGCATTTGCATTGTTTGCATTTGCATTGTTTGCATTGCATTTGCACTGTTTGTATTGCGTTTGCATTGTTTGCATTGCATTTGCATTGTTTGCATTTCATTGGCAAAGCATTGCCATTTCACTAATTTCATCTGCCTTGCATTTGTATTGCGTCTATTGTCTGCATTGCATTTGCATGTGCCTTGTTTGCATTCAATTGGCATTGTTTTCAATGCGTTTGCATTGCATTTGCAAAACATTGCCATTTCACTACATTTCATTTGCCTTGCATTTGCATTGCCAATGCATTGCCATTGGATTGCATTTAATTTGCATTTTCATTGCCATTGCATTTGCAAAGTATTGCCATTCCACTGCATTTCCAATGTTTACATTGTCATTGCATTTGCATTGTTTGCATCACTTAAAATATTACTGCATTACTGCCATTGCTTTGCATTTTTGTATTACGCTTTACGCAGTCCTTTTTTTTGAGAGTGAGTAAGTAAGTCATGCTATTTTTACTTAATCGTCTCGTCGTAAGGGAAAATGTGATAAAAAACCCAAGGGACCTTTTCCTTAATTTGCATTTGTCTGAAAACATCGTCTTAATTTTTTTTAACGTAACATTTCAATCTTTTTTAATTGGGACTAATCCTTTGATGTCTATGGCTGATTTTTTTTTTCGCATGAGACAGTGACTCTGCACATATCATATTCCCACATTGTGAAAATGGCGCCGTCGACTTTCGCATATTAAAATTTATTGCGCATAGGTTTCAATTAACGTCCCTTTATTAAATTATTCAATTTTATGTAATGATTACTTGCCTGTAACGCGTGAAGGGCACGACATTTAAGAGTCGCCGGCTTATTTTTCACCACATAAGAATTCGTGGGCTCTTCTAAGAACACTGGCAGTGGTACCGTATGTTGCGATAAATCTGCGTCCCCTGTCGCTATCGTTGGAGGATGTAAAGGGTCCTCCAGTAAAGGACTGTCTTTAACTTCTGAAAAAAGAAAGAGAAAAAAAATAAATCATTAAATAATTGATGACGTAATTTGAATTTAAAGTTATTAATGAAACAGATCCCATTCGGAAACGAACAGGAGATCTTAAGACCTTCAAAAAAAAAAAAAAAAAATGGTTAAAAAAGAAGTAGGGAAGGGAGGAAGAGGGAAGAACGAAAAAAGGTGAAGTATGAGGTAAAAAGAAGAGAAAAGAGGGCAAAGTGCTGACATTCCAAAAGAAGCTTAACTAAGCTTCTTAATGTAAAAACACCGTCCTCAATTCTGTCGAACCGAATTTTCCTTTCCTTTTTTTTTTTTTTTTTTTTTTTTTTTCCTTCTCCTTTTTTCTTCTTCTGACTTTTCTTTAATTTTCGATCCTTTTGCTATATTTACTTTCATGTATTTTTTTTTTTTTTTTTTTTTTTTTTTTTTTTTACTCTGCTGGAAACTCAAAATACAAGTTGTTAAGTTTCTTCTGAACGTTTAGAAGGAAATTTAACGTAATTAAGGTTTGGAATTTCAAGGAGGAAAGATTTTTTTTTTCTTTTTTCGTTCCTACAGTTTTTTTTTTTTTTTTTTAAATGACAAAAAAAAGGATGTTTTGACCTAATGGCGAATTTCAATTTAACCATTAAAAAAGATTGATCCAAGGCTATCAATAAAACGTAAAGGCGTAAAGGTTGCTTTCACAAACAAATATCTTCCGGAATTCCCATCATTTTTCAATAAAGCTCTTCGAATTTTCGTAAGATGACGCGAAGGGGAAAGGGAATTTAGTTGCGGATTAGGTCCTTCTTAATCCGGAATCGTTTTTGATTAATATTTTGTTTCGGTGACAGATATACCCTTTTGAATGTAGCATTTGTTTATAAGTTTTGATAGATACGTTTATTTTCCGGTTGTGCTCATTCATAACCTTTTCCAGGTGCGTTCTAAGGAAACGGGACAAGAAAGGGATGAGATCGCACGTGAGAATTTTTTTTTTAGTGCTGCCGAACGGGCTTGACTTAGAAATGAATGAAGGACATGCGTCACGGATGGACTCCCTGTGCGAAAAAATTTTTGCTTTTTTTTGGGGGGGTAAGGGGGGGTGGGGTAACCCGCACGAAAAAGTAATGCAAAAAGTGTATAAAATTTTTCCAAAATAAATGCAAAAAATTTTTATAAAAACTGTGTTATTTTTGCATCGTTTTTACAGAAGTTTGGACATGAATAATTTTTCTGAAAGTTTATGCATATTTTTTTAAGCACCAAAATTTGAATATGCATAATTTATTTAAGCATGAAAATCTGAATATGCATAATTTATGCATATAATTTTTTTAAATCATAAAGCAGGAAAATTTGGAAAATGTTATGTTTATGCAACTTTTTTTTACTTTATGCATAATTTATGTATGACTGTTTATGCGTAATTTATGCGTGGAGGATGAAAAAAAAATTCCGGTATGCATGCTCATATTTTTGTATAATTTTTAAATTATTTTCATATAATTTATGCATCTCTTTTTCGTATGGGAGGGGATCTTACATTTTTTTTTAAAAATAGGCACCGGCAATTTTTTTATTAAACGGAACATATCGGTTTTTGACATTGGCGTAATGCACTCCATGCATTTCGGTGTGCACTTGACTTTGGACTATTTTGCACTGATTTTGCATAAAGTACACTTTGCATTACCAAGGCACTTGCACTGCAATAGCATGGGGGGTGATTGCAGTACCCCTTCAGCAATGGCAAAACCTTAGCATTAATGCATTACTTTGCACTGCATCACTTCATTCGGCATTACTTTGCAATTTCGTTGGAGCTGACGCCGGCATCGACGCCGAAATATCTAAAAGCGCCGGAATAGCAAATTTTTGCCGCTGATGCTGGTGCCGGAGCCGATTCTAACATCGGTGCCAGCACCAACATCAATTTTGTTAATTTTTTTTTTTTTTTTTTTTTTTTTTTTTTTACTTGAAAATCAACCGATAAGTATGGCCAAAACTCAAAACCTTAAATTTTATTCAGCATTGCCATCGTGTCATAATTACTAGGTGCCAGCACCGGTGCTGTCACCAAGTTTAAAATACATTATCTAGCACTGGCACCAGCTTCGGCACTGCCTTAGCTTTTAGCCAGCCGCGGCTGGCATCGGCTTCGAACCCCTGGATCCCACTTTTTAACAAAACGCGCTTATAACCATACCCTGTCCTATATTTTGAAAATAAAAAATATTATCATCTGCTTTTCGTTCGAACTTTTTCATAATGAAGGTGAAAAGTATAAAACGTGAATTTAAGTGAAAAAAAAAATCTTTCCAAAATAATCAGCTGCGTATGATTAATGATCCCGTTAATATATAACTCGGGCAGCATGTCAGTTTGTTTTCAGTTTTGCGTTTCAAATGGTTGCCATCATGATTTCAAGATAGCTCATCGTTCCCCAGTCCATTTCAAAAAAAAAAAAAAAAAAAAAAAAAAAAAAAAAAAAAAAAAAAAAAAAATTGGCTTTGTAAAATTTTATCCATCAAACATTTCACTCACATCCGTGTGATTTTCTCCCGTTTCTTTGTCAAGGTTTTAATCTTAATTTTTTATTTATTTTTTTATTTTGTTCCCTCCCCCTCCGCCTTTGAATTTTAATAATTGACGAAGTTAATTATCAACCCCGTATGAAAACCGGGTTCGCAGGTCTTTTTGGCTTTCGGGTTGCTGACAAGCGTCATTTGTTATCCTCCCCACCTCCCGGCCGAAACCGACGCCATTAATCCTAATGACCTTTCCTTCAACGGTAACATTTCGATTTTGACTTTTCTACCCCCCCAACATTTCGGTTGGATTGTCCCACTTGAGCTAATGTATCACTTTATCCGGGGGGAGAAAAATAGTCCAGGGAAAACCCACCTGGAGGGGGAAAACGTGACGACTACGACGACGACGACAAGGAAGAAGAAAGGAGACCCGGAATAATCTAAATTTCCCAGAAACAAAAGAAAGGAAAACTCGACCAAGGCAACTGGAAAAGATATTAAAGGATTTAATCAACCTAAACGGGATTTCAAAGTCCGGAGAGAGAAAGTTCTCTTTACCCGACAATTTTCGAATCTTGTTTGGAAAGAAGTTTGGAAGTCGTTAGAAAATAAACTTTAAGAATCGTTTGGAATCTGTCACTCGGAGAAGAGAGAGAGATGATTAGATAAGCTCCAGGTTGAACTTTAAAAAAAAAACGAATAAAAAAAAATTGACATGAGAAATCACGAATCTGCAAACAAAATTGATAATGGTTCAATTTACACAGAAAGCTGTCAACTTGGGAATCGAAGCACCTGCAGCGAAAATGATAATAATAATAAAAGTAAAAAAAAGGTTATCTAGGTCTTAACTCCTTTAAAGGGGGAAAAGAGAAGATCTGATTAAAATAAAAGTTAAAAGCTTTCCAAAGCTGGGAATTGCAGTACTCTCATGTATTATTGAGATCCTCATATAATTTAAATTGGGATTTTCATTTTGAAAAAGCATTGGTTTTTGCCCAAAATGACTTTGTTTGGGCAATAAATTAAGAGAGGAAGATCAAGAGGGAATAACACGGGAGTATGCAAGGATGCTATTTATTTTTATGGGGTCACTCCCAAGAACTGAAAAAATGCAAATCAAAGCAAACAAACTATGCAAATGCAATGATAATGCAAAGTAATGCATACAATGCAGAGAAATTGCACCTAATAAAGTGGTAAAAAATCGAATGCAAAATGTAATGCAAGGGCAATGCCAATAATGCGAAGAATGATAATGCAAATTAATGCGCACAGTGCAGAGATATTAGACCTAATTAAATGGTGAAAAATCGAATGCAAAATGTAATGCAAGGGCAATGCGAGTAATTCAAAATATGCAAAGCAAAGCAAACAATGCAGATGCAATGATAAAGCAAAGTAATTCACGCGATGCAGAGTAACTGCTCCTAGTGTTAAAAAATTGAATGTAAAATGTAATGCAGGGGCAGCGCAAATAATGCAAACAGTGCAGATGCAATGATAATGCAAAGTGATGCACGCGATGCAGAGAAATTGCACCTAATGAAGTGGTACAAAAACCGAATGCAAAAAGTAATGCAGGGGCAATGCAAATACTTTGGTAATGCAAAATACATGTAATGCAAAGGGAATGCAACGTAGTGCAAAGCCCAGTGTAACCGAAATGCAAGAGTGAGTAGCCTCTCAGGTTACAACCTCCTTTCAGAGGTGCAGATCCAATGCCAATTCCGGCACATAAAAAATAAAAAATAAAAATAAAATACTTGCTGATTCGGATTTGAAATAATTTTTCAAAATTGATTGATGGCTGATTCGAGACTTTTCACTGAATCCGAAAAAAAATGTGCATGGTAATACAAAAATGAAAAGGAAAAAAAATAAGTAATGCAAAAATGAAAAGAAATGGAATGAAAAAGTAATGCAACAATAAAAAGGAAAAAATGAAAAAGTAATGCTGAAATAAGAAAGGAAAAAAGCGAAAAAGTAATGCAAAAATGAAAAAGGAATGTTGTGATAAAGAAGTGGTACCATATCTATTCTTGAAGTAATGTAATTTGTAATGCAGTGATAATGCAAGTGCATTGGCAATGTATAATGCATGTAATGCCCAGGTAGTGAAATGTAATGCAGATTCAAACGTACACCAAAATGCACGAATAAGTAACTTATCTTTTCAAGCAGGAGTCCCACTAACTTCTTCCCCTATTTGCTAGCAAAAATAAAAAATTCGAAGACCCCCACCCCCTTTTCCCCTTTTCTCCTTTTCTCTCTTAGCGTGGTTACATATTACTTGGCTTGCCCCCGTAGAAGAGCTTAAAAAGACTTCTGAAATTGAAGATTAAGGGATATTTTAATTTTATAATGCAAAATGCATGTAATGCAAAGGGAATGCAACGTAGTGCAAAGCTCAGTGTAACCGAAATGCAACAGTGAGTAATGTTCTCACTGCATTCTCCTAAATTAAAGATTAAGAGATCTTAAAGGCCAAATAGACTTTTACAGGATTGAGAACAGTGCATAAATATTTAAAAAAAGAAATTTTTTTTTTTCCTGGCTCAAACGTTGCCGAGTGGCTTTTTTTATAAATGTCCCAATCATGAGAGTTGCTGCTCACCTTGCCATCATTAATCTTCCTTTGTAACTTCTCAGAACATAAGTCTTTGAATGTCCGATCCGCTATTAAAAAAAAAAAAAAAAAACCGCCGGGGTATAATTCCTTATTTCTCTCTCCTTTAAAAAACTCGAAGAATGCGAAAAAAAAAGCCTTCGGGATTTTTTTTCCTATACTGATTACGGGAACGTTCACGCAGAAAGAAGCCTATTTGTGGGAAATCTCTTTTCTGATCTTCGTACGGAGTCACATCAATCACTTAAATTATATCTCCGGTATCGAGGAGTTTATCCGGTTTTTTTTTTCGTTAGCTTTCTTCACGAGAGAAATTGGCAGAAAAAGCGATTTTTTTCCCCTTACCTCAGGATTGATTTGTCATAAAAAGGTCAACAAGAAAAGAAAAAGAAAAAAGAAGTTTCCTTCGGAGAATTAATTTGCAAAAAAGCAATTTCCTACGAATAAATCTTTCTTCAAGGATATACAAATCAATCGATACACGCTTTTTCAACCCCCCCCCTTCCCTCCCCTCCCCTCGATCACGCCGAAAATAATTCACTTCCAACACCTGAAGGATTAGTGAAATACGCTGTTTTCAACGGGAAAGGGTAACCGCTTCGCCATTTAACTCCGTGAGCTGTTTTTTTAAGCGCTTAAGCTTTTTAAAGCCTCGAATCACGTTTTGATTATTCAAAAGGAGAGGTAGCAGGTAGGTGGAGGTAAAAAGGAGGGAGGGTTCCTCTTATCCGAACGTTTGGTTTGTGGGCATAATCATTATTATTGTACAATTTTCGGAACCTTCACAAATTCGCGACAAAACCCGATATTAAGCAGTTATACCTAGGAAAAGGAATAATTATGTAATTTTATATCTTTTCATGTGAAAATGTATTTTAAGCCCTGGGGCCATCATCGTTATTTTTTTTTTTTTTTGTTGTTCTCTCTCTTCGCTTCTCGGTTCCGTCTCTTTTGGGAAAAGGGAAAGAAAGCGAAGTGTTTTTATTTTATTCTCACGGAGAATTCACGCCTTTTTTTTTTTTTTTTTTTTTTTTTCTTCAATAAAAAGTAAAATTCAGCGTTTTCGTTTGAATTCGAGTCCATTAGCCCGGGAAAAGTTATTGGAAAACCTGCCGATTTATTAAAAATTTTTAGAAAGAGGAAGTGTTGTAATCGTCACAAAATTCGGTAAAATGGATTTCGATTTTTTGTCTTTCATTTCCGATGTTTCGTCTTGATTCTTTTATCTCCCCCTTCTTCGTCATTATTGTACGATCGATCATATTTTGCATAGGGGTTCTACCACTGGCAAATCCAGAAATATTTTCCGGAGGGGGGGCAAAGCCTAAAATGAGCCCAAAATGTCTAATTTTATCCAGCGTATAATTAAACTTCCAATAAAATTGCATTCTATCTAGTGTAAAATCTTTTCAGTTCGAAGTGGGGGGGGGGAGGGGGAAGGTGTTTGCTGGGCCCCACCGCCTGGATCCCCCAGAGAGCAATGCTTAGCTCTCTGAACAACCAGAATGAAGCAATTTGACGACAATGCTTAGCATATGATCTTTTTTGGCCAATAGAAATAAAGCCATGGAAAGCGAATGCTTAGCTATGACCAATCAAAGCGAAGCAGTAAAAGCAGTGCTAATCTTCTGATCGCTCATGCAGCAATCTCAATGAAGTCATGTGAAAGCTATGCTTAGCTTATGACCAATCTTCCATCAATCAGATTGACGTGAGAGCTGCGCTTAGCTGATTAAGATTAATCCGATTATTTATTTATTTATTTATTTATTCTTTCATTCATTTATTTATTTATCATGTAAAAACTTGTTCAAAACAAGTCCAAAATTGCACGAAACAAATTCCAACTCGTTCAAGAAAAGTTAAAATTAGTTTAAACTTTCTGAGACAAGTTCAGGCTTGTTTAAACTAGCTAAGACAAATTCAGACTTGTTTAAACTTGCTGAGACAAAATTAAACTTGTTTAAACTTGCTGAGACAAGTTCGAACTTGTTTAAACTTGCTGAGACAAAATCAAACTTGTTTAAACTTGCAGAGACTAGTTCAAACTTGTTTAAACTTGCTAAGACACGTTCAGACTTGTTCTAACTTGCTAAGACAAGGTCGAACTGGTTCTAACTTGCTTCTATGAGTGGTGTTTCTACGGATATGCAATGCTTTCAATTTATACTTAGGGATCACTCAAATATTGCATCACCACGATAGTGCAAAGACGTACTTAAATTTCTGACTTTTGCTGTCAGGAAAAGAGGGGGGGTTACCGTGTACTGACAACGCATTGATACAATGTAACGCAAGTCAAGTGTACACTGAAATGCATGAGTGAGTACCATCTCGAAAGTACCGTTCGTTATCTTTGCCCCCCACCCCTCCCCCTTCCAGCCGTTACGTAACGTATGAGCGACTCCTAAAGTTTAACAAGGAAATGACCAAAACGAAAAGCTTGAAAAAAAAAAAAAAAACGATCAATTACAATCCATTTAGGGGATTTCCCAATTGCCAGTCAGTGCTTTATTTTAAGATTTTAATTGCCTGACGGTTAGCCACGATTGACAAATTGCTATTAAGTGTCATTAGAAAATTACATGATTGTGGGTACGACCACTCGCATTTTATCTTATTTTTTAAGAGCCTACATCAATAAATTCTTTTCACTTTTTATCGGCTTTTTCACGCAGGTTTTTTTCGATTAAAAAATGAACTGTCTAATCGAACAAGAAAAGGGGGAAAAAGAACATCAGGAATAATGGGCAAAAATTCTATCATTCCATTCATTCATTCATTTATTTTTTTCTATTCTAAAAGGGCTGACAACCTTCACAACTCTTTTTTTTTCTTTTTTTTTTTAATTAAACACAAAAACCCCCCTTAGAGTTTCGCATCCGATCCCTTCGGAAAAAAAAAATTAAATATACATTCGCGGGATCAATACTAGATTTCTTTTTGATTTCTTTTTATCCGAAAAAAAAAAGAAGAAAAAATTGTTTTTTTTACCAAGACATAGAAAAACACTCCCAAGGAAGAAAAACATATGGGAAAATCGAAGAAAAAACACGTCTTTGCGATATATCGGAAAAATTCATATGGTAGCATGATCAATCCATTCGATTTCGTATTCACCTTGAAAAAAAGAAAAAGAAAACGCTAATCCCATCCTCCCGAGAAAGAAGGATAAAAAAAAACAATAAAGACCTCAACGAATAGTCTTAAAAGCGTGACAAGCAGACGTGCAAATTAGTCGAAGATATAATATGAAACAATATAAGGAATACAATAACAGACCGTCAATCTGGTGAGAGCTCATCATCATCTTGAAAATATGCAGGCGATTACATTTTGAAAAGAATATAATAAAGAATGTCATGTTTAAAGTCAAAAAGAACAAAAAAAAAGGCCATTATTCCGCTCCATGTGGTCCCTCACAAGGCATGTTAAAAATAACAAGCTACTACTAGTAAATAATCATAACTTGGTTTCCACCTGCTGGATTTTTATCTTACCCGAATTTTCGGCGTGTTGTTGCTGTTGTAATATCCGCTATTTTCGGTTTTTTTTTCTCCTCCCAACCCCCGGGATATTTCGCATAAATCTTGATTAAAACCCAAGAAAAAAGATTCCCCATCGCGAGGAAGGATGTTTTTCTTGGGTTTGAATCTATTTTAAAACCGGTGTAAACGAATTTTTTTTTTTTTTTAAGTTTCAGGTTCTGGTTCCACTTTGTTTTTGAAAAAAAATTTAAAAACTTACCTGGGTTCAGGTGTCGTAAAATAAGAAAGTTTAACATGAACATTTCGAATTATCTTTTCAGCGAAACCTTCATCGATGATTTTTTTTATATATCGTGTGAACCTACTTATTATAGGGTGTGGTTGAGCTTTTTTTTTTTTTTTTTTACGTTTCTTGTCGGATTAATGGTAAATGATAATTAGGTACTAATCGTAATGATTAAAATATCAGTTTAAGACGGATTTAAAATAGGTTTTTTTTTATCAAAAATATATATTATATAAAAAAAAAAAAAGTCGAAGTCTTTTAGAGTGCGACAAATTCTTTTTTAGCTTGGAGCGATGTGAAAGAATTTATAACGTTTGATAAGTTTTTTTTTTCTCTTATCGTTTTAAAGTGGTTTTAAAATAAATTCACGATGAGAGTAAATCGTTTTTGTTGGTACGTGCGTTCACTAGGATTAAATTAGGCATAGTCTAATATTGTGTTGCGTGATCTCGCTATTTACAGTTTGGATCGAATAATTTTAAAGCTCGCACAGTACCTCTTGCGACTTTTTTTTTTTTCTTTTTTTTTGATGATTCAACTTCTGATGCGTGGATTGACCCTTTCCCTCCGGAGGCAAATATATGAACCGTTAGAATTATACTCTGGCAGGCCACAGGCCCATTTTTATGCTCGCTTATTTAGGCCATAAAAACGGTCTACAAGCCTTTTTGTGCTGACAGAGGGAAAAGAGGGGCCGAAAATTTACATTACCATGGAATTACATACATTACATTACTTTGCATTACATGCATTATTATTGCATTACTTCGCATTACCATTGTATTACATGGATTACCATGGCATTATATACATTACTTTGCATTACATGCATTGCTGTTGCATTCATGCATTACACGCATTACTTTTTATTATCATTGCATTTCATAGATTAATTTGCATTACCATTGCGTTTCATGGATTGATTTGCATTACTGTTGCATTAATTGGAGTACCATTGCATCACATGCATTATCTTTGTACTATATAATTACCATTGCATTACACGCATTACTTTGTTTTACATAAGAGGGCATAAAATAGGCTTACGGTCTACCAGAGTTTAATTCTAACGGTTCATATATAATGCATTACCATTGCATTACATGCATTACTTTGTATTACCATTGCATTACATGCATTACTTTGTATTACCAGTGCATTACATGCATTACTTTGTATTACCATTGCATTACATGCATTACTTTGTATTACCAGTGCATTACATGCATTACTTTGTATTACCATTGCACTACATGCATTACATGGATTAAAATTGCATTACCATTGCATTTCATGAATTAATTTGCATTGCCATTGCATTACATAAAATACCATTGCATTAACATTGCATTGCATGCATTACTTTGAATTACCATTGCATTACTTTGAATTACCATTGCATTACTTGCATTACTTTGAATTACCATTGCATTACTTTTTAAGTGAGATTGCATCTAATGAAGTGATACTGTATCTGATGCAAATGCATTTGTATGATCTGAACCGATTTTCAGCTGTAATGCAAATTATGATTATTCTTAAGTCATTAATCCTGCGGTCCTATCCGGTCTTTAGGGTTTCTAAGATCTGTATGCCACGGACTAACTCAAAATTCCTCCACTACACCTTCCATTTATAATTGCGTCATGAGGGTACTGTGTAAATTAACGTGGAATTCTACATACGATCCAATGTTAAAACATCCGTCCCGAGTTTCGCTACCTGTTAGACCTCCGTTCTCTAGGTCGTGAGTAAGCCATAATTTCTACGATAAACTTCTGCATGATCCCTCAAAAAAAAAAAATTTCATTTTCCGCTTATAATTTTGTATCAAAGTGATTTTTTTTCCCCGTGAATGAAAGTGAAATCTAGAACATCCTGCAATAAACTCCTTCACTTGCTCGGAGGGCTTCTGAAATCCATGAATGAATTTTAAAAGGGTTATAAAACGATAATTCTTCTTTACGATAATAACCTTTCATTGCTACTGTTTAAAAACCGGAATGAAGAAAGAAAAGAAAAAAAAAAAGATTTAAATAATTTATTTTTTTCCTCAACAACAAAAAAAAGGACCCTTCGCAGCATGTTTCTCGGACATTTACAGCAATTTCTACAGAAAACCTTGTGCGAGCTACGCTGGCGACGAAAAAAAGAGACAAATAACCTGGGAAGAGATTTTTTTTGAAAAAAACATGGAAATCGTTTATTAGAAAAGAATGATACACACAGAACGAAACATAACACCGAAAAACCATTCAGAAAATAAGAGGGTTCACTGGATATTTTTGTAAGAAAAAAAAAAGGTTGCGTTTCGACTGTAATTATCGAGGACCCTTTATAAACAACCTTGGGTTTTTGAAGAGATGCAACGAACAACGGTACAGGGGTTGAAAAATTCAATTAGCCTAGTTTCTCGTCGCTCGTCCTTTAGCGAAATTTTCAAGACATAATTTAATATTTTAATACCATCTCCGCTCTATAAAATTTACGTTTCAACGTATATAAAATAATATCATAAATTCTCGAAAACATACACATAAAACATAAATTATGTCTGTTGTCAAATAATAAAAACGATCGATTCTTTCTTCAGTGGATTATTTATGACGAAACGAAATTATAAATGGATAAATATCTTTACAAGTGTTGAAGAAATGGCTCATGGAAAGGAAATTCCGTTACTTTGGAATGGCCCAATTGGATGACACATGAAGAAATCGTTAAAAAAAACTTAGGAATAGAATCCGGGGAATCGAAGGAGATCTTGATGATAAAAGATAGATTGAAGATGAAATATCAAAAATAAAGATCGGGGACTAAAGATCGAATTTGAAGATTGGAGATCAAAGATCGAATATGAAGATTAGAGACTAAAGATCGAATATGAAGATTGGTGACTAAAGATCGAATATGAAGATTGGAGATCAAAGATCGAAGATCGGAGATTGAGAATGAAGATAGATGGAAGATAAAATGTTGCACGGACGAAAACTAAAAAACAGATGGTCAAAAATTAAAGAGTGAAATCAAAGACTAAAGATTTGAAGATGAAAAGATCAATAAGATCTAAATTGACTAAAATTTTTTATCACTTAAATGGGCTGTTTAAGATTTGAAGGTCAAAAGAATTGTAAAGATTTGTGATTCAAAAGTCAAAGATTTGAAGACCCAAGATTAAAGATTTCAAGATTGAAGATTAAGGATCTGTAGACGGTATTGCATGACATCCATAAAATTTCAAGATCTACAATCGAAGATCGAATGTTGAAGATCCAAAACGTTAAGTTACGACCAAAGAAAAATGAAAAGAGAGACTAAAATTAATCTTTAAAAAAGGAAATTAATCTTGAAGACCAAAGGTTTTACTTAATTTTTTATTAAAGTTTGAAGATCGAAGATCATTATCTCTTGAAGATCGAGAAGGAAGGTTGAAGTTTGGAAATTAAAAATCAAAATGAAGGATGAAGATCTTCACCTGGGTACACAGCCTGTTGAATATCTGTTTGTGATTTTGGGGAAAATGTATTCAATTTGAGAAATTTCTTTTCGATCTAAAGATGAAAAGATAAGAAGATGAACGGAAAAAGTCTGTTAAATATCTGATTGTGATTTTGGGGAAAATGTATCCAATTTGAGAAATTTACTTTTGATCTAAAGATGAAAAGATCTGAAGATGACAAGATCGAAAGATAGAAAGATGAGCTGAAAAAGCCTGTTGAATACCCTTAGTGATTTTGGGAAAATTTATTCATTTTTAGAAATTTATTTTCCATTTAAAGAAGAAAAGATTTAAAGATCTAAAGATAAAAAGATCAAAAGATAAAAAGATCAATTGAAGAATCCTGTTGAATACCCTTAGTGATTTTGGGGAAAATGTATTCAATTTGAGAAATTTCTTTTCGATCTAAAGATGAAAAGATAAGAAGATGAACGGAAAAAGTCTGTTAAATATCTGATTGTGATTTTGGGGAAAATGTATCCAATTTGAGAAATTTACTTTTGATCTAAGGATGAAAAGATCTGAAGATGACAAGATCGAAAGATAGAAAGATGAGCTGAAAAAGCCTGTTGAATACCCTTAGTGATTTTGGGAAAATTTATTCATTTTTAGAAATTTATTTTCCATTTAAAGAAGAAAAGATTTAAAGATCTAAAGATAAAAAGATCTAAAGTTGAAAAGATCTAAAGATCAAAAGATAAAAAGATCAATTGAAGAATCCTGTTGAATACCCTTAGTGATTTTGGGGAAAATGTATTCAATTTGAGAAATTTCTTTTCGATCTAAAGATGAAAAGATAAGAAGATGAACGGAAAAAGTCTGTTAAATATCTGATTGTGATTTTGGGGAAAATGTATCCAATTTGAGAAATTTACTTTTGATCTAAAGATGAAAAGATCTGAAGATGACAAGATCGAAAGATAGAAAGATGAGCTGAAAAAGCCTGTTGAATACCCTTAGTGATTTTGGGAAAATTTATTCATTTTTAGAAATTTATTTTCCATTTAAAGAAGAAAAGATTTAAAGATCTAAAGATAAAAAGATCTAAAGTTGAAAAGATCTAGAGATCAAAAGATAAAAAGATCAATTGAAGAATCCTGTTGAATACCCTTAGTGATTTTGGGAAAATTTATTCATTTTTAGAAATTTATTTTCCATTTAAAGAAGAAAAGATTTAAAGATCTAAAGATAAAAAGATCTAAAGTTGAAAAGATCTAAAGATCAAAAGATCTAAAGATCAAAAGATAAAAAGATCAATTGAAGAATCCTGTTGAATACCCGTTTGTGATTTTGGGAAAATTTTTTCAATTTTAGAAATTTCCATTCTGTTTAAAGATGAAAAGAGCTAAAGATCAACTGAAAATCGAAGATCAAGGATTGACCATTAAAACAAAGAAAAGAGCGAACCAAAAAAATATATTGCAAAAAATAAGAGCAATTGTGAAAAAAAAAACGCTTCTAATGCAATTTTAGGTCTTCCTTTATTTAATTTTTTAGTCAAATTAGCATAGCTTATTTTTTCCCCTAAAGAAAACATTTTTTATTCCTAATATTACTATTCTGCTTTTACATCTTCCATTATATTTTTCACATCACAATGACCTCTTGACTGAAAATACAAATGGATCCATCCCTGCATTTGCGCACTTCAAAGCCGCTTTGTTGTAACCAAGAAAAAAAAATTTGGACAGCACTGTCTTCCTAAGATAATAAAACGGGAAAGGGAGACATAGAAAAGAACAACACAGGTAAAAAGAAAAAAAAATTGAAACCAAACCACACAAAACCATCCCTTATGATATCAAAAGGAACCGTCTCTCACCCCATTGTACATCAATACAATAACCATTATGAACTCATGATGCAACTACAATAATACTTAAAAGTCAGATTTTTCACCTCCTTTATTTTTTTTTCCTCTTGCGAAACCTACTTTTTTTTTTTTTTTACTCAAGCGTGTCCTAATTTTTTAAACAAAATTTTTCGCGGTTGTTGAGAGTAACAGGAGAACCGTGGAGATATGTGCTTGGCTTTTTTATTAATTTTTTTTGGTCTTTTGTTTTAAAAACATGGGAATTTCTGGTATTCTTGTAATCTTGTAAGTCACACAAAGGCAGTAAGCCACTCCTTTCGGGGTCAGTTTCTCCTAACTCAGTAAACACATAAAAAGAAGTCGTAAGCTCAGTAGGAAATAAAAATAAAAAATTTAATCCGTCATTCATCTGGAAACCGAAATTGATATATTGAAGCGTATGAGAGTGAAAAATGAAAGGTCGTAAATCTTTTTTTTTCTCTTTTTTTTTCCAGGGGTTAATCCATGGGATCTACTGGTTGATCTGGATGATGATAAAATGTGCAGATCTGTTTGGCAGGAGCTTATGTTCGGTAGGTACAATTTTTTTTTTTACAAGATTAAATCTTTGTCATCCGCTTTAAAAAAATTTTTTTTTAAAAAATTATTCTGGTTTAAAAAATGAAAGAGATGAAGTGGTTATGAAAGAAAAAAAAAGAAACGACGAGATATTTGTGATGATAATCGACAAAAAAGTAATGTGGGTGGGAGGTAAAACTCCTCAAAAAAAAAAAAGTTTTTCTTTGAAGGAGGTATTAAGATTTTTATCTTCGCTACCGTTTTAAGCTTTATAAGCAGTTTAAAAAAAAGAAAAGAAAGAAGTGTTGAAAAATACCAAAACGTGTTGTATGGTTTGAAACGCTGATTAGTGATAAGGAATAGTATAAATTTGTAAAAATGGGAAATTTTATGCGAGTTGAGACAGGAGATTGAATGAGGCGGGACAAATGAATTGTGGCTGAGGTTTATACGGTGCTTGAAATTCTATAAAACTCTTGAGATTTTTTTTTTTTGCTTTGGTGAAGACGCCACCCTATTCGAAAATTGCAGAACCTGGGTTTTTATTAGATTAGGGAGGGGAAAAAAAAATGAAAGTGAAATCTCTGATGCAAAGATCCATGACCAAGATTAAGAGCAACGCACTTGAGAGAATTAGGTTAGGAACTAAGGTTTGTTGGGTCCAAGCAGGCATCATAGTCCTTCCTTAGCAAAAACTGGGGATTTAAAAAAAAAAAAAATACACGACCGGTTTTTTAAAGTATAGGACAAATACAGCACAAAAGCTCTTAATTTCTTTATTTATTTATTTATTTTTTATTTTGGGATCATTTTTTGATGAAGAAATTTGAAAAATAATTTTTTTTTTTAATTTTTTATTAGAAATAAATAAGTTTGTCAAGTAAAGAAGAATCATCAAAAAAATCAAATATTGCAGCAGAAAGTAACAAACATCAAATATTAATTTTACCTATAAGAAAAAATGAATTTTTTAGGCATTTTTTAATTATAACTACAAGAATATAGGACAAACTCGAAAAAAAAACTTTCGTAGGAAACTATGATGCCTGGGACGGTCCAAGGAATGTTCTGTAAATGTATGAACTATACAAAAGAATGAACGGACATGCATAAAAAAATGCATAAAATTATGTTTAAAGAACTTAACTTTTTTTAGTTAATTTATAAAAAAAATTAACTCTTTTTACCCTCCAAAAAATTCTCATCCTCCAATATAATTAAACAATTAATTAATTAATTAATTATGCATAGGTAAGTATGCATAAAACGGAAAAAGAAGTTAAATAAGTTCAGTATTTGCAAATTTTCCTGATTTATGATTTTAAAAAAAATTCTATGCATAAATTATGCCAATATTATGCATATCCAGATTTTCAGGCTAAAAAAAAAATTTTTTTTGAACCATACTGCAAATGATCCAAATTGCAAATGGTCCAAAACTGGTTTGGAGCAATTTGCAAATCATATTTTTTACAAAAGGTCCAAATTGCAAACGTTTGAGAACAAATCTGGATCATTTAAAAATTTTGGAACATTTGCATAATGTATATCCAAAATATTTATAAAGGTATATGCAGGTTCAAAAATATTTGGACCTTTGCAATGCAGTGAATTTGCAAATGATCCAAATTTGTTTTGGAACCTTTGCAATTTGGACTTAAAAAGGCTCTAAATTTTGTAAAAATTATGCGTATTCAAATTTTCATGCTTTAAAAAAATTATTCATAATTTTTGGACCATATGTCAAATGATCCGAATTGCAAATGGTCCGAAACTGATTTGAGGCATTTGCAAAGCATCATTTTTGCAAAAGGTTCAAAAATTGCAAACGTTCCAGAACAAATCTGAATCATTTGCAGTATGTACAGTATTTTCAAAATATTTAAAATGGTGGATTTTGAAGGCTCAAAAATATTTGGACCTTTGCAATGCAGTAAATTTGCAAATGATGTGGGTCATCATTTGCAAAGCATATTGTTTACAAAAGGTCCAAATTGCGAACGTTCGAGAACAAATCTGGAGAAATCGGAAAATTTGCAATTTGGACCTTTTGCAAATGTTCCGAGTCACTTTTGTTGACCCTAAACACTTCAAACCCCTGGGCCTAGGCCAAAAAATTTTTTTTCGACCTGAAAAAAATTCAGGCTTTTTTTTACATATGAATGAATGATTTTTTGCCCAAAGAGCGAAAATTAAAAAATTGACTTTCAAAATGATCCACCCTAAAATGGAACCTTAAAAACCTAAAGATGATCTAAATTTCGAATCCTTTTTTTGGTGGACACCCTAAACAAAATTAATATGATGGATTGGAGGCCCTGCAAGACAGCAGGCCCCCTCAAAGATATTTTAGCTCGCTCCCTCGAAAGTCCCCAGTCCGTGCCTGGTCCTCGGTAGTCAGCAAAAAATTCGTGGAAAACTGAGAAAATCGCAAAACATTCAAGGATTTCGTTTTTTTTTTTTTTTTTTTTTTTTTTTTTTTTTTTTTTTTGGAATCACGGGAATTGTTCCAGTTTCATGATTAACTCTGATCTTAATCTTGCGCCTTCATAAGATGTACTTATCTTTTTTTAAATAAGAACAATTTAATAAAAAAATCCGATGCTTCAAAACGAGTTTCAACGATCAATTAGCAAAGGAAATATCTCATCATTTCATATAATTTTTTTATTTTTTATTTTTATAAGCCATTCAAAAAAAAAAAGAAAAAAAGAAAAAAAAACATCCACGTGCACTGCCTAAATTTTTTCCTCGATTATTTGTTTATTACCGGTAACGCACATGAACGATTTTCACATATCGGCCAAACCCATCCCACAAAATGAAAAAAATACGAAAACTAGAAAAGAAAAAAAAAAAATTTAACAATCCTTTTTCCACACTATAAATATAACGAGCCGTTTATCCTTGACAAATCGCATCTAAAAAAAAAAATGTTGATAGCTCACTATTATAAGGTCACGAAACTTATCGATTCATTTGTTTTAAAACCGATCATCTTTGATTTTTAACGGACGTTGATCATTATCATGTAATCACGTCGTTCGATTTTTTTTTCGGAAAAATATATAAATCATTCTTGTTTCGAAAAGAGAAAGAAAAAAAAAAATTATATGTGATGGAAACACGACGAAGGAAAAGGAAATAACTATGACTTTTTTTTCCTCCATCGTATCCATTGATAAAAAGGGAAAAAGAGAGAAATCACTGATCGTTAAAAAAAAAAAAATCGGAAATTTTACGAAAAAGGTTTTATCGACATCGGAAATCCATAATCGAAGCATGTGAAAAAAAGGACATTTTAAATGAAATAAGGTTTATGTATAATGATCGACACGGTAGAAATTGAAAAACAAAGAGGATCCCCACTGCGCTGGAAGAATGTTTGCGTCGAGTGCTTCATTTATCAAAACATAAAAGTTAAAAACCTTAGTGACGCATTCCGCAGTCTCTCATTCTCTTTCTTCTTTTTCTTCCTCCTCTTCTCCTGTCATTATTTTTCGAAAAAAAAAAAAGATTTCTCGACAGCAGGTGCGTTTGGTTCGGGAAAAGTTGAAAATGATTTTTTTTTTTTTTTTTTTTTTTTCGTGGGGTTGTAAGCAATCAACAAGGTCCCCTCGGGACAGCGACGGTCATGAAAATTAAAGACGTCGTCCCACACGATGTAAATTACCTATATACCTGTGCCTTAGAACCTAATTAGGCCACGCCTGGTTGTATCATGATGTCATTTCGCCCTCCAACATTTTAAATTGATTTCTTGAACGTGTTGAGAACATTTTTTTTTTTTTTTTTTTTCGAAATATCTTTGGGGGAGAGAATCTTATTTTTAAGTCCATCACATGAAGGTGAAAAAAAAAGGAAATCTTCTTAAAAAATTAAAAACAATGTTTTTGTTGTTATTGAGAATCCCTGGAGCGAAAACATAAAAAATACTTGAAAATTCCCATTCCATGCATTGTCAATTGGGCACTTGACGTATAAAGCATTAGCACTTGAAAAATTTTTATTACTCAAAAGGGGAGAAAAACTGACGCGATAGTTCCTCGTTAAATCCTTATTTCCTTTTTTTTTTTAAAACTTTTTCCCGCCCTCCTTTTTTTTAAAAAAAATTTTGCTATAGTTTTTTAAGGATTCCTTTTTCGGCTGCGTGTGGAATCAAGATGGATGGATGCGACCTCTTTTGAATTCGGATTAAAATTTTTTTACTTTTTTCTGCCGGGAAGCAAAAAGAGACACGAAAAGGGAAAAAGAATCAACCCGCCCGTTAAAGCCCGCTTGTTTACGTAGCTACGTGATGTGTTCATCCATCAACTCATTTCTTGAGTTTTCGTGCAAAAAAAATGTAAAAAAAAGAAAAAAAAGAGATATAGCCCACACCCACTTTGTAGACATCGTTGCGTTTTAAAAGACCTTTTAATTTAAATGTCGACATCCTGTCGAAAAGTGATTACGATATTTCCTTAATAAATGCACGTGATATAACGTTTATTATGAATCTAAAAAAGGGCCGTATGATGATAAATGTCAGAGTCAAGTGCAATAAAAAAAAAAAAAATAGTCATGATTGCTGCTGACTTCAGCGATGACGTTTTTAAAACCCTTTTGCTTTCGGGTGAACGCATTGAGAAAAGTGCATAGCCTCCGGATGTACCCTTACAAGGGTACCTTTGTCAATTTGGTGACTGAATTTTCCTAGGCCTGGACTGGGAATGTTTAAGGGCGCGAAAAAACAAAGCATAAGTATATAAAATTTTTGCAAAATAAATGCAAATTAACCCCATTTTTCCTTATTTTCGTCTCTTTTTTTTCTAAAAAATTGCATTTTTAAAGTCAAAAAGTGATTTTCCAACGCATGTAAGTACTTGAAATAACAGAACTTGATAAGTTCCAAAATAAAAACTTTAAATTTCAAATTTTTGGGCATTTTTAATTTTTTTAAAAATTTTTACTCAATTTTTTAATATTAATAAATTGATTTTTAATCTATTTTTATGTACACACGTGATATTTGGCCCTAAAAACTTCAAACCCCTGAGCCTGGGCCAAAAAATTTTTTTTCGCCTTAAAAAAAAGTCAAACTTCTTTTCACATATAAATGAATGATTTTTTTCCCAGGGAGCGAAAATTAAAAAAATGAACCTTCATTTGTTAGGAAATTTAGGTCCGAAAGATGTAGGCAAAATAAAAGGAGTCATTCAGAAAAATAAAAACTTATTTTGGTTGAACTCACTTGGTTTTCTTACCATCCCGAAAATCTAGAAAGCGAAAGGGGGCATATTACTTTTCTAAAAACTCTACTGGCTTTTGAGCTGAAATTAATTTTTTATCATTTTTGGGGATTTTCTTAATTAATTCTTAATTAATTCTTTTCTATTATTTTGGCGCGTAAAGCTGACTTGCAGCCCCTTATTGGCTCTTGCTGTGCGTAAAAACCTTAAAAAGCGCCTACCGATTTTGTGTATAGGCAACGCGCATTACATGCATGCAATGCGAGTTGCCTATACAAGAAATTGGTAGGCGCCTTTTACGGTTTTAAAAATTAAGTAATTTAATTAATTAACATGGAGCGAGGAAACATTTGAAATTGCTCCATTCTGGCATCAAATTTGAAATCTACGACATCGAAAACAAAAAAACCTTTAACGGGAAAAAATGCGATATTTTCTGTTACATGCATGTGATGCGGGTTGCCTACACTGGAAATTGGTAGGCGCTCAAAATGGGTTTTAATTCATTGGGCGAGTATCTATGGGTACAGGGGATATCGTGTTTTGCTTGAAAACGTTCAAAAGTAAAAGGGAATATTTTCCGAATTTTCCAGGAATCTTCCAGAATTTGAACCCTATATGTTTAAATATCAATAACTTGATTTTTAGTGCAGCCATTTTGGATTTCCTGTTTCAAATTTTCATCATTTTAAACATCAAATTCTAGATCTCGGAGGTCGAAAACCCATAATTCACTTTTCTCCGGTGAAACTTATTTTAAGGAAAAATGGGCCGTTCAAATATGACGTCATCATTTTTTGAGAAATTTTTGACCCCCTCCCCCCTAGTCATCATTTATGTAATCATCTGAAAATTAATTTTTTTATTTTATTTTACGCGTAAAAACCGTAAAAGGCGCCTACCGATTTCTTGTATAGGCAACCCGCATTGCATGCATGTAATGCGGGTTGCCAATATAAGAAATCTGTAGGCGCCTTTTACGGATTTTACGCATGGCACGGGCCAATGAAGGGCTATAAGTCAGCTTCACACTCGAAATAATAGAAAATGAGATTTTGGGGGAAATTTTTCCGAATTTCCTGGAAAATTCTCCCGGAAATCCTTAAGGTTAATCGGCATCGGCTCGTCCTATTAGCAAATGAAAGCGGCCATTATCTTTGCGCAAACCGATGTTAAAAAGTCATATTTCGGTACCTTTTAAAAAGAAAATTTTCCCATCCCAGATTTCATTGCAATAATTCAAACACAGAAATCACCCCCTTTCGATTGTGTTTTTTTTAATGAGTTTTTTTTTCTAAAGAGCGAAAGAGGATTCTGATGGTCACTCGATTTACGGAAGGGAAAGCGAGGGAGTAATCGGGCATTCGGAATCATTAAAAACAAGAATCGGACGGAATCGTTTTATTGTGAGGTATTATATCGAATAAAAAAAAAAGGCAATTGAAATTTCGGTTTTTTTTTTATTCCTATCGAATAAGGTTTCTCCACCCTTTCAATGTTTTCTGGAGTCTCTTGAACCTCTCTCGGTCAGAGATCGGGGAGTTTTTGTTTGGTCTTTTAAAACTTTTGCAAACTCTTTAAAGACCTTTGACCTTTTTTTTTTCTTTTCAACAAGATTTCCGTTTTTCTCCTTTTTATTCCCTCTTCCGAAAAAAATTTGGTGGCGATCACAAACGTTAAACGATCACAACAAACGTTCCTTTGTTATTTTTATGTCGTTTCGCAGTGGGAGGTCACGGTTTATTTAGGAAAGAAAAAAATTTTTTTTAATGAACTTAAGAGGACATTGTTTAATATAACATTTAATAATATTTTGAAAATAGTATTAAAAAAAAAAAGGCGGCGGGACAACTCTCACTAGTTTTACCTGTCATCATTTCGAAAATTATGGCATCCCAGGCTATTGTTCTTTATATTCTAGTCACGTGGTCAAGACTCCGGACCCCCCTCAGGTATAATCCGTTTGAGACAAGTTATATAAATTTTAGAGAATAGGTTTCGGTGTACCGGAGGAATTAAAACCGAAAGTGCTTACATGCGGGGGAGGAGAAGGAGGGGGGGGGTGGAAAACAAGGAAGTAGGAAAGGTTTTTGAAGGGGTATAAACGTCGAATTCGGTTTAAGTTTGATTTATGCGATAAGTTTTACGAAAATCCAGATCTGCAGTGTGAAGGAAGTTGGAATAGAGCAAGTCATGGAGGATGCTTTTGGAATAATGAAAAGCGGGAGTTTGGAAGAATCCTAATGCGAAGAGGATGTGAGTCTGTTGGTTTTCTCCTTTCTTGTTTTTACCAAACTAGATTTACGTATCTTTGCTTTTTATCAACTAAAAAACCGAGGGGATTTAGAAACTGTGAGGCGGTTGCATAGGTAAGCTCTTGAGTGGTGTTGCATCTTTGCATGTGGGAAGGCTTTCGTTTTTGGGGTTATTGGCGCTTTCTATCGAAGATTTAAAAAAAATTCGAAAGCGGTCACGTGATCGTTTCATACGGAATCCACGATATCAATGAAAGTTTGTCATATAGACGTTGGGTTAACTCTTAAAAAACTACGGGGTTCGGATGATCCTTTTTCTTCTCGATTGCAAGGGCATGAGTTGAATGTCAAACATGTTAAGGGAACATGTTGAACAAACAGTATGTTCAAGAAAGAGGCATTCCTTGCTAGATTTATTTAAGTATGTTGCTGTTCGTTTGAAGTGTTCATAAGAAGTGTTGGTTTGACACGTTCACCCAAAATGTTCGGTGAAAATGTCGTACGATCATCTTTGGGCGCAATTTCACGCCATAACATGTTCGGCGAACATGTTGGACAAACATTTTCATCGAAAATTTTCCCCGACATGTTGGGAAGCTCTACATAAGCAGTGACTGTTTTTCAAACATGTTATGTAAAAATTTATGTTGTGTTTGCAAAAATATGTTATTTTATGTTAAGTTTATTAGCATGTTATGTTTGTCCCAAAATGTTCGCCGCTTTTAAGTAGCAAACTCAAAATTTTTCACCCGACATGCTTAAAAAAGCGTCACTGCTTATGTGGAGCTTTCCTGCATGTTGGGGAAAATGTTTGCTAAAAAGAAGTTTGTCCAACATATTTGCCGAACATGTTCGCCATTTTTATCCAAAACCAACATGTTTGCCCAACGAACTCATATTTGGCGTGAAATTGCGCCCTTTTGATAACAAAAGATATTAGCAAACATGTTGAGTGAACATGACGGACATGTTTGTCATGTTTTACGACCATGTCTGTTTTGTTCGCCTTACATGTTTGGTAGGGAGTTTTCGCCATAGGGAGTAAGACATTACTTCCAAACATTTTGGGTGACTATTAAAAACATTTTCGGTAAACATGTTGAGGACGAACATTTTTCCCCATTTTCCCAACATGCTCGGGAAAATGCTAGGCAATTAGTGCCAGGCAATTAGTGCCAGACAATTATTTTTGGTGAAAATTTTCGTCGAAAATGTTCACCAAAAGGCGCAAATTTCACGCCGAAAATATTCACCCAACATGTTTTTTTATGTTCGGCTAACAGGTTGGTGTTGGATAAAAATGGCTGACATGTTCGGTGATCATGTTGGACAATTATATTCACCCAACATTTTCTTAATATGTACTTAGGGGTCGCTCTACATTAGCAATGAGGCTTTTTTGAACATGCTCGATGAAAATGTTTTCAACATATTGTTGGGTAAACATGTTCACCAATCATTCATATACATGTTCGTCAAACATTCGTCCAACTCGAACATGTTGGATAAAAGTGGTCAATAAATTCCTAATTCGAAGAATTGTGAATGTTTGTCCAACATGTTCAGTGAACAAGTTAAGAAAAACACTGGGTGAACATGTTCAACGAACATGAACATGTTCTTCCAGTGTTTTTCTTAACATGTACAAAAAATTCTACATAAGCAATGAGGCTTTTTTGAACATGATCGGTGAAAATGTTTTCAACATGTTAAGTGAAAATGTTTTGAACATGTTGGGTGAAAATGTTTTCAACATGTTGGGTAAACATGTTTACCAAACATTCATCCAACTCGAACATGTTGGATGAAAGTGGTCAAAAATTCTTAATTCTAAGAATTTAATGTAAGGGGCCAACATGTTAGGTGAACATGTTGGACAAACATTTATTCACCCAGTATTTTCCTCAACATGTAAAGGAATCTCTACATAAGCATTGGGGCTTTTTTGAACATGTCGGGTGAAAATGTTTCCAACATGTTTGCCGAACATGTTCACCTATTATGTTCGCGTGGTCGTGAATCTGCCCCCCAACAGGTTCAACATGTTGGCCAGTCATGTTCATTTTACTATCTCAACATGTTCTTCATCAAATGCACGTTAAAGATGCTTTTAATTAACACTTTAACTTGGTTCATTGTCATTGCATATCGGTCAATTTGAGATTTTTATTCCGAATAATTGAAAATGAATCAAATTTTTTTAAATCTTTTACAATTGGTCAATGCACTCGAAAATAGCGGTCTCGCCAACATGAGACCGTTCCCTTTTTAGTTTTAATGTGTTATAATAAGAAAAAAAAACCTAAACTGCCCTGTGGTGTTTGTCATCCAAATCAACGTTGGTGGTAAATTGATAGACATTATTCGAAATTCGCCATTAGTCAAAAAAGAAAAAAAAAAAAGACTTAAATTCTTTTTTTCTTTTATTATTTTTTTTGTTTTTAATAAGACTAAAACTTTACCTTCGAAAGTAGCCGTTATCGTAAATGCCAATGAAAATATAAGCGTTTTCAGCGTGAGATCCATTATGTTAATCCAAATGCAAAATCCACGCTATATCCATTTTTTTTCTCACTTCAACACTTTTTCAACTGCCTGTACATTTATTCCGCATCGTTATTACGTACGAAAATTCACTTCACAAAATTGTATTTACATTTTTAAAGGTTTCTTAAAAAAACTTTTCTTTCTTTTCTTGAGCTTCTATAAAAAAGAAGAAAAAAAATTATAAAGACACAAAATTAGATTTTATTTTTTTTTTTTTTTAACACTTTAGCACCAAAAAGAAAAAAAAACGGAAATTAAATGCGGTTATTGTATGCAAAACATTTTCTTTTAATCCGTCAGTCCTTTAATTTGTCTATATTGTAAACATTTTGGTTTGTTTATAAAAAATAAATCAAATTGATTTGTTTATAGAATCACGAAACGAAATGAATAAAGAAAGAAAAAAATCCTGGACATGAGCTAGGATAAAGAACTATATAAACTCGATAAAAAAAAAAGTTGAATAAAGAAGAAAGAATCAACCACAACACCTTTTTCACTATGGAAATAATTCCGATGGAGAAGAAAAGAAAGAAAGAAAGAAAAAAAAAAAAAAAGAAAAATAAACATAAGATTCATAAGAATGTTTGTATCTTTTATTTATTTAACAGCGGGGAACTCGGCTCAAACTTCAGATCTATTGCAGGGAGTCTCCTTGTAATTAAAACGTTTGACCGCGCGGTTCTGTTTTTCGTGTTTTTGTTTTTTTTTTTTTTTTTCGGTGGGAAAAATAATATGTAGGGAAACCCCTTATTTCGAATGGGTTGCACGGATAAACGAAATCCGAATTTAAAATATTCCGCAAATTCACAAATAATTCAACCCTCGCCACATATGTACACACACAAGGGTAAAATAGTTAAATAGGGGTGTTGTCAACAACGGGTACGAGGGCAGATAAAACAATAGGAAAAAAAATTACTGGTTTTTTTTTGTAGAAAAAAAAAACCGCACATATGCGACTTCGAAAAAAGCTAAATCGAAATGACTCACAATTTAAAAAAAGAGGTTGTGGTAGGCTTTTTTTTTGTAATGCACAATAACTCGCCCCCTCTTGAAAAAAGGGTTGATTTTTAATATAACTACGGTCATCCGGTATGTGCTTTGAACAGGTAATTGATACCGAAGCGACTCTTTTGATGAGTGTAGTTTGGTTTTTCCGTCAGTGGTAAGAAGCCAACATTGGCGAAAAGGAAATCTAGAAACTCTGACCACTTTTGAAAATGTAATGAAACATTTCGGAAAAGTTTGAACAGACGTTTGAACATGAACATGGTCCAGTTGATGGGCATGGCCATATTCATTTTTTGACACATCTTTTAAAACTTCTGAGAAAATAAAATATATAGAAAAATGTTACAGAAAATACCGAGAAAAATGTTTCAGAAAACATTGAGAAAAATGTTTAAGAAAAAAATGTTTAAGAAAACTTTTAGAAAATATTTTGAATGTTTAAGAAAATTTCTTGAAAATATTGAGAAAAACGTTTTTGAAAATTCTGAGAAAATATTGAGAAAAATTGTTTTAAAAAATATTGAGAGCAATTTTTTTAGAAAATATTGAGAAAACCGTTTAGGAAAATTCTGAGAAAAGATTGAGAAAAATTTTGAGAAAATATTGAGAAAAATTCTGAGAAAATGATCAGCAAAGTGTTTAAAACAGTATCGAGGAAAAAAGTTTTAAAATGTAGAGAAAACTTAAAAATCGAGAGAAACGTTTATGAAAATTCTGAGAAAATATCGAGAAAAACGTTTATGAAAATTCTGAGAAAGTACTGAGAAAAATTGTTTTAAAAAATATTGACAAAAACGAGAAAATATTGAGAAAATTCTTTATTGGAAAATTCTGAGAAAATATTGAGAAAGATGTTGAGAATATTCTGAGAAAATAATGAGAAAAGTGCTTAAGACAGTATTGAGAAATTTTTTTTTTTTAAATATTGAGAAAATATTTTTTTTTTAAATGTTTAGAAAAATAATTTTTTTAAATAAGTTTATTGAGGAACATTTTAAAAAATGTTAAGAAAAATTTTGAGAACATAAATGGCTGGACGAACTCTTGGCTTAAGGGTTAAATAAATAAATTACTGCAAATAAAATTGCATGTGCACGACGTTTCGTCAAATTATATTAAGACATCATCAGGTACTTTAATAATTTGCATTAATTTCATATGATCAAACCTAAAACAACAAAACAAAAGGTAATGACTCAGTTAACCTCAAAATCATCAAACAACTTACGATACAATTTCGATTCAAACTAACGTAATCCATAAACCAACATTAAATAAATAAAGCTTTACATCATAATGCATATTCCTAATAACAAATTTACTCGGTCGATTATAAAATTAATAAAATAAAATGAATAAATAAAATGTTAAAAGCGAGAGTACATATAAAACATCATTGTAGCGGCCATTAACAGACGTGGCTTTAACTGCATGGGCGCCAACTTCAAAATCTCTTAAGGACAGTGCTGTAAGCATCATGATATTTAATATAATCTGTTTGGATATTAAGGTTGGGAATATTCTTGACAATATGCGACATTTCGAGAAAACATCTTTTATGAAAATTCGGTTCCATATCAACGATGCGGACTTTATCCCATAAAACTTCATGTTTGGTCTCCCCAACGTGCTTCGACAAGCCGGTGCCCTTTTTGCTCTTGTTATCACTATTATTATTGTTAAGAATTTTCTTGATATCGTTTTTATGCTGATATATTCTATCTTTAAGTAACTGGCAAGTTCTGCCAAAATAGCTTAGACCACAGCTGCAAGGTACTTTATAAATTAAATTAGAACTTAACATTATAGGACACTTGTCTTTTACCCCACCGAAAATATTATAAAATAAAAATTTATTTATTTAACCCTTAAGCCAAGAGTTCGTCCAGCCATTTATGACCAATTAGGGTTACGATAATTTTTCAATTAATTTTGAGAACATTTGAGAAAAATATTGTTGAGAAAAATATTGAGAACATTTTAAAAATGTTAAGAAAATTTTTTTTAAAAATATTAGGAGAACATTTTTTAAAAAATTCTGAGAAAATATTGAGGAAAGTAAAGTTTAGTTAAATATTGAGTACGAATAAACGTAGTTTTTTGACCTTTAAGGAAGCCTTTTCTTTTAAACATATCTTCATTGATATAAGGTCATAGGGATCCAATTTAGATAATGTGTTCTAAAATCCAATTTAGAGAAAAGTGTTTTAGAAAATTTTAAAAAAATTATCGAGAAAAATTTTTAAGAAAATATTGAAAAAATGAAAAGAGGTTTTCAGAAAATTGAGGAACTAGTAAAAATATCGAGAAAACCTTTGGCAAAGTATTTTGAGAAAAAATGAAGAATGTTTTTAAGGAAGTGTTGAGATAATTTTTGGGACTATTTTTTCAATCTTTTGTATTGTCGTTTAAAAAATTTAGTAGATCTTTATTAAGAAATTAAATACTCAGTATTTTCTTCATGACTGATACCTCATCAATCGCCTCCTGAACAAAGAAAGAGAAATGTATGATGCTTCTTGTATTATGTCTTAGGATTTGGGAAGACCATAAACGCCCTTCTCGTTTTTCAAAAAAAAAAAATAGCCTTTAGATTGGAAAGGTCCAAACAGAATTGCATATGAATTGAAATTCCCATATAAAATATCCCATATGAAAAAATAATAGATTTTTTTTTTTTTTTTTTTCAAGGAAAACAAGGCTATTATAATTCCGGATTTCATCTTCCCTATAAAAAAAAGGAAAAAAAAATCTTTCTCTATTTTTATTGTCAGGACATTGTCAACATAAAACCTCCCGGTAGAAGAAGAGGATGGGAAAGGGGGGTGGGAAAAACTGGACATTTTTTGGAAACTTTCCAGTTTCCACAATCTCGCGAAGCTTCCCAATGTTTTATTCAGGGGCTCATACCGGAATATATACTCTCATTTAAAATCTCCAGACAGATTTCTTTTCTTTTTGCTTTATCTTAACCTTTTTTTTCCTTTCAAAAACATACATGGAAAGTTTTTTTTTTTTTTTTTTTTTTTTTTTTTCTCTCTCCAGTTTTCTTCCTTGCTGAATATATATGTTTGTTTTATGCTATTACCGTGTAAGAGAAAATAAAAAAGAATTTTTATCGACATTCTATCGAACAATGCGGGCAGGCACCACATCCGTTTTTCAAACGAGTTTATTTCACTTTAACCACGCATTCCTTTCAATTAGCAAATAATTTATAAACCGCAAAACCCCTAATGAATTTTCATTTCTATAAAAGATCAGCATATCTCAATTACATTTTTTTTTATGTTGGTAAAAAAATAACATAATAAAAGGGCAAAATAAAAAAGGAGATCAGGGTAGTTAAAATTAACTTATTAACTTCGGTGTTATTAGCTTGTAATCGATTCTAAATTATATATTACACATATGGCAACCCTCAACCCCCTGGCGCTCTTTTTTTTTTTTTTTTTTTTTTTTTTTTTCATAATCAAAGAGGGTGACCAAACCGTTAAAAATCACCCCGGCAGAATCCGAAAAAACCGGTTCCGGTATAATAGGGTAGAGCCAACCTTTTTTTCTACGAGAAAAAGTATATCTCAATTCCAACAGCGATTTTCTTAACCGCGACTATCTATATGCAGCTCATTGGAGCGTGGATGTCTCCCCCCCTTTTTTTCCCATATCTCGATTTTTTTTTTAAAACCGCGGATTTTATTATCGAACAGGAAGCGTGACGTCGGAAGAGGGTAATCGAATCAAGTCGATAATTATAGCACCGGCCAAATCGAAATAAAACAAAAACTTTTTTTTTTTTTTTTTTACGTTTTTTGATTGACAGATTTCGATTAAATGATCAAATAATAGCCACCACGCAGATGGGATTTTCATTAATGTACATAAGTCGGGGGGGGGGAAACATGATTAAGAATGTTTATGTGTTTCCCTGTTGGCTTTAACTTTATTAATCCGGTGATATTGATTCGTTTTAGTTCAGGTCGCTTTTCGGGTCGGGTATTATATATACGGTTTTAGTAAATCCTGAAGCCGGAAATTTAAGCAGATGTTAAACAGTTAAATATTTGAGAGAAAATTAAATCTTGAGGAGAAACAAAAGATAATGATTTCGGTTTGGTATAGTTTTCGGAATAAATCTGATTCGGTGGAATTAATTATCCGAAAATGCAGGTTCAGCGAGTTTTAAAGTTGGAAAGTGAGATTTTAGTTTTGTGGAAATCTTAAAATTTTGTAGAATTCAAAAAGTTTTAATCTTATTCAGTAAGGGAATTTCCTAAATACAGAACGGCAGTTTTTGCAATTTTATTTATTTATTTATTTATTTATTTATATATTTGTTTGCTTCTATGCTTCGGTTCGCTGTTGTTTTTAGTGAAAGGCTGAAATGATTTGAAAATTTATTTATTTTAATTTTTGTATATTTCTTTGAAGTGGTTGACTCAGGACTTGTTAAAGATTATATTTCTTAGTCTTTGGATAAATTTATAAACTCCCTAGCTATTTTATGAATCATCTAGTTATGAATAGATGTAAGTAGGTTAAGTTAACTTGTTCAATCATAAATGAAGTATAGCTATTTAAAGAATCCTCCGGTACTTTTGTGAATTGATCAGTAATTAAAGATTCTGATTTCCGGGGAACTCAGATGGTCAGGATTCCCCGTTTTAGAGAAAAAAAAATTTTCTGGGATCCCTGGTAAATCCTGGATTACTTTGAAAAATTATGGCTGAAAAAAACACTGATAAATTGTAACTGAAATTCCTTCGGGATTTAAGGAGTTCCCGGGATGGGAAATATTTGACAATGTTTCGGTTCGGTTCAGAAAGGTGAAAAACCCGGGTTCGGTTCGATTCGCCAGCACTGGTTTATAGTTTTTGGGCTGTCATTCGTTTTTTTCTGGTAATTTATGAATTTGTGGTAATGCTATTTAGGATTAGCTGCTAATTAATGAATAATTGGTAAAAAGCTAATTAATAGAGAGCTATACAGACATCGAACCCGTTTCGCCCAGAAAAATTAGTGACTTTAGGGACCAAAAATGGTTTAAATAGTGAATTTCAGTGATCTGACGGAAGGAATTTAGTGACTTGAAATAAGTATATCCAAAATTTTTTTAACGTATGAGGCTTAAGTAATTACATTCATTATTATTTTTATCAATTTTTCCTAAAAATTTTGGTTCCTGAAATTTTTAGCCTAAGGCGTTGTTTACATTACTCGAAAATTTTTGTTCGAAGAGTTTCAAAAATTTTTTCTCGATGAAAGTGTTTACACTTTTCGAACATATGTTCGAAAAGTTTCGATGATGTTCGATATGTTTGATGATGTTTGACGTTATTTTTGGGGTTGTATTATATTTTTTAAATAATGGGAAAATACATATATCATCGGCCGAGTACCCATATTAATATAATATCACCCCAAAAATTACGTCAAACATCATCAAACATTTCGAACATCATCGAAACTTTTCGAACATGTTCGAAAAGTGTAAACACTTTCATCGAGAAAAAATTTTTGAAACTCTTCGAACAAAAATTTTCGAGTAATGTAACCAACGCCTAACCATTTTTTTTCTAATTTTCAATTTTCATAAAATTTTTTAATCCTCAAATAAAACCCAAAATAAATATTTGTCCTAATTTTTTTAATCCCTAAAGGGGTTTTAGGAAATTTTGTTTTCTTTTCAGGAAATTGTATTTCAGGAAATTGTATTTCAGGAATCAAAAAATTAGGAAAATTAAAAATTAGAAAAAATAAAACAAAAATTGGGAAAACAATTTTAGGAACTAAAATTTTTAGAAAAAATGGATTAGGAATTGATTTTTTTTTTAGGAGTAATGGTAGGGAATCTTCACAACTTTACATAAAATTATTTTTAAAGATGGCGTTTTAGTGAAAAAACCTTTCCTTGAGCAACTTCGAATGTTGAATAGAAATCTTTTAATGCAGGAATTTTTTTAAAGTCCACCAATTTATCAAAAAAAGTGACTTTTAGTGACTTTTCTTTAAAAAAGTGTCTTCTAGTGACCTTTCACAAAAAAAACTGACTTTTAGGGGAAAAAAGTCACTAGTTCGATGCCTGTATAGAGTCACAAAATGCTGTCGCCAATGCTGATAATTCCCGAAAACGAAAGACCTATTTTAGTAGGCTCGAGTTGTTAATTGCCAAAACCGTGGTGCGTTAATGCTTGGATGACCCTAAATTCACTCATATTTAAGGTTCAGACCCTTTGGGTTTTAAATCTTGTAGTTCTTGGGTTTGTACATGTACAATAAATTGCTCATTATCTCAATTTTACATTTGAGGGACTCTTTTATATAAGGAGCCGCGAAGAAAATCATATAAGCATAATTCTCTGGTTTTTGTCCCCCTTTTCATTTCAACTAAGTGAGAATAAGATTTTCACTACCCCTACCCCTACCCGCTACCCCCTCCCCCTCCCCCTTTCATGTCCGATTTTCTTTCCAATAAAATCAGTCTAAACAAAGTCAGTTTTATGGAGTGCAGAGTGACCCGACCTATAAGGCCCTCGATATCAGAAATGAGGGTTACGATCGAATCTCTGTTAAATGTAATATTTACGTTTCCACGATTTTTGATTGGAAATCCATTACCGGTATGGAGTTGTTTGCCTTGTAATTACAAGTCGAAGCTACAACTCAAAGCTTTTTACCGAATGAATTTTACCAACCAGCCCTATTTTTGCTAGGAATAGGAAACGACCTAAATAATCTGCCTCCCACTTCCAACTCACAAAAAAAAGGGTACACCGCGTCACTTCCCTTCAGAAGAACCTTTCTTTTAACAGCTCCAATTCACAACCATGCTGCCTATGGGAATCGACAAACAAGGTTTTTTTTTTCTTTTTTCTTTTGAGAGCTACTGATGGAAATGATCCGAAGTTATAAACATAATTCAATTCAGATGGAATATTTCTCAAGAAATACGCCCGCCGCCATTATCATTATTATTATTTATGCTTTGTCTAGACTTAAGAGCTTAATATTTAGATCGTTAATAGTTTTCATAATTATTCCCTTTAAAAAATTTTTCTCAGCTTCGAATTTTCTTGAATTACACGCTCGGTTCTCCTACGTTTGTGTAACATATAATATTTTTTTCAAACTTTAAATTTACATATGATTTTGTCCTTGAGATTTCCCCGAGAAAAACTAAATCCAGACACCGTGAAACTTTATCATAAAAAAAAACTTCCCGTCTTCGCAAAATGGGATTTATTACATAAAAAATAATAAATTCGTTTTCAAAAATGTCAATAGATCATGATAACACTTCACGATTAAAAATAAATGTATCAGTTAATTAATGACTTTTAAAATTAATGGCATATTTCGGTCCTATTTATATAAACTAGTTGCCAAATGCGGTCAACGATTTATAATATTTTTGATTTTTCCCCTTAAATATTTTTTCCTTTTTTCGCTTCGTTTCGTGTTTTTTGTTTACGAATTTTAATAATTATAAACAACATGTTCTACATTTTCATGTTTTATAAATATTATTTTTTTAAATTATTATGAATCTTTTAATTTTTTCCCCGGCGTTTCAGCACTTTCGCTAAACATTTCATTTACATTTTTCATAATAATAAATGACACTTAGGTTTTAAAATATATTCTCGACACGCAATTATGAATATATAAATAAATAAAATTTTTAGCGGGACACCGTATTAAAACGACCGCGTGTGTGTGTAGCCGTTAAAAATTTAAATTTCCTAAAAACTCATTTCAAAACCAAATTTATACTGATTGACTTTTTTTTAAATTTTTTTCTAAATAAATTTTCGTTTTTTAAAGACGAAATAAATAAGTCGTAAACACATGTTTTCCGAATCGCTCACAATAACCGCAGACAGAAGAAAAAAATTTTTTTTCCTCTTAAAAACCCTTTTTGAAAAAATAACCGACCATTAAAAAAAACGCGCCGCACCAGCAGAAAATCGTAAAAATAAAAAACTAAAAACACAAGAAGAAAACGATCGTAAATATCCAAGTTGTTTCCACGAAAGAGCGCGAAACGAAAAAACAGTCCGCCCGAAAACGCGAACCAACGAAGACTGACAGAAACTAAAACTCAGACTTCCAACAATGTAAATCTCTCACATCGTTTGAACAACCAAGACTCCATCCCCGCGGATGGAAATATAAAAAAAAAAACTCGGTCCGATTCCAATTTTAAAATCCTTTATTTTTAAACGGTTTCATCACGAGTTCATCCCGATTATTCCTTTTTTGGTTGTCCCGGGAGAATTGTCATTCCCGAAAAATTAGGATGTCTTTGCTGGAAATCCGTGGACGTTTTTAGGTATTCCCATTCGGGGTTCAGGTGCGGAGTGGAGATTTAAGGGGAAGATTTGGTTGGGTCTCAGCTGAGGGTCGGAGGTTAACGTGTTTTGAAACTTTTTGCAAAACATGTTTCAAAACATGGGAGTAGATTCGTTTTGAAACACCGAAAACTTTGCAAAATGTTCGTGAAATGCCGAGAGAATTTGAAGAAGTTTTCCCTGCATTTGTTTTGCAATGTGGTTTATAACATGTTTTAAACCATGTTTTCAAACAAGTTTCAAAACTTTTTAGGCTCTTTGGTGTATAGAAAACTTAGTCCTTTAATGTTGATTAGCTTATTTTGCATTAGACTTTCTAACTTGCGTTGGAACAGTTATTGACTTTCCATGTTAAGAAACATGTTGAAGACATGGCTAGAATGTTAGTAACATGTTTTATGTTGAGATTTTGCTCCTAGTTCTGAAACATGTTTCATATTCTGTAACAGTGGAATTTCACGCAAGGAACATGTAAATCGTCTTACATGTTATATACAATGTTATATGACATGTTATATGTTCACTTTTTCTGATATAACATGTTGAAAAGACGTGCTGTCGGCAAATATTGAGATCGAATTTGCAAAAAGCAATTTTTTCTTTGTTAAATCGCTCTGTATGGTCGCAAACTCACTATAAACATATTTTTGGGGAACATGTTGGGGAAACTCAACATGTTTTAACATTTCATGTTTAAACATGATGTTGAGCATTTGATTTTAGCCGATTATGGTGGAGGAAACTCGAGGCGTTTAACATTGATTTCTGCACAGCATGTTGGAGGAGTTCAACATGTTTAATGATGTTGAACATGAATACGACTGAGCATTTTGTAGGAATGTAACATGTTTAATGATGTTCTAGGTCATCGACAAGACCATTCTTTTGGGCTATATTCACTATGAATGTGGCTCATCATGATTTTCTGTGAATATTTAAGGCTCACATGATAAGTAAAATCTCCGACAGGTTCCATGCGCCTCGAAAATGTTCGACAGCAAGTTAAATACTACGGTAATAATATGACAATACTATGGTAATATTATGACAATATTACGGTAATATTATGACGATATTACGGTAATATTATGACAGTATTACGGTAACATTACGATAATGTTACCGTAGTATTACGATAATATTACGGTAACATTATAATAGTATTACGGTACCATTATGATTATAATCATAATGTTACCGTAATATTACGATAATACTACGGTATTATTACGATCATGTTATGGTAGTGTTACGGTGTTATCATAATATATTACATTTAAAACACACCTAGAATTTTTTTAAAATCTTTTACTTCAAAACCTTTTTTGGCTGCAATAGCCCAGCTGATTATGAAGAAGAGAGGGGGAGGGAGATGTAAAAATATTCCTCAGCCTTGAATACTAACTTCCCAGCGGTAAAATCCCACCAAATTACCCCGACCACTCCGCCCCTGTCCCAATTCGGGACTTACATCCTAAACCCATTTCCATCACGAATCACAAGTAAAAACCTAAACATTGGTTTAGGTGCTCCGTACCCACCGTCCATTTTTCTTTGATCACCGCGACGCGAATCAGATATGTATCCGATCTTTCGCGGGGGAGTGAGCGCCTGTCGATTGGATTTATCTCTGGCCCTCCGCTACCATGCCACCTGCAAAGAAAAGAAGATAAGATTAAAGACAGGTACGAATAAAAAAAATACATTGTTTTTATCCAACTCGCAAGCTAAATATAACCTTTTTTTTTTTTGAAAATGAGTTACTGTCTGTTGCATTAATTTTCTCTTTTTTCTTCGAAACAAAAGTGATTTCTTTATGGTGGTCGTAAAATTTTTCATCCATTTTCGAAAAGAGAAGAAGAAAAAAAAAACCTTTGAAAAAGTCGTTAAACGCGGTAATGGCGGTTTTTTTTTCTCTTCTATTTTTTTCCCCGGTAGTCTATGTCTCACGGTCTCCACTTATATATACTTCTGTTGTTTTCCGTCCGGAAGAATTGAGTCTGATCGGTTATTTTATAAGGTTTTGGCGTCACGGGGGGGAATGTAAACACATTTTCATTGCTTTCGCGAATTACAATTTATTATTCTTTTATGTTTTGTTTAGATATAATCAAGGGGGTAGGAATAAGAAAGAGAGAGAGACGCGGGAAATGGAAAATTCTCTTAACTTCGAAGATTGGTTAAATGACTGTCATTTGTTGGGATTGTCCGAGGAAATTGTAGTTTATTGCGAAGTTTTTTTTTTATTTGCCTTATCAATGGGGAAAGGAGAAGCGATAGGAGGGAGAGAGGGATGTTTGTTTTTGAAGAGTTTTGATTCATTTGGTTGGGAAGATTTCCTGGACTTCTTGATTGATCGATTTCCGTGTTTTTGGCGGCGGAATGTCGCCTAATTCAATCTTTTTCGGATCCGGATCCGGTTTTGGTTTCATATTTATGGTTTCGGGTAAAATTTAGCGTGTGTTCTTTGAGACATTCATGGCATTATCAATTGCTCTATGCCTGTCATCCATTGTGGCAGACTTCAAGTAAAATACATCAGTCTGAGAAAAAAAAAAAGAATTTCAAGAATATAAATAGACAGTAATAACATAAGATCAATAGTTCAATTTCATTGCAGCACTAATTCGATAGTGACCGCCAAGCTAGGGTGGTTCGGAAAATATTGATGTGAAATAATTTATGATATTACAGTAATGTTATAATAATATTACAAAAATATTATGATAATATTACAAAATATTATGATAATATTACGGTAATATTATGACAATACTACGGTAATATTATGATAATATTAGGATAATATTATCATAATATACTATTTAAACACCCAGGATTTTTTTAAATAATATTATAAAAATTGTATATGAATGAATATATTTTCCATAAAATTCTTATTCGTAATACAATTTGTTACTATCGTTTGACGATGTTCCTTTTCAGGACGTGCTGTCAAAAGACGACAAAAGGTAAAATGTTACGGTAATATTAAAAACAACTCTGGGTGTTTTAAATGGTATATTATGACAATATAACCGTAATGTTGTCATAATATTACCGTAGTATTGTTATAATATTACCGTAACATTATCATAATATTTTTGTAATGCTGTATTATTACAATATTACTGTAATATTATTATAAATTATTTCAGATCAATATTTTCCGAACCACCGTAGCTTGGCAGTCACTACCGAATTAGATGTGATATGATAATATTACTTTGATATTATTATAACATTACTGTAGTATTGTCTTAACATTACCGTAATGTCATGGTATAGTATGTCATATGTCGTAGTGTTAACAATACTACGGTAGCATTATAATACTGTAGATAGAAAAATTTGTTGTCAGTTGAATTTAATAAATTCATTTTAAGGAGTTTATGCTTCATAGGGTCCATTTACCAAAAGGTAGATGTAAGCTCTAATACTAACTTCGGGAAAAATGTTTATCAGCAATAATAACGCTTCGACATAATTTGATGAAAAAAAAAAAAAAAAAAAATTGAACGTTTTGATGAAATTTTGGAAACTCGGGTCCGACACTCAATGATCGAAGGCCTGGCTGCGATGTCGGCTGATGTACTTTTGTCAGAGGCGGAGGTCGGATAATATGGGGTTGAAATGGTCTGGATTTTAGCGCTGTCCTCATCCACGGCGAGGTGTAGATAGGCCTTATGAATGTCGAATTTACAAAAGTATCGGCCTCCCCGTAGCTTGTCAAAAATTTCTGTTACTTTTGGAATCGAATAAGTTGCATTTTCTAATTGCTGATTTACGGTAACCTTATAATCGGCACAGATGCGGAGCTTTTCTCGTTGCTTAACGATGACGATGGGAGTGCCCCAATCTGAGTGTTGAACTTTCTCGATGATGCCTTGGCTCTCAACGTCTCTAGTTCCTTCTGGACGGCGGCGTGTAATGCATAAGGAATAGAGCGTGCCTCCCATTGCCAAGCCATCTCGTTTGCGAAAAATTTTTGTAGTTCAAACTTAAGATAAAGGGGTGGTGGAAATTACCCCGACCGGAGCAAGCCGCCCCAAGTGACGGTACATTTACTGTGTGAACATTGGACATGCTCATCACATTTTCTTATTCGAATAGGGCGGGTCGAAAAGCGCGAATTTTTGAATTTGAAAACTCCTGATATGGGAATCGATGCCTTTTTATAATAGTATTAACTCTAATTTTTTTCAGATTTTTTAAACGACATTTTGAGGTGCCACAAATGGTCTTGACATTTTCAAAAAGCCCATTTGAGGACCAAAATTTTTTTTTTTGGCATAAAAGACCGTCGTTTCCTATCGGAAATTTTGCGTAGGGTAACGAATTTGAAGTCAAAAACTATTTTTGGTTCACGATTTTTGAACCACATGCCGGATTCCCAAATTCTGAAAATCTTGTTATGGCTTTCTATCTGTGGCTCCAAAACCGTGCACCAAAACTAATTTTTGGCCTGAAATTCGTAATCTACACAAAATTTCCTATAAGAAACGACGATCTTTTATGCGGAAAGAAAAATTTCATTTTTAATCCTCAAATGGGCTTTTTGAAAATTTCAAAACCATTGCGGTATCTCAAAATGTCGTTTAAAAAATCTGAAAAAAATTAGGGTTTATAGCATTATAAAAAGGCATCGATTCCCATATCAGGCGTTTTCAAATTCTAAAATTCGCGTTTTCCGACCCGCCCTATTAATCGAATTAATTAAAAAAAAAAAAAAATACTCAATACTATTAATGACAAACTCACACACAAACATACTCATTTCGCTTGCATAAAAACCTCTTCTCAAGTATTTTATACTACTTTAGCATAAAAATCCCCAATCTTTTGTTCTGAAAATAATAATAATAAAAGATCTACACAAGACGAATTGTCCACTCGACACACGGTCTCCGACCTATACAAAATATTTAAACAGTCAACAAGAGATTCTGAGAAGAATGAATTGACAGATTTTTGCCTCGTACCTTAAAACAAATAGAAAATAATTTTTTCAGATTGAAATTTCATGTATATACCTGGTGGAGGACTTTATCGAAATGAAACAAGGGCATATGACTCCGTTTCCGAATACACACAAGTGCCCGAATGCCGAAAAAAAAAAACAAAAATATCCCGACGAGTTTCCCTTTTTAAGTGATCATTTCCGGCCCAGGAATGGAATTGGAACATTTCTTTTTTAATGCCCCCGGACCATTAGCATAGAGCACTTAGGGAGTTTTTACGGGTGCCACGTGTATAAGTTTCCACCATGAGGACTTTAAATGCACTCGAGAATGAACTATAAAATGCAATAAAAGATCTCTTAAAAAGTGTAAGGATGGAAAAAAAGGAAGAAAAAAAAATTCAGTTAAGCCGTTGTTACATATGCCAGGAGTTTACAATCTGTTTAGTCATTTAATTGATTTTTTATGTAACTTCGAGTTTTTTTTTTATTATTTCTCCCCGTATTTTTTTTTTTTTTTCTTAATTTGTTTTGTATGGACGTTCCTGTAATGGGATTCGGATCGCAGGACGTTTCGAGCTTGTGAAACTGATAAGTTATCAGGATGAAGGAATGTACGGAATAAAAGGTTTTCGAATTTTTATCCTAAGATATTGTTACACGTAAATACGTATGTCAGCAGGTAATATGAAGCAAAGCACTTGTGGGAATTGCAGAAATATGTAACCTGTAACCCATTTTTTATTTTCCGCATTTTTTCAGCTCCGTATTACTGTTTTTAAACACGATTTTTTTTTCCTCCGTCGTTTTCGAAGATAAAGTCCTGAAAATTTGGTCAAGGCTTCATTTTGTAAAGGTCTTTAAGGTGTATTAAGCACTTTTTGATAAGAAATTGTTTTCGACTGTTTTAAAACATTTTAGGCCGAAAATGGCCCTTATTATATCTCGATTGCCGCTGCAGGGTGTCTACCGACCTTGAAAACCATTAAAATCTTGAATTAGCCTTGAATTTGAAATTGGACCTTGAAAATTTTAAAAAACCTTGAATTTCAAACATAATTTTAGTAAATACCCCTAAATCTCAGAGACGGACTGCCGCCCCTAGCCACCGGAATTCTCTCGGTTCGTTTTTTTGAAAAGAAAAAAAGGCGCCTTCACTGTTAAAAAACAAAAAAATTTTAAAAAGTTTTTAAAAAATAAGCAAAATAGTCCCAGGCATCGAACTAGTCACTTTTTTCCCCCTAAAAGTCAGTTTTTTTGTGAAAGGTCACTACAAATCACTTTTTTTGATAAATTGGTGGATTTAAAAAAAATTCCTGCACTAAAAAAATTTCTATTCAACATTCGAAGTGGCTCAAGGAAAGATTTTTTCACTAAAGCGCCATCTTTGAAAATAATTTTATGTAAAGTTGTGAAGATTCCCTACCATTTTTCCTAAAAAAAAAAAAAAATAAATAAAATAAAATGAATTCCTAATTTATTTTTTCTAAAAATTTTTGTTCCTAAAGTTGTTTTCCTAACTATTTTTTTCTTCTAATTTTTAATTTTCCTAGAATTTTTTGATTCCTGAAAGGGGTCGTACATAAATTACGTAAGCACATTTAGGGGGGGAGGGGGTCCAAATTTGACATCTTACTCATAAGCTAAGCATAGGCGAAATCGGATAAAGCGTGCAAAAAGGGCCTAACCCATGCTTACGTAATTTATGCACGACCCCAAATAAGATTTCCTAAAACCCCTTTAGGGATTTAAAAAATTAGGAGAAATATTCATTTTAGGAAATTTTATTTGAGGATTAAAAAATTTTATGAAAATTGAAAATTGGGAAAAAAATGGTTAGACTAAAAATTTTAGGAAAAATTGATTAAAATAATAAGGAATGTAATTACTCACGTCTAATACGTTAAAAAAATTTGGATATACTTATTTCAAGTCAGTAAATTCCTTCCGTCAGGTCACTGAAAGTCACGATTTAAACCATTTTCGGTCCCTAAAGTCATTAATTTTTCTGGACGACCCTGGTAAAAATTTGGCCAGACTGGCCGATAATGGAAAGTCTGACTGAAATGTAACAGTTATCAGCCTGGATTCGAGCTGGATTTGACCGGAAATTGGATACAATACTGATCCAAGATCGATATTGTTGATCTAGATTGATTCAATAATGAATCAAGATTGAAAACCGTTACATTTCAGTCAGGTTTTTCAACTTGAATCAAAGCCGGATCAGTAATGTTAGGGAATAAAGGATGAGGGTCAATAAGGCCGTTTTTTGGGCTAATTTTTTTTTTCGTGAATTTTGATCCTTGAGTCCTAATAAATGATTCCCCAAAAGGATTTTCGATTTCGGTCGTCGGAACCCTTAATATTCGCCTAAAACCATGATATTTTATTAAAACAAATTTTAAGGATCAGCATAGGAATTAAAAAATTTTATTGCGGCAGGGAAGTACTCCTACCTAAGACCTTTTAAGGGTATTTTTTGATGTTCCGAAAAATGTGTAGAACCCCCTTAAAAGCGGCAATTTTAGGTGTTTTTATTTTTTTAAACACCGTTCTTCCAAGGATTTCTCAAAACTGCATACAATATATTATAGCTTGCCCTAAGATGAACCTCACGTAATTTTTCCCGTTTGCGAATCCAATGGAATCCATTTGAAAAATGCATAAGACGCGGTTTTTACGGCCTATTTGAGCTCCCTGGTAGTCAGATCTGAATTTTTTTTTAAAAACAACATTTAGGAGTGACAATTAATCGATTCCAGCCATTATTCCGTTCCATCCATGACCAAGTTATCTTAAAAAAAACTTTAAAAAATTATTAACATTTAAAAAAAAATCACTTTGCATTTGATGTGTTCCATAACAAGTTTTCGAAAATGGAATATTAAAATTATAAATAATCTGTATATTTCCTTCTTTTTTCGTATTAAGTTAGTTGGTATTTTTAATTTACCCTTCAGAAATGATGTCTTGCATCTAAAATAAGAATTAAATACAAAAAATAGAAGAAAATACATATATTGTTCGTATTTTTCACATTTCATTTTCAAAAACTTGTTATGGAACACATCAAATGCAAAGTGATTTTTTTTTAAATGTTAATAATTTTTTAAAGTTTTTTTTAAGATAACTTGGTCATGGATGGAACGGGATAATGGCTGGAATCGATTAATTGTCACTCCTAAATGATGTTTTTAAAAAAAAATTCAGATCTGACTACCAGGGAGCTCAAATAGGCCGTAAAAACCGCGTCTTATGCATTTTTCAAATGGATTCCATTGGATTCGCAAACGGGAAAAATTACGTGAGGTTCATCTTAGGGCAAGCTATAATATATTGTATGCAGTTTTGAGAAATCCTTGGAAGAACGGTGTTTAAAAAAATAAAAACACCTAAAATTGCCGCTTTTAAGGGGGTTCTACACATTTTTCGGAACATCAAAAAATACCCTTAAAAGGTCTTAGGTAGGAGTACTTCCCTGCCGCAATAAAATTTTTTAATTCCTATGCTGATCCTTAAAATTTGTTTTAATAAAATATCATGGTTTTAGGCGAATATTAAGGGTTCCGACGACCGAAATCGAAAATCCTTTTGGGGAATCATTTATTAGGACTCAAGGATCAAAATTCACGAAAAAAAAAATTAGCCCAAAAAACGGCCTTATTGACCCTCATCCTTTTTACCAGGGGAAATGGGTTCGATGCCTGTAGTGCAAATATTCACGTAAATCGTTTTTTTTTTTTTTTTTTTTAATTCAAGAATTTTTGTCGTTTAAACCTCTGGTAATAGGAAACGAATTCTTTCGTACTAAAATACGGCTCTAATTTTTTTGGCCCTTATGAGACTTCAAAAAATTTTAGGCTTCTGAAAGCAGCAGAAATCGACCTCCAAAAAATCAGAAAAAAAATTAGGGTTAATATGGAGGCTCCAATTAACCAGCTTCTTAGATTAAAAAAGACACTAATTTCATTAAATAAGAAGAAAAAAAAAACTCACGCAAGCAAAAGGTCACAGACGAACTTGAAAATATCCATTTAGGGTCGTGCCAATTCCCTTCTTGAGCCCACCTATGTCGGGTTTCGAGACTTAGCTTTCATAAATAATTATCGCGTTTATTCATTCCTCAATTAAATATTTGCTTTTTGCTAAAGCATCCCGTGCCCCGTCTTCAATATCTTTTTCCAAATTAAAATCTAAAATGACCTTTTAATTCAAAATTTGGAGTAAATCCAATGAAATTTAATTACCCTTCCGCTCACTCAGGCCACTCTCGTTCGTATTTTGTATTTATTGCCACGGTCGATTCAGGTTCTGTTTGCATATGCAAATTGAAAACTTTCCACATAAAATCATATTTATTTTATTATATCATATCTTCTGTTTTTTTTTTTTTTTTTTCAGTCTTTTGCCGCAGAAAAAAAAAGAGGCGACATGAAATCCGGTGCCAGTTTTTTTGCAGACGGCATCACGCGGTTACTTAAGTATCTTTAATCTCGTCATAAGATCTGGTCATATTTAATAAAAATTATTTTTATAAAAAAAGATCGGGCACACTTTCCGAAACAACTTTTTTTTTTCGCTTCTTTTCATTATAAAATTTTTATAGATCGAGTTTTGAATCTCCAGGTATATATATACTTCTTAATAGGAAACTATAAATAATAATTATAGAGGTTGCCATGGGAACCGTTGATATAAATAAACAAATCACATTATTTTATGATCGGACGTTAAAAAGGGGGCAAAAAAAAAGCCAATTCCACAGGTGGGCCCGGTTTTTTGTTTCAGCAACCTCGTGTGTTTCGATGCCCTCCTATCGTGTCTGCCCTGTCAGATGATTTCCATATAAAAATTTCTCGTTTGCACGCATGATGTTTTACCAGCAAAACATATGTCCGATTAAAAAAAAAAGGTTTCAACTACAAATATTATTTTTTTTGAAAAGCTATTTTTTTCCGTGTAACGGATGGGTGGTTCCTTATGTGAATATGACGGATTAGCTGTGGACCGCACAATCATTCATCATCATCCTTGTTATTATTATTATAGTCTGCGGTGTAAACTACCTCCTTGCTTTTTCCATAAAAAGAAAAAAAAAATTAGCGATTACAACGTCGAGACGACAGAAACATAAAAAGGAAAAAGAAATCGTAAAAAAAGGAAAATTTTAATTTATCCATTATTTCGACAATTAGAGGTTATGTTTGTTCTGTGAGTACCCGACGGCACGATCACTGGTATCTTCTGTCTGGTACCTACGGGTATGGGATGTCGTGCCGCGTTAGTGATCCATAGCTCTTCCGTATATAATTACTAATACCCTTTATTACGGTGCTGATAGCGTTTTTGGGAACCCATAATGCCTTGGTTAAAAAAAAAAAAAAGAAATCTCGCATCTAACAAAGATGAAAATTAAAATAAATAGAGGGTCCTTTGAAAACGGCCAAAAGATCCGAAGGTTAAGCACGACGCTACGGGAAAATGGTAATTTTGAAAAATGGGTTTTTAGATGACGAAGCCGTTTTTTTTTTTTCGTTAATTTTTATTTCTTTATCTAATGTGTAAGGTTACGATGTTTCAGGGTTAATTTTTTTTTAAAAAGATGCATGGCTGGACTTGTAAGAAGTTAATTAAAAAATCGCAAATGAAGGAAGGATTATTAGCCCTAATTAAGGGTTGGGGTTTAGGCAAAATGGCTGATTTTTTTACCGCATTTTAGCTCTGTGTCCTTTCAAAGTTGAGCAGATTAAGTTTCCCAGGTGTTCTAAAGAAATGTGATTTCGATTCCGATGTGATTTCTGATTCCGATTCCGATTCCGATTATCGTGGAAAACTTCAGAGTCGGAATCGATGCTCTTGTATTTATATATATAAGGTAAAGGCACCGAATCCTGACTATATAAGGTGATTTTTCTATAGAAATACTTACTTAGGCCTATATGGGAATAATTTACTTAATTTCTTTTGAAAAAATGGCAAACTATTTAGGGATTTATGCTTAATAAGATGTAGTAGTCCTACCTTAAACAAATAAATAAGAAATAATTTTTTTCCCGTTTAAGACAAAATAAAAAAGTTTCCTAATCCTGACCGCCTGAAATTGAGCTGCTCCTAATCCTGACCATTGCGGTACCTAAAGGTGACTCAAAGGAAATTTTTCATTTAACTATTTTTGTCGGTAAAAATGGGTTTACACAATGATTTTTGATTATTAATGAATGTTTATTTTTATGTTTCACAGCAAAAGAGTAGTTTTTCTCTTTAGTAGAGCACTTGGAAAATATTTAAAGAATAAAATTTAAATTTCCAATTTTTACTCAAATAATTTACTATAAAGTATATAATAGCGATAGGAAAGTAATAAAAATATGGTTTTGAAACTATATTCATCTTTACTAAAAAATTAAATTTTATTCCATATGCTTTCCCTATAGGTCATGATTAGGTCCTTGGGTCTGAATAAGGTACCCCCCCCCCCCCCCTCTCACTTGCGATGGACTGAGGTTTAAATTTTTTTGGCCTTTAGATCTCATAACATATATTATTCCAATGGTATAAAACAAAAATTTCCCAAATATATGAAAAAATATCCTTAGGAAACCTTAAGACGCATATTTAAAAACTAATCAAAATCCATTAGAAATCTCATAAAATTTTACTGTATCAACACTTTGCAAATGAAAGTTAGCTTTTTCTTCTTCAAAGTTGTAAAATAAGAGCAAATTACTTTTTTACTGTGTAATAGTAATGCTGACGATACTATAAATACAGTTGTCTCAAATTTCTATCCTCTCATAAGATACGTAGGGAGGCATTTTTGGGCTCTGGTCAGGGTTAGGTGCCTTTACCTTAATGCAAAATGACCAACAGGGTTGGGCACTATGCAAAATGACTGCAATTATTCAGTCGTTTTACATTTTTAAAGGGTTTTTAGCAAAATGACAAATAAAATTATTGGGCGTTTTGCATGATGCCTAAATGTCCCGACGAATCTTCTGAGAAGGAATTTAGAAATAAACATTTGCATTTTTTATATAAATTTTTGCATTTATTTTTGCAAAAATTTTATACACTTTTTACATCACTTTTTTGTACACGGTAAACAATTTTATGTTAACTTGCTAAAAAAGGGTTACACATTTTTTATATTAAAAAAAATAGAATGTTATTGTCTATAAAACATTCTTTTGTTTTTAGTGTTTTGTTCGAGGCTAAAAGGCAAATTATGTTACTTTTAACATAAAATTTTTTACCGTGTATGGGAACAATCGCCATCCAACATAAGAATATTCGGTCGAACATTCTTACTCAAAACGGTCAGGATAGTCAACTGAATTTGCAGCTTTGAAATTTTGTTATTCTTTAAGATTCTGGATACATTACCGGGAAAAATTCTCTAATCATTTTTAAAGACAGAGTCGTATTATTATTATTTATTTATTTTTTTTTTTATTTTCAGGTAAGTTTCTTTGGATTTTCAAGGAGAATAGGTTAAAACCTGTTCAATTTTTTTCTGTAAGTAAGCTTATGGGAGTGAGCCCGGAGTATGAAGCAATTAGTTGTAGTTTGAGATTTTACCGTTAATTGTACGAAAAAAATATTTAAATTTGGGCATAGCGCTTAACGTCAGTCTCATATACCCCCGGTCGGGGGCGGGGGCTGGGTATTTTATATTAATCGTTCCCAATTCCGATTATTCCGATTCCGATTTCTGCGAAAAAGAATAAAATTACGATCCCGATTATTCCGATTCAAAATTATATTATCGGTGCCCGATTCCGATTCCAATTACAATTTTATTATATTTAGAGATATACAAGTCTAGTCAAGTCCATCATTGTAATGAGCATCATACGTGCTGCTATAAAAATTGTGTTTACAAATTGTTTTCTTTAACATGTCGAAAATAAAGGACTTTACTTAATTTTTTTTTTTTAAATATCTAAGTTTTTAAAAAGATTTTAATAAAAAATTCGACTTTGGTTTGTAAAATAACTCATCGAATCTGGGAGAAATTTGACCCCTGGCAGATCCCGATAAGTTTTTCATATGAGTCTGATTCCGATTCCGATTCCGATTCTAATTTACGCGAAAAATTTTGGCGAATCTGATGCCGATTCCGATTAAAATCTATTTGGCATACCATCCCTGCTTTTAGCACGTTGTGTTCCTGATGGCTCTCTTATACATTTTATAATATTCTCTTTCCCTCTGTCTTCTTCATTTTTTTTGAGAAAAATTTTTATCGATCTTCCGAAAAAAGAAACCTTTTTCCAAAGAAGGGAAAACTTTTAATTTAAAAAAAAAATAATTGGCATGCATATTAAAAAATTCCTCGTTAAATGTTTTCTGAAAGCGTCCTCGATATCGCTTTTTGATCGTTTGTGCCATAATTTTTTTTTTGAACGAGAAAAAGTATGTTGATGAGGAAAGGGGTGAACTGTAAAAAAGGAAAAAAAAAACTTATAAAAGCATTTTTGTGAGTGACCAAAACGCCGGAGAAACCTTTTTTTTAAACATAAAAAAAAAAAAGAGAAAGGAATTTTTGCGCCGGGTTAAGGGCTACTTTTTTCTCTTCCCTCCTTCCCTTGCAGCGAAAAAAGAAAAGTTTTCAATATTCAAAAAAAGCACGTGATTTAAAAACGAGAATGTTACATAAAGTTTTTCGTGGGTCTAATAAAATAGCAGAAGAACCATAAAGTGCGGCGGGGGAGAAGCATAAGAAAAGCTCCTTTCGCCTTACCCTTATTTTCAACTTGAGCATCTTAAAGTTCCCCGCAAATATTTCCATATTTTAAAACATGTTAATATTTAATATGGTAAAACGCTTTTTGGTTCGCCGGGGTTTTCGGGAATGGAAAACCTTGAGAGATCTCGGGGGAAGATCCGACGGGTGTCGTAACCCGTCCGACAAAACCCGGTTATTAAAATATTCCTTCAAATTGAGATATAATGATGACAAAAATTCCGTGAGGCATTTTTTTTTTCGGTTTGAGACTTCTTCACAGTCTTTACCTGGAAGGTACTTTAAGCGGATTCTTTGTCTCGCCGGAGCCGCGCCCTATTTAAAAACAGGCGACCTCTTCCATTTGCTTTGGCTCCGTTCCAACTTTTGACGGGTTCGATAGGCCCCTTGCTGATTTTTCGGTCTTTTAAAAAGATCCTACCGGGAGACGTTAATAAGGAAAAATGTGCTACTGCGTTTAGCGGATTGTTCTTTTTTTTGTTTCGTTCCTTCCCAACCCATCCAGATTAAAATCATTCACTTTTCATTGTTTTTGTTCTTCCGATGGTACAAAAATGATGTTTCATAAATTAGGTATTATTTTTAACGATGGATTTTTTTTTTTTTTTCGTTGGGAGTTTATTAAAAAGAACCGAGCAGACATGGGTCGTTGCTAATGGAGCGTGGATTTTCTTAAAATTCATAACCGCTTCCAGGCACGCTGTAATTAACATGGCTAGGTATTTGATGAGTGATCCTGGCCGATAAAACTAGGTTTGAACCTGAAATTATAATTATTGAGACTTTATAATACTATTTTTTTTTTTGTTTTAGAAAAACGTTCTTGTTTTTTTTTTTCTATATTTATCTCTCTCTCTCGCTCTTGTGCGAAGTAAAAATGAGTAGTCTCGAGATTTTCGTTTTTAATGATAGAGTAACATCCAGGAGTGAGAGAATATTTTTGATTCGTGTTTTTAATATTTTAAGCACAAAATTGGTTCGATGAAGGCTTAAAGTTACCGATTCGTTTTTGAATATTTTTAAAATTTAATGAGGAATATATTTGACTCTGAAGCAGTTTTTACCCAAAGTTGGGATTGGTTAAGTCGCCATCGTTATTAGCGACTGGATCTAAAAAAAAAAAAGGCAATTTTTCTTTCACTTATTTTTTTAAATTCCTTCTTGGACTTCATCCCCAGAAATAATGGTGCGTAAAAAGTTATTACAATTCGGATCTTTATATTATAAGTTTTTATTCAATCCGGAAGCTCAGTTTTTTTTTTTTATCTCTGGTCGTCGGCGACTTTTGACTCTTTATATTCTTTTATGGCGGGAACCAAATCGGCTTTTGGTGCCTGGTTTCAAGGTTTCTGGTTTGCTGTGAATTTATTGCACCAGTATTTTAATATTTAAAGCAATATTTTTAATTTAAATCTCCAGTATTTTTATATATAGAAAGTCAATAATATCAATTAAACCAGGCAGTATTTATACGTTCAAGAGGGGGCAGAACATAAAGGGACTGAAAAAATGGGGCGCTGAAAGACCTCCAAAAAATAATTTTCGATTTAAAATAATAATTTGATCAAGAATCCCACATAGACCTTTTCCATCTATAGGATGTCTATAAGATGTCTACATTTGAGAATGGATATCTAATAGATATCTAAAATTTTGCAATAGCTTGCTAATAGCCATCTATTAGCTAGCTATTTTTCGAAATGTCCTCGCTATTAGCCGGCTAATAGCAGGCTATTTTTTTAAGGCTATAAAAAGGCTATCGTACCGTAACCAGGACCTTCGCTCTGTTACACTCTGTAGCTATGTTGTTTATAAAAAGTTTTTTTAATTTATTTGTGACTTTTCTGGGAGTAGAGTTCAACTTACTGTTTTATGTAGTATTCGATATTGCACATACAGTTTATATACTTGTAAGCCTAAAAATTTTACCATCGTCAGTATTTAAGCTCATAATTTTTGATGTTGTTGACGAGTCAAATAAATCGAAATTTTAAGTTTATAAGATTTAAAATTGTCTGAATTTAAAAAATGACAGAATTTTATATAAGTGGCCAATGTACCAGTATAGTTCATGAACTGATAACTTGATTTAAATGCTAGTTAATAAGCATAATAAATACATAAATTAATTAATTTTTAAAATTCGAAAAAATTTTTACTGAAATTAAAAATTAGATACATGTGAATGAATTAAATCACCTAATTTATTAAAACTACTCCTCATTTTAAAAAATGAACAGATATTTGTTTTTTAATTTTTTAAGTCCTAAAAATGTTTAATGTGCTTACAATTAAAAGTTGAACAGGCAGAAATTCGTGGATAATTTTAAAATAATAATTTGATCAAGAATCCCACATAGACCTTTTCCATCTATAGGATGTCTATAAGATGTCTACATTTGAGAATGGATATCTAATAGATATCTAAAATTTTATATAAGTGGCCAATGTACCAGTATAGTTCATGAACCGATGAACCTAAAGACTAAAACGTCTTTAGTATATCTAAGAGATACTAAAATAGATGTCTATTACATACTGTTATAGCCTTCTATTAGACATATATAAAATATCTTTTACTAAAGATATAGTATATATACTAGTAGATAGTACTAGATACTAATATCTATAGTATATATACTATATAGATATTAGGATATATACTAAAAATAGCTATAGCTATTTTTTTAGCGATCTCTTTACACTCTAGGTAAGTCAGTCTTCTCATGCTTAAAGTACAATTGTTTTTGGTAGAATAAACTTGATGGACTTTCATTGTACCCTTAAATGTTTCTAAAGCTGAAGGCATTTTTTTATTGATTTTCTCAATGATTTCATCTTCTATAGTTATTAGTTTAACATTTTTCAAATTTTTGCCAACTTCTTCGTAGAATGTTTTAATGTCCACGATATCAGAGCCCAGAGAAACTTCACAATCGGCTGTACGTTTAATGGTCCCTCCAATCCCATGTGGGGCTCCCTTGCCTATAAATTTTAAAAAGGACTGGTCTCATAAAAATGATTTTAGGGTGTCCCTTATTTTGCGAATTTTAATGGTGCTACCCCCGGAATCGGGTCTATCTAGTAAATCTAGTTTTTGATCGATTTTACTATAAAACAATCATAACCTCCTTACCGTGGCCAGCTTCTTCGAAGTGCCATTGCAATGTTTCCGGTTCCCTTAAAAGACTTGCAATAATGTTTTTCATGGAGTAAAACATCAGCTTTTGGCGGTACTGACCAGTAGGACCGTCGCTCACGATATGAACATTTTTTTTTTGTTTTTCGCACAGTGTGGTCGGGCGTGCCCGGGTAAAGCGGGCATCTTTTGACTAGCGACCATACTGTGCTTCGGGCCCGGGATGTCCATGCATTTGTTTTATTTGAGAGGCCTGGAGAAAACAGGCAAGGTCAGGTCTCGTCTTAAAAACCCAGTTTAGGGTGAAAGTTTGACGAGGAGGTCAGTCGCAACTTGATAGCGTTATTGTCTTCACTCTTAATAATTTAAAAAGCTCTACCTCTTTCTTTTTCTGTTCTTCGGTCCTCTCCCTTCATCCTTTTAATAAGAGGAGATATGCTTAAAAAAAAAAAAAATTTTTATCGGTATTTCACCAGCAGAAAGAAATAGAGAAATAACTACAACATCGTAAAAGAAAACCCCATGGTTATCTTAAGGGGAAATACGATAATCTCAAACGTCCCTAAGAGACCATATAAGGGGAAACACTTATCTCAAGCATCGTCGTAAAATTGCATCATCTTCAAGATCTCATATCATGTACTTAATAAAGAACAGCAAAAAAAAAAAAAAAAAGGTAACCATGGGAGCGTGTGTAACCTCGTTTCAATCAGCGACCGATCACCGGAAAATTTTTTTATTTTATGTTTTTTTTTTTTTTTTTCTCTTGAATGGGAACTATTTTTTTAAACAATTCTTTCGTATTACCTGGGAAATAAAGCGGACGGAAAAAAGAAAATATCAAATAACGGGAAAAATGTAATCTATAAATCTTATCATTAAATAAAAGAAAATTGGAAAAGAAAAAAAAAAGGAGAAAATCTTTTGCTGACGGATAAAGAGTAATGCGAGATGACAAAAGAGTGTCGTTGGAAAATCTCAGCAAGAGAAAGGCTGTCTCTTCTCAATACAAGGGTCTCGGGCACAATGGGATCACTGTCACTTTTTTATCAAATTTATTAATTTTTTTTCTTCTTATTTTAGTTTTTTTTAAAATAAATATGTCCGACGTGAGAACCATGAAAGAAAAATTTAAATTGCCGAAAAAGTTAAAACGCATTTTCCAACTCTTTAATTGCACATGGAATTGTACACTAATCCATGTTCATTGCGTGACTTTAAAGGAAAAGGGGAGATTGAGAAACTTTTTGGGGAAAAAACTTTTTATTTTTTTTATTTTCCTTTTCCTCGATATAGAAACTTGTGTTTATTTTCCTCTCATTTTCGATTTTCAGTAATTGAATTAACTACATTTTCGTTCAAGAAAAAAAAAAAAAAACTTTTCCGCTTTTCCTTTTGTTTTTTGCTCGATAGCAGGTGGTTTGTTTTAAAAATATTCCGAAGGAAAAAAAAAATCGGATTAATTTTTGAAGATGGCAGGGAAATTTTTTTTTTCTGTTTGAGGATCCTTCCTTTGAAACAAATCGATTCACCCCATTTTTCATTCTTTTACCGGGGTGAGGTGTCGATTTTGGGACGATATATGAAAATCCCGATAAGAAGTTTTATAGAAAATCCGATAAGATGAAAAGAGAATTGGAAAAGATCGGAGTTAGAGAAAAGAGGAGAGACAAGAGGGGAAGATTTCGGGGGGGGGGGGGGTGGAAGGGGAGGAAGTCCGTCGCTTGGGTCTTTCTGAGACAAAAGTGTCACTACTGCTTTTTATTATTTTTCGATCGAGTGAAAAGATCGGAAAGCTCTTATTCAGGCAAGGTAGGGTCATTTATTCTACATCCGATTTGAAGATTTCTTCGTTTATTTGTAGGATTTTTTTTTTTGAATTTTTTTATGGCGCCCGAACAAGATGTTCGGTCAACATGAGCGAATGTAATTCATTAGTCTTTTTTGCAATTTTTTCGAAGGGCTTTTCCAACAAATCAGACCTAGTTCCGAGTTGACTAGTTCAGACCTAGATCAGAGTTGATCAACAAATCAGACCTAGTTGACCGATCTTGACCTAGTTCAGAGTGGAACTAGGTCAAGCCCTTTCAGGAAGGCATATTTTTTTTGGATTTTATTTTGGATTTAGTTAAACAACCATACAATCAATACTCTTTTTTAGTTAAATTAACTTTTCGGTGAGAGATTTTATTTATTTCGTAGTTTATTCGACATTGTGTAGTCAGAAACACAATTTTGATAGTGACTATTTTTACAATGAGGTTAAGGAGACTGTATTAGTAGTTCCTACAATCCCTACAAGAGGGAGGGAGTGTAGGTTGTCGGTGGTCACCCATCCACTAACTGGCCGTTCTCAATGCTGCTTAACTTCATTGATTACGATGCCGCTAGACGGAACAAGTCGCCACTCCGATCCCCTCGCATCTTTTTATTTATAACCCGACTGAATAGTTTCAAGCGTTGGTAAGGAGTCGTCCATAAATTTCGTAAGCATATTTGGGGGCGGTCCAAATTATTTTATTTTTAATTATTATTATATTTTTTACCAAAATACTTTTGATTTATTTTTCAATATTTATATTTTTGAAATATTTTTCAAATATTTTTTGAAACAAAAATCAATAAAAATATTTTTAAAATCTGTCAAAATTTTTAAAATATTCTTATTGTTTCTTGTTTCAAAAAATATTTGCAAAATATTTTTGAAACAAAATAACGAACCAATTTTTTTTTTTGAAACGTACCAATTCCTATTTTTGAAACAAGGTAACGTACCATCTAAGGATTTTTTTCAATTAATCTGTTATTATTTTCAAACTAATGGATCACTGATCCCTGATGGATCACACATTTTTTAAAAAGCTTGAAGCTTCTAATCTATTAAGTACAGATCCAGATTTTTATTTTACATAATTATACAAAAAATTTAATAAATCTAAGACTCCGTCTCAGTCATATCTTTCGTTTTTTTCAAAAGTAATGTGTGGTGTATGTGAGAGATCACCACGCTCGTAATCGAGTAAAGGACTAAAAAGAAAGAATGTGTGGTGTAATCGCATCAAAAGTAATTGAAACTTGTTCTCTGCAGGATCCAAGGTGAGATTTCAATAAAAGCACAAATTTGGCATTTTTTGGGTATGGTCCGAAAAATGTTAAAAATGTACCTATTCCTGACCAAAAAAAAAATGGCCTGTTCCTAATGGTGAACATTATTGCACCCATTCCTGACCCAGTTTTAAAGAATTATTTTAATTCCATTCTGAATGCTTTATTGAATTTCTAGCCGTTCTAGATGAGGGAGTAGTAACCAACTTTTATATAAAACTTAATTTTAATTTTTTTTTTTTTTTTTTTTGGTTTCTGTAAAACGGTACCGTAGATTGGGGTGAAGTTAAATGGAAATTCAAAAAAAATTCTAGGTTTATTTTAGGCACTAAAAATAAAATTTTTTACTTAACGTCGTTGCGCGTTGTAAAGGAGCAATATGAAAAAGAATTTTACGCACCTCGGGTAGAAATCGACTGTTTTTCTCCCGCTCGAAAAGTGATTCTCGGTACGTAAAGCATTTTACTGCACTAGAATGAAAGAGACTTTTCACGTCTCAGCACGTTGAACACCTCGGCTTCGCCTCGGTGTCTCAAACTCGTGCTTCGACGTGAAAAAAGTCTCTTTCATCTAGGGCAGTAATGTACTATTTATGTTTACCTTTCGAAGAAGCATTTGCATATTGCTCCTTTACAACGCGCAACGACGTTAAGTATTCCAAAAACAATATCAATTTAATGAAATAAAAAAATTCCAGGCTTTTTCTGTGTTTAGATGATTTATGGCTTTTATGGCTGTCTTTACCATCCTTTTTCTTGTGTTTATCCTTGCTTCTACTGTTCAGTTTCTGCTTCACAGCCTTTTTTATTTCGTCTTGACTGGTATTTGGATGATAATACATGATAATATCAGACATAAGCTGGAGAAAATTAAGAAATTACATTTGCAAAAACGAATAAACAAAAAGAAAAAAAGTTAATTTCCTTTCAACTTAAAAATTTTTAGGGATCCATTGGAAATCAACCCAAATTACCTCTTTATTCCCTAATGCATTCGGGAATAAAGAGGTAATTTGGGTTGGCTTCTTTAAAAATGAAAATAAATTTTTCTATTTTAAATAGAACTTAGAAGGAGTTACTGTTACGCTACTATAAAAATCATTAATGAAAATGAATTTAAAACAAGAATTAGAGAACCGTAGGAACATTTTTTATTCCGAAGTTTATGGTAAAAATCGGTATTTAAGAAAAAATCTAAGCGAATAGTCTATGCTAAAACTAAATAGTCGAAAAATTAAGTCTAATCTTAGAAATTTTTAGCAAGAATATCAATCATTTTTGTACTAATAAAATCACATTTTTCAAACGAGATCACTAATTTAAACTTATGTCGCGTTCCTGTTTTGCAAAATTCCAGCGACTAAGCTTATTGTTTCGACAACTAAAATTGCTAGGGGTAACTTCATCATGGGTTTCTTCATCGCTTAAAAAATTTTCTAATTCAGAATGAACTGAATAATCACTTTTACTAAACAAAGTAGGTTTGATCGCGGTTGCCTCTAAATCCCGGTTGCGCCTTGGTTTCTGCAATGATTTTAATTGTTAACTGTACGTTTGTACATTATGCTGTATACTATTCAAAGTTTATACCTAGCTTTCCTATGTAGGAGCCTAATAACCTAGCTTTCTATGTAAGAGCCCATACTATTTTCTTAGTTAATTTCACATAATTAACTTTTATTTTTCATTATTCACTTTTTCATTATTCACTTTTTCATTAATAACTAACTTATTACAAACTGTTTTATTACATAACACAGAAAAAAAAACGGATACTTATTGAGTCGTATATTAAAAGAAAGCAAAAGCTTTTGCTTTTACTTGTCAACAATATTCAAGTTTATTTGTACTTAATTAAGTTTCAATGAGTTTTGCAAAACTTAATTTACCTTATTTTAACTTAATTAAGTTTAAATAAACTTGTTTAAGTTTATTTAAAGAGCCTAAACAAAGCTTTTGCTTGTTTTTAATATACGAGTCATTGATTGAAACCTTATTTTGATAGACAAACCGCTTAACACAAATATTTGGAAAAAAACATACTCACTCGTCCCAAACACCTCCTGGTCATAAAATGGTCCGATGAAAAAAAATAAAGCGGAGTAAGTAAAAGTAAAAATTTCGGAGTTTGGAACGACTGAAAAAGATGCCCAATAAGAAAAAAAGTATTATCATTATGAAATGTTTTTCAGTTGAGTAACGGTACCAATTCCTGACCACGCACCTATTCCTGACCACATGTCAAATTATCTTAAAAAATAACTCGCCCTTTTGACATGCAATCTTCTTTCCTTTGACAAAAGTGGCTCTAACATGTGTATTTTAAGATTTGTTTATTAACTATGTTGTACCAAGTTAATAAACAAATCTTAAAATAAGATAAGAAACATGTTGTACCAACATGTTTGACAAACGAACGAATCGACTATTGCAGAATTTACTCCTAGGTCGAAATTAGTGTGGAATGTTGGTCCAGCTCCAGCAAGTTGTTACAACAAGTTAGTAAAACATGTTGGTCCAAAACTCTATAGTGAATTTTCACTCCTTGGAATGTTTTTGTTTTTAATTTGTTTCTAAAATGCGCGCGGTTGTTAGTTTCTCCAGCACGCCGTGAACTATCAGCAAACGGTACAACACATAAATAATTTATAAAAGCGCAACGGGCAGAAGTTTCTGAAATTCACCTCCAGTCAAAAGCTTGAAAATCGAAGAACTTCTTTGACTGCCGCTGCTTCTCTTACTGCTGCCTTTGTCATTGGTGCAAGAACTAAAGATTAGGGTTTGCAAACCGGGAGTCCCGGTCCCGGTAATCCCGGGTATCCGGAAAAATTTTTCAATCCCGGAAAAACCGGGATTAAAACTCCGGGATCCCGGACCAACCGGGATCATATGTACTAAATCATATATATATATATACTAAAAGAATCCAAAATTTTCCATAGATTTATCTTTTTTGAGCTTTTTCGGTTTTTTTTTAAATTTTAGGTTGGTTTGTTCGAAACCTTGTTCATAAAAGGAATTATTACAGGCGGTTTAAAAAATCGAAGCTAGCCTGAAATACTCAGGTGGTTCAATCAATTCCCTAAACGATTTCATGAGCAGTATACCTGGCCTAAAAAATAAATTTATTGGATAGAAATTATCGATTCTGTTATATCTTAATTATTAGATTTCGGAAATATTGAATCATTAAAAATGCCACTATAATATTTTCGCTGGGTTATTAACAAACTATTGGTTCGTTTTGATTACTCTTCAAACTGATTAAAATTTTACCAGATTAATTTTTAGACCTAATAAGGGAATGTAGAATTTTAAATTTATAGAAAAAAATTCATACTCTACCGACTTAATGGTCATTTCGTATGAAGTATGAAAATTTCAGTATTGTAATGCAGTTTATTACAATTTAAGTTCAATTCGAATTAATAGGCTAAGAGAATCTGAAAAGTAAACAAAAATCTGATGTTTTTCAAAGATGGTAAGGGATTAGGCGTTTACTCTTTTGAAAACTATATGAGGGAACCAAAAATTAAAATTTCTAGTCTAAATTTTTGTCTAGAATACGATTATTTTTGCGTCTGAAAGGGAAAAAATTGTCTTAAGGATGAAATCTGCAGTTTCTTAGTTTTTTGCGATTTTCAACGTGGAAAAAACGGATTTTCTTTGAAAATCACCCAATCCCGGCAATACCCGGGATCCGTACGGGATTGAGTTTTTAAATCCCGGAAAACCCAATCCCGGTACCGGGATTGCAAACCCTACTAAAGATGGACATTTTGCTTTGAGCAGACGGTCCTAGGTCCTTGCAATTTTTGAAAAATAGATAGATAGATAGATAGAAAAATAGTGTATATTCAAAATAATTTTTTTATACACGGTTGACATTACACAATACAAAAAGTCGGAGACATCATCAAAACTCCTTAATAAATTTCTTTGATTACAAACAAAAGCTGCTACAGGCCAGGCAGAAACAAAATATCATTCTAAAGACAGGTCCCTGATTTTGAGCGCGTTAATAACATAGAAAAATACATTTTTGGATTTTCTTTCATCAAGCTGGATTAAAAGGGAGATCGTGTTTTCCTCAATCCATGTTACACGATTCACAGACCCGACCTGAATCCCAGAAGTAGATATTCCTGTTGGCGCTCAGTTTTACAAATTTGGACCCTGCCATGCGAAGTTGGCTAATCGTTTTCGTGACACCAAAGTTGTTAATTGACTGGAGGTACGGTTGAGCATCTTCGGATTCCCAGAAGTTCTGGTAAAACGGGCTAAAGGAGGAGTTCAGGGCGCGTTCTACATCTCGAAGTTTAAGTGCCTTTCCAAAAGGCACTCTTTCATCTCATCCAAGTCGTCCCAGTAAAACTGTACTATTGCAGCTAATGAGACATTATCGTCAGGTTCCTGTGGAAAATTTAGGACGGGAAGATGATTCTTCCTTAGGTCTTCATTTAAATCTTCGATGCCTTTCTTGATAATTGCGATTTTATTTAACAATCTGTCTTAACAGTATTTTCTGAATGGGAGCAAGCGAGTTTAACTGAACGGGGGTCTTGATATTGTCTAGATCAACGACCATTATCAATATACGTTAATATACGTTCACTATTATTTATATACCTAACACTCATAAACTTAAGCCTAAAACCTATCACACAAATAAAAGTGTTTTCGACTAAATTCATAGGCTTTCAAAATTTTATCTTAACCGTCGAATAGAAATACATTTTCTATTGGTCGGTTAGAAGGACATGTGCTATGTGCAGCCAATTTTTGAAAAATACAAAGTGGAAAATTCCCAAAATCAGCATAATTATTTTCCCTTGTTGCAACACTGTAGCCATTATGGACGACTTTTTAAAGTAAAACGACACAGAACTCAAAATGTAACAGCGAAAAAAAAGTGGTAACGTAACGACAAGTACTTAATCGTGTTCTAATTTTTTTTCTCCCCCGGTTAGGACACAAGTCATTTTTCCTTCAACCACCCCTCTTTATTTTTTTCAAAATCAGCCACTTAAAATGATTGACTGGAGGGGAGGAAGGGAAAAAAAAATACGTATGTGTAATATGTCAGTGAAAATACATCAAGACGACACATATGATCGTCCATTTACGAAACAAAGTAATAAAGAGGAAAGCAAAGTAGATAAAGGAATTATTAATTACACCTATTAATATCAGTTAAGTCTTTATTGCATACCTTTTGTCTCAACTAATTGACTTTTCGACCAAATGGGGACACTTTAATAGACTTTACCTTGTCAAAAGAGGAAAGCCCCGTTCCGAATTTTCGGATTTACATTTTTAAAATTTATGGTTTCCCCGAGAGTTCCCAACGGTGATATTTTAATTTTCCTTTTTTTTTTTTCGCCCAGAAAATTACGAGGATATTTAGCGGAAAGTAATAAAAAAAGAATACCTTAAAAACTGTTAAAAAACTATATACCTGTCTTAATAATTAAACCACGAATCACGAACTCGTTCTTTATATTTTTTTTTTTCGGAGGGAAAAAAAAAATCTTTAAAATTTTTTTTCCATGTTAATTTTTTTGTTTCTTTCCAAACGTACTAATTAAAATTTGTAATTAACTTTTTTTTTTCTCACGTTTAAATGAAACTCGATTTATCTCATCTGTCTTCTTGTTTGATAGATTTCTTTTTGAACTTTGTTTTATTTCCGCTTTTCTTATCCGATTCGTTTTTCTCCCCGTCGTGGAAAAAGAAAAAGAAAAAGAAAAAGAAAAAAAAAAAGAAACTCTTCTCCCCGGTAAAATTCTACGCGATTACATCTCTTTTATCTTTTCGACTGCTTAATAAATAAAACTCTCCCTCGGTCTGATGCTTTTCGTTTTAAGAGGCTTCAGGTGGTTCAAGGTTCGAGAACTAGAAAAGTTTTTTTTTTTTTTTTTTCTTGTCGCAATTTCTTTTGCGAGTGTTTCTGACAGGTTGTTTATTTTTTGAACTTTTCCCCGTTGTTTGTTGTTTCGGAGTTTTTCGGAAAAGAAAAAAAAATTAAAAAGCGCGAATTTATTTATTTTATTTATTTTCTTTTTTTTTCCGCCCGAAAATTATTTACGGATTTGAATTGACGTCACGTCTCTTCATTAATATTGTTTATTCGATTATATAAAACGTGGTGGAAATCTTTAAAAAGAAAAGAACGAGGGAAGAAAAAAAAAAAAAAGAAAAGTTAACCGTAGAATTTAAAAGCAAAGAAAATAAAGAAAAAAGAAAATTCGCTTTTTTTTGCCAGGGAGTAAAAAAAAGTATATATATGTCTCTATTCGCGTTCAAAAACAGTAGTTTTTGTTTGTTTTTGAATCAGTTTTAGATTATTCAACCTCCTTTTTTTTACCTTCTCTTTCCTCCCCCCCACCTCTCCCCTTCCTCTTAAGCTTTCAACCGTTCTTAAGGAATCAGCACAATCTACAGCGTTGCACCAGATGTTACCATTTCAGTAAACTTTTTTTTTTCTTCTTCTTCGCTTCGTCTTCTTCCTATCCTATTTTCCTCTTTGTCAGAATGTATTTTATTTTCTTTTAAAAAATTCACCAATTCTTGAATGGGAAGTCAAACAGATTAAGATAAATGACTAAATAAAGGAGCAGGAGAAGAAGAAAAAAAAATAATGTCGTCGATCGAAGGGGATCCCCCCGTTGAAAATAAATCGAAACGAAAAGTCTTCTTACGGGGTTCCGGATTAAAATCGAAGGAATGATTGTTTAAAAAGGATTCAAATTCGTTTGAGGGCTCGAGGAAGTTCTTTTTAAGTTGCAAATGAGTGTTTTCCGAATGAAATATATTTACGAATAAAAATAAAAAGTTGCGAGGAAGAATATGAACTTGTTTCGTGGTTTTAAAAAGTCACGTGCTGTCTTGATTAGATTTTTTTTTTTGATTTTGTAAACGTTACACTGAACGTAAGAAAACATGTTTACTAAATTACATGCTTTGAGCATTAGAATTATTTGCTATCAACATGAAGTGTATGCTTGTTTTCAACATGACATAACATGGTTTTTGAGCTTAAGGCCGCACGCTAAAACATGTTGAGACAACATTCTGCGTGAGACAACATTACACGTGTTGCAGCGCTAGAAACATGTTGCCAACACTGAAAAATTAGTAATAAAAAATTTGAAAATGTTGCCGACATGTTTCTATGCTTCAGCATGTTCAGCAACATGTTTGTATGCTGCAAACTTGTTCAGCAACATGTTTCTATGCTGCAACATGTTCAGAAACATGTTTCTAACGCTGCAACATGGTGTTAATATGTCTCTATGCTGCAACATGTTGCCAAAATATTTCTATGCTGCAACATGCTTTAGCGTGAAATTTCGACCTTTATTGGCCATCAACTTGATTTATGGGGGGGATTGTATACCAGTTCGAATACAGGGTGGTATATTTTCGAATTTTGAATCGCCTGCCTCCAAAAATGGTTCTCCTTGGTGTATGACAAACCCGAATTTTTTTAAAATTTTTTCTTGGCGGGAAAGCGTGGCGACTTGAGCTTAAAGTTCCGAAAATTTCCATAAGAAAAAAATCAACACGACAAAATTTGGGTTTTTATCGGAAATTTTCCGTAGATCGCGAATCTGAATACCGGTTTGTTTATATCTGGTTCGGTTTTTAAACTACAGACCAAAATACGAGTGAAACTAACGGCTTGGTATGTTTTGTCACTTTATTACTTTTTTTTTGCCATATTTTACTTTTTCGCTCAAAAATCGGACAAGATAAGAAAACGGACTTCAGATTCGCAATCTACGGAAAATTTCCAATCCAAAATTTCCAAATGTCGCTTTGCTATCCGGATTATTTGTACCAGTTGGATTCGTCATAGGAAAATTCGTCACACTTTTTTCGTAACAGGTATTATTTGTCACATGTTTTTTCGTCACAGTTTAATTTTTTTTTTTTTTTTTCTTTAATATCTACACTTTTCGAATTTCTCCTAATAAATTTAAAAATTTCCTGCCAAAGAATGCCCGATTAGCCGTAAATACTTCAAAATTTCATTGTTTTCCTTGTAAATTTCGTAATCGCCGACAATTCTTTCTATTTGCTTATCAATATCCGCATATTTTTTCCTTTTCTTAACGGGGGAATGCCCTGCCTGGAGTCTCTCTATTTCTTGTCCCACCTCCACACTCTCCTTTCGCAATTGCTCTACAACGTGGAAAAAGGAAGGGTGTGACTTCCCCATAAGCAGATTCAATCTATTGTGCCAGCCTTCGCAAGAGTTAGTTGTCCTCGGAAGTCCCTCCAACGTTCTCTCATAACAGTTCCAAATATCCTTTGGAAAAAGAGGAGGAGACCGTCTTGTGCACGCCTGCCACGTTTTCTTCCCCTAATATAATTATCTTCAACGTAGTCGAATACTGTGATGAGATCCGATTCAACAGTTTCCTGTACCTCAAAGGCTGCCTCGACGTCATCAACCGGAACGAATGCAATTGCTATTAAGGAACGGAACTGAGTGCGCATTTCAGTATTTTCTTTGAGTGCATACTCCGCCGACAGCCCCTCCGCCTGCAGTCTTCGCCAGAAAGACTGACCTAGGTGAAAAAAGCAACCAGCAATTATTGCATTGGGGAACTCTTCCTCTACGGCATTAATGGCTGCTTGTTCATAATCCAAAGAATGTATTTGGGGTTCAAAATCCTCTTAGAATGCTGCTGATTTTTCTTTTTAAAAGTTGAAATAAAGCTTTATAGGACGCCTTCGTTTTCTTCTGGAACAAAACGAATATCGTCGGGAACCATTGCTCCTTGATGTTAACATGTATGGTATACAACTGAAGCAGAATCGCTGGTGAACTTTTGAACGTGCCGTCCATGATCCAGTACTTAGATCGAAACAAGTATCTTAGGTCTTCGTCAGTTGCAAACACAACCATTTTCTCTTCGTCGTCCGGATCGTAGTACAGAAGCCAACGATCTCCTTGTAAATTCTTTCTGTACTCTTCAGGGATTTCGTCTAAATTATCAAGGGTTTTTGGTTCCGATGGCAGATTCTCCCTTCTCACTGTGCGGACTAATCGTTTCATGGATTCCTTTTTTGGCAATTTTTGGGACGTCTCGCTGTCAATATTTTGGATTGCTTCTTGGATGATCGTTGCAGTCGGCTCCCTTGACCTTTTTGCCGCTTGTTTGATTTCCGAAATACATTTCTTGGCTTGAATGCTACCCCATCTGGTGCGTGGCCGACATGTTCTTGCACATTCAGCACGGTTTGTTTATCCTTTCCTGATTTTAAAAAGTAATTTTAATAATAAATATCAAATGCGCAGACCTATTTTTATAAAATCGTCAAATGACTCACCTATTTTTATAAAAGCGTTGCAGGCATCGCGCCGATCACATCTAAAACAATACTGTTTTTTTGATCCCTATGTTTGGTGTAACTATATCCGTGTGTATTAATTTTTCTACGCCACGCTCCGAGACTGTGAATTCCAATGGCAAATTTTTTGTAATAAAATTCAATATCAGAAATAATGTAATAAAATCATCACAAATAAATTTAACGTATCAAAAATAATTTTATCCAAAATTATCAGTTTCTAAAAAAATAATCAAAACAAACAGAAGAGAGCCGTCATTTTTTTTTTTCGAATTTGAAATCGAACGGAAAGGCGTCAAGAACCGCCAAGTTAAAATTAGAACATTTTTTGAAAACCCACAATTTTACATGTGACAAATTCTGCTTGTGACAAAATTTTACATGTGACAAATTCTGCTTGTGACAAAATTTAACATGTGACGAATTACACTGTTACCAATCTACCGTGTTACAAATTTTAACTGTGACCAATACGTACAGTGTGACGAATCGTCCTGTGACGAATTGAATTGGTACGAATCATCCGGTAATCGTCGCTTTACCTGAGGATGATCAGTAAAGGGCGAGCATGAATTTTTCTTCTGGAATCAGCATTTTCTCCAAGTTGGGAATTTTCGGGGTGAAAAAATTTTTCTGCAATCTACTGCATTTCTCTATTCTTTATTTCAGCTATGAACTTTAAATTTCTTTTTGCCAAAAAAGCTGGCTTCGCGAGTAAGCAAAGAAATATTAATATTTATAAAATATTTACAAAATACTTTTCAATATTTTAAAAATATTTGCATAATATTTATAAAATATTGAAAAATATTTAAAAAATATTTTATAAATATTAATATTTCTTTGCTTATTGGAAAGAACATGATGCATTTTTTAATTTTCTTATGAGTCGTCTGAAGAAGATTAGAAGTACAATATTTGTCTGTCACCCGAAAATTTTAGATGCTTTACGAAGAGGGTAGGCCGGAATTTCGCGATGAAACATGTTGTATTGGTATCATGTTGCAACGTTAGAAACATTTTGCCGCTTCGAAATATGTTGGCAACATTGGAAACATGAACAAACATGTTGGCAACATTTGAAAATGAAAAATATATTGCCAACATAAATACATGCTGGCAACGTGTTTCTAACGTTGCAAAATGTTCAGCAACAAGTTGCCGCAACATGTTACTGCAACATGTTTCATCGTGAAATTGCGGCTCCTGCAATGTTGAAAAACGACGAAGATCTTGCATTAATTTGTTGTTTATCAAAGACGTGGGACTAGCATTATCTCCATGCAGAATTTCAGACTCAACTGCCATTAAGTGTTGCGAAGCGGACAACATATCGGCTGGATTATGTTTATTTTTACGTTTCCTGGCTTTCGGAGTCAGTACAAGCGGTTTTCTTTTTTGCAAATCTCTAAAACGATTTCGTCTGGAACGCCATTCCCAAGAAAAAGTGTTATAAGTTAAGTTTAAAAATCTTGTTATAAGTTTTCATAACGCATTGGTCGGACTTATAAGTAACTTTTTCTTGGACAGTCATCAGTTACATATAATAAGTCCGGCCAATACGTTATAAAAACTTATAACAACATTATAATACTTATAAGAACATATAAGTAAATAACAACGTTATAAGTTTTTATAACCTATTGGCCATACTTATAACTCGCTTTTTCTTGACAATTGTCTGGAAGACTCAGCCACTCTAGAAAAAGTGAGTTATAAGTCTGGCCAATACGTTATAAAAACTTATAACAACAACATCATAAGTTTTATCATCTTGTAAAAGTTTTCATAACGCATTGGTCGGACTTATAAGTAACGTTTTCTTAAACAGTCATCAGTTACATCTACGAACCAATATGGAAATTCAATGGACCCGAACGGATCAGTATCAATGTCGTTTTTTTTCTTAATGCTTGCGGTCGCACTTAACGATTCGTAATTTCTTCTCCAAAATATTTGCATCTCGATGCTAAATTTCGATTTATCGTATTGAAAACCATCGTTTACACGTTGTTTCCCAAAAATATACCATGCTTGTGTGTTAACGAATTGAAAGAATCAGGGTAGAGGTCCCTATGTTGGTCATCAAATTGTATACAAAATGTATACAAAATGTATACAAAATGTATACAAAATGTATACAAATTGTATACAAAATGCATACAAAATGTATACAAAATGTATACAATTTGTATACAACTTTTATTTGTATATTTTTTGCATAAAATTGGTATACATTTTGTATACATTTTGTATACATTTTGTATACATTTTGTATACATCCGGATAGGGAAATTTCAGACCTCTGTTTGAGACCATAAAATTGTATACAATTTGTATACAAAATGCATACAATTTGTATACAAAATGTATACAACTTTTTCTGGATCACGCCCGTAGCCAAGGGGGGCCACTGGGTGGGCTGACTGGTTGCCCCCCCTGGAGTAAATTGGCTAAACATGACAGGTATAGGGAATGAAGACCTATTGCCCCCTTAACAAGCCCAACTGCTCCCCCTGGCTCTTCGTTCTGGCTACGGGCCCGTTCTGGATCGGAAAACTTTAGACCTGTGTGTGTGTTTGAGACCTGAAAATTGTACACAATTAGTGTCTAAAATATATACAAAATGTACACATCTTATATTTGAAAATGGTGACCCGTAGCCGAATTCATAGCGCTCTCGACTCTCAGTTATAGATGCGACGCGTCGTGCTTCTATTCTAGTTCATAGCTAGAATTTTTTCTCAGGTCAAAACTAGTGCGCTGGTAAGAAAATAAACGGTCACCACCCAATCGGCAGGCATGGCGAACCACCGAGGGGTAATCGCCTCCTAAATCTCTCAAAACACCCGTCTGGAACCTTTGTTAAACTCTGGGTCCCGTATGCATGTGAGCGCACGCTCGTAATCGAGTACAAACGGAAAATATTATTAACTGAATTTACGGGCCAAACCACGCGGACTGTAACGTCCGCACTATACTTAGCTTATAGGCGTGGTGTGTAACGGAATTTACTTCATATGTATTCACTTTAATCGCTTCCGTACTACATTTATACAACATTTTGAATTGTGCTCAAGAAAACCGCGGGAATAGTTTGTAGTTTATAGGAAAAAAAGGCTACTATCATGGGAAGTTTCCGGATATCGGTTGTGTATGAGCTAAGTGAAAAATTAATGGAAAAATACTTGAGGAATGATTTACGCAGTGATACTACATTAACTTTTTCTCTTTTTCTCTTTTCAGGAACCCCTGGGCAAAGAGAAGCGACGTAAGAACCAAAATGGATTAATAAAGCCAGGAATTTAGGGGGAAAAAAATTAATAAAATCAAATTTCAAATGTAATAGTATATTGTTTTGTTAACGCAAAAATGTGGTTCCCTACATTTGTTTGTTTTTTGGGGGGCCAACAGTGCTTCAGCTTTTGCATTTTACATTACAAGCTTTTGCATAGGGGGCACTGTTGGCCCCCCAAAAAAGAAACAAATAGGTAGGGAACCACATTTTTGCGTTAACAAAACAATATACTATTACATTTGAAATTTGATTTTATTAATTTTTTTCCCCCTAAATTCCTGGCTTTATTAATCCATTTTGGTTCTTACGTCGCTTCTCTTTGCCCAGGGGTTCCTGAAAAGAGAAAAAGAGAAAAAGTTAATGTAGTATCACTGCGTAAATCATTCCTCAAGTATTTTTCCATTAATTTTTCACTTAGCTCATACACAACCGATATCCGGAAACTTCCCATGATAGTAGCCTTTTTTTCCTATAAACTACAAACTATTCCCGCGGTTTTCTTGAGCACAATTCAAAATGTTGTATAAATGTAGTACGGAAGCGATTAAAGTGAATACATATGAAGTAAATTCCGTTACACACCACGCCTATAAGCTAAGTATAGTGCGGACGTTACAGTCCGCGTGGTTTGGCCCGTAAATTCAGTTAATAATATTTTCCGTTTGTACTCGATTACGAGCGTGCGCTCACATGCATACGGGACCCAGAGTTTAACAAAGGTTCCAGACGGGTGTTTTTGAGAGATTTAGGAGGCGATTACCCCTCGGTGGTTCGCCATTGCCTGCCGAGGGGTGGTGACCGTTTATTTTCTTACCAGCGCACTAGTTTTGACCTGAGAAAAAATTCTAGCTATGAACTAGAATAGAAGCACGACGCGTCGCATCTATAACTGAGAGTCGAGAGCGCTATGAATTCGGCTACGGGTCACCATTTTCAAATATAAGATGTGTACATTTTGTATATATTTTAGACACTAATTGTGTACAATTTTCAGGTCTCAAACACACACACAGGTCTAAAGTTTTCCGATCCAGAACGGGCCCGTAGCCAGAACGAAGAGCCAGGGGGAGCAGTTGGGCTTGTTAAGGGGGCAATAGGTCTTCATTCCCTATACCTGTCATGTTTAGCCAATTTACTCCAGGGGGGGCAACCAGTCAGCCCACCCAGTGGCCCCCCTTGGCTACGGGCGTGATCCAGAAAAAGTTGTATACATTTTGTATACAAATTGTATGCATTTTGTATACAAATTGTATACAATTTTATGGTCTCAAACAGAGGTCTGAAATTTCCCTATCCGGATGTATACAAAATGTATACAAAATGTATACAAAATGCATACAAAATGCATACAAAATGTATACAAAATGCATACAAAATGTATACAAAATGTATACCAATTTTATGCAAAAAATATACAAATAAAAGTTGTATACAAATTGTATACATTTTGTATACATTTTGTATGCATTTTGTATACAATTTGTATACATTTTGTATACAATTTGTATACTTTTTGTATACAATTTGTATACATTTTGTATACATTTTGTATACAATTTGATGACCAACATAGGGACCTCTACCAGAATCGGTAGGATTGAACAGTATTTAAACGCACTCCATTTAATATATTGAGGATCTAAATTATGGAAAATTGCGACATCATTGAGAAAAAATTTTTTCCGGGTGCATGAGCCGAGAGGGAATCGAACCCCCGCTTTCCTCTTGCCGGGTGGGTGCTCTGCCACTAAGCCATCATTGAGAGAAGATTCGTCGAGTACGGGTCGGTAGCTTAGTGGTAAGAGGAAAGCGAGGGTTCGATTCCCTCTCGGCTCATGTACCCGACGAATTTTTTTTTTTTTTTTTTTTTTTTTTTTTTTATTTTATTTTAATAATTAGCAACTTGCTATTAACAACGATAAATTTTAGTACAATAAAAATTTAACAAATTATAAATAAATAGCTAGATTATTTTTAAAGCTGGAATAAGACAATTTCGTCAACTTCTCAGGTAAATTATTGTAAAAAATAAGACCATCACCGAAAACCGATTTTTTCATACGGCTTCCCGAGTAGTGAGGAACAAAAAAGTAAGAATTATCATTACCCCGAGTAGTGTAATTATGAACAGTATTAATAAGTTGAACGCAGTTTGATAGGTAGCTAGGTACCATCCCAAGTCTAATTTTATGGAGTATAAGCAGCGAACGGTAAAGTAATCTTTTCTCAGTTGTGTTTTTTTCTCAATGATTTCGACATCCTGAAAAATTTTATTAAATCCGTGCGTCGGAGGTGAACTAACGTATCTCCATTGCAAATAGAACTAGAGATAGTGTGTTTCGACTGTTTCTGAAAATCATGTGACTACAAGTTTACTCGCTCATGTTTGTGTAAACTTGTGATCACATGACACATTCACGAAAATATCGAAAAAGATCACCTCCATTCATATTTACGATGAAGATACGTTAGTTCACCTCCGACGCTCGGAAATAAAATGTTACCCCTTTCTGGGGTTATCTTCTTTTAATGTAAAAGAATTAGTAAGAACTCATAAGGCTGGAGGCCGTCGGATTCCAAACGGATTCTTGAAATATATTTTCAAAAAAACTGTATCCGCCACTGCTTTATTCCTCATTTCTCCGGTAAACAAAGACCCCCTTGAAGAACATAATATCATAACCCATTTTTCTTTGAAAACGACCTCAAAATATTTGATAATGGATACGATAATAATCACGGACGCGGTACTTCGTATTTTAATTCTTAACATTCTTGCATGCATCTCCGACTGTTTCGATGACGATAAGTCTTCATTAAGTTCGTATAACAAAAGTTTTATTGCATTTCCTTTAAAATTCTACAGTTCTAAAGGAAGAAAAAAAAAGCGAAGGTTGAATTGTAATCAAAGCATGCATCCCTGAGATAATCAGCTGTTTATGTTGTAGGTCATTTGTTGATTATCGCTTTCATGTAGGATCAAATATCCTGTTTTCCTTTGGAAAATCCCGATAGGAATGCCGTAATAAATTTCGCGGAAAGCATTGATATTTTATCTATTATCACAATGTTTAGCGCATTTTATGAACTGTAATTGAGAAAGTCTTTACTTTATGTTAATCACTTTTGTGACCTGATACGCAGAGCTTATAGAAGCATTCAAACTTTTTTTTTTGTCATTAAAATGTGATAGCAAGTACAAAATTTGCCAAGATTTTTTTTTTCCTTGAAAATTTGATTTTTCGAATTTGAAATAAATGACAGCTTCTATTGAGAATTCTGGTGAAAAATATTGTTTTTTGTGATTTAAAGAGCATCAGGGGTTCAGTTGATGACCGATGCAATCGCAATACTATTAAAAGTTGTAAGATAAGCGAAGGGGACGCAGCTGGTACTTTCTAATTTTTTTTTTTACGTAAAAAGTGTTGAAATCCATTTCTTTTACGAAATGGAGAAAATCGTCTTTGTATTTTTCCTAGTTTCCCACACCCTTTTAGCCAAGCCTATCCAGCCCTGAGGTCGTGTTCAGGACGTCAGGATGATATTTGTTGGACGTTCGTTGGATTTACCTATGTCCGCACTGATCCAAAAAGCGTCCGTTGAACGTCCTATGGATATCCCATGGATTTGGATATCCTGTGGATATCTGATGGACAATCCACAGGATGTTCAAAGGATTGAAAATGCTATCTGGGTAGCGTGGGCCTGAAAGGGTCTGGACCTTGAATAGATGCGATGTGAAACGCGAATTGGACGATACAGTCAAAAAATCACTTTGTAAAAATTATGTAAACAAAAGTTGTAGACGAACTTGACATTTTTTACAGGGGAAATAAGATGGCATCAGACTAAAGGTGTGTCTTGACCAACGACCGCTACTCGAAGTGGAGCTAATTGCCCAGATAGCAACTTAGTCTATTCAGTCACGAGGACAGACGTCCTCGTGACTGAATAGACTAAGTTGCTATCTGAAAACGGCATGAGGACGTTTGTCGTTTGTCACTGGACGTCCACTGGACGCCCTAGGGATATTCCATGGATTTAGATATGCTGTGGGTATCTGATGGACAATCCATAGGATGTCGAATGGATTGAAAATGCTGTCTGGGTAGCGTCAGCATATGGTAGGGTCTGATGAACCTTAAATAGGACGAAGCAGTCAAAATCACTTTGTAAAAATTTTTTAAACAGAAATTGAAGAACGAACTTGCCATTTTTTACAGGGGAGGTAGGAGGCGATTAGGCTAAAGGTGAGGCTTTGCCACCCAGATAGCATTTTTAATCCATCGGACATCCTGTGGATTGTCCATTAGATACTTACAGGATATCCATGGGATATCCATGGGACGTCCAAAGGACCCTTTTTGGATCAGTGCGGACATAGGTAAATCCAATGGACGTCCAATAAATATCCTGAGGACGTCCTTTGCGATAGACTTTGCTATCAGGGCAACGACGTTGCTACTCGAAATGGAGCTAATCGCCACTTTTCCAATGCAATTATTTTTCTTCTTACGGTGCCGTACCTGTGTCCAGGCTTAGGTTACCATCAATGAAACTTTTGTCTTCATGATGGCTATTCTAAGGAAAATAGATAAGATGCAGTGGTATCCCTCTGGCCTTCTGCAAATCGCAGTACTGCAACAGTCCTCAACAAATCAAAAGCTTGCCCTCAACGCTTGCAGAAATCCGGTGATAGGCCGCTGCAGGAATACGATCCCGACGCCCTATCCCGGTACTAGCGGCTACTGCTCCCCTCCACCAGCTCATAACCCTGAGAAGGGAGCTTACCTTTAAAGGGGTAGAGGCGCCACTCTCTAATGGATCAGTTAGTACAGATCCACGGATACCCCAATGCAATTACCGAACTAAAATACCGACATTACCCTTTTCACAGGGTAAAAACGGTATTACCGGTATTACGGAAACCGGTATTGCAATCGTTTGATCCAAATATCAAACGAGAAATATCTTTGAAGAATTTTCATGGTGGTTAAGACAAAAAAAGCGACGATGCAGAATTTAACTAAATTATATTTTACATTTTTTAAGAGAATTAAATCGCTTCATACAAGTTTTTACTTCACATAGCACAACATTAAAATTATTTTTTTTACTTACACTATGATTTTGACCAGCAATTACACCACATTTTACAGGAATTAACGTTAAGCGTTTAAGCAACACGAACCGGATTCGGGGTGCAAGTCAAACTCACTTCCTTCCATTTTTTATCACTCGGTTTTACGCACGTCACTTGATCTTTTACCAAATTTCTTTTGGTCCACTCCATAAAAGGCCACAAATTGCAATCGCATTCCCAGGGATTACCGGCCAAATGAAGAACCAAAGGCTTCATGTGCTGAAAAACGGAAATCGGGGCGGTTTTTAGTTTGTTTCCGGACAAATCTAACGAATTCAACTTGGTTTGGCTTTTAAATACGTCGTTCGGAAGGATTTTTATGTTATTTTTAGCTAAATTTAAATATTTTAACCCTCCTAAATTTTTAAACGTGTCAGGCGAAATTTTTTCAATGTTGGACTGTTGAAGATCCAGCCATTGCAACTGGGGAGCGTTTAAAAACGGTCCTTTTTCCGGGATGACCAATCCGGTGTTGCCGCTAACGTTGAAATGATACATATTGGGGCAATTTTGAAACAAATCCGGATGGATCGTCGTTATTTTGTTGAAGGAGACGTCCACCCAATTTATCTCCGCCATGTTTTTGAAAGCATCGTTTTCTATCCTTTCGACACCCGCATTTTCCGCGTGGAAATCCGTTAGCTTCGGAAAATTTTTCAGGTAGTCCTTCTTGACGACGGGAACGCTTGATTTGCTAAACAAAATCCATTCCACAATCGGCTGGGGTGTCTTCGGCAGATCCTCACCCGTGGCCTGGAGGCATGTCAGCATCGTGTTTTTCACCACATTGCATTTGTTTAGAGCCGTGACTTTGGCAGATGTTAAAGCGACGGAAACGAGGAAAAAAGCAAAGAAGATTTTTGACATTTCCTAAAAAAAAATTAAAAAAATGATATACGGCCCAGACAAAAAAAAAAAAATCTCGGAGCGCCAGACAAAAAATTCACGACTTACCAGATGTCTTCTTTGCTTATCTTGAACTTTTAACCGTATTGCAATCGTTTTGGTCACTAAGTGAACCCTCGACGCCATCTTTTTATTGTGGAAATGGATGTTTTTTACTACGAAAATTTAATAGGCGCGATTTTAGGCTTTAAATCCGAAACGGAATTTATAAAAAGAAAATTTTCGAACTTTCAAGTTTCCGATTTCTTCGATGTTACCTTTACTGTCAGAAAAAGGGGTTTGGTTTGCTTTTGGAATTTTTTAACGGAATATCCGTCAGGATTTGCGAGGTAAATACGGAAAATTCGATCCTAAAAAGCGATAAGCTTTGAGATGATAAAATGAAAAAAAAATGACCCACGACGTAAACAGTTGATTATGCTAATGGGGCTGCATATGTTTGTGTTTGGTTTTTTTTTTGTTGACATTTTGACCTTCTATAGTGCTGTAGAATTCTAAAGGAATTTAAACTTTGGGATAGGAACTTGATGAATCGTCTGAAAATGTTTCGGGATGTATTTTATAGAGAGGAGGATTACAGAGAAATGACATTTTCCTTGTTGAAATCTAAGGAGATTGTGGCATCTGAAGAGAAAGGAGATTGTGGCACGATTGGAGGAAAGGGCCTTTCTTTGTCTCTGGTTCCTTCAACGAGAGCGATCAGACAGGTACTATAGACGTGACTGCTACTAGCATTTGTCCTTTCGTTCTCGGCAGCAGTGTAATAGCTAAGAACACGTCATAGATTCTGACACTGATGAGATTCTAGCAAAACCATACCGTTGGAGGACTTAACGATAACCATTCAAAATATTTGCAGAAGAATTTTTGCAATTTTCTGATTCGCGAAACACTTTTGCGAAGAGACCATAATGCATATTTAAATAAAATATGCACCGACATCCAGTCAAATGCTGACTGCTACAATACGAGAGATCTATTTAGAAAAACCCGACTTATCACTCGGAAATTTAAACCCCGAAGCTGGATGATCAACGATTCACATGGCAACCTCGTTACTGAGCTACATGGAATAAAAAACGTCTGGAGGCAATATTGCGAAGATCTTTACTCAGACGGAAACGTGGTTGTGGATGATGTACAGCCAGAGGAGTATGAGGAGGAGCTCGATATTCTTATCTCGGAAGTGGAAGCCGCTCTAAAGAAGTTACGAGATGAGAAAGCTGCAGGAGTGGATCGAATTTCGGCTGAGGTACTGAAGGCACTGGATGAAAGAGGATTGAAAATTCTGCACTGCCTCTGTCAGAAGGTTTGGGAAACACAGGAATGGCCGGACGATTGGACAACATCGATGCTTATCCCCCTTCATAAAAAGGGTCCTACGACACTCTGCGACAACTATCGACTAATTGCCTTGATCTCGCATGCTAGTAAGATTATGCTGTACATCCTGCAAGCTCGATTAAATGCTTTTCTCCTTTGTGAAATAGCCCCGGAACAGGCAGGTTTCGTGAAAGGACGTGGAACTCGTGAGCAAATTCTAAATGCCAGGCAGCTTATAGAAAAAGCTCGGGAGTACTACGTCCCAGCATACCTTTGTTTCGTGGACTATGAGAAGGCTTTTGACAATGTTCGATGGAATAAGTTGTGGCCCACATTAAAAGAAATGGGTGTCCCAGGGGCATATGTCAGGGGCATATTGAAGGAAAAAGGAGAATAGGCCGGAAGAACTTATCGTGGTTGCGTAATTTAAGAGCTTGGACCGGCTTAAGTGTCGAGGAGCTCTTCAGGATTGCCCCCGATAGAGACGAATATAAAAGTCTCATTGATGGTCGCCTACGCCTGGACACAGGTATGGCACCGTAAGAAGAAGAAGGGTGTCCCAGATCATTTGACGAACCTACTAAGAAATCTGTATGAGAGTTCAGAGGCGGTGGTGAGGGTTGATAATTCGATTTCTGACAAATGCAAGATTAGGAAAGGAGTTAGACAGGGTTGTGTGCTTTCACCTTTGTTGTATAACATTTATAGTGAGGTTGTCATGAGACTTACTCTTGAGAACTGGGAAGGTGGAGTAAAAATTGGAGGAAAACGGTTTTCAAACCTCCGTTTCGCGGACGACACTTTACTTATTGCCAATAATGCCGAAGAACTGCTAGAATTACTCCGACGATTGGAAGAAGTGAGCCATGAATACGGACTTAAGATCAATGTCAAAAAAACCAAAATTATGATTATTGATCGAAGGAATGAGAGGAGACCGCAGCCTGCGAAAATTGGAAAATTTGACGTAGTTGATAAATTTGTCTACCTCGGTTCGTTACTTCATAGGTCCGGAAGTTGTGAGCATGAAATAAGACGTCGTATCGAGATTGCTCGCACTGCCATGATCGATCTTACTCGTATTTGGAAAAATCGAAATATTACGAAAAAGACCAAAATAGCTCTGGTGAATGCGCTAGTTTTTCCTGTCTTTTCCTATGCATGTGAGACCTGGGTGATTCGCGCCAGTGATAGGAAGCGAATAGATGCTTTCGAAATGTGGGTTTGGAGAAGGCTGCTCCGAATACCCTGGACAGCTAGGAGGACCAACGCGTCTGTCTTAAATGAGATCAAGCCGACTCAGCGACTCTCGTCCATGGCATATAGCCGGATCCTCAAATTATTCGGCCACATCTCTCGTCATGACACGATGGAGAGACTTGTGTTACAAGGTAAACCGGAAGGCAAAAGAGGAAGGGGACGTTCGCCAACTAGGTGGACAGAACTAATCTCTAAATTGACAGAGTCAACCCTAGAGAAGGCGTGCAGACAGGCCAATGACCGGGACAAATGGAGGGATATTGTTAAGCGGGCAGTAAGCAATATCCGAGACACTTGAAGTCGACCACCACACATCGGTCACGATGTTGGATTGAGAGAGAGAGAAACACTTTTGCGTCTGTCTCCCACTCCCGATGGGAGCGACTGACAGGTGCTAGGTGCGGCAAGATGGAGACTGATCGAGGATATTTTCTTTTGGATAATTGCGTTAAGATTCTTGGTTCTGCAAATTCCTTTTGAAATAGACAGATAAGGAGAGCCTTAGGAAAGTTTTCCTCTCCCTATTCCTTCATCTTCAAACTGTTTCAAGACTTGGCAGAATTGCACATTTTGTATATTCAATACGGAAAAAGAGATTTCCTCCTTGTCCAGGTGGCTTCCCATTTATCTCCCTGATCCTTTGCCGTTAACTATAATTTGAATTAGCAACCTCCTACCACTCAAAGTGGTGTTCCCCTGGTCACCTTAATCCTCGAGTACCGGAGCAGTTGGGGTCATGTACATATTACGTAAGCATGTTAAGGGGGGGAAGGGGGTCTCGTAAATGCTTACGACACCTTACCAAGGGGAGGGGAGGGTTTCACACTTTCTTACGTAAGGTCTTTTCTACTCTGACCAGGAATTTTTGAAAATAAAATAAATAATTAATTAATTAATTTCATGTTTTTTTAAAATATTGTAAATGTTGCGGCGAGCTAATATTACATTATTTTGTTACCGTCTAAATAAAGGTAACCTTCTTTATAATTTTTCTCAACGTAGCTGTTTATATTGGTTTATTTCAGTTCCATGAATTATGGGGAAAATTACCGAAGTCGAGTGCCGTTGGTTTCATTAAAAAAAAAAAAAAAAAAAAAACTTACGTAATATGGAGGGGGGGGGGGTTGCCAAAATCTTACTCATGCTTACAACGGGGGGGGAGGGGGTTGAAAATGGCAAAAAAAATGCTTACGTAATATGTACATGACCCCGTTCTCTTCTTTGAGAAAGCTCCCATCTGCCTGAAGGTCACATAAAAGACAACTGTGAGCTACCCTTATGGATCAAATCGGGTGCCGTATAATCTCATAAGTCATCCGTTCTCGATCATTCCGTCATCTCAGTTACTCGATTCTTCCAAAAAAGTATTGGAGGAATCGAAATGTGGATGAAATGAAATCAAGTAAATTTTCATTTCCTCCAAAATGTTTCCGAGGTGGTTATGGAGGAAATAAAGATTTACTTGACTTAATTTCATCCATATTTCGATTCTTCCAATATCTTTTTGGAGGAATCGAAAAAAAAGGTGATATCGATTCCTCCACATTTCAGTTCCTCCAGGAATCGAAATGTGAAAGAATCGGGCCCTCTTCGATTTTCTTCTTTGCTGGCTTAATGCCTATAATACCAGCTAAATATAATAAAACGGACGATGAATGGAGAAAATATCTTCCTTACGTAATATAAACTTCATCTCACGAGTGAAACCCCATGCGTACACACATCACAAAAAAAAAAAAAAAAAAAAACTAAAGGAAAACCTTGGGTCTAAAAATTCTAGAGAAACATGACAGGATTCCTTTTTTTCCCGTAAAGGAAAAAAGGAAATACTCCAGGGCAGATTTTTCAAATAACGCTTTAGAAATTCTCATTCTTACCTCGAAATAAGCGATAAACCGCCCCCCCTACTAGACAGTGATAAATAAGAATAAAACCCCGAAGAAAACTGCCATAATGTGACGTAATAAGAGACAATTAACAGTGGTGGGGATAATTTTAATGACGATCCGACTATAGGAGACATTTTATGAGGGACCGAAGGCGCCATGAAAATGATAATTTTTTTTAATACAAGGGAAATTAAAAAAAGAAGAGGAAAAAAGAAAAAAAAAAAAAAGGATTTTCGACGAAAAGTCTAAAAAATTTATTATTATTATTTTTTTTTTTTATATTACAAAAAATCCACGTTTCACAAGGTAAAACGCGTCGTTTTACATTGAATTTGACGTATTGTCAAAATCGCTCCGTATCGTGTCAGCCATAATTCACTGTCGTTATACGCATTAATATCGTTATCTCATTTATCGCATAACTCAATCAGAGTTTCCTCTTTCAGAGTGTATTATCATTAAAATCTACGTAAATGATTTAAATGGGTCAAGAATCGGGGAAACAACCCCTCTACCCCTGCCCCCCCCCCTTCCTTTTACCTCGTCCTTCCTATTTCACCTAGGTCCGCGTGTTACGTATATAGGGTTCTGTGAAAATGTTTAAATAAAACGCCCGGGGGGGGGAAAGTGCATGTGCAACAAATTTTTCCACATGTTTATTTGATGAATTTGGTAAAAAGCTAAATATTAAATCCCGGTCGGTAAGCTAGAGTTTTATGTAATGTCAACCTATATACGTTCCGTGTCTAACATGATTCAGTTAAACTTTTCATCAGGTTTTTTTTTCCACGTTATCACGTGATCTCAGCTTTCTAAAGCTTTTCGAACTGACACTTTTTTCCTCCGGCGCGATTTATAGCTTCGATACATGATATTTCTATTTAGTTCTTCACATTTCATTTCCAAAGCTTTCGATCCTTTTTTTTTTTTTCTTTCTGTTTCTTCTTTATACTTTTTCGACTTTGATTTACATTCGTATTTTGGCAAGCATAACAAATTCCGCAGAAGCATTTGCGTTTGGGGAAGGGGAGTCTTTTAGATTCCAAAGCACTTAAAGTTCCGGGTTTGTGTTTTTTGGCAAGTTTGTGCCTGAGAATATTCAGATGTTATGTCTGCACCTCTGGGAGGGAAGGAAAGTCTGCAAAATAATAGCGGCAGTGTTGCATCTCCGTACACGGAAAAAACACTATGTATTTTTAACCCATGATATATGTAGAAAGCACATATAAGTTATAGGTAAAAATACGGTCATGAACCTTATATGTAAAGGTTACTACTAAAAATTAGTAAATGCTTTACTGTCAATATTACCACAACATTATATTAAAATTGACGCTTTAACAGTAAAAATGACTACAAGAGAAATATCTCTGCTCTAGAGGTTATATGTAATCTTTACCGTAACTAACTGTTGAAAAAACAGTTATTTTTATCATGGCTAATGGATTTCTTACTGCTATTTTTACAGTACAGTTACTGCAAATTAATACAGGAATAGGTTTTATAAAAAAAAAAATAATCCGTTAAATTTGTTATAATAATTTTTTATTAAAAAATAAAAGTCCACGGTTAAAGGTTTTACTATACCAGGAATATTTGTTTTCATTTCATTTTAATTAATTTTATTTCGTTTTTCATTTTAATTTTTTAAATTTCATTTTGTTAAATGTTTTTCTTTAATTATTTATTTCTTTACTCATTTAGTTCTCAGCGTACATTATGCAAAAACCAAAAACATTATTTTTAAATAGTCCCAAAAATGTTTTTTAATCCAAAATTATTTTTTAATTTTTCCATGTTTTTTAATCCAAAATTATTTTTTAATTTTTATGAATAACAAAATTATGTTCATAAAAAAAAAAAAAAAAAAAAAAAAAAAAAAAAAAAAAAAATGTGCTTTGGTGATGACATTTTCTATTTAATACTTACAGGGAAGAGCTCCTCAACTTTGGACCTAAAAATTGCCCTTTCACCTATTTTTTCAAATAGCTCACTTAGATCTTGGTTAGTAAGTAATGGCAAAGTATCCACCTCTGTTATTCCTTCATCTAAATATGGTAACAAGGGTAAGATGGTGATTCCAAGAGATCTTTAACAGAACTATTCATTTTCACTCATGAATATTAAATTTAAAAAAATGACGCGTCTAGGTCGAATTTGAAATCAGAATGGAAAAAAAAGATGGCGTATGTAATGCAACAACAGTTATGGTGAATTTTACAACATTGGACGTAAATTTCACAGTTCGTTGCTGTTAAATTGACTATTTGGGGTTATGATTAAAGAAATAAGATTTTTTAAAAGTAAAATTAACTATTTCAAACGTTAATTTTACCGCAATAATTTTACTAAATTTCGAGAGTCATTTTTACTGAATCCAATGGTACATATTACAACTTAAGTAGTAAAAATAACTACAACTAAAGTCGAATCGAACATTCTAGCAGTGAATATCACTGTAGATATTTTACAGCCAAAATTACAGTAAAAATTACATATAGTGTTTTTTCGTGTATAAAAAGAAAAGGCCTGCAATTGCTAAAAAAAAAAAAAATAAAAAATAAGGAGACCCGTACGAAAAAGAGATGCAAAAATTATACAAAATACAGTCGGACCCGGTTATAACCATGTCGCCTGTAACGAAAACTCGGTAGTAGCGAAAAAATTTATAGTATTTGATCCCGCTATCTATTCAAAGTAAAAATTTCCCGCTTATAACGAAACCTGTTTTAACGAAAATTCGGCTATAACGAAACAAAATTAGCTAAATACAATCCTGATATGTGTACGTCCATATGAAAACCTCCCAACTGGCAGAACGTCATTTGGAATGTTTTGATTTTAGCGCAAAGGAAAACAAAACAAAACAAAAAATTTTTTTCACATTGAATTAATTCTATTTTTCTCTTAGCTCTTGTAAATTCATCTTAAATCATAAAAAAGTTATGTCCTTTATACAAAATTTATGTTTGTTCAATTTTTTTGATAATTTACATATAATTTTTTTAAATTAAAAAAAAAAGTTTGTTTTTATTATGATTTGGTTAAAATAAAAACATTTCAAATGACGTTCTGCCAGTTGGGAGGTTTTCATATGGACGTACACATATAACGAAAAAATATCACATAATATAAACTTTCCCCTGTATGATAGTGGTGATAGTTTCGATGAATAGGAAATCGAAGAGGAGCCGAATAAAGTAACAGGATATATTGCGAAACAGGCATTGCACACATTGAAGAGATTTTATGAAAGTGGATTGCAAGAAGACTTCCGTTATTTACGAATAATTCCGTGCGTCGGAGGTGAACTAACGTACCTCCATCGTAAATATGATTGGAGATAGTCTGTTTCTACATTTCGTAAGTGTCATGCGTCCACAAGTTTACCCCAACACGAGCGTGCAAACTTTTAGTCACATGATTTTTACAGACGGTCGAAACGAACGATCTCCAATTATATTTACGATGGAGGTACGTTAGTTCACCTCCGACGCACGGAATTATGCATGAATAATTATGCATGATAGGGAAAAAAAGTTGGATACGCATAATATTTGCAAATCTTCCTCCTTTATGGTTTTAAAAAAATTATATGGACAGATTTTGTACACGGTAAAAAATTTTATGTTAACAGTAACATAAATCGTGTGTGGACTTTTTTTTTATGTTAAAAATTAACATATTTATGTTAAAATAATAACATAATTATGTTAATTTTAACATAAACTATGTGTGGACTTTTCTTTTTAACATAGAATTTTTTACCGTGTAAAAATTATTCATATTCAAATTTAGGTGCATAAAAAAATTTTATACACTTTGCATCTATTTTCGCACGGGAGGATCACAGATAGCCTAATTTTGCGGGCATCATGTACTTGGATTGCGCCCAAGGATCAGTCAAGTATTTCTTAAAATGATTTTTAAACACTAAGGCCGGGATTTCACGCTAAAGCATGTTGTTGCTCAACAATTTGCTCAACTTGTTGCAGCGTTAGAAACATGTTGAAGCGTAAAAACATAATATGCAACACTGGAAAATGAAAATTTATAAATATTGCGCAACATGTTGGCAATATGTTTCTAACGCTGCAACTTGTTACTGTGACATGCAACATGTTTTACCGTGAAATTTCGGCCTAACAATCAAATTTCTTCAAAAAACCGAAAATAATAGTGGAAAAAATATGCCATAAAGGAATCTCAGTAATAGAAGATTTCAAATTACAATATGATGGCACAAAACACAGTAGTATTTTTTTATTTCCTCCTTTACTGTTTGTTAGTACTAATTTTTTTTTCTTCAACCACTGTCCAAACCTTTCATTGAACTGGAACTGGTTTTTGAAAGTGTAAAAAAGTCTACAAATTCTTTTCCCTTCCAGAATTTATTTACTTCATCTTGGTAATTATTGGGCCAAAATTTTACGCTGAAGCATGTTGTAGTAACATGTTGCGACATGTTTCAGCGTTAGAAACATGTTGTTAACATAGTACTCAACATGTTGAAGCGTAAAAGCTCACCACTGAAAAATGAAAAATTTTGTAAATGTTGCGCAACATGTTTTTAACGCTGCAACGTCTTGAGTAACATGTTACTGCAGCTTGTTTCAGCGTGAAAATTTTGCCTTGAATTGATGCTTTATAGTCTGTTCATTCCGTGCTTCGGAGCTGAACTAACGTATCTCCATCGTAAATATAATTGGAGATAGTGTGTTTCGACTGTTTGTGAAGATCACGTGACAATTTACACACTCATGCTGGTGTAAACTTTTGGTCACATGACACTTTGACGAAGTGTCGAAACAGACTATCTCCAATCATATTTACGATGGAGTTACGTTAGTTCACCTCCGACGCACGGATTTTATGATAATATGCGAAGTCCTGTGCGGAATTATAATATTTCCAGCATATACAAGTTTTAATTCTTTATTTTTCAACATGTTTCAACATGTTACTGCTTTAACGTGATATTTCAACCTAACTTCGGAAGTTCTCAAACGCTCATGGGTCAAAAGCTTAATCACCCAGTTTTTTTTTTTTTTGACTTTTTTACGAATGCAGTGTTTACTTTTCGCAAAACTTTGTTGGATTGAAAGTATGAGTTTCAAGCCGTTTAAGCTTTCAACACCGTTCGCGTTCAGTCTCTGCAGTTAAAAAAAAAAAAAAATTGTGACAGAAGCTTGTCATCTTTTTTATGTACTCACACTAACCCAATATTTTTCGTTTGAATTTATTGATGTATTCGCAGTAACATACATCATTCCCGTTTTTGGCCTGGTTTTCGCAATTTAATTCCACGAATAACACAAGTCCATTCATTTTCCCAACGTGAGTTAATCAAAAGCTGAGTCAGCCATGTTTTCATTTAAAGACCAAATGCAGATTATTATCTTTATAATTGCTGCATTTTGTTTCGGGAAGCCACCATGCCGTTTTTATGATTAAATTCATTCCATTAATTATTTTATAAACCACTTTATTTTTGTATTGCTCTCACACCAGTTTCTTTATTAATTTTAATATATTACCACTCGGCCACCAACCTCCCTCCGCCGCAAACCCTTGCTTTCCTTTTTTTTTTTTTTTTTTTTTTTTTACCCTTTGTTAATACAATCGTACAGAAGCAGAGGAAAAAAAAAAATAACGTTACTCTAAAAGGAAGAGAACCAGGAAAAAAAAAAATTCCAATTTTCCTTCTCCCCTTGAGAATTTGGACGGCCTATTGTATCCTCCTTTTAATTGGCCGAGAGATAAGGAGACGAGTAATCGAAGGAATATACTGCAATTAGCGTTTGAACAATGGGGTTTAGTGCATTCGGAAAAATGGGGTGAATTTTTTTTTTCTTTTTCACTTTATAAGCCCCTTGGGTGCCCGAGACGTAATATCGCTTTCTGACCGGAAAAAGCAAGATAAATTGAAATCAATTCGAGATAAAAATAAACCAATTACCGCCGTTTTTAATGAATTTCCCGGAGAAGAAAATCAAACTGATTTCTGTCTGTCCGGGCTGTCCGACCCATATCATGAGGAAAGTTTTAGTCGAGACTTAAATTCCCGTTTTGCGGCTTTTCTCTCCTGTCCGGTAGGAAAAGATTTTCGTAAGAGAGAAAGGCGCGCTGGGTAAAAAAAAAATCTTTCTTTTAAAAAAACGGGGGAAAAAAGGGAAAAGCTGACTGACAAGAATCATTTAGACGAAAATGCAGTGCACCGACCAGAGGAGAAGAGTGTCGGTCTGTGCTTTATGGCAACGGGAGAAGTTCAGCAGACTGTGTCGAGGGACCGCAAGATAGACTGACAAAACGACAGCGAGACCATAAATTTCGTTTAATTAGTTTCTATCCTTAAAATTTACTGTTTGCGACAAACAACGGAGTTTTCCCCGGGACCCCAAGCCGTGCTTTTATTTACTCGTGCTTGTCCGATTTGATACTGAGTGGTTTTCAAACTTTTTGGAATTCCGGAAGCTTTTCCCTATTTCGCTTTTTGAATATATATCCAGGTGAGATTAAAAAGGAAGTAATTAATTTATGCAGCCTGTGGCTGGATTACATTTGTTCGGGAAAGAGGTTTTCGTGGGTAGGGGAACGAAAGGTGGATGGGGGGTGCAAGGGGTTCGTGTTGAGGGGACGAATTATGACGTCGCGACCATGATTTTGATAATTTGGAAATCAATTTCGACTTATTCAAAGAGAAGTAAAATTGTTGATTTGGTGCAGATTGGATCTGAGTTTTAGCGTTATTGTTCGGGAATATGACACCGTTTTAACTTTTGAGCAAAGCGAATTTTTATTTCCTTTTTTTTCGGGTAGCCAGTATATTCTATATACTCTAAAAAAGGTTAAGCTGTACATCTCGTGGTATTTTATATATAAATATCACAAGATGTACACTGTACAGCTTAACCCTAAAAAATATGCTGATGTTTGATACGTAATTAAAACATTTATTACTTATTCTACAAAACTTAATAGGTTATGGGCCCATCACGCTTCCATTGCTAGTATCCGTTCGAAAAGCCACTTTTTCTTTCACACGATCATGCTCTCGTTTATCACATGGTCTTCTTCAGCTATTAATCGAGATGTAAGATTGCTTATGGTCCTGTCTGTTTTTGCTGGGAATGCCCGGGCATAGTGAAAATAATCGTACTGACTTGGTAGCGTTTTAATAATCTTCGTGATTAGAATATCATCAGTGACGATTTCTTTGAGTGCCACGAACAATGTTTTGTATCATGGCAAGATTCAAAATTTGTTAACAACTATAAAACAATTTCGTGGACTGACGGGGTGAGAAATGCTGACGTCTTGGCTCGTATGGGAAATGAGTTGCAAGTGCTCCACGAGATCAAGCGTCGGAAGCTCGATTATTTCCGCCACGTAATTCGAAATGAAAAGTACCGTCTCTTTCAGCTTGTGATGGAGGGAAAAATCGAGGGTAAGTGCAAGCAAGACCGAAGGAAGACCTCATGGCTTAAGAATGTCAGGGACTGATTTGGTGTTGATTCCTTGAGTCTTTTTAGAGCGGCGGTCTCAAAAGTAAAAATCTGCCAGATGATAGCCACTCTGCGTCGCGGAGCCGGCACTTAAATGAAGAAAAGAAGAAGAATAAAACAATTGCCCAACATTGCCAAGTTTAAGTGCTTAAAAAATATAATTCTGTAACTCCTGCAGAACAGCACCAAGTCCATTCAAGGATTGCAACTTCTTATTTCAAAACTGACTGTACAAAGCATACAAGCGTTGCCAACTCAAATTAAGATCTTCTGCGAGTTAACATTTCTGCTTTGTTAACGAAATAAACTTGGTAGCAGAAGGCATAAAATCAGCACTGCCAACCGTTGAGCCTGTATACCTTTTGTAAAGTTGAGTCTGAAATAAGAAGTTGCAATCCTTAAATGGACTTGGTGCTGTTCTGAACTGAGGTACAGAATTTTAATCCCTTTAAAATGGGCATTAAAGTTTTTGGATCGATTTAATAGTTATCGACTCATAATTTAAAAACGAATTTTAGGTAAGCTTATTTACCGTTCAAGCTAATTTATTTTTTCAAAAATTAATTATTTTTTTTCAAAAGTTGCTGCATAGTCCATCGAGTTTACTGAAGCCCTAAAGGGTCAAGTATCTGTTTTTATTATTGTTTGTTCCAAAACAACCATTGCCTGTTCCTGAACTGACGCGTTTTGGTTCATTGCTTGTTCCGGAACAAGCAATGTCTGTTCCGGAACAAACGACGTTTAATAAGTAAATTGCCTGTTCCAGAACAGACAGGTTTTAAACTTATTGTCTGTTCCGGAGCAAGCAATTTTTGTTTTGGAACTGACAGCGTTTAATGATTGTATTGTTTGTTCCGGAACAGAAAAATTTTGACTGTTTGATGAACAGACAATAGTTCCGGAGCAGACAATCAATAAAAAATTGTCTGTTCCGGAACAGGCAGTTTACTTATTAAACGTTGTTTGTTCTGGAACAAGCAATGAACCAAACATGTAGATCCGTAACATACAATGTTCGTTCCGGAACAAGCAATAAAAAAAACATAGATACTTGGCCCTTCAGATATTCCGTATGAGTCGCTCAATCACTAGTTGATATTCCTGTGTAAGGTACTTCAATTTCAGGCTTTTTACAGCATCGTCACTTACAGTAAAGTTATTGCAAATGTTGAGCATTAAATTTTGCAGTTTTGAAAGCACAACATTCAGAATTACAATTTTTCCAAAAAAAAAAAAATCTCATTTACGTAGGAACGACTTGTGCGAACCGTTTGCAACCGAAATCAGATAAGGCAAAAGGGTCGTGAGGGTTAAGATGTGCTAATGTACATTTAGGGGAGAGTTTTGCATGTACAAAACGAACCCTTGTAAAAACATAAATATTTAATGTTTTTTTTTTCCCGAAAAAAAAGTTTACCTCTTTCGTGTAATCTCTTCGATGGCAGGAAGTTTTACGATTTTTTATTCCCTGATCTTGGCGATAAAAAAACGAATCGATGTTTTTGTGAGTCACTGCGAAATATTTTTCGGCTGCTCCGTGTACCCCATTCATGAATTAATACTTCCTTTTATTTTTTTTTTTTTCGAGGGGTTACCCAGCGTAAAGGTGGGTAGTATATCGGATTTCAGATCTGCGGTGTCAACAAACCGGGTTTTCGTATCCGAAAAGGGTGAGTGGCTTAAGCCTTTAATGACATCAGTGTTGTTCTCCGGTGGGTGCTTTACTATTGAGCACTAATGTAAGTGATTATGCAAATGTTTCGTGATTGAACGTAAGTGCTTTTCTCTCCTTTTCCCGGTTGTTGATACTCCGTGGAAATCCCTGAATTCTGAATTTTAAATCCTTCCCCCCCACCCCGGGACGGGCTAAACAAACAATCTTGACGTTAATTTTCGGGGAAAACAATGCTCAAACGGTTAACAGTCATAATATTACCGGGATTACAATTAACCATCTTGCTGTTTATTGTTATTTAAATGTTGGTACTCCTGTTAAATAATACTGAATGAACGCATTACCATAAATGTCTTCATATAAACCGGGGTGATATTTCCCTCCTTTCGAAAAGTTAAACATGGGAATTACAAACTCCTCCGGGGATTAAGGGATTTACACCCTGTTATTTTTTTTTCTGAAACGACTTTTTTCAAAAAAAGGAGAACCCTTTGAGCCCCGACAGAATGTTGTGACTGCATTTTAAAAAAATTAGTTTTTCATTTTTCCCTTGAGGTACGAGACAGTACAGGTAAAATTGCAACGTCAGGAAAAACTTTTTCGTTGGAAAAACTTTTTTTTTGTGTGTGTGAGCTGAATGTGGGGCACTCTGTGTGGCACGAATAAAGACAGATTTACGGCTTTCATATCGCACTGAAAGAAGACGAACAAAGACGGTTTCTAAAAGGTAATTTTAAAGAAGATTAATGTTCATTTTAAAATTAACATCGTCTACGTTTTCATCAAAACAATATATAGAGGAAATGAAAATGTTTCAAAAAGTAGTACTAAAGGGAGGGGGGGGGGGGGAAGCGTCGTAATTTTTTTTTGAAATAAATGAATTATAAATTAAAACTATAAACTTTTTATTACGAGACATAATTTTTCGGGTAAATAAAGCAGGTGCGAACAAAAAGCATTGACAAGTAAAAAAGATGCTCCAGAAAGTACATGATCGTGTACACTAATTTATGTAATATGTTTCCGGCATGTGTGAGTTCCTAAACCAACTCTTTTTTTTTGTTACTTTTAGCTCGGATGTTGGTTTCCTCAAAGCCAAGACTAATAAGGGACAATGATTTTATTATGTAAACAAATCCTGAGGGAAGGCTACCGCAAGTTGAGATAGGGAGGTCTCATCATTTTGATTTTACTCTACATTTGTTATTCAGTTTTTTTTTTCTTTCTCGTGATACATTTTTTGAATGCGAATGTTGGAAGTATTTTTGTCGGTTTTTTGATATCCGCAAGGCAGGATCGATCCTTGAAAATACGCCAAAAACTGGCCTAGAATCTTATTTTTTTCAAATTTTTCCCAGATGGTCTAAATGGGCTTATTAGAGGGCCGAAATATGAAAAATACCTCGAATTGAATATAAGTATAGGTTCAATATTTTACTTCCAGCTTTTTTTTTAAAGCCCACTATTAAGCCCATTTAGGCCATTGGGAATAAATTCTGAAAATACGTTTTTGAGTCAGATAAATTATCGCTTTACTTGAGAACGGACTGTGAAAATTCAATTTGAGATATTTTTCTTTTTTCAGCCCTCTAATAAGCCCATTTAGGCCACCTGGGAAAGATCTGAAAAAATGTGATTCCAGGCCATTTTTTTGATTACTTTCAGAATATAAAGACAAAATTTTAGTTTAAGGTAAGCGAGGTTCAGTTTGGGTTGTTTTCATGTCTTGGCCCGTTACTAAGCTCATTTAGGCCACCTGGGAAAAGTCTGAAAAAACATGGTTCTAGGCCAGTTTTTTGCATACTTTCAGATTATACAGACAGAATTTTATTTTAAGCTAAGCGAGGTCCAGTTTAGGCTATTTTCATGTTTTGGCTCATTACCAGTCCATTTAGGACACATGTGAAGAATTTGAAAATATATGATTTTAGGTCAGTTTTTTGCGTACTTTAAGCCTGTGAAATCCAAATTTTAGGGCGAGTTTAAGAAGTTGGCTAAAATTGAAAAATTCGTTTTTGAGCCCAAAACTTTTAGACTTTTAAAACACGTTTTTAGGCCATTTTTTTTTAGTTCTTTTCAGAAATGAAGCGAAAGTTTGTGCTACGGACCTCCTTCATGAAGAAAAAAAAATTTTTGGCTTAAAATTGGATTTTTAGTTTTGGCCAATTTTTAAAAAATTGGCCGAATTCACCATAAAATAGGCCATAAAATAGGCCATTTTCGAATTCCCGTCAAAATAACAAGAAACAAATAACTTTTTGAATCGACAACACCTTTTTCCTCAACTTCCGCCAAACTTCCTCAGTTATATAATCAATTTTGTGAACCCATGAACCTAGATTTGTTCTTTATGTCGCTGGCTACTTTTAAATCATCTGTCATCTCTTTTTTCAAAACCGATTATGTTTAAAACTACTCTTTCGTTTTGTTCTTCAGCTAACACTGTCATTGGTATTCCTATACTGTTGTATTAGCTTTAGCTTTAAATAAATAAATAAGTAAAGTAAATAAAAATAAAAAGTACTATTTTTCTGCGTTTAGTTTTTAAAAATCGGACACTCTGTTCTCCGGCAAAAAAATAAAAGCGAAATTTTTACTATCCTGTGGGAACCGAAAACGGGTCATAGTACGACCCTGAAATTTTGGCTCAAGCACATTCTAATATGGTCCTACGTGTAGGACAAGTTTGAAAAAACCCCCTCCGGGGCAGAAATCGTATGGTAGCCCGGTAGTAGCCTTTGACCCGTTTTTCCGATTTTGCGGCAACAAAAATTCAAGTTTACACCATAAATTTAATTTGTATAAAACATTTTGTTCTTCAATATTCACGATTAATCTACATTTTGAAATTCGCATCTGTTTCTTTGATCGTACAAGCTTACCTTTTAATATTTATTCCTACTCCCTGGGTCCAGAGTATTTCCTTCCCTAGCAATCTGGAAATAAAACGAAAACATCAATTAACATCAAAGCAAACAGAAAAACGAAACCGTTTTCTTCTTTTTTCTTTTTACTTGTTCTCTATATCTTTCTTTTTTTTTTTCTTTAAAAAAAAAATGAAAAAAAGAAGAAGAAAAAGGCATACTCATCTTCCGCGGATTAAACTCGTAGCCTGAAGGCTTTCGAACTCAACTGAATTTTATGAGAAGAAAGTGAATAAAAAAAAGGAAAATATAGGTCATTGATAAAAAAAGCGATGATCAAAGTCTGATGTCTATTGTTGTTACCGTAGTCTTTGTCATCGGTATTACCACAGCCGCAAGGGGAAACCACTGACAATATAGGTCAAAGACATTTCACTTTCTATTCTATTCCTTCGCTGATTTTTTTTTTTCAAAGGATTCCTTTTTTTTTTTTTTTCTATATCGCCACGTGGATTCGGGTTTTTGTGTATCAACAACAACAAAAAAAGATGCCGGAAAACACATTTAAACTGACCGAAAAAGCTGCCTGGCAGGTTGTCAGGAAGTTGTATCGCTAGCGCGAGGGTAAAAAAAAAAAAGACTGACAAAAGAATTGCTTAGGCGTTTCCTTACAGTTTAAAGAGTTTTTTTTTTTTTTCCACGGGGGAGGGAGAAATAATTGCGACTGGAAACTTTTTGTAGTGATAGTCGTTGCTGGGGGTAGGAAAATTCGTGGGAATAGATGAATGTATTCTTTTTTACGGAACCTTTAAAGGGTCAAGTATCTATGTTTTTTTTTTTATTGTTGGTTCCGGAACAAACATTGAGCATTGTGTGTTCCGGAACAAACAACGTTTAATCAGTAAATTGACTGTTCCGGAACTGACAATTTTAAATTCATTGTCTGTTCCGGAACAAACAATTTAATTATTAAACGCTGTCAGTTCCGGAACAAGCAATGTTCCGGTGTTGTTCTTTCCCTATCCCTGTTCGTATTCATGTTCTTGTTCCAGTCCCTGTTTTTTATTACTGATCCTGTTCTGATTGGTCTAGGTCTTATTATTATTCTGGTTCCAGTTCCAGTTCCTTCTTTTGTTCCTCTTCCTATTCTGCTTGGTACTGATTTTGATCTTGCTCTTTTTTTTGTCCATGTCCTGGCCTCTGTTCACGTTCTTGTTACAATTTTTGGTTCCCATCTCTGTTGAATGATCTTGGTTTTTGTCTTTTCTTTTTTTTTTATCTTGATCTTTTTGAAATGGCGGAAAACTTCAATTTTTTAGTAACTTTGAAATTATTATTCCTGTTTTCCTTCATTGTCTGGTTCTTGGCCTAGTTCCCATTTTTGTCCCGATTAGTTTTTAGTTTTGATCTTCTTATTGCTTTGGCTTCAGCTTTTGGTGTTGCTTTTGCTTTTGCTTCAGCTTTGGATGTTGCTTTTGCTTTTGCTTCAGCTTCAGCTTTTGGTGTTGCTTTTGCTTCAGCTTCTGCTTTTGGTGCTGCTTTAGGTTTTGGTGTTGCTTTTGCTTTCGCTTCAGCTTTTGGTGTTGGTTTTGCTTCAGATTCTGCTTTAGCTTTTGGTGTTGCTTTTGCTTTTGCTTCAGCTTTTGGTTTTGCTTCAGCCTCTGCGTTTGCTTTTGGTGTTGCTTTAGCTTTCGATTCAGCTTTTGGTGTTGCTTTTGCTTTTTCTTCAGCTTTTGGTGTTAGTTTGCTTTTGCTTCAGCTTTTCGTTTTTCTTCAGCTCCTGCTTTTGCTTTTGTTTTTGCAATTGTTCCTGCTTTTGTTCCGGCTAGTTTTGCTCCTGATCTTCCTCTTCTTGGATTGCCAAAAAAAAAAAACTTGGTTTCTCAGTTTTTCAGATATTGGTCTAAAACCAATCGTCTCCTCGCCTAGCTTTCCCATTTCAAAAGCTACAATTAACCAAACTAATTTATTTAAAAAAAAAAAAATCTTTTTTCGAAAAAGCTTGCTCTCTTGACACAGAGACATGCAACACATGACGATGACATTTTCAGCGGTTTCCTCACATCCGAAATTCTCGAAAACTTTTTGCTTAGGTCAAAACAACGATTTATCAAAAGTATGGAAAAGCTTGATAAACCCGAAAAATCGATAAGGCTTAAAATAAACAACAAACTCTGGAGGAGCTCAAGATTTTCATAATGGCGTTAAAGGAATGGACGGGATTAAGACGGAAGACAGGGACTGAAATAATCCTTACAAACGTCTTTGTTATATTCAATTTGCGACTGACTTAGCAAAAGCCCGAAAATTTTCGATGATACCACGAAAAGCCCCCCCTTGTTAGTTGGAGATGACTAAAATAAACCTCCTCAATCACGATTCAAGGAGCTTTTCATAACAACACCGTATGAAATCATGTAGAGAAGTTTATTAGCTTCGAGGCTTCGGCCCGAGACAACGCTTATCGATTCCCCCTTTCACCGAGTTCAAAGGTTTAAATTTTAATTAAAAGAAAGTCAGCGACAGTTAAAGTTTCCACGTCAGTGTCCGATTCGACTTGTGATTTATTTTCTTTTCCTCTTTTTTTTGTTCTAAAAATCGATAATTATCTCACCTTCTTTATTATTGTTTTCCGAACGTCCGAGATTTCCCCTCCTCCCCCCCCCCCCCCTTCCTTTTTCTCTGAAATAAATAAAAACTCGATCGAGTAGATTAATGAATTTGTTACGGACACGCAATTTCCGTTGCAAAAAAAAAAAAAAATCCGGCGATAAAACCAATCCGACACTGTCAAAGCGACTAATTGATTGCTATGTGATCAATTTGATTTAATTGTTATTCGAAACAATTTTTGTTTAATCAAATTTTTTTTTTTAATCCTCTTTTTTTTCCGAACTTGTTTGTTTAACATTATTCTCTTTCGTCGTTAATTTTTCTTTGCTTTTTTTTTTTGTCAATGTAAAATAAATTAATTCTTTAATCTTTAGCGATGATGTAATTAACGGAATTTTCACCAGTTTTCTCCAATTTTCAGGTTCAACGAATTTTCCAAATTAATTAAAATCTCTCGAAAGGAAATGGCGATGTCAACGGGTGGATTGTGATGTCGGTTTTACAGCTGGAAGTTACTAGAGAAGTCGATTTCGTGGGTCGGCCGAAAGTCATAAAACGGAAAGCCTTCCGCATCATCGTTTAAAACGTAAGTGTCTTTCCCAAATCCTTAAGTGTGGCGATTAGGGAATTGGGTACGATTGAAATTTCAATAAAAGATAAGGGTGGAGCTTTTAAGAAATCAGTTCATAAGGGTGAAAATAATTTGGATTTTTTTTTTTTTTTTTTTGCTTGGGGGTTGTAATCATTTCATCGATCAGGCTGTTTTTATGATGGCGAATTTCGAATGTTCAGGAAAAATTTTTAAGAACAACATCGTGTTTTTTTTTTCTAGGGCATAAAGCCTTATTTTTGTGTTATTTGATGGGGGACATAACTTCCGGAAAATATTTAATGGAATATTTCGGATTCCACGGATTAAAAATACTTTAATAAAAATACGATTATGCGATCGCCATTGTATATTGTCGTCTGCTATGTACAAAATCTATTTACACGATCAGTACGGACGAAGCCTCCGTTATTCTTTTATCGTTCTAACATTTCCCCTAACGGAGCTTCCGTTCGTGTCATACATTAAAAACATTTATTTACATTAAAATTTGATTTAACTAATCCCTTAGTCCGATTCTCGTCTTAAGCTCCTTTGTCTTTGGACCAGGCAATGCCTTTGTGAGTAAGTCTGCTAAGTTATCGCTGGGTCTCACATATTGCAATTCTATGTCTCCCCCCTCGATCAATTCTCTTATGAAGTGGTGCCTGACATCTATGTGTTTGCTTCGGTCACTACCCTTGGTTTTAGCTAATCTAATGGCGCCTTGGTTGTCGATCTTTATAGTAGTAGGCTTCTCGATGTACTCTCCCAGCTCAATCTCCCCCAGTAGTCCCTTCGTCCAGATCGCTTCCCTTATGGTCTCTGTCACTGCAATATATTCAGACTCGATAGTAGACAACGATACTGATTTTTGTTTCCTCGCATGCCATGCTACTGGCCCTCCGGCGAATACCCTCACCATTCCGCTCCAGTTTTTCCTATCTAGCTTGTTTTGAGCGTAGTCTGCATCGGAGTAGATTTCTATTGGTTTTACCTTCTTCTCGTACTTGATATGACTATGCTGGGTCTTCTTTAGGTACCTCAAGGCGTGTTTAAGTTCGAGGAATGCTCCAAAATTACAATTGTCATTGTACTGACTCAGGAAACTTGCTGTGAATGATAAATCCGGACGTGTTGTATTAGATAAATACAGTAAGCTCCCTACTCCTTTTCGATAAAGTACAGGATCGTATCCTGGTGGTTCTTCAGTGACGCTATTTACATCAATACCCATTAACGGCGACGACACACCGTTAGCGTCATGCATCCCGAAATCGTTTAACAACTTACAAATATACTTTGGTTGGCTTAACGTTATACCGTCCTTAACGTAATTTATTTCGATATTTAGGAAACTTTTCGCTTTTCCTAAATCTTTTGTCCTCAAATTGTTGGAAAGTAACTTCTTCGCTCTGTTAATTTCCTTCCTAGTTCCTATGATTAAATTATCATCTACGTAGAGTCCAATGTAAATATTTTCTTTGTGAAAGATACACGGATCCCATTTTGATTGCTTGTATCCGTTCGCCAGCAGTATTTTCGTCGCATGCTCGTTCCAATTTTTACCACTTTGTGGAAGTCCGTAAATGCTCTGTTTCACTTTCCATATTTTCCCCGTTTTATAAGCTGGGGGTTCTGCCATATATATTTCCTCTTTTAGACTGCTATGCAAATACGCAGAAGTTATATCCACGTGATCAGCTTGCCAGTTTCTCGCAACCATAATTGCTAATAGTAACCTGACTGAAGTTTTTCCTATTACTGGAGAATAGAAATTTCCTGGTTCTATGGCTGGGTGATTCGCGAAACCTTGTGCAACTAGTCTTGCTTTATATACAGGTTCCCCCGTTTCGCTAATCTTTTTGGAAAAAACCCATTTGCTGCCTACGACCTTTTCATGACCCTGTCGTTCAACAACTTAATACGCGTTGTGAATCTTTAAATTTTCCAATTCTTTGTCCATGGCTTTACGCCATTTTTCGGCATCTTCACCAGCTAATGCTTCCTGTGCGTTGCTTGGCACTTGTTCCATTTTAACGAGTTTGCACGTTGCACATTTCTTCTTGGCTTTCAATCTTGATGATCGACGAGGTTCAGTGACATCTGGTGTCGTTGTGCATTCATGATTATCATTTATCGCGTCCTCGTTGTTCAATTCGACGTCTTGGCGTTCATCTTCATCACCTTGACCTTCGACGTTTTGCTCATCGGTTTGACCTTCGACGTTTTGCTCATCGGTTTGACCTTCGACGTTTTGCTCATCGGTTGTATCTAACTGAACGTTTTGATCCTGTCCTCCCGCGTGTTCGCCATTTTCTTCCACGCTTGAAACAACGTTTTCGCAATCCTTGTCCGCTGGAAAAAATCCGGTAATAAATCGAGCGGTAACCATTCCTGGGAATTCTCCGTTTGTTGCGTTGCCCGTTCGCGATCCTTATACAATTGATCTTCGAGGAAACGAACATCGGTAGATTCACAAATACTCTTTGTCCCGGGCCTCCAGAGCCGATATCCTCTCTCTCGATTGCCATATCCAACCAAATACATAACCTCTCCTTGTTCGTCAAATTTTCGCGGTCCAGGTTCCTTAATCAAACGAATCGCCTTGCATCCGAGTACTCTTAAGTGTTTTACAGACGGCTTATGTCCTGTCCATGCTTCATGGGATGTGACTCCATCAATGGCTTTTGTCGGACATCTGTTACGTATGTATGCAGCTGTCTTGATGAATTCTCCCCATAAACTGGTTGGTAAACCTGCTGCATTCATGGAGGTTCTTGGCATTTCGACCAAAGTTCTGTTTGCCCTTTCTGCTCTGGCATTACGTTGGGGTGTGTATGCTTCAGACGGCTGATGAGCAATCCCTTTGGACTCCATAAAATCAGAAAAAGTTTTAGACATATATTCTTGTGCTCTGTCGGAGCGAACCTTAACGATTTTATGCCCTATGGCATTTTCTACCCTCGCTAAAAATGCTTGAAAAGCTGGAAATACGTCGGCTCTCGTTTTGATTAACCGCGACCTCTATGCGTCGACTGTAGTCATCGATGAAAGTGGCAAAATATTTGGCTCCACCGAGAGAGAGAACTTGCATCGGTCCCGCTATGTCCGTGTGTACCAATTCAAGCGGACGGGAGGCCCTGGAATGAGAAATAATATAAGGTATTTGTGCGATTTTATTTACAATACAATCCTCACAAGGTTTATTAAGTAATTTTTCGATACTTAAACCTGATACCATTTCGTTCATCTTGAGTTTGTCAAGATCTCTAAAGTTCATGTGACCAAACCTACCATGCCAGACCGTTTGGCATAATTGGGCTGAAGCTTGTTTACCCGTTTCTTCAGAAAATTGAATGGTTTTTCCTTTTGCTTCATCCACATAATAAAGATCATTCTTCCTCGTTGCTTTTAACGCCACAGTACCATCTGACCTAATGACCTCGGCTTCATACTTAGAGAAAACTACTTTGCAGCCGACGGCTGTTATCGCGGATTCGCTTAACAAATTGCTCGTAAAATCCGGCATGTACAACACATCATTTAAGATTGCTTCATTAAAGCCCGTGTCCATTTTTGCCTTAATTTTTACTCGGCCCTTTCCGTTTCCCGGCACTTTTTCGTTCGAAGCTGTCCTTACAACCGTATCGTCACGTGAAAATGTTTCGAATTTCGATTTATCGTTACACATGTGCTGACTCGTACCGGAGTCAAGACACCATTTTCCCTTTTCGTTTTCATGGGAACACTTGCATGATTTTGCTACCCAGGCGTCCACCATTTTGCTGTCCCGAGGACTTTTACTTCTGCTTTTTCTCTTCGCACGGCAATCCTTTGAGATGTGGCCTCTTTTGTTACAGTTGTAACACCGAATAACTTTCTTGTGTGGACTAGGGGATCTCTCTGAAGCTCTTGATCTTCCTGAGACTCTGAATGCTGGAGTGTCTTGAGTTGCGTCTTGTGAATCTCCTTTAAGCCGCTCTTCATATTCGATGAGTTTCGGTAGCAGCGTTTTCTTTTCCGGAAGGTCGTCCCTCGATTCCAAAGCATTACTTAAACTTGAATATTCCTCATCTAGCGAGTCCTGTAACATCAGTACTTGCAGTTTATCAGGAATGGTGACTCCTGCATCAGTTAACTTGTCTATTTTCAATTCAAAATCATTCACGTGATCCTGCATCTTAGTTCCCTTGGCTTTTTTGAACTTCGATAATGATCTATAAAGCAACGTAAGTCTCGCCGGACCTGTCGAATCATGGACGGTTTTAAGCTTCTCCCATGCTGCTTTCGCAGTCTTAATCCCACGAATATTTGGTTTTTGACCGATGGATAAACTTAGCTGAATAACGGCCAGCGCCTTTTGATCCTTCTTCGACCACTCACTTGCGGTTTCAGCCGTTGACACGATAGTCCCGTCGACATAGCCAAAAAGGTCGTGTATGGTTAAATAGCTTTTCAGATCGTCCTTCCAAGTATCGTAATTGTTGTGGTTTAATTTTTCGATGTGGAGATTTAAATTTCCGAGCGCCATATTAAACTATGCACATTTATTTAAATTTCTACAAATTGCTGGGCGACATAACCTAATGGAATATTTCGGATTCCACGGATTAAAAATACTTTAATAAAAATACGATTATGCGATCGCCATTGTATATTGTCGTCTGCTATGTACAAAATCTATTTACACGATCAGTACGGACGAAGCCTCCGTTATTCTTTTATCGTTCTAACAATATTACTGTAATTGTTGGGAGAAAATTCCGTGGGAGTAGAACATTCATTTTTAAAATTTTTTATTCGAGCTGCCGATGCCAGCAGTTGCATCGGCATTAAAATCTCTCGCCGATGCCGATGCTGATACCTATACCGATTCCGTGTTAGGGTGGCCCACAGTGGTCGCTAGTCAAGAGAAAAGCGAACATAATTCCCATCTCAAGCGTAGGTAAAAACTCTACAAAAAGGATCTGGGCGTCAAAAACTTTGGTTTTCTGTGTAGTTTAAAATCACTTGGCCATATTGAAAAAATTGAAAAATTCAAAATGGTGGATCCAATATGGCGGATGAAGTTTCGAATTTTTGGGTTGATTTTTATAAAACTCTATATCTAAGGTTTTCGGGGTAGCTGAATACAATCTCTGGTTTTTGAGGTCGCTGATTTGGATCAGGCATCGAACTAGACACTTTTTTGTGAAAGGTCACTAAAAGTCACGTTTTTTTAAAGAAAAGTCGCTAAAAGTCACTTTTTTTGATAAATTGGTGGATTTTAAAAAATTTCCTGCATTAAAAAATTTCTATTCAACATTCGAAGTTGCTCAAGGAAAGGTTTTTTTCACTAAAACACCATCTTTAAAAATAATTTTATGTAAAGTTGTGAAGATACCCTATCATTTTTCCTAAAATAAAATAAATTCCTAATCCATTTTTTCTAAAAAATTTAGTTCCTAAAATTGTTTTCTTAACTATTTTTTTTTCTAATTTTTAATTATCTTAAAACTTTTTATTCCTGAAATAAAATTTCTTAAAATCCCTAAAATAAAATTTCCTAGAAAAAAAATAAAATTTCCTAAAACCCCTTCAGGTATTTAAAAAATTAGGACAAATATTCATTTTAGGAAATTTTATTGAAGGATTAAAAAATTTTATGAAAATTGAAAATTAGGAAAAAAATGGTTAGGCGAAAAATTTTAGGAACCAAAATTTTTAGGAAAAATTGATAAAAATAATAAGGAATGTAATTACTCACGTCTAATATGTTAAAAATTTTTTGGATATACTTATTTCAAGTCACTAAATTCCTTCCGTCAGGTCACTGAAAGTCACTATTTAAACCATTTTGGTCCCTAAAGTCACTAGTTTTTTTGTGCGAAATGGGTTCAATGCCTAGAATCGACCAGCGTTTTTTTTTTTTTTTTTTTTTTTCAAATTTAAATATTTTTGAAGTCGTTATGAGCGCTATTTTGACCTATTAGGTCTGGCGTATGGAATTTGATAAATCCGCTGATTTTTGGGCGTCATTTAGCCGTTTCTTCGGAGACCTAAAAATTTTAAAATTCCCTTAGAGACCGAAAAATCAATAATTTTATTTTTATGTGAAAATGATATTTTCGTATTCGAATTTTTATGCAAATTATGAAAATAAAGTTAGAATTTATTTACGTCCAACGATTACTGTGCTGGAGGACGAAAACATGAAGGATTTCGCTAAAAATTGTGGCTACAACTTATTTGCTAATTTTTTAAAACTTATTTTGACCTCTATCATCAAAACCGTATGAGATATATAGCTTTTAAGTATATTTTCGTAATCTACATAAAAATCCGGATAGGAAACGACCATTTTTGCATAAAAATCAAATTTTTGATTTTTCGGTCTTTTTTGGGAATTTTGAAATTTTTAGGTTCCCTGGGGCAGGACTGCAATTACGATTAATTTTTATTTGGAGGAATCGAAATCGGAATCTGCTGAATTTCAAAAGTAATTGGAATCGGAATCGGAATCTTGTATGAAAACAGTTCGAAATCATCGGAATTGGCATCGGCATTTAAAAATATATTTTCAATTCAGATTGACTTAAGAAGCACGGAAATTGCGGTGTTACAGTTAATCAATTTTGATTTCAATCGGACGGAATCAGAATCGGAATCGACCTCGTTAAAATATTTGTTAGTTGGAATCGAAATCGGAATCGGAAATTTTTTTCTACCTTTCGGAATTGGAATCTTACCCTTAAATAGTCAAGATTCTGCGGAATCGGAATCGGAATCGGAAATGCAGCCCTGCCCTGTGGCACGTCTAAACGACGTCCAAAAAAATCTGGAAAAATTCTGACAATTTTCTTTCGGTAGCTATACAAGAATTAGGGGGTGTTCTCTCCGAAATTCAAAAATTTGTAATGTAAGGGCCACCCTATTCCCTATTATTTATTTAACTCCCGATCGGACCTCTTATTTTCCTATTGTCCTTGTTCTCCGCTTTTCTAATTCCCGTAATCACGACTTTTTCGTCCTATATTTCGCACAAAAGGAAAAGTGACGTCATAAAATTTGAGGAAATTCAATGACCGGTCTAGAATAACAATCTTAAAAATGAATATAATCCAATTACGCAATTTTTACCCAACATCTAAAGACATCAACGAAATGGAGCATGTAATTTAAATGATTCAAATTTTTTTTTTCTTACTTATATTCCTCGAAACTTTTTTTTTTTTTTTTTAATGTATTTTTTTTTTATTTTTTCCTCTCTGAGCGAAACCAACGATCTGAATGTCAATTTTTGTTGATACGGCACTTGAATCTAAATGTTTCTAAACGGCAAAGTAATGAATGGGTGATCGAAAACCCGGATTTAAATGAGCCGGCGAATCCCTTTTTTTTCATGTCGGATTTTTTTTTTTTTTTTTTTTTTCGAATTTTAATCTTTGAGTTAAAAATTCTTTAATCAAAGTTTGACGGAGATAATAAAAATCGCAAAAGAAAGAAAAAAAGTGGGAAAAGAAGAGTTTCATAATTTCCTTGGTTACCAGATCTCAATTTATGTCCAAGGAGAAGGAGGAGGCTCATTTTCAAAATTAATTCCCGGAGCGAACGTTGGGATCCCAGGGGTTGAGACGCATTTAACTAACACGTTCAAGATGGTTCTTTTTAATTTAACGACCAAAATCGTTAAGACCAAGAAGACCATTATCGTTACTTACCACATCTTCTTGTGTTTCTCTCTCTCTTAAGATGCTCACATCCTTTCCTTTTTTCTTCCTTTTTATTGTTAGAAATATATTGCTTTATTTTCGAAAGATTAATCGGATTCGATATCTTACCGGAACACAAGTCCATTGATTTTCTTTTTCTCTCTCTCTTACTCAAAAAAAAAAAAAAAAAAAAAAAAAAAAAGCTTTTTATTCGTCGTGTCCACTCGACCCAAAAAAAAAAAAAAAAAATCCGGCCATTTCCTCCCGCTACGGCTCCTTTTGATAACGTAAAATGCATAAAACATTTGACGCGATGAATAAAAGAACTTTCGGGGGCCATAAAAAAATTTCTTTTTTCCTATATGGAGCACACACATATTATGTCAGAGTTGACCTTATCAAACTCATTGTCATATATTATGTATCGGCTTTTATTTCTCCATCATACGAATATACGCCATCTCATAAATATTCGAAAGCTCTTATCCACGATTTCAATTTCGACTTCCGTGACTTCTTTTTTTTTCGTCTTCTTTTTTCTTCTTTCTTCTACCTCTTTTCTTTTTTTTTCCTCCTTATTTTCAAATTTAATGAGATAAACGATTTTTAAATGACAAATGATTTAATAACAGAAGGTTTTTTTTTGTATGGAATTACGGAAACGGGATTAGTCTATTATTAACAAGGATGGAAAAATAAGAAAGCTCGTTTATTTATTTTTTTCTTTTTTTTTTTCTTGTTGCGAACATGGAAAAGAAATTATAACTTTTGCTATTATTGTTCATTGAGCATAAAAATTTTGTAACTTTTTTCTGCTTTGGTGAAGCAAAATAGAAATTAGGCCGTATAAATAATTGATAAGTAAATTGGTAGGTTTTCAAAATGAAAAATATTTACTAATGGGCTTTGTTATCAATTTAAAGGACGCGAAAATCGCTGTTCACAAGTTTAACTCTTTAGGGACTAACGCCACCCAGATAGCGTCAAAAATTTTGCCAGTAATTTTATTAAAGTTCCAAATTTATTTCCGGCCGTAAAAAAATTTTGGAAATTGATCCGAAACACAAAAGATCCTTATTAATTAGAGTGTCCTGATTAAAAAATGTCATTTAACATGACCTCTAAATCGAACTGGTGAGGAGTTATGGCCATTTTTTGGCAAAAAAAGCCATTTTTGGCCCCAAAAAACCAAATTTGCACTCACACCCCTACTCAGGGGTTTGTAGGAAAAAATCGGGATGGTGAAATTCGTGTTCTACGGGTAGTTTTGCATAAGTATGAGTGATACCAATAGAATAAAAAAATTTTCAGGGCTCCAAAATCGAGATTAAAGCGAATTTCAGACGAAAAAATCAGGCACAAGCTCTCTAAAAGCGCTAATGATGTCACAGGGGTTATCGGAAAAATTCGGGATAGTGAAATTCGTGTTCTACGGGTAGTTTTGCATAAGTATGAGTGATACCAATAGAATAAAAAAATTTTCAGGGCTCCAAAATCGAGATTAAAGCGAATTTCAGACGAAAAAATCAGGCACAAGCTCTCTAAAAGCGCTAATGATGTCACAGGGGTTAATCGGAAAAATTCGGGATAGTGAAATTCGTGTTCTACGACCTCGAAAACATAAGAAAACATTTTTTAAAAATATTTTGTAGGCCCTTAAAAAGGATTTAAAAAAATGGAGTTTAAAAGACCTTGATTGCCAAATTTTTAAAATGCTTAAGTGGCTTTGGGGAATCATTAAGCGGTTAGAAAAAAATCCGAAAAAAAAGTTTTAGTGGTTTTACACCTGAAAGAAACCGTTTTTCAACACGCCCCCCAACATTTCAAAATTTTTTTTAAAATGTCACGCCCTAATATCCATATGTTATTTTTCCGATAATTTAAAAAACGTTTATTTTTTCTAGGGGCTATCAGTGCCCCCCACATAAAAAACAATTTCAGATTCGGAATCAGCGACCCCTGAAACCCCTTTATCCATTCGAATAACATTAAAAATTTTCGGAAAAAGCCAATAAAAGTTAAAATTGAGTTTGCATTTCCGGTGGTATAACTGAGCAATATCGGGCGCATCACTTTTTTTTTTTTTTTAATATTCCTTTTGGCCAAGTGCTTTACCTTTATAGGTATAACACAGAAAAAGAATATTTGGGAGGAAGGGGGTATTTCCAAATTTCGGAATTTGGTTGGCAAAGGGTTAAATTCGAATTCAAGACCCTCGAAAACCTCTAGCTGTAGCCGTTCTTATTCGTTTCAACAGAAAACGTTTTTTAGCCATGCAACCAGCAATTCAGAAACGCAGTTTTCACTGTCTAGTTAAATTAATTCAGGTTGTAAAATGCTGTTTAAATCATCGGTATAACTGGAAATAAAAAAAAAAAAAAAATAAAAAAAAACTCGGTCCTCAAGAACAAAATTTTTTTCCCCCGAAATTCCCTGAAACTTTTTCCTAAAAGGTTTAAGCTAATGCACAAATCAAAGGGGAAAAAATTCGTAATGATTCGTCTTTGCTGCTACACGGAATCGCATGCATCTCATAGTTAACTTCAATGATTTCAGATTTAAAGGAAAAGAAAAAAAAAACTTGCTCTAATCTTCCGAATTTGTCAAAATCCAAGTTGTTTGTGACATTTTGTGTATCAAGAATAAGGCACAGCCAGTTTGTTGAATTGCTTTCATTTAAGAAACCCATTGAGTTTCGGAAACCGAGAAAATTAATCTGGGAAACTTTTCAATTAACTCATGTTTGATTAGTGACATTCATTTGTCACAAGGAGTTCTCTCCTTCTCATTCCTTTCCTTGATACGGGAGAGGGGTTTCCAGCAGTTTTCAGTTTTTGTTTTCTTATTCCGCATATATACACACGCCACACACTCCATACGCTACACCATTTCCTTACCCCCCCCCCCCCCTTTTGTTTACATTTTCGAATGAGAAGGGAAGGGCGAAAGGAGGAAGGAGGGAAAACCGCGATTTCGGCGATTAATGTATAAATGCAACCAGGAGGTATTTCCTGCTTGGAACTAAATGCAACGCGTAATATCCCATCGACAATATTGAATTCTGCTTTTCTGGTAATCCTGAATGGAGGGACCGGTTTTCATTGCCTTTGTTGGTCTCTGTAATAATCTCTTTTCAATTGCGGATTATATTTTCATTAGGGGGCGATTATTTTAATATATTGCTCAGTCAGCTTTTACGCATCGGTCAAGCTGAATTCCCTACCCTTTTTTAATTTTTTTTTTAAAAGTTAAAGTAATTCATTCGTTTTAAAGGATTCTCTTTGATTACGGGAATGTGAATCGACGCGTACAAAGTCCGATTTTTCGAAAAATTCGAAATGGAAGTTTTGAAAAATTGTACCATTTTTTTCCGGGGTGAGCTGCACTCGTTTCCAACTACTTGTTTTAAAAATAAATGAAAGAAAGTATAAAAATAATCCAAATAAAAATAAAAGAACAAAAAAGAATTTATATTGGAAAACCTATGTCAACTTATGTTGCGGGAGTCAACCCAAACGTGTGTATCGCTTATGGGGAAAGGAATCATAAGATGACCAACGAATTTACAGGGATTGTTTCTTTACTAAAAAATTTAAATTTTGATAGATTTGCCTTTATAAAATATTTTTTATTTCATTTTGCCATAATTTGCCCCTTTCATGTGAATCGACGCGTAAAAAGTAAAGCGGTTCCGATTTTTCGAAAAACTCGAAATGGAGGTTTCGAAAAATTGTATCATTTTTTTAAAAAATTTGAGCTGCGCTCGTTCCCAACTACTTGTTTTAATTACTAATTAAAAATAAAAGAACTTTAAATGGGAAAACCTATGTCAACTTATGTTGCGGGAGTCAGGGCAAACGTATGTCCCGCTTATGGGGAAAGGAATCATAAGATGACCAGCGAATTTGCAGGAATTGTTTCTTTTACTGAAAAATTAAAAATTTGATAAATTTGCTTTTCCGCGCTAAAGGAAAATATTTTTTAATAATATTTTTATTTTATTTTGTCGCACTCGTCTCCCTTCATTTTTTCCCCCCCATATTAAAATTTTTCCAGGGGAGAGATCTTCCAAGACAAATAGATTCGAAATGACTGGTTAGAAACTCAAACGAAAACAAAAACCAACCATCATAATTTGTTTAACCGACAACCCTTAATTTAGGGAGACCCCTGCGAGGTTGAAAGATCAAGCTAAGTCATGATCAATCATCAGAAAATATATCGTTGCTAAGGAAGCCATTTTTGATGGTAATTAAAGATTATGATCGATTTTCGGGGAATATTGATTGAGTTGTAACAAACATCGAGGATTTCTTACGAAAAGAAAAAAAAAATAATCCCGACGTTTTTTTATTTTTATTTTATTTTATGCTTCAAGGCTTTCATCATTAATGTCAATAACGATTATACCGGAGAAAACAACCGATTTGAAACCAACTTTTAACCTTTTATCAATTACTGGTAGACGTAGTTATCAAAAATGATCTATCGTTTGCATTGACTTGAATGGCCTTTATATACTTCGTCAGCATCTTTCTTCGTCATCATCCTTTTTATCATGAGCGAGGTATAACGCGTTTTATTTTCCGGACAGGAAACTCTTTTCTCGTGCTCGGCTTTGCAATTCTTTTTTTTCCTTCGCTTTTTTTTTTTTTTTTTGATTCACGGGGTTGAAGGTTAATATTTATAACGGCATTGTTTGCAAACTGAATTCCGCGCCAAGTAGGAAGAAGGAAATCCACATCACCGGAAACGAGATTCCTTTTGTCGGGAATTATTCAAATGCTTTAACGCAAGGGTCTGGAATTTTTTTTCCCTCCAGAATTTTATTTATTTTTATTTTTGTTTTGTTGTTGTTTGCTTTATCGACCGCAGGGAGATGAAGTATGGGTTTCGCGAAAAAAAAAATTATGCCTTTTAACATCGTACGAAAAAGATGCATAAATTTAAAAAATCATGTATAAATTATACAAAAAATTGGACATGTTGTATATGTAGAGTACATCGATTATGTTTAACTAACTGCTCCGCGCTCGCTTTGCTTCGCGCTTTGCGAAAAAAATATTTCTGACATTTTGGACTCACTTTCTATTCGAAATAAAAATTTTTAGAGGAAAAAATTTTCTTAAAAAAATCCACATTTTTGACATCCGAAATATTTTTTCTGTGGAGAAAATATTTAAAATTTTTTCCTCTACAAATTTTTTTTAGAAAACATTTTTTAAAAAAAATCAACATTTTCCACATTCGAAATATTTTTTCTGTCGGATATTTAGCCGGACCCCATTTCCTCTGACGTTTAGCCGAGGAATTTGATAAAGAAAATTTTCTGCCAAAATAATTTTCAAAGAAAACTTCTAAAAATGGGAAATTTTTTATGGAAAATTTTTAGGCTTAGCGAGAGAGCTAAAGAGCGGAGAGCTAAAACCAATAAAAATATTGAGCTAAAAATTAAGAAACGATCGAGAAAATATGTTTTTTGTGACATAGCATTTGTGGTTTGTCCGGAAGTAACGTGCGTGGAGAAAATTTTTGAAAGGCTCCGTTTTCTTCATTATGGAAGAACTTAAAGCTTTTCTTACCGGAAATTTTTTTTTTTTTGTCCTCCAATATAATTATGCATAAATCATTCTGCATAAATTATGTATAAATGATTATGCATAAATCATTCTGCATAAATTATGTACAAATGATTATGCATAATTATGCATAAATTATTATGCATAAATGATGTATAAATGATCTTTCATAAATCATGTATAAATGATTATGCATAAAATTCAAAAAAAGTTAAATAAGTATAAAATTTTGCAAATTTTTTTGATGTATGCCTTTAAAAAATTTTCTATTACTCATGGTATAAAAAGTCCCTTTTTGAGAATTATTTGGGGACTTAAAAGTAAAACTTTTTGGGACTCTACTTTTTAGTACGGAGTACTAAAAAGTTGACTTTTTAATACTCTTGCTATCGTGTCGTCTGCATCGAAAAAAAAAAGAAACCATGAAGGCCCCGAAAAATGGTTGGCAGCATTGTATCAAGAGTCACGTTATATACGTGAAAAGTCACGTTATATACATTGTTTGGACAAACGAATGTTTTCAATTCACACCCTCATTTTTTTTTTTCTTTTTTTACATCACACCCATTTGTCACAGCAATATTAACCCCTTGAAATCAATCTTTACGAAAAAAAAATCTCTGTTTCATTCGAAATAGAAAATATTTTTAACCCCAAAGACAACACGGGGCCCTTTCCTGAACTTCGAGACAGTGTTGTCAAGCCTCGCTTCGCTCGGCTTGACAACGCACTGTCTCGAGTTCAGGAAAGTCCCCCGTGTTGTCCTTGGCCTTAAAAATACTATTAAGTCATTAATAAATAATAATTTTAAGTCTTAATTTTTGCATAACTTATACATATGCATAAATTATGCACAAATTATGCATATCAAGATTTTCATCCTTAAATAAATTATGCATAAATTTTGTGAAAATTATGAATATTCCAATTTTGGTGCTTAAAAATATATGCATAAATATTGAAAAAACTTTGATTTTTTTTTTCATTTATTTCGCAAAAATATTGCACTTTTTTTGCATGACTACGGGATAGAAGATAAAAAGTTACAGTAACCGAAAAAATTTACAGAGACTCAAACGCCTTGAGGGGTTGGCTGAACCCTCTTTGCCCCCGGTTGGCCACTGGCCAGTTTTGGCTACAGCAGAATTGTAATGTAACTAATTACTGCCCAAAGGTAAAAAAAAAAAAAAAAAAAAAAAAATGCTACTGGTATGGTAAATTTTCCGACACATTAATTCTACTTAAAATGATTTTAAAAAAATAATAAAACGGGAGGAATAGGTCGAATTTGCTAATATAATTGACAGTATTGTTTTTCATTTTATAAAAATATAACAAACCTTGAAGCCTTTTTTTCATGAGAAAAAAAAAGGTATTCTATTTATGAAATGATTAATATCAAAAAACAGAACTCGAAAATAATGAAGGGAAAACTAAAAGGAGCGATTGAAAAAAAAAAAAAAAAAAAAGAAGTCTGTGTTATCGAAAAATAAAGCGGTTTTCTTCCCTTCGTCGATTCTCTTTGTTTGAATTTTTTTATTTTCAAAGAGTTAAAAAAAAAAGAAAAAAAATTGACTCCGCGATTTCAGAAAGAAAACAAAAGGTTGAATTTCTTATTTTGCAAAATGATCTTGTATCTGTTTTCTTTCTTTTTCCATACAAGGCCGCAACAACGCGATTGGGATCGGCGAAAATGTTATAAATGTATTCCCATAAACGAAAAAGAAAACAAAACGGGATAACATTTTTTTCCATTTTTTTTCTCCTTTCGACCTAAATAAAATAATCATTCCCTTTCCATCCTTTTTTTTTTTTTTTTTTTTTTCTTCCTGCTCCTAGAGTAAAGTGCAAAGTCATGATTAAGAAACAATAAGAGGAGGAAGAGTGAAATAAAACAGAAAAAAAATTGAAACGAAAGTAACAAAATAACGTTTCGAAAGTAAAGTAATCGGTTTCCCTTTTTTTTTTCTATTTTGAAAAACTAATAAATCCCCATTTAAATGAGAAGTCGGTGTGATCACTGCCAAAAAACGTAGTTTTAAAACAAAGCACAAAAGAATTAACGATCAATTAATGGTTTCTTCCCTGTTCATTAATGGGTTCAGGGAAATGAGAAATGCATATTTTTTTTTTGTTTTCGATTATGAAACTTACATAACAAGGTTGGAGCCGAAAATAATTTTTTTAAAAGTTCATTAAGCGCTTAAAATGTACGTTTAAACGACTCTTTGATAGTTTTTTTTTCTTCTTTAACGGAATCGATGGCAACTGATTTTTTTTCCCTCCGAAAGTCAAATTTCTGAGGTTTTTCTTCACTGATTTTCCGTTGTTCCTTTTTCTAGTATTCGCTCGTTCGTTATTCAATCAATCCATCTTCATTCTTTGTCTCGTTTGTCTTCTAGTTCGTCGACTTTTAGTTTTGCCATTTTCACTCTATGACTTTTTTTTTAGCCTTGTTGAGAATCCGAACGTAGATTCGGAGGGGAAAATCGAAGAAGAGTAAAAAGATCGAAAGAAAGTTTCGAGAAAAATTAGCAACTCATACCCATGGAGGATTTGAACCCTCGTATTCCTGTTTGGCCCGGGCTGCTCTAACCTCTAAACTAACAAACTGAATTGTCGGTCTCTCAATTGACGGTATTCCGAACGTGTAATGTCACTTTTGAGGCCGAAATTTCACGCTAAAACATGCTTTAGTAACATGTTGAGATAACATGTCGCATTACTTGTTGGAGCGTTAGTTACATGTTCCTAAATGTTAATCAACATGTTGCAGCATGCAAACACTGCGCTGAAAAATGAAAAACAAAAAATTTTAAATGTTGCACAACATGTTGCCAACATGTTCAGCAATATGTTGGCAACATGTTTGTATGCTGCAACATGTTCAGTGGCATGTTTGTATGCTGCAACTTGTTCAGCGGCATGTTTGTATGCTGCAACATGTTCAGCGACATTTTTGTATGCTGCAACATGTTTCTAACGCTGCAGCATGTTGGCAACATGTTTAAGCATGTAATTTCGGCCAGACAGTATGTTTTCTTTTTACATTATCACAGTAGCAAGATCTTGTTATGAAGACATTTTGTTTTGTCCGGTCGACACTAGGTTCCTGGACATCTATTGGTGCATTAATGCATTAATGTTAATCTGTAAATTGTACTTTAAAAAGACTATTTCTTCTTATGTTTCGTTTTCCCATAAGTTCACTATAGGTTTCTCATGGACAGTAGTATGCTAAGATGACATGGGTTTTCTAATTATAAATTTTTTTCTAAATTTTAAGCTCGTGTAACAATACGTCAACCATCGACTCATTTTTGTCAGCAAAAAAAGCATCAATGTGGTTACATATTGCTTGAATTGGATTTCCCATTTTATTTTAACTCATTCAACTTAATGAATTTAAAAATAAAATTTAATACGAAATAAAAGTTTCACTTTAGTTTAACTTTGAGTTAAGTTAAACTTTTATTTCGTTTTTCGGACAATGATGTCAAGAAGTCGAATGTTCCAGAAAACGTCATACTCTTAATTTGCTATTTTAAAGTCACGTCTTCTTATAATTCCCACTTCCATAAGGTAAACATAGGAATGCTATTGATATTAGAATTATAAGTTGACATATGTTTTTACATGAATTTTTTTTTTCTGTCTTATATTGCTAAACATTTTTACTAACACCGTATCTAACATATTGGACAGACATGTCAGACAATATTATTTCCTACTTTTAAAAAACCAATTTTTTCCAGTTTTTCGGAAAATAATAATATGTAAAAAATAAATCATTAAATCTCTATTTTGATGAAAAAGCCGGCCCTTTCCCTTCTCAAACCCGACGAAAACCATTAAAATCCAAATGATTTCGTCCGTAATTCCAAATCCTTTCTTCAAAAAGGAAACTACCTATTGAAAGTCTCTAATATTTTCTCAAGGTTACAAAGCTCAGTGTAGAGCTTTGAATACCGGAAACAGCAAGCCCAGGCAACCTTTTCCCCGACATTCACGATATATTCTTCAAAGCTTGTATGAAAAGAATAGATCCGTCAGGAAAACCCATCCTTTATCCGAAAGAAAAAAATTCAAAGAGGAAAAAAAAAAGCTTTGGTAATTGAAAAAAATATACGAGCACGATTTTTGATTTTTTTTTTTTCGAATCTTGGCATTGCGTCAGTCATTTAAAAAATTTTTAAATGCATCCGGTAGTTTTTCTTCCGCAATTTTTTTTTTTTCGAAACGGATATTATAGGAGTTTGTTTTGATTTAGAACGGAAAAATAAAAATGAAATACATTCATATTGTAATTACATAATTACATAACGAAAAATAAAAGGGGGAAAAGGCCTGTTTGACTTTTTAATAAGGAAACATGCATGCTGTCTTTTAAATTAGTCGTATGTCTTGCTAGGCAATCCGCTCGTGTTGAAACTACAACAGTGGCTTCGTTATAAAAAAAAAAAAAAATTCCCTCATGCCGCAAAAGATTATCTTTCCAAGGAAAAGAATTTTCCTTTTTTTTTTAATTTTCGGGAAGAAAAAGATTTCCCTCCAGGTTCAAAAGAAAATTTTATGAGAAGTTACCTTAAATCAAATTTTGAAATATGAATTTCTTTTCGCGAATTAATAAAATTATTAAATGATTTTTTTTTTGCGTTCTCTTCGGTAATTGACGTCGTGTTTTCGATCTTAGGGAGTTTTTTTTTTTTTTTTTTTTTTTTTTAATATATAAATTTATTTAATCATTTTTGTGGGGTCTTGATTTATATGACTTTTTTCCCCTGGTCGAAAGTGTCTTGTTAAATTTTTTTTTTTTTTAAATGTGCCGCGTAGCATTCATAAATAGAATAATATATTGCATTTTGAGGTTGAATTTTTATTTTTTACGAGATTAATGGTAAAAGGAAATTCAAAAATTCTTTTTTTTTCGAAAGGGTTTATGGGTCCAGGATGTAAACATTAACAGATACATAGAATTTTTTTTTGACCGTTTAAAAATCTGCCAAAAGACATTAATTTTTTTTTTTTCAATACGCCACTGAAGGGGTATTTGGGAAACATTAATTACAAAGAACTGGGAGGTCGAGGCAAAAGGATGAAAGCACGATATTAAAAGGAAAAAATATTCCATTACGATGCGTATAAACAATGGTTTTGTTGTTTTAATCCTGGCAGTATGGAACATTGAAATATTCCCCAAATTTAATGCATGGAGCGTAACATCAACTGCGGGAAGGGTTAAGTGTATCCAGACCGACCCGAAAAGAAACGTTCGACTCAACTTCAATTTTCGGTTTATAAATAGATCTTTAACGAAAACCGCTTTCTATTAAAAGCTTTAAAAGCCAAATCTTGGTGAAAAATCGATTTTTAATCCAGGAAATGACTGAATTCAAACTCTCCACTTGGAAATCGACGGACTTTAATTTCCTATGTCATCTTAGGATGTGTGATTTTATGGGAGTTGTATAGATTTTCCATTTACACTCCGATCATAAGTTGACATACGTTTTATCAAAAACTTTTTGCAAGCGATTTTTTTTTATTTCACGGAGGAAAGCTCTCGTAATTAACACGAATCAAGTTTAAACCTTCCTAAATAATCAATTTCTAATGATGACCGTCACCAAATTCGATTCTTCCATTCGAAAAATTAGTTACGTAAATTCGTATGTCATCTTAGGATTCTTCTTCCCATAAGTAACATATTAATTTGCCTTAACGACCGAAATCTTAAGTTGACATACGTTTTCCAACATTAAAATTTTTTCGTCTCTTTTTGATTAAGAAAAAAACTGTCGACGCAAAATTCGTCTGACTGAAATATTAAGGAAACGAAATTGGTAGTTGAAACGTGTAAAACTTAAATCGGAAAAGATATCCTCTATATTTCGAGAATTGGAAACGAAAGCATATATTCCATTTAAAACTCTTATAAAGGATCCTTGAACCCATTTAATCATCCAGCTTAAAGTGTCTTGAAAACGTCTCTTGGGAAAGTAAAATTCCTTATATCGTTTCTCTCTCTCCTCTCCGTTCAACTGTTTTTAATCATTTAAAACTAGCTAGGAAATTTCTAGTCCGAATTAAATTAACCTAAAAATAATATTTCGACTTTGAAAATTTAACCTCGATTTTAGAAGAAGCAAAAAAGAAAAAGTTGTATATAGATTTAGCAAAATCGGTTAAAAAGAAGAGGAAATTGCTGATATAAAAGGAGCCGGATAAAGTGGAGAAAAAAAAAAAGGAGGAATCCTTTTCGCCTCGTTAAGGGTTTTCTAACTTTCTTTCCATGAACCGCAAACATTCATGATCGTTGTTGCAAGACAGAACAATTTTCTGTTATTTTTATTTTATAAACCACTTTTTTTTTTCATTTCTATGCTGTGCATAATAACAAAAAAAAAAAAAAAAAAAAAAAAAAAAAAAAAAAAGCTATTTTCATACTTTGTAAATGGATACTTTGGAAGCTTCGATCGATTGCAGCGTTTGAATAATGTTTTTTGGTGAAAAAAACCACATTCATTGGCATAGCACTCGATCGCTGATTGAAAAACAGACTGAAAACGAATGGCGAATGGTGATTGATTGCATTGCATTTTGTATTATACGTATTAAGGTTTCTCTCATGTTTTTCCACGAAAAAAAAAAAAAAAAAAAAAAAATTAATGGAAGTTTTGTAAGGGCCACGTTTTGCAGGAAGCCGCAGATCCCGGTTTCGAAACAAGTTTTTGAATGTTAAAATTTTTTTGTTTGTTTTCAATTTTTTCTTCGTGTTTGATGTTGCAAAGTTTTTAATTCGCACACCTAAAAACGGTTTTCACTCTGATAATATTAAAAGGGGTTTCCACTCGTAATATTCCTACGAAAAATATCGTTTTTGGCAGTATTACCAACGTTTTACATAAAAGCTTATCAGAGGAATCGTCTTGTAAAGTGCTTTTTGTTCCTTTCGGTCACTATTAAGTGCCCCGACAACCATTGGTGCATTAATGAATGAAGCTTAAAAGTATGGTCTTCTTATGATTACTTCTGCCGTAAGTTAACTATAGGTTTCTTATTGACAGTCGTTTGTAAGATGACATAGGTTTTCTCTTTGTAAATTTTCGAAGATTTCGCTGTTTTACTGCATAAGAATTTACCAACCCCTTCCTTTTTTTCAATAAAAATGTTCAAAGAGCTCCTCTGTTTTTGATGTATTTACATGAGGCTTGAAGAACTCCCTAAGAATTTTTAGGACTGGAAGTTTAAAAATTTTTTGACTGTGAAACGCATTAAATTAAAAATACATTTTCTTTTTTTTTCCAGATAATCATATCTGAAAAGTCGAATTTTCCGGGAAAACTTCAGTGTCGGTAAGTAATATCGTTCTCAACACATTATTCGCCATTTTAAATCCATATGTCTTCTTACGATTCCCCCTTCCATAAGTTAAACATAGGAATGCTATTGGTAATGGAATTATAAGTTGACATATGTTTTTACATGAACTTAATTTTTTATGCGCAAAATGTTCGATGTTTTCGTTAAGCTGTGCTTTCGCTTGCGCGTATTTTAAAATCTGCAAAACCCTAATACTGAGGCACGGTAAAGCGACTTTTAAGGATATCCATTGGAAAGATTTTAAGTGGTCAATATCGCAAAGAAAAAGATCTTCTTTGGGAACGAATCATTATTAATTACACAAAATGCTCCCAAGTAGCATAGACCGTGAAAAATTTTTTTAAAACAAGAGTCTTCAATAATTTGTTTTGAATTGAAAAAAAGCGAAAAAAAAAAAAATTAACAAATGTGTGGAACGAATAGTGACAGACTCAATTTGATTGGTTGCCAAGAGTTGTAGACCTACAGCATTTAGATTGTTGGCCAAATACCTTTCATCGAATGCAATCAACCGATAATAGTGAAAATCGATATTATCAGAGTATTAAATGTATCTCAACAACTTCCTCAATTTTTCCCCCGTCTTCAAAAAAAAAAAAAAAAAAAAAAAAAAGTAACAGATTTCTTTTTGAACGACATAAAGACCTCACGTAGATAACAGCGGGGAAAAAAGAATCCCACGTAACTGGGATCTCCCTTCAAAACAAGCACATGACAATCCCGTGACGAAATCCTCACATGTCTCATAACCTAAAAAAAATTTTTTTTGAAGTTATCATGAGCAACGTCATTTTTTATTTACCTTTTTGTTTATTCTTTTCTTTTCTTTTTTTATTTTACTCCTTGGGTCAAAGCGAAATCCCGAAATTCGTGGATAATTAATGAAAAATAAGAAATCTCGTATGAAAAAGACCGAAAGCACGAAAGGGGTTGGATATAAAAAAAAAAAGCGCGCCGACTTTAATCTTTACAAAGTAAACGCGACACTAAAAAATCCAGAGATTTCGTATTCTGAAAGCTGTTCCAAGCTCCCGTTACGCATGTGTGATTCAATTCACGGAATCCGAACAACAAATTAAACTTTCTTTTGTTTTATAACAATGAGTTCGAATCACATGTTTCGAACTATTTTTTTTTTTTTTTTTTTTTTTTATTGGAGTTTACGATTCTAATAACCACAGCGAGCAAGTGGATTTATATTAGCTGGTTTAATTCCAATCGGCTTTTTATTTCGACTTCATTTAATTTTTTTATGGTTTCGCTTTTTTCCCCGGTAAAACCCGTTAACAATATTAAAAATATATATAAAAAAAAGTAAAAGGGTTCGGGTTGTTTTGCAGGTTAAACAGGGACTGGAAAATGGAATTAGTTTTTTTGGAATCCATACGAAATGCTCTTTTCATTACTTCTTGATTTGATTTCCAACAAAATTATAAATGAAAAGTGGTAGAAGTTTTATGATTAGAAAAAAAAGTGCTTGAAAACAAATTTGTAGGAAAATTGTGGAAGCGTCGGAAAATTTTTAAAGTTGGATTTTCCTATAATTATAATTTATATTTCATCTTAGAATTCTTTCCCTTATTGGGTAGTTAGGGTTTATAATTATGTGCTGAATTGTAAGAATATGACGTAGCATATTTAATTGGGGTAAGTATTCACGTAGCTCATTTTTTGGGGCGAAATTTCGGGGTTTTAATATGATCGAATTTGGTGGATGGAAATTTAAAAATTACAAACGTAAATCGTCCGATGCTACGTTTTTCCCGTGCCCTTATATGGACCCGAGGGATGGACGTTAACTAGGGAGTAGGAAAAGAAGTTGGAGGCTTTTGAGTTGTGGCTATACCGTCGAACGCTTAAAATTTCGTGGACTGACAGGGTGAGAAATACTGACGTCTTGGCCCGTATGGGGAAGGAGTTGGAAGTGCTCTACGAGATCAAACGTCGGAAGCTCGATTATTTCGGCCACGTAATTCGAAGTGAAAAGTACCGTCTCCTTCAGCTTGTGATGGAGGGAAAATTCGAGGGTAAGCGCAAGCAAGGCCAAAGGAAAACCTGATGGCTTAAGAATTGGTTTGGTGTTGATTCTTTGAGTCTTTTTAGAGCGGCGGTCTCAAAAGTAAAAATCTGCCAGATGATAGCCAATCTCCGTCGCGGAAGCGGCACTTGATAGAAGAAGAATTTAAAAATTGAAGTTTTAGGTTAGTTGCAAACTACCAAGGGAAAGGCTGTCTAGTTATTTGCATTATCATTTTCGTCGAAAAATCGAAGTCGAATTGTTTTCACCCAAAGCTACCTTTTCCTGGACACGGTTACAGTTTTTTCCTGAAAATATCGTTCAAATTATCAAACAAAAATTAATCGATATGGTGTATCGATAAAATTGTAAATATCGAAAAAATATCGATAATTTTTGTGTCGATTGATCGATATATCGAAGTTATCGATAAAATATCGACAACACTAAAAAATCCTCCAACTGAGAGAATTACACTCCCTGCACTTAAATACAGATTCATGGCTTTGTTGAAAAATAATAAAAATTGTAAAATATTTTAAAATAACTTATTTTGTTTGTAATGTTCTATTATGATTGTTTCTTTAAAAGTTCTCATGATATCTTTAAACATTTCGTTAAAAATGTGGCCTTGTTCATATTTTTCCGAAACGTTACTGCAATTTTTCAATAATGTTGCTTTTAAAATATTCTTGATACAATATTTTAATAACATTTACATTAAAAACGCAATATTTTATAAACATTTACATTCTTCCCATTTCCCATTTCCCCCTAGGCTGGCCAGCAAGTCTTCGGGTCTCCCCGTGATCTTAATTTTTTATTGTCAAATTTAAATTTCATCTTAGAATTCGCTGTCGTATAAGTTAAACATTAGTTATCAACTCGTTTCGCATTACAAGATGACATACGATTTCGTGACTTTTTTTTTTTTTTTTTTTGCATACTCTGCGGTCAAATAAGCAGCTTAATTCCCAATTTTCATTTTCTAGTCTCTTCGAACTCTATTTCATATTTAAATAATTTTCTTACACCAAAATTTCCCCTTACACTTTTTCGAAACATCTTGCTCCTAGTGGAAATAATCTCTTTCGCCCATATTGTTTACGTCAATTTCTTTAATATTTCTTTGCCTTTTCTTCCTTTCCTCCCTCCAGCACGATTAAAATGTTATCAACAAGGTAAAAGTCATTAGCATTCTCTTAGCTCTGGAACCTTTTTCGAGTTACATAAACTGGAATGAAACACGTTTAAAATGGCGAACTAGAGTATGTTTCACTTTTTATTTCAAGATTTGTTTTGAAATTAGCCACTTACAAACAGATCACGTCCCGTTACGAGTGTTAGGGGCTGCCTCAGAGCTGGGGAGCCTCTCTGGGTGGCGACTCAGTCTCCCTCCAACTGGAAAACTCTTTTCCCCAAGGACTTTATAAAACCGTTTACAATTTTCCCATCATACCAACTTGCCTTGTAGCTAAAAAAAAAAAAAAGTATGTTGAAGTCTTTTTCTTTTTCTTCTTCTTTTTCGCTTTATTTATTTATTTTTTGGAGAGGAAAATCGATACGCCCCTGATCTCATAACAAATTTCTTTTTGTCCTCACGTCAGCCGGTAGTAATTCGAGATTTATATAAACGAAAGAAAAGATATATTCCCATTCACCAATTGTACCTGTATTCACGGGAGTATTATGTAATAATAATGACCCTCTTATCACTTTTCTATTGAGTCCAACATCATCTCGTAAAAAAGTTTTTAAACGACATCTGCCCTTGCTCTTTTATACCTGGGCTTCACACTTGACTCGGTTCAAGCATGTTTCCAAAAGTTTATGACCTATGAAATCTTTTTGATCTAGCGAATTTTTCTTTTTTTTTTTAAATAAATACAAAAACCGACTTGCATGTAACGCTCCCGAGTAAAAAACCACATGTTAGATCTTTGGGCATCCGTCGAAACATAAACATTCCAAACAGTTAGTGTAAACAGAATAACACAAACTTCCTTTTCAACAATAATATCAAATTCTGGTAGAATAGCAGACGGTTTTTTTTTAAAACCCGAATAAACATATGCGATCCAGTTTCGTTGGTCAGAGAAAGGATTTCTTTTTCTAACCCCGTTTAAATATGGTTTTATGTTTCTCAACCGTGTTGTGGTTTTATTATTATTATTAGTTTTATTTATAAAACTGAATTGGTTGATGTATTACGAAGTACGAAAGCGTAGGTGGCGCTTATTTGTTTATTTTAATCTTTTTTTTTTTTAACTTCTTTCTAATTGATCGAATCAAGAAATATCTCGACGGTTGTTTGATATCAAGTCGAGAATAGGGAAATCTTATTTAGACAACGTTATTACGAAATTGTGCAGCTGGGATTAAGCAAAACGAGAGGGAATGCGGTTGTAACAGGTCATCGTAAATTTTAACGGTTTCGCGGTTTTTCGTCGATCCGATGGAAAACAAATGTCTCTGAAAATTCGGTTCCTTGTCCTGAAATAATTTTTGATTATAATATTGATTATGATGATCATGAATACGTTTTGGGCTCGCTAGTACTAATTTGCGTGTTCGGCTTATTTTGTGCCGAAATGGAACATATGGGACCTGGACCGGATCCTGTTCCTGATTCACGGCAACCTTGCCACTGGATTGCGATGTAAAATCCAAGAAAAAACGGACTTATTCATGCACTTCGTGCACGGTAAAAAAATTTATGTAAAAGTATCATAAAAAATATATAGCCCTTTTTATTTAACATGAATTGTGTTAAGTATTCACTTTTTTCGTATGTTTCGAATTTCTGACGCCACGTTTTTATGTTAAATAAGAAGGGCTACATCTTTTTTACGTTACTTTTACATAAAATTTTTTGCCGTGTGCTGGTCCTACATCCAGTAAAGACTGCCTAAAGACCTTATAGAAAAATTTAAGGTTTTTGATCCCGGAAATAGGATTACCTACCGTTTTTCTTAAAGAAATTTCCTAAACTTGTTTGTCCTAATGATGACTTTTCCTAACTATTGTAAGCCGCGTTAGACCGGCTTGGAGAAGGGGGGAGAGAAAAGACCCCAAAAAAAAATCAAAGACAAAATCCTATCAAAGGGAAGTCAGAACAAAAACAAAAAAAAACGAATTCATAATTTGGCTTAATCGATCGTGTTATTGACAAATAAAAAAAATTTACAAGAAAATCCTACGCGGGGTGTTCGGGTCCGAACATCCCGAGTCCTAACATTTTACAAAATGAAAGCATGGCCGCCCTTGGGACGGACCCAAAAAGATTCACATTTTAATTTAAAAAAAACTAACCCATTTTCAGCACACTAATGGCCCTCGAGAGGCCCCGTCAAGGTTACCTGTTTAAATCATTCTAAATTTAAGATTTCCAAATCATATTAAACCCAAAAAAAATCATTCATCTCCAAGTGGCCGCTCCTCGACAAGTCCATGCAAAACGACACCGACTACTCGTGGCCAACCGATCCGGAATCCTGTCTCAACAATAACCAAAGCCAAAAACCAGTCCGAAAATCCAGTCGTCGTCAGCAAGAAAACCTTGGGAACAAAAACAATCCACGTCCAAGTCGTCGTCGTAGGCTAGCCAATAATAATCTCCAATTTCCTAAGGATCATATGAGAAACAAAATTAGGCACGTGGCAAAAATATTCTATCGCCGCCGCCAAACGATCGATTACAACAATTGCCAAAAAAAAATATAATCTCAATTTAAAAACAATAAAGGTAACCTTTTTAAATGAAAAAAAAATGAATCGTTCGATAATCAATTACTTGCGTTAATTTAAACTTAGAAAAAAAATGTGCTCCGTCGAGCGACCTGATGAATCCTGTCGAAGTTCGTTCACTCCTTAATAATCATTTAAATTTCTCATAAAATCGATACAAACAAATTCACTCGCTTTAAGATAATTATCATACCTTTTAAATAAAAAAAATAACACCAATGATCTCCTTTTTGAAGGTACTTAAAAAAAAATTTAACGAAGAAAAAAAAATGCGGTTTTCCAACAGTAAATTAGAAAATCGAATGGCCGTCGGTCGTTTCCGATTAAATGGACGTCGGTCGTTTCCGCTTTGCGCTGTTGTCAGATTACTTTAACATAATTATTTTGCGCGCGTCCTTTTAAAATTTGCGAACGAGTCGAAAAAAAAAGAGAAAAAATATTTACAATCGTTACACTATTTTTCCAATTTTTTTTTCCTAAAGTGCCTTTTATCCTAATATATCATATGTATTTAATACATTTTTAACATAATTTCCTAAAATCTTCTAAAATTTCCTAAAATTTCCTCAAAATATATTAACAATATTATTTCCTAAAACGAATTTTTCTACACGAAAAAAAACGTTCGGTTCCTGTTGCTCAAAGTTTAGTTCGGTCCCGTGTCGTCTAAACATTTCAGTTAAATTAGGTGATATAATTAATAAGTGTTATTAATCATTATTAACGCTTAGTAATTTTTATTAAATTTTCAACTAAAAATGTTTAGACGTCACGGGACCCAACTAGGCCGATTTTGTTTTAGGGAAAAAATATTTTAGGTAAAAAAATTTAGTAATTTAAAAATTAGGAATTTAAACTTTAATAAATAAATTGTACACAGTAAAAAATATTATGTAAATATGTTTTTAGGAGTCCACATAAATTTTTTCTGTTGTTTTTCTCCAAAAGGTAAACATAAACAGAAACAACATAAAAAATTTATGTGGACTCCTAAAAACATATTTACATAATATTTTTTACTGTGTAGGAAAAATTATTTTTAGGAAAGTTAAAAGTATGATATTTTAGGGGAATATTTTTAGGAAAAATGATCAGGAAAGCCGGAGACATAGGTATTTTTAGGGGTTATTAGTCCAAAGTTTGGAAAAATTATCATGAAAACCACGAGAACAAATTTTTTTTTTTTTTTTAATAAATTGAGAGAAAAATTTTGAATACTGGATCCTAAAAGGAAAGTCTGATGAGCGTTATCATCGAAAAAAAAATTAACATAATCGGGTAAAGCGTCATAATCGGGGAAATTGTCAGAATGTGAAATTTTCAGAAGAAAATGTTTTTCGCATTTAAAATCACATTGACTGAAAAAAAAAAAAAAAAAAAAAAAAAAAAAAAAAAAAAATTGGATGGACCTTGCCTCTACGAGGAAAAGTCTCTACGAGCCTAATCCTATTGTAGAATTTACTCCTACGCCGAAATTAGTGTGGAATGTTGGTCCAACATGTTGGACCCATAGTGGATTTGCACCCTAATAAAAAATTTTTAATTCTTCGGAACTTAAATTTTGCAAAAAATAGGTTTTTTTTAAAACTTAGAGCAAATGCTCGGGTAGAATTGAAATAGTTCTTTTTAATAAGTGAGTTCGGTTACATAATTTTAAAAAATTTAAATTATTTTTATTTTTGCACGTTTATTACATGAGACGAATGCTAATGTTAGATTGTAAAACCCCTTCCTCCTTGATCATACGAAATAAATTCCTCCTTTTTCAGTCGCTTTTTCAGTCGCCCTTCCTCCTTTGTTAGCAAAATTTAGCATTTTGAATACCCCCCCCCCAAAGCGCTAACGTAATTTATGGACTGCCCCTAACGTAAGAAATTCCGGACACCCTCCCTCACGGAAGAAATAGTTAAGATTTCACCAACCCCTTCTTCCCCCCATCCGTCTTACGGAATACTTGACTGGCCCCTACGTGCGTTACTTTGCATTTTTTCATTACAGTGTCCTCTTTTTTTTTTTTTTTTTTTTTTTTTTTTTTACTGTATAGTTCCTCGTTTTTAAAAGCGCTTGAGCTTGAACTTAATCGCACCTTAGAATATATGTATGAAACGTCTTTACTATAATCTTTCTGATTGATTTGAGTCATCTTACTCTAGAAAGGTTAATCACAAATTATGCTTAAACCTACAAGAAATCACACACGAATCCTTCCAAGCACCTCCTAATTTTTTTCCCCTCCAGAAATATCGTATTTGAGTATGAAGTATGCTCTTCATTCTGTTTCAGAAACCAGAAATTCGATCTTGAAGGTAATATCTAAAGATATCAATTTTTTTGTGAATCACCCGTAACGCCATTTTTGAAAATTATGTCATTCAATTTTTAAAGACGGGACAACAGATGCAACACGACCGGTAATTTGACGCCATTGTCCGATAACTTTGTGAAACACCTTTTTTTTTTTTTTTTTTTTTTTTTTCTTTTTAAGGTTTTCTATGACACACTCTCGAAACGCACAAAAGGGTCAATTTATGGAAGACATCTCTACGACCTCAAATAACTATTATTGTAACTTGTTCATAAATAATGCGCGGTGGAAAAATTTGTATGCATAACCCGACAGATATAGGCCATAGGCTAAAAAGGTAAATTCAAGTACGTGTTAATATGCAAAAGCGCTTCACAGGTCTCATCTTGTTATTACGGGTTTGTTTACATTTGAACTATCCTCCGCCATTTTACCGATCTCATCTTAATAAGTTATCCTGAACTTTGCCTCTGCAACAATTTGATTTGAAAAAAAAGAAAAAAAAAAATTGGATGGACCTTGCCTCTACGAGGAAAAGTCTCTACGAGCCTAATCCTATGTAGAATTTACTCCTACGCCGAAATTAGTGTGGAATGTTGGTCCAACATGTTGGACCCATAGTGGATTTGCACCCTAATAAAAAATTTTTAATTCTTCGGAACTTAAATTTTGCAAAAAATAGGTTTTTTTAAAAACTTAGAGCAAACGCTCGGGTAAAATTGAAATAGTTATTAAAAATTATTGAAACACTTATTAAAAATTCTTTTTAATAAGTGAGTTCGGTTACATAATTTTAAAAAATTTAAATTATTTTTATTTTTGCACGTTTATTACATGAGACGAATGCTAATGTTAGATTGTAAAACCCCTTCCTCCTTGATCATACGAAATAAATTCCTCCTTTTTCAGTCGCTTTTTCAGTCGCCCTTCCTCCTTTGTTAGCAAAATTAGCATTTTGAATACCCCCCCCCCAAAGCGCTAACGTAATTATGGACTGCCCCTAACGTAAGAAATTCCGGACACCCTCCCTCACGGAAGAAATAGTTAAGATTTCACCAACCCCTTCTTCCCCCCATCCGTCTTACGGAATACTTGACTGGCCCCTACGTGCGTTACTTTGCATTTTTTCATACAGTGTCCTCTTTTTTTTTTTTTTTTTTTTTTTTTTTTTTACTGTATAGTCCCTCGTTTTTAAAAGCGCTTGAGCTTGAACTTAATCGCACCTTAGAATATATGTATGAAACGTCTTTACTATAATCCTTCTGATTGGTTTGAGTTATCTTGCTCTAGAAAGGTTAATCACAAATTATGCTTAAACCTACAAGAAATCACATATGAATTCTTCCAAGCGCCTCCTATTTTTTTTCCCTCCAGAAATATCGTAATTGAGTATGAGGTATGCTCTTCATTCTGTTTCAGAAACCAGAAATTCGATCTTGAAGGTAATATCTAAAGATATCAATTTTTTGTGAATCACCCGTAACGCCATTTTTGAAAATTATGTCATTCAATTTTTAAAGACGGTACAACAGATGCAACACGACCGGTAATTTGACGCCATTGTCCGATAACTTTGTGAAACACCTTTTTTTTTTTTTTTTTTTTTTTTTTTTTTTTAAGGTTTTCTATGACACACTCTCGAAACACACAAAAGGGTCAATTTATGGAAGACATCTCTACGACCTCAAATAACTATTATTGTAACTTGTTCATAAATAATGCGCGGTGGAAAAATTTGTATGCATAACCCGACAGATATAGGCCATAGGCTAAAAAGGTAAATTCAAGTACGTGTTAATATGCAAAAGCGCTTCACAGGTCTCATCTTGTTATTACGAGTTTGTTTACATTTGAACTATCCTCCGCCATTTTACCGATCTCATCTTAATAAGTTATCCTGAACTTTGCCTCTGCAACAATTTTGATTTGAAAAAAAAGAGAAAAAAAAATTGCCACATTTTTTTCTCTTTGTCCCGAGAGACGCGAAATAAAGTTTACGAGAGAAGAATGACCGTTATTCATGTTTTCTTCATGTCTTATCTCTTATCTTCCCCTTCGAGTATAAGGGATGAAGAAGAGCATTCCTCAAACATCAGAACCGCATCCAATTTCCTATATGGAGAAAAAAAAGAAAAATTTTTTTCTGAAAAAAATCACGTACGATAAATTTTTTTTTTTATAGCTGCACAAAAATGATTAATACTGTAGATATTCGTGACAACTGGGCCCCGTCATAGATTGTCAAATCTGTCAACGAATATGTCACTCGGAGACCTAATGTCTTAAGACAGGTGGACTCCGTCAGACGGGCACACATAACATATGTTTTATCATAATAACTTTTTAATAAAACAATCAATCAGTGTCGAGTGTTTTTAAATCGAATTCTCACGGTCAAAGTCAAAGATTTTTCGACCACCCTGTCGTTTTGTTTTTCTTTTCTAATTTTTTTTGATGACGCGTGGTAAGAATTTTCCTCCGGATTATTGTTAAAAGAAATAAAGAAGAAAGATCATTTTTTTTTTTTTTTTTTTGTCTTTAATATTTTTCTCTTTTTTTATTTTTAGTGGAAATACTCCCTTTCAGCGACATGACACAAGCACAAAAAAAAATCGTTTTTTATCTTAATTGAGAAATGCACTTTACAGCATCCCTTTTCCGTGACGGTTCATTCATTCTTTTGAGTAAAGCCTCTTTTAAGAGTGGTTTTTATTTTTATTTTGGGAGATCAGTGAGATATGCAAATGCATTTTTTGGATGGTGTTTTAGGTAGTAAAACGTGGAACTTTTGACCATGTAAACCTACAGGCGTGCTAAGGTCATTTTCGAGCTTTCACTAGTGCCCATGCTATCCCAGATAGGATTTTCAATCAATTTGGACATCCTGTGGATTGTCCATTAGATATCCACAGGATATCCAAATCCATGGGTTATCCATTGTCCTATGGATATCCCATGGATTTGGATCAGTGCGGATCGTCCAAAGTACGAAAGTAAAAAATGCAGTTACCTAATACTTTTTATAATTTTTTTAAGGGCTGCTGGTAAGTTTTATTGGTAACTATAAAAATTTTACTTAGGGGTCGTACATAAATTACGTAAGCACATTTAGGGGGGGGGGGTCCAAATTTGACATCTTACTCATAAGCTAAGAATAGGCGAAATGGGATAAAGCGTGCAAAAAGGGCCTAACCCATGTTTATGTAATTTATGCACGACCCCTTATGCGTCCATATTAATTTTACCGGTATCGGTAGGACTGAACACGATTCAGGAGTGCCGATGGCGGTTTGATTTATATTATGGATGTAAATGTAGATTTCAATTAATCTGAACCCATTAATTCACTTTCTATCTTATTTTATTAATATAGAGATTCCTTTGTCACATCTAAAAAAAAATTATGTACCTCAGTGCAGAACTGCACCAAGTCCATTCAAGAATTGCAACTTCGTATTTCAACGTTAGTTCAACTTCTTATTTCACGTTACAAAGCATATGCAGTACAAGCGTTGCCAACTCAAATTAATGTCTTCTGCGAGTTAACTTTCCTGCTGTCAACAAAATAAACTTGCTACCAGAAAGCATAAAATTAGCACTGCCAACCGTTTAACCTGTATATCTTTTGTAAAGTCGGGTTCGAAATAAGAAGTTGCAGTCCTTGGATGGACTTGGTGCAGTTCTGCTCTGAGTTACAGAATTAACTTTCCAAATGTAACGGACTATCCATATGAGAGACGATAACTGTCGACGGACGTCTTCATGCTTGAATCTTATCATTGATGTACTTGTTGCATTTCTTAAGACATTTATTGAGCTGATTTTACATCACTACTTCCATAGCTTTAATACGCTCTATAAATAAATCTGAAAAAAGTAATACTGATTAGTTCCTTCATTATGCGAAACTTGAAATAAAAATTAAATGACTTGTAATCATACCTTGTAAAAGATTTTTTTCTTTTTTTTGGAGTATCCAGCTGTCAGTAGACTTCATCTTTTGTTTTGCTGGATTCCCTTTGTACCGATTACACGGCCTTCCGGTTACACTACTTTTTGCCAACTTTTCGGTTGTCCACAGATGCCACGCGATGAATTTGTATACATTGAGTCTCCAGCTTTTCCAAATTTAACAGATTCGAGTTCATGATTCCAAAGGTTTTCTCCAACTTTTATATCGTCCAAATCGTCGTAAGATCTTGAATTGAGCTCTATACATATGGCAGATATGGCAGACGAAGTCCATAAGGCTTTAATCAATAAAAGATTCTTTTCTTTATAAGTCGCCACGGCAGTATAGACAGGTCCTGAAACTTCCCAGGCGCTGCGGTCTTCAGAGGCGCAACATGTCTAATCGTTTAAGTTGGGACTATGACCGTATAGACGTCTATATGGCCGTGTTCCGCCGTCGTTGCTTACAAATCTCAACGACCAATAAAAAAGCGTCTCGCGTACAAGTAGCGCTTACGGTGGTAGAAAGAGTGCGTAGTTAAGCGGGACAAGATCTCCCATGCAAGGGATAGGAGTTTCCGGACCTGTCTGTACGGCCGTGTAAGTGGCACACCTGCAGAGGAATTTTTGACAATACTACCAACATTTGCTTTTTAGGTTGGCACACTTGCTTTGCATCAAAAAGAAAACATTTTTGTTGTTGATGACGTCAGGCGCATGTAATTTTTGTGAAATATCATGCAGGTGACTTGAATATAATGAGGCATTTTTTGCTTCTTATGAACCTAATAACTTCGAGACAGACTCCACTGATAAAGGATTCTTAACATACACGTATAAAGAAAATTTGTATATCGGAAAAGTATTATGCTGCAGGTGTGTATAAAATATACATATTTTATGTATAGTGCAACAAAATGTGCACTTCAAAATAGCGGTAGAGGTCCCTATGTTGGTCCCAATTTTGTATGCATTTTGTATACAAATTTGGGACCAACATAGGGACCTCTACCGAAATAGCAAATGCGAACTTTAATTAGGTCTTTAATTGACGACCTCCTTCTGAAACGATGTCATTAATGGGTATCCCATTATCAGCAAAAAAAAATAGACTTATTTTGGAGACTTGTTATGAAGGTCGGCATTTTGTATGACCTCTTCTCATATTCTCATCATCGAAAATTGATGAAAAATAAAAAAAGCATGCAAGCTTTTACCGGTTTTTACTGTACATAGTCAATTAGTCGTTCTATTAGACTTTGTTGAGCGCGATATTTAATTAATATTTCGTTACACAGCACAACTTTTACGAGCAAAAGTCAAGTTCTAAACCCCCTAATTACATAAAAGATTTTTTTTTTTTTTTTTTTTTTAAGAAATTGGCGGCTCATTTACCACCCGCCTCGAGCTCATATATCTGAGAAGGATTTACAACATAAGTTTTGGAGATATTCCAGACTTCTTATTATCAAAAGTGTACATACAGTAAATGAAGTGGAATTAGTGACATTTTTCATTAGTGGTTCTTTTTTTTTTTTTTCCTTCTCCGTCTTCCCCGCCAGCTTCTTTCTCCTTTTCCAAAACTTGTCATCTTGATCGATTAACAGTCCTTCAGTCATTACTTAATGCTTCCACCCAACAATAATTTTGTTAATGATTTCCAAATCTCATTTACTTTTCCCAGTTCCCCGCCCCTCCTCCCTCTTCCGTCGTCATTATAAATGCTACGCAGAACAAGGTAAACCAGAATCGTCTTAAAATTGTAAGGGAAAAGGATTTAGGAATAATTATTATTAATTAGGGAGGTGAAGTAAGTCGCATGGAGGGAGGATGTGGGGAAGGGGGGGGGAGGGGGTAGTGAATTGTTGCAAAACGGTACGAGGGGAGCAAGGCTATGTGCGAGGGCAGGGAAGAAACTTAAATTCCAAACCATTTGTCAATATTTGTTGACTAATTAGAACTTACAAACTTTAATGTCTGCACAAGTAAAACCTTCGGAAGATCAATACGGTTATTTAATAAACAAGAGTTTTACTTGTTTTTTTGTTTTTTTAAAGATATTAAAAAAACGAGGAACGAATTAGAAGTAAGTACTAACGGTCATCAAAAAGTTTTTAAAAGGAAATTTCGCCTGTAGAAGTAAAGGAAAAAAAAAAAAAAAAAAAAAACTAAATCAATAAAAAAGATGCTTTCAACGTCACGTTTCTTATTGCTGAACGGTTATATAGGTTCCTTAGCTTTTCCTTCGAAGAAAAAACGTCTATAGAACACATTAAATGCGATTCCAAAGTCATCGTTTATTTTTACACACGAATCCAATACAAACTGTTTTTTCTACTTTTTTTTTTTCTTTTTCTTCTTGAATTTAACGACTTTCTTTTATTTCAGTTCAGAATGTTCAATTTGGAAGTTAATGTTTTCATTTTTTTATGATTTCGTAAATTTTTAATTTCGGTTTTTATTAGAAGTTGATGACTCCTCTTTTTGCCTATGACAAAACTGGATTTTTACGGAAATCTGAGTATTTAGACTAAAAAACAATTTGATTGATTGGGTTTATTTTAGTCGGTGGTCAAATCGATTGCAGTGCGGTTAAAAGTTCACGATAAACAAATCGTAGACATCTGGTAATTTTTTTTTTTCGTGTACTGATTTAGTGACATTTATTTTAATCAGGGGCGGACTAGGCTGAGAATTTTTGCCGTGGGTCGTAACAATCGAAGTCGAAGAATCACTTGTAGAGTGCACATCAGTCGTGGCAGTAGATAAATAGTATTTTTCTTTAAATGAAAAGCTAGAAAAAGGAAAATTAAGAAATCTTTATGAAAAAATTCCGAGAGTTCTTCATTTTTTATTTTTCTAGATTTGTCTTTGGTTTTCCATAAAAAGAAAAATTTGCACCATAGTGCCGTCCTAGGGAAATAAAAAAAAAGTTTTTAACCCCGGAATATTACGTTGGATAATATTACAAAAATTTTGAGTAACCCCCAGCTTCAGGGGCCTTCCCGTTAAGGGCTATTACTTAGGGGAATATTCAGTTTGAAAAATCAAAACTTTATTATACTACAAATTTATATAAATGTTTTTATAATTATTTACACACAAGTACTTATGGGTTCCGACTTTTTTTTTCCTACGAAAAGATGAAAGAGAGAATCTTTTTCAGTTAAAATCGAATTCTGTTGTAAAAATTGATCCGAAAACAAGTGCCACAGTCTTGGGAGCAGATTTCTGATAAAAGGTCCCCTTAAAGGGCAGGCCCTCCTAGTTGGGAGACATCTCGAAAATTTTGAAATTTTATCCAAAATAATATTCCAGGATTGAAAAAATTTTTCTTTTAATTTTCGTTGTATGGCACTAACTATATGGTGCAATTTTTTTCACCAAAACTGTATTATTAGGGTCATCCAAATTTTGACTCCCCAGGCAAAATTGGTTTCTTTAGTGCCTTAGAACACTTTCTAAATTTTTGATTTTTTTTTTAAAAATATTTAGAGGTTGTACCCGGCCTCCAGTGATTTTGGGCCTCAGAAAAGCCAATTATAATACATAGTATTAAATTAGTAAAAGAGCCAAAACTTATTTCAGATGTGTTTTAATAATCTCCGAATATCAGTTTTGGGGAAAACGACTTATGTCCATTTTCCCCCTGTATAGGGCCTGTGAAAAAATCTAAAATTTGGCAGATAAAGTCGGAAGCCATACTCTGCCTTAAATTAAATCTCATCAAAGGAATCATTTTTGTATAATACACTAAGTTCCATCTTCGTTCCTTATTAGAATTAGTGTGTCTCGGAGGAGTTCGGCTACTCTGAAAAGAACTTCCCACAAAATAATAGGAATTTGGCTATCGGTTAAAGTTCCATTTTTTTTTTTTTTGTTACTAAATGTAAACTTTATCCGGCAGTCAAATCCCTATTATTTTGTGCGGGGTTTTTTCCTACGCTCCTGACTTTGTTAGTGTTACAGCCCTATAGCCGGGGGGGGGGAGCAGGGAGAGTACCAGGGGGGCCAATTCCAGGAGGCAATGCCCCCTGGTACTCTCATCCCTCCCTGGAATCAGCAGTTTTAATAAAGTCGTTATGAAGGAAAAAAGCCCCCTTTAGTATGGTCGTTCGACCCCCCTGACTTGCGATCCTGGCTACGGGGCTGTAGTGTTAACCTTTTGCGATTGCAGGGTCCTGCAATCGACGTTTCAATTTCACTCCAGATCAGAATATGGCTCTTGTGTCATAACTGCCCATGTAAGCGAAAATAGCGTATCTTCATTTTCGGAGTTGGCACGTCTGTCGTATTTTTAACTTATGCAAACAAACAATCAATTCCGGAAGGAAGATACGCTATTTTCGCTTCTTCTTCTTTCTTCTTTCAAGTGCCGTCTCCGCGACGAAGATTGGCTATCATCTGGCATATTTTTACTTTTGAGACCGCCGCTCTAAAAAGACTCAAGGAATCAACACCAAACCAGTCTCTGAGATTCTTAAGCCATGAGGCCTTCCTACGGCCTTGCTTGCGCTTACCCTCGATTTTTCCCTCCATCACAAGCTGAAGGAGGCGGTACTTTTCATTTCGAATCACGTGGCCGAAATAATCGAGCTTCCGACGCTTGATCTCGTACAGCACTTCCAACTCCTTTCCCATACGAGCCAAGACGTCAGTATTTCTCACCCTGTCAGTCCACGAGATTTTAAGCATTCGACGGTATACCCACATCTCAAAAGCCTCCAACTTCTTTTCCAACGCCCTAGTTAAAGTCCATCCCTCGTGTCCATATTTTCGCTTACATGGGCAGATAAAGCCTTCTCAATTTCTTTGTTTTCAACATGGCCTTCAGAAGGTACAAGTTTGACCCACATTCAGCTTTGAAAAAGTCCACGTGTAAGGATAAGGCCCCCAAGTTAATGTGAAATGGCCATTTCCCGGCTTCTTTTTTTCTTTGTTCGGTCAACTGTTTACTACAACTACAGCTGATCGATTTTAGCTTCATCTCACTCTCAGATGAATGACCTTTTCTTTTCCTCTCTCTCTAATCGAAAGAGACGAAAATATCTTTTTTCTTCCTTTTTTATCGTGCCCTCTCACTCCCCCACGGGTATATAAACCCATGGATCGGCCATGGGAGATCAGATTATTTTCAGAAGTTGTTGGTGTATTAACAGCTTCAAATCTCGATCCAAGCCGGGAAGTGACCATAAGCAACCGTGAGTGCGGATAATCACCCATGTTGCTCTTTATAGTAGTCCTAAAAACTCTTTGTAAGTCTATATTTTTTTTACCAATAAAACCCTGTGAAATTTCTTTATTTCGAACACAAACGGGTAGCCCGTTTGTTACATAACGCCTAACTCTCCTAACTCGATTAATTCTCAGTTTCAGTCCGTCCCTTATTTTGATAAGTTTAGCCCTATTTCTTTTCTTTTTTTTGTAGGGAATGTCGATATGTCTTACGTTTTTAATGCTAATCGCATCTACGTTAGGAAGATTGTTGCAGAACAAATGTTATTACGCAATCCCGAGCTTGATGAAAGTGGAATTACCGTCGATCGTATGTTCCGGGATCTCGACTTCTGACGAGTTTAAAACTCTTCACCCGATGATCAACAAAATCGTCATTGAGGACTCGAACCTGACACTCGTTAGGACTCAATTTCTAAAAAACTTCCCGAAGTTGATCGTTTACCACGCCAAGGAGAGTCGAATTCAAGAAGTGGAACACGACGCTTTTCACAATTCCCAATTTTTGCACAGGGTCGAAATCATTTACAACAATTTGACGAGGATCAACCCGGATTTGTTTTGGAATTGCCCGAAAATAGCGGCTTTCAATTTGACCGGGAACCCGGATTTGGTGGTACCCGAGGACAAACCTTTTTTAAATGCGCCCCAGCTGAAATGGTTGGATCTTCGCGAGTGCAACATTCAGAAATTGACGTATTCAAATTTTAAAAATGTTCCGAATTTGACATTTTTGTCACTTGCGAGGAATCGACTGACGGTTTTGTACGATAATGTTTTTGAAGCTTTGCCGAATTTAAAAGTGGTGGATATATCCGGGAATAAATTGAGAACGATCTCCTTGATGGTGTTCTCCCACATGAACAATCCCGCTGCGTTGTATTTGGCGGGAAATTTGTGGGATTGTAACAAGTGTTCCATGTATCCGGTGATCAAATGCTTGACTCAATTTTCGAAAGATGACGTGAGGTGTGCCGACGGTAGGAGTTGGATAGATATTCCTGATCAGCAATGTGATCGATTTTGAACATTGATTGCTCAGGGTTTCAAGATCTTGAACGAGATATGAGAGCACATTGAGACAATAAAATTAATATGGTTTCGCGTAGTTAATACGTGGCAAATAAGCGACAACTAAAAAGTTCATTTAGAAAGCTTGTAGGCTCTTTCGGGCTTTGTTACTGCGCATCTGAAAAACGACCTTAGCCAAGTCCATAAAAAGTTTTTTTTGTAAGAAAAATGTTCTAAGCGCAGTAACAATATCTTGAAACTTGTCTTCTTACAGCGGAATTTTATGGAACTTGGTTTTATGCTTTTGTCAGCTACAGAAGTTATTATCAAAACGAGAAGTCAGCGATAAATTACACCAGCAAAGTAATGCTTACGTATTTTATGAACAAACCCAAGTTTACAGTTTAAAATGTATTTTAAGATTTAAAATTATTTTATTTTAAGGTTATTCTGTAAGCAAATAGCCATGAGGATTCGGAGAACAGTAAAAAAAAAATTTTTTTATTCTTAACTATTTCTTTAAACCTCTTTATTACACTCTGCTGAACTGGAAAATTCGTCCATTTTAGAGGTGGATTCAAACTTTCTTTTAAAGTGCTCGAGCATGGTCCATGTTGTGCCGCATATTTACGATATTTTAACATTTTTTTTTTAAATTTCACTGAAGAAAGCTCAAATTCTCAGTTCTGTTTTCTGGAAGCTGAAATTTAGTGGAATAACATAAAATCTGTTTCCAGTTACAATTTTGAAAAATATTAGGTGTGAACCTGGCAGTGCTCCATTTTCGTTTCGTATATATAACTTTGGTATTATAACACGACTTTTTTGTTTTGTACCTAAAAATTTGGGAACACGATTTTTTGAAAGCTTAAATTTTAAAGTAAAACGGCGTCTATTTTAAAATTTGAGCTTTCATTTGTTCTGCTCGGGAAATTACACAGTAAAAAATATTATGTAAATATGTTCTAAGAGGTCCACATAAATTTTTAATGTTGTTTGTCCCAAAAGGTAAACATAAAACAAAAACAACATAAAAATTATGTGGAACTTGTTATGTTGATTTATGTTGATTTTGACATAAAATTTTTTACTGTGTACCAATACAAATTTGACAATACAAATAACGTTTTTGTTTTTAAAGCTTAAATTCTGGTTTCCTGAAAGCTCAAAAAAGCTCAAAATTCTGGTATAGTTTTTATAATTGAGGTTTTTGTTGTACTGTTGACTTCACGGGCCCGCTCGAGCTTTGTGCAAAAAAAGAATATATAGCTCTTAATACTTATGTATAACTTATGCAACTAAACGGTTCAGAGAGAACTCTGCTTTTTAAAAATTGAACGTAGGATTTCGTATTTTGGTTTAAAGCCGGAAAAAAATTGGTTATTTCATTTCTAGGTAGACCATAAAATGTGTTGCCCTCTGAATAAAAGCTATATTTCTGAATATGAAGATTTCCGGAAATTTCAAAAATGATGACGGTTTTACAGAAATTAAAGCCATTTTTTATTTATGAGCACAAAATGGCTGTTATTACACTCCCTGTCATGAAAAATGGCTCCAATTACTGTAAAACTGATTTTATTTCTGAAATTTGCGGAAAATTTCCGATAGAAAGAGGTCATGCTGAAATACAGCTCTAATTTTTTCGGGCCTTATGAGACTTTGAAAAACTTTAGGTTTCTAGGGGCAACAGAAATCGACCTCCAAAAAATCTGAAAAATATTAAGAGTTAATGTCGAGGCTAAAATTCAACTTTTCTGCGCTGTGGCATTTTCAAATTTAAATATTCGTGTTTTTCGATCCACTCTATTCTATAAGAGCCCCCTATAGGGTGGACTACATGACTTTCATAAAATCCTTTAGTAGGTAAAGGCTGAATAGTTGATCTAGTGCTATTTGATTCATTCACTACTGGTAGCATGACTTATATAATTTTTTTTCTTCTCTGACACAAACTGACAATTTTCCAAAAATAATTTTCTTTTGCCCTGCAATCTGTTTTCCCCCATCCTACAGTTCATGCAACTGCAAATTTTGTAAATTAACACCGTTCAATTGAAAAAGTAAGTCTGTACGATTATCACTAATTAAGGAAAGCTAATTTGTTTATTTTTAAAATATACAATTTTTTGTTTTGCTTGGCGGTATTATTTCAAATACACTTTAATTAATTAATTATACATTTTTTATTTAGCTTTAAAAGAAATGTTTTTCATTCATACCGTTAAAATTTTTCTTAACGACTAAGCAGAATGATTTATATACCATTTAACATGGGAAAATTCACTTAAAAACGTGATAGACATTAAATTTCTTTATATATGCGTCCCACTGTATATTAAAAAAAAAAAAGTCACAAGAAAAAAAATAAAATGGAAAAAACTTGTTAATTTAAAAGCCTATGTAACTTGTGTTTAGGTGAAGTGCTCTTGATAATACTGTTCAACACTGGTGCACGTCAGTCATAATCTCTTCTGCCACTTCAACACTTGACTTGACGACTCATTTGAAAAATACGTTTTAATTTATTTTAAAAAGTATGAAACTTCCCGAACTCGTGGTCTGAAAAAAAAAGCAAAAGTAGGAGCTGTGTGTAGAAAATACACGAATCCGAATGTCGGTTTAAGGAATCATGCATTCGGAAAAAAAAACAATGTTAACGATTCCTGGAAGCGATTCTTGTTTAGCCTACTCATTACTTGTTACAACGGTGGTATAACTATTTATTTTGGGTGTGTGTGTAGTTCTTTTTTTTTGTTTAAAATTTTCGGCTCCCCTGCTTTGTTTTATTTGCGATGGCCGCCACCACATGTTTTTTTTTTTTTTTTTTTTTTTTTGCACTTGATGTAAAAAAAATTCGCATATGACACACGCGGCATCGAACTGATTTCGCCCAGCCTAGTTTTGATGTTTTGTTCGAATTTGAAATGACATTTCGACCTTAGGAGCGAATCCGAGATGATAATAATGACTCATTAAGAATTCAAGTCGAAAAGTCGTTATCATTAAACAAAGAACAAAATAAACCCATAATTGCTATAGACCCATTTAAGGACGTGCTTATACGAAAAATTTTAAAAGACGATATATTATTTCCTTGGAGAATGCATTTAATACCGTGCGAAAGGATATGAAGCGCATTCTATTGTCCGTTAATTAAAATAATAAATTCTCTCTGGTCTTTATTTCTCTTTCTCTCTCTCTCTCTCATATCCCGGTTCCAGTGACGATTTCCAATCTTTCCCGTCACTGCATTCGGATGAAGGTGGATTTACATTAAATTTTAAATAAACGGCACGTTTATTGCGGTCGACCGTGGCAACAGCAACCGCGTGGCCCGCTGTTTTTCAAGTCGCCCGTATAAAACAATATCAAATTACTCGGTAGGAGAGTAAACAAAAGACAAACGCTTTTAGATGTTCTTTTGTTTGTTAGTTTAAAAAAAAAAAAAAGAAGGAACGAATCAATCAAAAATTCATTATATCCAATTTAAAAGGATAAATGAAAAAAAATTAATGAAAAAAATAAATGAAAAAAAAAAGTTTTAAATTTTTAGGAATAATTAAATTATATTGAGTGCTGGCAACTTGAGAAACGTCGCGTCACGTGTGTCGAATAGTGTTGCCGAAGTGAATTATCAATGAATTGAATTCAGTACTTCAAAAAAGCAAAAAAAAAAAAAAAAAAAAAAAAAAAGTTTTTGGCCTAAAAAAATTTGGGAAGAATTTTAAAAAATTGTCTCCGAAATTTCTGAAAAAGAGAGTTTTTTCCGAAAATATCATTCAAATTATGGACCAAAAAATCGATACGGGGTGTCGATAAAATTTTAAATATCGAAAAAATATCTATTATTTTTGTATCGATTTATCGATAAAATATCGGGAACAATACTAGTGCCGAATATGAAAAAGTGATGGTTACATTCTTCGAAGTATTTAAAATCGGCGGTTAAGATTCGCCAATAGGCTTTGTCCATATTCATCGATTTAGGCCTAAATAAAAAAGGTTGGTCCCTCATTACGAAAAAAAATGGTCCTCCAGGCCGAAGCTGTGGTCTTATTGGACCGAAACTTTACTCGATTAGAACAAAATTTTGGTTTTGCTGGTCGAAAGTTTTGTCTTTCTGATCGAAAAATTGGTATCCGAAACCCAAAATTTGGTCTCTTAGCCCGTATGTCCATCCTTTCGGTCCGAAGCATTGGCCCGTCCCCCGGACTGGAATTCTTCTAGACATTTGGACTTGTAGAGCGAAAGTTTTGTGTCTTAGATCGAAACTTTGCTGCGTTAAATGTGTGGTCTCTCCGACTGAAATTTTCTGAAGTCTTTCGATTATAACTAAATTCTTCAAGACCGAAATATTGATCTCCTAATTGGAAAGCCTGGTCTCAGATCGAAACTTCGGCCTCTCGCACTGAAGCTTTGATTTTGCAGAACCAGGCTTAAGACCGAACTTTTGGACTTGAAGAGGGAAGCATTGGTCTAAGGCCGAAATTTCACTCTAAAACATGTTACAGTAACATGTTACGGTAATATGTTGCAACGTTAAAAAGATGTTGGCAATATGTTGCAACGTTAGAAAGATGTTACCAACATGTTGCTCAACATGTTGCATCGTTAGATAGGTGTTGCCAACATGTTGAAATGTCAAAAAGATGTTTCCAAACATGTTGCTAGACATGTTGCTGAAAATGTTTCTGAAGATGTTGCTGAACTTGTTGCTGAACATGTTGGCAACATTTTGCACAATGTAACAGTAGGAAACGGGGAAAGGCGGAAAAAAAAAAAAGAAAAGGAAAAGGAAAAAAAAAAAACAAATATATATGAATACTAAACACTACGATATATATTGCGTAAAATCAACCACGGCTAGATGAGACGGAATACTCGGGGGGGTAAATATCCGATCTTAGTATATAAATATAACACAAATTAACTTCTCTCAAAAATCCTTCAAAACTTCTACTATCTAGTCTCGGCACCACCGAAGCCCAGCTTCGGTGAAATAATTTCCTCGTAAACGGCTTTTAAAAAAATATAAAACAATTACTGCCTAAAATGCAGTGATGAATTTAAAATGACAAAAAAAAAAAGAACTAGAATTACATCCTTTCTAGTAGATAACAATAAGAGAAAATTTCCAAAAATCTCCTTTCAGAAATCATATAAGATAAAGATAAACTTTTCCTGGGTTTGGCTCGAAAAATAATAAAAAAAAGGGGGGGGGGCAAAAGGTTAAGGACAAAAAAAAATAAATATAAATCACTAGCAATTCGGGGGGGAGCCTATAGGGCCGGCGGACCGTCACCCTTTTCGAAAAAAATTACAAAATAAACGCGGAAAGAAGAAAAAAAAAGAAAAAAAAAACTGAACCCAAAAAGAAAAAAAAAGTGACCGTAAGGGATCCTATCATAATATCAAAAATAACAATAACTTTTAGCGTAGCTCGCCAGCATTTTTAAATTTCTGAAGTCATATAAATAAAAAAAATTTAATAATTCGGCTCCAACGGCGGAATGGCATGCCAAAGAACCATTCAACTGCGATGACCTTGCGGGGTTCTGACTACGGAGACGACTCAAATCCTACGGCAGGCATCGACGATGGTATCGAAATCCTTTAAATCCAGAAATTCCCCTTTGAGAACAAATCAGCCATCCCACTTTTTACTGAGACGAGTCCGAGTTAGCTAAAGATTGGAAAAGTCGAAAAGGGAAATTAAAAATAATCCAACATCACGGGAGGTAAATAAACCCGTTTGCATTCCTTTGGCGAGGGAAAATTGTAACAGAGGGAATCCGCGCAACATAAATGCTCAGGTTTATTTCCTCTAAAGAGAAAAAAAATAATACGGCATAAATCAATATTTAAAAAAAATCATAGAAAAATGGCCGCCAATAAGCAATGGCGGACGTGACGTCACTTCCGATCCATGTGCACTAATTTATATCAAAGTTCTAACCGAAAAATTCACATTTGTAAGAAACAAGAGACTAAATTTCTCAAAATAGTTTCCGTCGTGGTTCCCTCTTGAGAACGAATCCCATTTAATTTAAAATTTCATGCAGAAACGGTAAATTAAGACCTTGGATATGAGCACATGGTCGACGAACAAAAAACTAAAACAATTTTTCCGCGGTGGAATCTCATTTAAAATAATTTATAACTTAATAAAACTTACATAATTCAAACCCAAATCGAAATTTTTAATTATCCAAAGCGAATTAATCCAAATGAACTCAAGGGGTGGACATCTCGAATCAATTTCACCTAAGCATCATCGTCACCAGCCATTTTCACTCGACGATCCCAGCTATCATAAAAAGAACGATTTGTGAGAGCCGCAAAAAAAACCAAAATATAGAACTGGAAAATTTTCACCACAAATCTCAATTCAAAATTTCTTTTACCTGAATAAAACACCATATTAACTCAAAAGACAATTTCCGAAAAAAAAAATTGACGAGAGAAAAAAAAAAGTTTACATGTTATCAAATGCCGGTGAACAAGCCTAATACTCATCGCTTAGGTGTCATTGATCGAGAGAAAAGAATTCAATTTAACTTCATGTTTTCTAAGTTATCAGTTTATCCTTATGTTTCGCTTATCTATGAAGAAGTAAGTTTTAAATAGCTCGGAAGTATAAGATCCCTTCGGTAATTAGTTAAATATGAAATTTTTACATAGACAGCAACAGAGAAAATCTAAAAAAAAATTTGGAAGAAAAAGAGGAAAAAAAACTTTTTTTTTTTTTTTTTTTTTTGAATGGATGGGTGGAGTTATCACCGTTACAACAACATTCACAAATTGAAACATTTTTCAGTGTTGCGGGACATGTTCAAGCAACATTGCTCACGCTTCAACATATCGAGAACCATGTTCTGGTAACATGTTGCTCAACATGTAGCAGTGCTGGAAAGATGTTGTCAACATATTGCTGAACACGTTGCAGCATAGGAACATGTTGGCCACATTTTGCACAACATTCACAAATTTTTATTGATCATTTTTCAGTGTTGGGCAACATGTTCAACCAACATTGTTCACGCTTCAACATGTTGAGTAGCCTGTTAGCAACATGTTTCTTACGCTGCAACAAGTTGAGCAACATGATGTCTCAACATGTAACTGCAACAAGCTATAGCGTAAAATTTCGGCCGTCAAAGCCGAAGAAATGAACTCAAACCAAAAATGGCCCCAATTTCGTCGAAACACAGGGTGGGCCCCTATGTTTCAACGAATGGACAACATTTTCAATCCATCGGACATTCTGCGGATTTTCCATTTGATTTTCACAGGATATCCATAGGACGCCCAAAGAAAGATTTTTGGATCAGCGCGGACATAAGTAAATCCAATGGACTTCCAATAAATATTCTCATAACTTCCTGAAGACCTCCTCGGGACTGATCTGGGGGACGCCAGGGTTGCCAGGTCTAAAACTACAAGAGTGGTACATCTCAACCTTAAATAGTGGTACGCCCATAAGCTCAACATTAAGCAAAAATTTTTTTCGGTGGTACGCTGTACCACCATCACGGATTCAATAGTGGTACCCCATAAGCTAAACATAAAGGTCTTTTCTTCAATAGTGGTACATCTGGCAACCCTAAACTCATATCCGTCAGCCACGTATATCTTAGGATGCAATTGCCATCCACTGCCCTATGCAAATGGCGTTCCCGTTTTTCAACAAACTAAAAACAAATCTACTTACTTTTATTTCATTTTTTGCTTGGGCCATCCTGTATAACCCGATGATAGCCCAATTAAAGTTATAAAATAATTTATTTAAATAATAAGCTTTCATATTAGTCATATCAAAGAGATTTTAATGATAGATTAGGCGTAATTATGCGGGGTATTTTGATACAATAATTATATCAATATACCCTTAGATTATTCTATTACTAAACTCAAACGCCCAATCAGCAAAATTGACATTAATAGACGGTCGTTTTCATAATTATTCTTTTTTTTTTTTAAATTTTTTCCTTTTTACAAAATCACGTTTTTTACCTCGATTGTCGGTAGCTACAACTTTAAAAAAAAAAATTAATATCGGCAGTATTTTTTTAAAGTTATTAAAAAAAACGGTTGTAAATTTTAAAAGTCGCTTCATTTTTTTAACCTCAACGAAAAACATTTTGACTTAAAAGACAAGTGATATATATTTTGGAAGCAACACATGGCCCCCATTAGTTCCGATCTGAGAATGTATCTTTTTGAAATATAGCAAAGGACGATTTCGTTGCCGTAAACGTCATTTAGAAACGGTTTTTTTTTAATGCAAAGAGAAATAAAAGCGGCGGAGATGAATTAAAGACGATTTTATCGGCTCATACTTTTAAACAAAATTCATTAAAAAAAAAGGTAGCTGGCCGCGTCTTTGAAAAAGACCAGACGAGTCGTTATCAAACGCAGAGACTAAAATAAAAAAAAAATATATGGGTATTGAGACATTCGATCATTCAGAAAGAAAAAAATAAATGTTGATATTTAAATATCGTAAATGCTGTTTTTATTATGCTCCAGTCAAATCATAAATCGGTTTTTTATGACTTTGATATTTTTTGTCGTTTGAACAAGGACAGTATAAAAAAAATTGCAGGATGTTTCTTGAACGGAACTCCTCCTTTAAGAATTATTGTCTCAAGCATCGGTACAAAAATATTCATGATTTTGCTATTAGTGACTGGTACGGAAGCCCTGAAGGGTCAAGTATCTGTTTTTTTTTATTGTTTACTCCGAAACAGAATGTTTGTTACGGAACTGACACGTATTGGTTCATTGATCGTTCCGGAACAAGCAACGTTTAAAGGCTTGTTCCGGAACAAACAATTTTTTATTGTTTGTCTGTTGCGGAACTGACAATTTTATATTCATTGTCTGTTCCGGAAGAAGCTGTATTTGTTTTGGAACAGACAGTGTTTAATAAGTAAATTGCCTGTTCCGGAACTGACATTTTTCTTTGATTGTCTGTTCCGGAACTGACAATTAGAAATTCATTGTCTGTTCCGGAACAAGCAGTGTTTGTTCAGGAACTGACAGCGTTTTATAAGTAAATTACCTGTTCCGGAACAAACAATAATAAAAAACATAGATACTTCAGGGTTTTCTTAGGCTGCTATTAGCTGAAACCTGACCTACTTCTGTAGTTTAGACCTCTGAATCCGAATCTGAAGTCGAAAGTTTGAAAAAATAAAATTCAAAATGGTGGATTCATTTCATTTTTAAAAACTTAACTTTTGGCGCCATATTTTTTTTTTTTTTTTTTTTCTTTTTGGAGTTGTTCAATTTTGACTTAAAAATTTGAAATCTCCGACATCGGAATCTTTTACAAACCTCTTTTTCTTTCTTCAAAAAAACAAAAAAAAAAAAAAATTGTGCGACATTTTGTATTACGTGTGCGTGATGATGGTTGCCTACACTGGAAATCGGTAGAGGGCAGTCTCCACTTAATAACGTTCGCCGCATTCGCGTTATCCGCCTTCGCGATTGACGTATTCGCACCGAAAGTTTTTTTGATCTTTCGCCTATGATTTTTTTGATTATCTTCTGCTTTTTTTTTGTTTACAAACATTAAAAATGGCGATTTGCAAGATGTTTTTACGGATTTAGAAAGAAAAGTTTTAATTTGGGCATGGGGAAGATACTAAATCTCTTCCAAAATAAATCCTGGATCAACCAGACTGTTAAAACTATTTTTCATTCCTCATATATGTAATGAACTACTTTCGAAGGCAGTGACTACGAACGAAAGTTGGCAATTACAGAACGACTCAAAAACAATGCTTCTGCGCATGCGCGTCATTACGCTCGCGCGTGTAATGTAACATTTCAATCCTGGTCGCCATCTTGACAATTTTTTTTTTCTTTTCCCAGTTAATTTCGTCAACATTCTTAATATATTTTTCTTCGAAATCAACTAAAATACAAACTAATCATTTAAAATAAGGGTTTTATTCTAAAATTAACGAAAAAAAAAGCAAGTTACAGCAAAGGTTAACACTGTTCGATACTTTTCAATCCCATGGCCGCCATTACTTCATTTCAAAATGGCCGCCATATTAATAACACAAACGATGTTTTTAGTTTATTTTTAACATTTTTTTTGTGAATTTGCGTATTCGGAATAAAAAATATCTTACAGCACTGCGACAGACGAGACTCATTTCACGCCTCGACCTTTTTACAGCGCCGAGGCGAAGCCGAGGCGCTGTAACCGGTCTCGGCGTGAAATTCGTCTCTTTCTGTCGCAGTACCGTAATAAACTATTTTTATGAAAATGAAATTTATTAATGATTTCTTGTTTTACAACAACGTATAAACAAAACTTATTTCTTTTGATCGTCTTTTTGTTCTTTTGTTTTATTTTCAAATTTAAACTGTTCGATTGTTCTTAACACAGACTTGTATACTTAATGGAATTTACGGTATTTTTTATATGCCAAAAATGTTTACGGGAGTAAAATCTGCAAAGTACTTCCGGTGTGATTACGGTAATCGCGAAGGCGGACAACGCGAGTGCAGTGAATGTTATCAAGTGGAGACTGCCCTTAGGCGCTCAAAATAAGATTCTGTCACGAAAAATTTTTATTCCTCTTTTTTTATTTTCTTAACCAGATATTTATATTCTCTTCCTTGAACAATGGATCGTTCTCAAATATCCCCAACAGATTTCCTAATGGCCACCCGTCACATGTGAATGATTTCCTTTTAATGAAATGTCGATAATTTTTCGGTGCTAAAATAGTTTTTAATATCCTAAACGCAGACATTTTGAATAACCGGTTTTTATTTACAATAAACAAAAAATTGTTGGGATATCGATTCTGTACCAACGCAGTACGATATTTCGAACTTCTCATAGAAAAGATAGCAGATGACAATTTTTTTTGCTAGGGCTAGTCAGGCTGGAGAGCCTAAAAGGAGGAGGATATTTTATTTCTAAACCAGATCGAGTCCTTTCTAACTTAAATCTTTCAAAATTGTATACGACTGCAAAGTACCCACGGTAAATTTAATTTACAGGGAAAATCGCAGTTGGTGAAACTTGTAAATAAGTTTTGCGGTTTAAAGGAAAAGCGTCAGTCCTCCTTTTAAGCTATGCTCTCTCCCGAGATGAGATTCTATCAGTCATAAATATTCTTTCCTTGTTAAGAGAAAACAATAAAAAAAAAAGAAAATAAATTTTTAAGGCGTGTGAAAAAGGAAGGAGTTAAAAAAGCATCAACACCATTCCCGTTTTTAAAAATTAAGTCGGATAATTAAAAAATCCGCAGTTGCTGCTCTGTTTAAAGTAAAAACTTTAATTAAACGTAATTTACGAAAGCGAAGTCGAAAAACTGATTTTTCAAAATCAAAAATTTAATTTCGGAAAGGAGAAGAATGCGAAAAATATTAGTCAGCTGATATTTGAAAATTACGGGAAAGCAGGTCCGGTTTGGTTAGAGGGATGAAGGCTTGTGGGGCTGGTGTTTGAATCGGAGTATTAGAAGAAAAAAGAGTTTTTTAGGAAAAGGATCGTCCGTAAAATACGTAAGCATGACCTTGGTCAGTTTAACCCCCCCCCCCCTTCGTAAGCAAAATTAGGCTTCCGCTTATGGAGATTTAAAATTCGCGTAAGATTTTGAGCGATCCCCTCCTCCCTAAATTGTTTACGCAATTTATGGATGGCCCCAAGCAGACTATTTGTAGATAAAATTGTAGAAGAAAAAACACTGCAAGTAAATAAAGGGAAATAGAAGTTTTAATGGCCGCAATTTGAAGGGAAACTTAAAAGCCAGTGGTGAGTTAAATTTAAAAGGTGGGGGTCATTAAAGCTTTCCCTACTGAAGTCGTAAGTCCGGCCATTATGTTAAAAAACTTTGGTATAAGTCTTGTAATTTTGTTATAAGTTTTTTTGGGGAGCCTAACCCTCTTTTTCTAGGAAGTCTTGTTTAACAGTAATTTGTTTATCAAGACGTTTGAGTATAAGTAATGAGTATGAGCTATGAGTTATAAATATAAGCTATGGGTATGAGCTGAGTATGAGTTATAAGTTATAAGTTATAAGTTATAAGTATGAGTATGAGCAATTAGTATGAGCTATGAGTTATGAGGTATAAGAATAAGCTGTAAGTAGGAGTTTTGAAAATAGGAATGGGTATGAGTATGGATCCACACCCATACTCATACCAATTCCTATTCTCCTTGGTATGGTGTGCCTAACGATGAAAATGGGAATGGGAGGTGGGCTCTCACGAAAATCAACCGTCAAAAAGCATTCAGGACCCCTTTTTGCCAACGTCTTATTCTGGGATCGAAATCAGAACTATTATTACAGCAGCGAAAATTTATTTATGTTCTTTCTCATCCGAAACGCCAAACCAAAACATCCCGTACACTAATTTCACGTTTAAAGTCAAGTCAAATTAAAAACTCTTCCATCAACACGAAAAACCTACAAATTATTTTACGAAACCCATATAAAAAGCCAACGCTATAAAAACTTCCAGATTTATATATACGAAAGAAAAAAAAAAAAAAGTCACCAACAGAAAATTCATTGACAGTATTGTGATTATTTTCGTCCCTTTACATCACTTTAAATTTAACTGCAATAAAAACGACAGGGAAAAAGAGAGAAGGAGGAAAAAAAACCGCGTTATAAATTGTTTCAACATGCAGCTGTCAAAATTCATTGAGCAACATCATAAATTCACATAGATCACTTTTACACGAAATTCCAGAGGAGAAAAAAAAAAAAAAAAAAAAAAAAACATGAGTTAGTGCCTTGTAAAAAGAGGTCTAGAGGGTCGAATCGACTAAAATAAAAACACCAAATTACTGGCAGAAACATGTCAAAAGCAGTGTTTACCTTATGTAAAAGCTGCTAATGAGTCCTGACTACGAAAGTCAATTAACGAAAAACTTAGGGAGGTACCTTATTGTTTTTAATTTCGATATTCTGTTTTTAGACTTCCAGTTTAAATATTTTTTTTTCTCTCTTGGATCTTAGGCTTTGAACGGTAAAAAATCCTTTGATGCCGAGAAAAAAATTAATTTTTTTTTTTTTTTTTTTTTTTTTTTTTTTTTTTTTTTGTTGCCATATGCACTTTTATCATAACCCCCACAACCAAGTATTCTTTGTATTCGGTCTGTGAGCCATCATTTTCCATATGTTGAAATTTTTTAAAACTTAATAAATCTTAACGATTTGTCTCTTCAGACATCCTCGCACTGCATAATTAATGGTTCTTTTATTTGTATTTATTTTGTTGTTACCTCTCTTCTTTCCCGTTTATGACGAGTTTATTTATTTGTCAAGTTAATGTTTGTAAGGGGACGTGCCCACTGTTACCGGGTCATTACTTTTTAATAATTTAAAATAATTTTCTTTTTCATTTTTTTTTTTTAAATTTCGTCGATTCTTCAAAGAATATTTACTTACAGCCCGTACGTTCTTTCCTTCTGTCTGAAGAAGAAAAAAATTTTTTTGGTCGAATAAACGTGAGTAATGCGATCCGTTTCTTTTCTTCTTTTTAAAAGGGGAAAGGGAAGGACCCGTATCCACCCCGCTAATTGTCTTGGGAACGACACACACACACACTCGGATCCACACACAAGTGGCATCCCTTAAAAACCGTGCAACATCATTTAGTTTCAAATTATTTTAAAATATTTTAAAGCTTCTGGAATGTGTCAATGCGAAAACGGTTTAATTGATGCCAGGATCGTCTCCCTGGGGAAGAAATTAATTTTTTTTTTTTTTTTTTTTTTTTTTTTTTTGTTGCCATATGCACTTTTATCATAACCCCCACAACCAAGTATTCTTTGTATTCGGTCTGTGAGCCATCATTTTCCATATGTTGAAATTTTTTAAAACTTAATAAATCTTAACGATTTGTCTCTTCAGACATCCTCGCACTGCATAATTAATGGTTCTTTTATTTGTATTTATTTTGTTGTTACCTCTCTTCTTTCCCGTTTATGACGAGTTTATTTATTTGTCAAGTTAATGTTTGTAAGGGGACGTGCCCACTGTTACCGGGTCATTACTTTTTAATAATTTAAAATAATTTTCTTTTTCATTTTTTTTTTTTTAAATTTCGTCGATTCTTCAAAGAATATTTACTTACAGCCCGTACGTTCTTTCCTTCTGTCTGAAGAAGAAAAAAATTTTTTTGGTCGAATAAACGTGAGTAATGCGATCCGTTTCTTTTCTTCTTTTTAAAAGGGGAAAGGGAAGGACCCGTATCCACCCCGCTAATTGTCTTGGGAACGACACACACACACACTCGGATCCACACACAAGTGGCATCCCTTAAAAACCGTGCAACATCATTTAGTTTCAAATTATTTTAAAATATTTTAAAGCTTCTGGAATGTGTCAGTGCGAAAACGGTTTAATTGATGCCAGGATCGTCTCCCTGGGGAAGAAATTAATTTTTTTTTGTTTTTTGGGTAGGAAAAGGAGGAGCGATTATTCAAAACGTAATTTTTTTACAATTTAGGAAATTCGGTCATGTCGCAAATGATCCAAAAAAAAGTTGGGTATTTTCCAGTGTAGTGAACTTGCAAATTGCAATATTTGCGTTCCCGACCATTTTTCCTAATCTGTTTTTCCTAAAAAAAAAATTAAATTCCTAATCCATTTTTCCTAAAAATTTTGGTTCCTAAAATTTTTTTCCTAACCATTTTTTTTTTTTCTCTCCATAATTTTGAATTTTTTTTTTGTTTGACTCATGCAATAGAATTTCTTAAGGTCAATATTTTTCCTAATTTCTTAAACGCCTAGAGGGATTTTAGGAAATTTTATTTTAGCGATTTTAGCCCAAGAAAAAGTGCATTATAAAATTTTATAACTCTATAACGTTTTGGCCGATTATAAAATTTGATAACTATTTATGAATTTTTATAATTAAAATTGTTATCTGAGCAATATATTAATTTTATGCTTATATTGCACTATATTTAGTATATGGGGGTTTTAGGCTCTTTTCTAAACATTTTTCATCAGAAAAAAAAGGGAGGGGGGATTACAATTTTTTGGAATAGAACCCGAGCCTTGTGGTCGACTTAACAGCCGCCTTTATCCACTACACCACTTTTCAACTGACTTTTAAATATGGCGTTGCCAGTTATTTTCACTTACAATATTTTTAAGTAATACAATATTTGTAGTACTTGTACAATATTTTTCAGATTTTTCCGACTTTTCGGTTTATTTCTTGTATTTTTAATTTGACAAAGGCTCAAAAATAAAGAAAAACAGAAATTGAAAAATTCGGAAAGCGTTAGAAGAAAATAAAAAAACTTGAAAAAAACTGAAAATAATTTTTGTTATAAAATTCTATAACGAATTATAAATAGATGTCTTATTCGGCGGGCTAAAAAATTTTATAACGAAGTTTAAGTTTTTAATAACTTAATTTTATAACACATTTTTGTTTGGGAAAAAATTTTATTTTAGGGATTTTAAGAAATTTTATTTTAGGAACCAAAAAATTTTAGAAAAATTGAAAATTAGGTAAAAAAAAATTTAGGAAAACAATTTTAGGAGCCAAATTTTTTTCCCTTTATGGATCAGACGCTCTTAAAAAAAATTGGTAGGGAGGGTGAACTTTTCTTACTACCCAGTTTTTCTTAAAACTTCTTTTTTTTAGAGATTTTTTCTTGGGGGGGATAATACTTTTTCCATACATACTTCTCACCGTCAACTTCAACTTCAACTGTGTCCGCATCATCCTCCTCTTTTTATCAAGGATAAATAGAATTAAAAAAGTATAATTCTGTCTTAAACGGAATACCGTACTTTATATCCGCTATAAAAGCGCAAAAAAAAGCCTTATATTGCATTCCTTTTGTATATGGTCCGGAAAACGATATCGTTTGTCGTGACAAACCCTAGTTAATTCCAGAAAATAAGAGAAAAAACAAGATACCTGTTAAAAAAAAAAAAAAAAACCATAAGCTCAACTAAAGAAAAAAAACTGCCGGCACCTAAAGCAATTGGGGGAGAGTTTTTTTTTATGTTATTACATCATCATTTGACATTTGAATTTCACTTTGATGCTCCCCGAATGCTATGCCATGCGATTCACTCAGAAACTTAAGATCAAAGCATTAACTTTCTTCTTTCTTTTTTTTTTTTTGCTCCTTTGTACATTCTAAGTAGCTTTTTAGAGCCAATTCAACGAATTTTTTAAGGGGAAACAAAAAAAAAAAAAAAAAAAAAAAAAAATTAGACCATCTGCCTGTTTTCCCATGTAAAGCCTTTTGCGTTAAAGCGGTCTAAGTTTTTTTTTTCCAGATTTCCAGATTTTTTTTCCAGAATTTTATTTTTAACAAGAAAAAGAATAAGAGCATTTGTCTTCTTTCTGTTGGATTCGAAAATTCTTTTCGATTAACCCGTTAAAAAAAAAAGAATCAAGGGAAAGGATTGTCGTTTAAAGCTCATTTTCGTCTTTTGTTTGAAATGAATTATTTACAGAGGAAAGCTTGAAAAAGAACTTCATTCTTCTTAATTACCTTTTTTGAGTTCTCACGTTTTAAAACTTCCGTTAGTATCAAGTCGAAATCTCTTTTTAAAATGAAGCGTTTCGATTTTTTTTTTAAGCTCTCTCTCTCTCTCTCAAATTCATCAGAGGTAAAAATGACTGATGTAGTCAACTGGGTTGTTTTTGAAATCTTTTGAAGACGACAGATTTTTAATCTCTTTTTAGTAACGAAACAAACTTTTTGATCTGGCAAATCATTAAAAGGCACGTTTGCATTTATATTAGTTATAATTATAATTACACGCGACAAGTTTTCTTTTTGCAGTTTCGATTTTAATCAAAATTTTTGAATTAAATGGAAAATAGTAAAGCAAATGTGAAAAATTTTTATTCGTTTTACTGGTCTGAAGCTGGACCACTTCAATGCTGTTGAGAAGAAATATGCAAGGCGCTGTATTCATTTTATTTTCTTTATGTTGCAGGGTATTCGCCATGGAGGTCGCTGTGAGCAAAGACAGATACCAGAGTCATTTTGAGTAAAGAAGCTCTTTTGAATCGAGCTTGGATGAATGGAAATAAGGTGAGAATACATTTTCGTAAATAAAAGGAATATAATTAACTGAGTAGTCTAGACGTAGAATAATTATTCTACTCGTAGAACTTTTCAAACTAAAAAACCGTTAAAAATTCTGTGCTGCAGTTACAAAATATTTAAAAAAAAATTAAAATTAAAATTCCGTCCCGGAGAGTAAATTCGAAAAAATTGGCCTCCGTCGCTAAAGGATTAATATGTTACTCTTTATAAGTTTTATTTTACTCTTAGTACAGTTTTGCTTAATTATTAATTTTCACTTTCCGCTGATTCCAATGGCAACGCAAAAAAAAAAAAAAAAAAAAAAAAAAAAATCTTTATGCGAACAAAAAAATACACAATCTCGTGTACTTAAAATGAAGGATAGGAACACATCAGGACTGATAAAACATCTAAAAAATCATCATTCAAATCAATATTTTGAACTATATCCGGAGAAAAAAAATGCGAGATTGCGAGGCGAGACGCGATACTTTGCGAGACAAGACGAGACCGATACTATAGTTTTGCGAGATTAAGCGAGACCGATACTTGAATTTTTTCTCGCACTGCGAGACGAGACCGAGACTAAGATAAATCTCGTCTCGTCTCGCGTCTCGTGAATCCCTACTATTCTGACCAATCAACAATCAACCGGCCCTATTTTTACAGATCTAGAACTGTAAGTTAATGCAACCTTTTAAACCAACATTTTTTTTTTTTTTTTTTTTTTGGCTATTTTTAAGCGGAAAAACGGCCTTTAAGTCGAAAGAAAACCGTAAAAAATATTTATGAGCCAATAATAAGGAAAAAAAATACATCATACTCTTATTCTGCGCGTGGTTATTATAAACGACAATTGAAATTCCCCCCAAGTAATTTATTCAAGTAATTTATTGGAGTTTGCTAATTTCTACGATTCGGAATTTGAAGAAAAACAAAAGGAAACCAATCTTGATGATGAATCATGGCAGCAACGAAACAAAAAGAAACAAATGAATTATTATATTTGAATGAAATCCACATCGGAACACGATATTCGGTATTGTACGTGAGTTGTTTTATCAAAGAAGAAGAATGGGTTTTTATGAAAAAGTTGGCCGACCATATGGAACCTAGTAAGGCGCTATCCGACGGTTCAAGGCGCCGTGAGAGGAAACTCGTGTAGGCATTTCGGCGCCGGATCGACTCCCCCGAAAACATCCTAACAAAACCTCGTCCTTTCATGCGGAATTTGAATGAAGACTCGCACTTTTAACGATTCCGCAGGCTTCTTTTCGTGCAATTTAAGATGATCCAATTTTTGAAAGATGAACCAAAAGACAAGGATTTATGGTTGTGTACGCGAAATCCGTATGACGAATTGGATGAAGGGTGCATCAACGAAATTCGGGTAAAAACTTTTTCCTTTTTCCTTCGAAAACAAAATTATAATAATAAAGAGGAAATAAATCTCGATGTCAAGGGAAGAAAGACAAGTCTCTGCCGTTGATAACGATCCCGAGATTATTTATTCCTGCCGATGTTTGGACTGTCATCATCATCATTAGTCCCTCGGTTAGAGGATTTGCTTCCAAAATTACTCGGCTTCGGGAATTTACTTTTTTTTTTTTTTTTTTTTTTTTACCCTCACTCTCGTCTCTCTTTACGTCGGGAGAGGAAATTTCTAATATTTTTTGAATATTTCCCTGATGTAATTGATGGATCGGGAAATGAGGAAAACTTGTTTTGGGCGTTGACTTCCCGGTTTTCAAAAAAAAAAAAAAAAAAAAACAGTTTTCTCTTTATAATCCATTAACCTTCATGTGGTCTCACTCTTTCGTCTGCCAGCTTTTTATCGGTTTTCATCGGAGTTTCGAAAAAAAATAAGGATCGTAAGTTTTTTTTTTTTTTTTGGGAAAAAGTGAGGCTAAGGAAACGTTCATTTAACAAGATTCCGGCGAATACGGAATTTTAACTATGGCGTTTTTTCAAGCTCTACGCGGAAGCAGTTATTTTATTAGGCGACAACACGGAGGTCAAGACATTTACACTCACAAGAGAGAGAAAAAGTATTTCACATTTTGCCTAATTTTTCTGATATCAGGCCAAATGTGCTAAACTGATTATGATCTCACAGTGGTCGCTAATCAAGAGAAAAGAGGACATAATTCCCATCTCCAGCTTAAATAAAAGCTGTAAAAAGATCTGGACGTCAAAAACTTTGGTTTTCAGTGTAGCTTAAAATCACTTGCCCTTATTGAAAAATTCAAAATGGCGGATGAAATGTCGAATTTTGCGTTTCATTTCATAAAACTGTATATCTAGGGGCTTCGGGTAGCTGGATACCAATCTGACATCAGTTTCTTCAAATTCAAGATGACGAAGTTAATATGGAGACTTTTATCCGCACTTGCTGAAGTTTACGGATGCTCCTAAAAATAAAGGTATAGGGGTTTTTGAGGTCGCTGATTCGGAATCCGTCAGCGTTTTTTTCGAATTCATACGCAAAACCTAGTAGGGCAAAACACCGCTCAAAATGGCTTAAAACTTTAAAATTTGAAAAAAAAAAAAAGCTCTGACGGATTCCAAATCCGTGACCTCGAAAACCCCTATATACTAATTTTTGAGAACATTGGTAAATTTCAGCAAGTGCGGATAAAAGTCGCCATATTAACTTCGCCATCTTAAATTTGAAGAAACTGATATCACATTCGTATTCAGATACCCCAAAAAACCCCTAGATAAACAGTTTTAGAAAAATCAACAAAAAATTGGAAATTTTATCTGCCATATTAGATCCGCCATTTTGAATTTTTTAAATATGAGCAAGCGATTTTAAACCACAGCTTTTGAGGCCCAGATCCTTTTTATAGCTTTCACCTACGTCTGAGATGGGAATTATGTCCGCTTTTCTCTTGACCAGCGACCACTGTGCGATCTGTAAAAACAAAAAGTTCATTATGATCATCAAAAAAAAAAGTTGGACAGTGTAACGATTGTGTATTTTTGGTCCATTAAAAAATTTTAACTTTTTTTTTTCTGGAACCCATTTTATTTTTCTTCAATTTGGGATCCACCCCCTTTTTAAAATTTTTAAACCAATTAAGACTAGAGGAACCAATGTCAGTTCAATTTGCGAATTATTTAATTTAATTTTACATAAGTTAAGAACGCGACAATAATTCAAGTAAAAATAATCGATTTTTACTTTCTCTTTCAATCGATCTCATTGATTTTCATATGAAACTTAAACTTTGTTTTAAAATTCGATCTCGCGTAAGCTAAATATCTAAATATCCATTTTAGGATTTTATGAACTTACTAGAAGCATCTAGAATTTTTCTTAATTTTTTTTTATTTGACAATTTCCGCTTTTAATTACAAACTTTTTTTTTATTCTTTTCTTCATTGTTAATTAGGTTAATCCGTTAATTGACCTATAAATTAATTAACGGATTAACCCCAAACAAGAAGGAAACGTCCAAGTTGATTTTCAGTCCCTTCTGGCTTAAATTTTAGAAATCAAAACGGGACTAGATTTTCATCTCGGAGAAAAAATTAAACGCGGAAGAATAATTTTTCATTATCCTCAGGTTTGACAGGAAACTGACTAGGTCATTAGATCGTTTTCCACAGAACCGATAACAAGTTAAAATCTTTGAAGACTGTGATACTTTCGTTTTACATGTGATTAATTTGTAAGAATGTTATAATCGTCTGAGTTTATTTTTCCAACTAGTTGTCTTTTTAAATATTTTTTTTTTATTAATAAAAAATCGAAAGAAGACAAAAATGTTAAAATTCAGAAAATTGATTTAGTGGAAAACGACGCCATCGATGTGATTGTTTAATTCTTTTTCGCCACAAGGAAAACTTGTAAGTTGATTCATATATTCTTTTATTTCAATCTGGATATCTTGTTAATTAGTTTATTGTTTTATTTCGTTGCGATTTTCTTTTTTTTTTCGAGTTTGATTTCGTTCCACTTTGTGGAATTCGATTTTCGTTGCTTTTATTTATTCTTTTTTTTTTTTTTGATCAACCGGAGAAAAAAATTTATTGATGTTTTCCCAACTCGGGCACATTTTTTTTTTTTTTTATTCGCCAAATTTTTTTTTTTGTTAATTTGTAAATGGCGAATGAGAAAAGAAAAGTAGTTTTCTTCATTGTATTAATTTTTTGTTTTGTAAAATCGTTTCATTTAGCTGGTTGATTCCAACACGAGGAAAATCCGACATGTTTGGACATTGCTGATGCCTGTTAAAACCTACGAGATAGATGACCATTTTTCGCGCTCCTGTGCTTTGTGGAAATTTCAAGGAAATTCGGTTTACCGTCTACGATTGGTTTTAGTTTCGGTGTGAAAGCTTTGGATTATATCGAGAGCATTTTTGGATCATGTCGAGAACGGTTTTGGATTACCTCGCATCATGATGTTTGGTTAAGGACGAACCATTTGGACAATCAGCTTTATTTGGATCCATTTCCATGGTCTAATCATCGAACAAATGTAAAGTTGGTAAAACCCGTAAGTTTTTCTCCCGGTTTTATTTTCTCGGTAAAATATCGGTTTAATTAAAAAGCGAAAAGAGAATAAATGAATCGACCTCGATTGAATCTCATAGGATTTTTGATCTTTTATGAATTTTAGAATTTTAAAAAGAAATCTGTTTAAAATTGAATCAGAAACGATTAAATTCAAGTTATTTTAAAATCGTTATAATATATATGTACATTTTTCTCGTTGAATATCGCAGGATGGAAATTTGTTGTAAATAGTCAGTTTTCTAGTCAAGTGGCTGTTACTCTAGTCTAAATTGGTTTTGTCGTGTTTCGACTTGTTGGTTTCTTTTTGATTAAGGAAATAATTTTTTGGTATTGAATATGTGATACTTAGTCTCTATATTTTTTTTTTATTTTTTAATATTATTAATTCTCTTTTTTATATTTTCGGATCGTTCTGAATTTTGCTTAATAAATTGTCGAATTTATTGTTATTGTGCTTTATTCTTTTCTTTCTTTGGATTTCGAACAAAAGTTTAGAAAAGGTCGACGCTTGATCTCACCCCCTACTGCTCTACCGTCTTTTTGGATATTTTTTGGTTATATTTTTGATTAGAATTGCCGGCTCCGTTACGGTTGTTGTTGTTATGACCGAAACGACACCAGCGTTACAAATTGGCGCCCGACACGTGGAGCTTTTCTAAACTTTTATTCGTTTGGTTTGATTGATTTTATTTTCTTGCTTTTTGGTTTTGGTTTTGTTCTTATTTACTAATTTTATTTTCATTTCAATTTAACACTTTTTGTATTTTGATTTGTTGCAATTAGGTAACATTTGAGTCGAATTTGGTTATAGTCTTTCTTTTGGTTATTGATTATTAATAATGGTACTGCAACACATTACTGCGATTTTAGATAGAAGACAGATTATTGATACTTTACTTGAAATAGATCCGAATTATGTCATAGAGGAAAGAACGTTATTGAAGCAATTGAGAGCAGAGCTTATTGATATTTGTAGAAATGACGTAAGAGCTGACTCTATTCTTCGAAAACGGGTAGCATCATTGATTTTAGGTTATGCAGAAGATCCTCAACAGGCGACGGAACAGGATGTGTTGGATAAATTTTCGAACTTGAGAAGCCCAGGAGCGGGAGAAAATTTGGATTTTGACATTCAAGCGACATTCCCGGGCTTCAATGTCCAAAATCTCATTAGGAACTATGAGGAAATTATGGGGGGATACGGCCAACAGCAACAACAACCGCATACTAGTAATCAGGTTGGGACAGGAGCTGCTCAGCAAAGCAATCCAAGTTTCCAGCTGTATCCACCTCAGTCGAACACAGGTTTTGGATTGTCTGGACTTGTTTCTGCCACGCCACCATCATTCAACATGGATGACATTCTCAAATTGATTGATCGTTTAGGGGATAAGTTTATGTCGTGTGGAAAAACCGGTAATTCTGGGAAGTCGCGTACGTTAAACTTCATTAAAGAATGCGGAAGAAGAAAAATCGCTTTTTCCGGGGCAACGAATGAAAGGGTCATTTTGTTCATTGAAAAGGTCGATGAAGTGGTGAAGATTATTCAGCCAACGGATTCTGAGATCTTAGCCAGTTTTTCACAGCTCTTGAAGGATTCTGCGTTGATACACTACAAGATGCACGAAAAGAACTTCGTCACTTGGGCTGATTTGAAGAAACATCTTCTCCAGGTGTATGCGGCCACAAACGAGGAATCCCAAGCATTCGCCAAGATGGTCCAGCGGACTCAACTTCCGGCCGAGTCCATTGACACTTACGTCGCGGTCATCTACAATCTGAATAAATATTTAACGACACCGCTTGACGATAACCACTTATTTGGGCTTATTTTAGGAAATTTACATCCCGAGTATCAGAAGGCTATTAACGATAAGCTGATTTTCACCGTTAACGATTTACTACTCCATGGACGTAAACACGAAAAACTTGTTTCGAAAATGGCAGGATATCGGCCACCACCCAATTCACTGTCTTCGAATGAGATTTATGGACTTCAGTATCCTTCGAGCCGCATAGTTCCAAATTTTAAATCGGCACCGTATGTTTCGAATTCTAATACAACGACATGCCGGACGTCCGAGATCAACGTTAATGAAGTTGAAATCACTCAAGGGGAGCAAGAAGAAGAAAATGCTACGTATGCATGCGCCCTCAAATATGGTCAACCTAAGCAGACGTCGACGACGACGAAACAAGCGAATCCTGCACCGAAAACGATAATTTCTCGAACCGCTAGTTTATCCAACGATTTGACATGCTTTAATTGTAATGAGAAAGGTCATGTAGTGAAAGACTGCACTAAGGAGCTTGTTAAAAAATGCTACAATTGTTTTAAATTAGGATTTACTAAGTTTACATGTCCGACTTGTAAACCAACTCAACCTGCAGTTGCATCCAGTGAAGTCAGGGAAAAATCTGACTCGGAAAACTGAAAAAGGGATCACGGGATTCAGGTCGGGTTCCCTCAACATTTAAAACCCTGAAGAAACAACAAAAATCGTTACCGCAAACATTCATCAACCCGAATAGGTTTGAAGCATTATCGCAACTAATAGAAAATGATTTTATTTCAGACGATGAACCGGAACCGATCCAGACGAAACCCACGAATTCGAAAAAGATTCGTATTTTAAAACGTAAACCCAAGGAACCTGTTGAAATTAGTTTCGTTGAAACCGGATTGGAAACCAAAAAGGAAACCGACATGGAAGATGTACAAGTTGCGTTTGCCAGGTTTAAAGAAGAGGATTCGGAAGACTCGTATGATTATTACCAATTAACAGCGTTAAAATCGGACTTCAGTCACCAGAGGTATTCCGTGGATGTCAAAGCTGGAGGAATTCCGACCAATGGACTTTTAGACCTTGGAAGTTCGCACACTATTACAGGAACGGAGATGATACCAGAACTTGAAAAGAAGAAGTTAAAATATCTTCCGTATAAGGAGAAACGAAAATGCAAGTTAGCCGACGGGACAAAAGGAACGTTGGAAGGACACATCGTAATGCCGATCAACATAGGCAGCAAAGGAGCTGTCATGGATGTCCAGGTGATGTCAGGAATTTCACACCCGATCATCCTTGGAGTCGACTTTTGTAGAGCCACAAAAATGACGATCAATTGCGGATCCGACAGAATTTTCGTGCAAGATGCCCAAGGGAAGGAGGAAGTACCAGTCGTCTATTGCAACAGTTTTGAGGCTGAGAAAGTCAATGAGGATCTTCCAACCAAGTGCGATGTGACGGATGAGCAACAGAAGGCTTTTGACGAGTTACTGGATGGTTACAAAGAAAAATTCAAAGATTCACCGGGAAGGACCAATGTCATCAAACACAAAATTCATCTGCTTCCTGGGACCGTGCCAATAAAACAATCACCGTATCCCATGTCTCCAGCTATGGAAGAAATTATCCAGGAGGAAGTAAAGAAATTGTTCGATAAAGGTTTGATAAGAGAATCCAATTCGCCATGGTCTTCACCGACGGTTGTAGTGAAGAAAAAAACTGGAGGTTATCGCTTATGTATAGATTTTCGGAAATTGAATGGAGTTTCTGCAAAACAAGCTTATCCAGCGCCCCAAATCGAAAGCATTCTAAACAGGACGAAGGACGCATACTATATTAGTACGCTTGACCTCCTTTCAGGTTTTCACCAAATAGAATTGGAAGAGGAAAGCAAACCATTAACTGCTTTTTCAGTTCCTCGGAAAGGGTTATACGAGTACAATGTAATGCCATTTGGAATCTCAAATGCCCCTGGAAGTTTTCAACAATTGATGGATAGTGTGTTAAGACCCTTGATGGGAAGTTCAGTTTTTGTTTACATTGATGATATTATCATAATAGGAGGAACTTTTGAAGAACATAATGAGCATTTGAAGCAGGTATTTGATTTGTTGTTGAAAGCTGGTTTGGCTATTAATTGGGAAAAATCGGTATTTTTAAAACCTTATGTAAATTACTTAGGATTTATTGTTGGACAGGGGAAAATTTTAATTTCAGAAGAAAAAGTAAAACCGATTTTAGAGATGACACCACCCAAAAATGTAAAAGCTTTGCAATCTTTTCTTGGCACTTGTCAATGGTATAGAAGATTCATTCAAGATTTAAGTACGATCGCATCACCATTGTATGAATTAACTAGGAAAGGTCAAGAATGGAAGTGGGAGGAGAAACACACTGAAGCTTTTGAAGCGTTGAAAAAGGCGTTGATGAACCCACCGGTTTTACACGCTCCAGATTTTGATTATAGTTTTGAGTGTCACACCGATGCTTCAAATCTTGGGCTTGGAGCTGTTTTAGTACAAAAGGTTAACGGAGAAGAACGTGTCATAGCATATTTGAGTAGAACACTCACCGAAGCCGAAAAAGGTTATCAGACAACAGAGAAGGAGTGTTTAGCAGTAATCCACGCCTTAGACAAATGGAGGCCGTACCTGGAGGGCTACAAATTCAAGGTCATTACTGATCATTCAGCGTTGCAATGGCTGAGAAACTTCAAAAACCCTACTGGAAAGCTTGCAAGATGGGCGCTCAAATTAAGTCAATACAACATGGAAGTAATCCACCGGAAAGGGAAATATTTAGTTGTACCGGATATGTTAAGCCGATTACCCTACAATGACACAGAAGAAGTTCCTGAGGTAAAATGCTCAACCTTCACAATATCATCGGTACCAGATTTTTTGACCACAAAGGACGAATGGTATCTGGAACTACGAAAGCAAATCGAGACTAATCCAGCAGCCTATCCAACGTTTAAAATTATAAATGGTAAAATTTTTAAAATGTTCATCGACCCAATTACGAACATACCAGAGAGAAAACTGTTGGTCCCCACGGATTTTAGAAAAATGCTAATCGAACAATATCATTCCAAGATTTTTTCAGCTCACCTGGGACACCAAAAAGTATTGAAAAAACTGCAAAAACGCTATTATTGGAATAATATGTCGGTAGACGTTAAGGCGTTTGTTGCCGGATGCAGCAAATGTTCGAAGTTTAAATCGAATAATCAGACGCCCGCGGGGCTGATGAGAACGTATGTTAACATGTCCGCTCCAGGAACTTTGTATTCTGTGGATCTCGTGGGACCACTACCAATGACAAGGAAGAAAAATCGCTACATAGTGACTCTCCTCGACGTAAATACAAAATGGCTGACAGCTGTGCCTTTGAAAACAGCCACGGCACCCCAAGTCGTCGAAGTCCTGGAAAGGGATATAATTCCTATTTTTGGAGTACCAGAAAATTTTGTCGTTGACAACGGACAACAATTCGTCAGTAACTTGTTCAACGAGGCTTGCGAAGGATATAGGATCAAAGTAAACAATATTCCAAAATTCTTTCCAGCCGCCAACCAAGTTGAGAGGCATCATCGCACCTTAAAAACGGCGTTAGCTATTTTTGCTGAACAAGACCAACGAACATGGGACGACAACTTGAAGTATATTTTGTTCGCCTTGAGAACAGCACCGAGCGAGGCAACAGGATATTCGCCTGCATACCTTACGTTTGGCAGGGAACTTCGAAACCCATTTGACCTATTTACCGAAGACGAGGACACTGAGTTAAATCCGTTTGACCCGGAAAAATACGCTGACCTGATCGAGTATAAATTAGCTTTGGTTTATAAGGACGTTCTTGAGACTATGAAGAAAAACAGGACACGTCAAGCTGAACGCTATAATCAGCATAGGAATGACGTCACCTACAAAGTTGGAGACAAAGTCATGAGGAGAAATTTTCCAAAGTCCAACAAAGCTTTATATCAAACCGCGAAGTTTGCACCAAAATACATCGGACCTTTTACGATATCGAAAGTGTTATCGTCAACGCAGTATGAACTTACGGATGATAAAAATAAAAGAATTGGGACTTGGCATATTTCGCATTTCAAACCAGTTACAGTACCGTGAATTTTGAATTATTTTTTTTTTTTTTTTTTTTGAACTTTGATTTCGTTTTTGAAATTAGTTGAATTTTTCAATTTTGGCTTAGTAAGTGTTGTTAAATTTCGCTTTGAAATTGTTGGTATTAGAATTTTTTTTTTTTATTAGGAAATTTGAGTCAATTTTGCTTTTGAAATTGGTTAAATTTAGGTGCGGCTCGTCCGGGAGCTGTACGAATAACCCGGACTGGTAGATGTTGACCTACCAGGGTGTAAAAGGCAGCAAAACGGTCAACGATTGATGACGACATGGCTTCGGACTAGGCTTTTGATTTGTTTGGAAAGTATGCTTGGTTAAATAGAGTGGTTGGTTGTTTGTAAAAAATTTTTTTTTTATTCACTAGAAATTTGAGTAATCAACAAATTACTCCATTTTTTACTGAATTGAATGAATGATTGATCGGTTGTTTTCTTTTTGTTGTTAGCTTGAATGGAAAATTTGTTTTGGCCTGGTTTGTTCTTTGTTTAATTGTAATTTTTTTTTTATTTCAAGGGTCTGATTTCCCTCCTTTGGGAAATCATTTTATGACGTCTGTCGTCAAAAAATTTTCTTATAATGTTTTGTTAATTTTCTCATACAAATTAACTGGCGCTCATCATTTTTTGGCATTGGTTTTAGATTTTGTTTACCCGAATTTGAGAATTCTTTCTAATATCAATTCGCTCTTTAGCGATAATTTACCCGAATTTGACTTTGAATGAATTACTTCTAATAATAATTCGCCTTTTGGCGTTAATTTACTTTGATTTATTTGCTTAATTTTTTTTTTTTTTTTTTTTTTTTAATTCTTTTGTTTTGCTTTATTTGTGTGTTCTTTCTTTTTTTTTTCATATGCATGAAAAATTGGGACTAACAAGGGGTTAGAAACATTATTATGTTTATTGTACGCTTTATGATTATTTATTAATTTTTTTTTCCTCATTCTTAAAGTTTCACTTCAATACCAAGATTTGTTTATGTATTAATTTAATTTTTTTTTTTTTGAACTGCTCGTCATATGATTTTGTCCGTTAAAAATTTTGAGTCCTCCCGTCTCAAAATTTTTCCTTTTAACGGGGAAGGATGTAACGATTGTGTATTTTTGGTCCATTAAAAAATTTTAACTTTTTTTTTTCTGGAACCCATTTTATTTTTCTTCAATTTGGGATCCACCCCCTTTTTAAAATTTTTAAACCAATTAAGACTAGAGGAACCAATGTCAGTTCAATTTGCGAATTATTTAATTTAATTTTACATAAGTTAAGAACGCGACAATAATTCAAGTAAAAATAATCGATTTTTACTTTCTCTTTCAATCGATCTCATTGATTTTCATATGAAACTTAAACTTTGTTTTAAAATTCGATCTCGCGTAAGCTAAATATCTAAATATCCATTTTAGGATTTTATGAACTTACTAGAAGCATCTAGAATTTTTCTTAATTTTTTTTTATTTGACAATTTCCGCTTTTAATTACAAACTTTTTTTTTATTCTTTTCTTCATTGTTAATTAGGTTAATCCGTTAATTGACCTATAAATTAATTAACGGATTAACCCCAAACAAGAAGGAAACGTCCAAGTTGATTTTCAGTCCCTTCTGGCTTAAATTTTAGAAATCAAAACGGGACTAGATTTTCATCTCGGAGAAAAAATTAAACGCGGAAGAATAATTTTTCATTATCCTCAGGTTTGACAGGAAACTGACTAGGTCATTAGATCGTTTTCCACAGAACCGATAACAAGTTAAAATCTTTGAAGACTGTGATACTTTTGTTTTACATGTGATTAATTTGTAAGAATGTTATAATCGTCTGAGTTTATTTTTCCAACTAGTTGTCTTTTTAAATATTTTTTTTTTTATTAATAAAAAATCGAAAGAAGACAAAAATGTTAAAATTCAGAAAATTGATTTAGTGGAAAACGACGCCAACGATGTGATTGTTTAATTCTTTTTCGCCACAAGGAAAACTTGTAAGTTGATTCATATATTCTTTTATTTCAATCTGGATATCTTGTTAATTAGTTTATTGTTTTATTTCGTTACGATTTTTTTTTTTTTTCGAGTTTGATTTCGTTCCACTTTGTGGAATTCGATTTTCGTTGCTTTTATTTATTTATTTTTTTTTTTTTTGATCAACCGGAGAAAAAATTTATTGATGTTTTCCCAACTCGGGCACATTTTTTTTTTTTATTCGCCAATTTTTTTTTTTAATTTGTAAATGGCGAATGAGAAAAGAAAAGTAGTTTTCTTCATTGTATTAATTTTTTGTTTTGTAAAATCGTTTCATTTAGCTGGTTGATTCCAACACGAGGAAAATCCGACATGTTTGGACATTGCTGATGCCTGTTAAAACCTACGAGATAGATGGCCATTTTTCGCGCTCCTGTGCTTTGTGGAAATTTCAAGGAAATTCGGTTTACCGTCTACGATTGGTTTTAGTTTCGGTGTGAAAGCTTTGGATTATATCGAGAGCATTTTTGGATCATGTCGAGAACGGTTTTGGATTACCTCGCATCATGATGTTTGGTTAAGGACGAACCATTTGAACAATCAGCTTTATTTGGATCCATTTCCATGGTCTAATCATCGAACAAATGTAAAGTTGGTAAAACCCGTAAGTTTTTCTCCCGGTTTTATTTTCTCGGTAAAATATCGGTTTAATTAAAAAGCGAAAAGAGAATAAATGAATCGACCTCGATTGAATCTCATAGGATTTTTGATCTTTTATGAATTTTAGAATTTTAAAAAGAAATCTGTTTAAAATTGAATCAGAAACGATTAAATTCAAGTTATTTTAAAATCGTTATAATATATATGTACATTTTTCTCGTTGAATATCGCAGGATGGAAATTTGTTGTAAATAGTCAGTTTTCTAGTCAAGTGGCTGTTACTCTAGTCTAAATTGGTTTTGTCGTGTTTCGACTTGTTGGTTTCTTTTTGATTAAGGAAATAATTTTTTGGTATTGAATATGTGATACTTAGTCTCTATATTTTTTTTTTTTATTTTTTAATATTATTAATTCTCTTTTTTATATTTTCGGATCGTTCTGAATTTTGCTTAATAAATTGTCGAATTTATTGTTATTGTGCTTTATTCTTTTCTTTCTTTGGATTTCGAACAAAAGTTTAGAAAAGGTCGACGCTTGATCTCACCCCCTACTGCTCTACCGTCTTTTTGGATATTTTTTGGTTATATTTTTGATTAGAATTGCCGGCTCCGTTACGGTTGTTGTTGTTATGACCGAAACGACACCAGCGTTACAACAGCAAAACGTGGCTGCCTGAAAAAAGCCAGTACACAAAAATGCCATACATTTTTGGTTGTTGCCTCCAGAAAGTGACCCTAACTCTTGGCCGAAAATGTCAAAATTTGGTCCTAATTGACAAATTGAATTAGGGGTTCGTTTCAGGCTGAATCATTCATTTGAGGCTGAAACACCCGAAAAATTTTCGAAATCAAACTGCACATGAGTCTAAGTCCAAATTATATGCGGCACGCTAAAGCATGGATCTTTAAATTTTTTAATTTAAGCTCAGAAAACTATTTGTAAAAAAAAAAAAAAATCCCAAATAGACAGGGACAAAAGCTTTGAATCGAAAATGATTATGTGTACCTTTTATCGGATCATTAAAAAATTCATGGAATTTCTTATCGCTTTCCCCATGATTCTCTCGAGCAAAAAATGAAAAGGGAAAAAGAAAAATAGAGCTAGTTAGCGAATGGGATAAGGTTGAGGACCTCTCGTCTTCTTAAATTTCATCATCAATAATCAGTGAAAACAAAATTTTGTCGAATTTCCCAAAATGGAAAATTTACAAGAGCGATTGAAGATGTGAAACTTTAGAAAGGAGAACAGCTGACGAATCAACTCACGTTTCGAAAAATTACAAAGGCACTCGGATCGAGCTTTGGAAAGGTCTCAAAAGCCTTTTTTCCATTCGGGAGGAAAGCGTTTCCCTCCTTTAATGTATTCTAATCTGATGCCACGACACTTCATCTAAGGCAGACTGCAAGGAGAACACAAAAAACAATTCCCAGATATTTCGTTTCTGTTATTTTCTTTGTGTTTACATTTAAAATGCTTGGAAAAGGGGGGGGGAAACGAAGGAGGGGGCGATGGGGTGGGATGGGGAGGGGAGGAAGCTGGGAAGTGTTAGAATTCGATCAATGACAAGTTGTCTATATTGTGTCTCACTTAGTTTGTGCCATCGGGAAAAACTCCGGGATTTAGATTACCCAGACACCGCGGGGAAAACAATAAAAGCCACGGCATTTTATTTACTTGCGAGTTTTCTTGACGGCTCAACCGTGAAATTTCATCCAGAGGTGGGGTAAGTTAGAGGGTAACGGGGGTTGAGGAGGGAATCAGGATGCACGACCGATTTTCCCATAAGATCATAATGCACCGGAACCGAAATTTTCTATGTATTATCGTCGTCGTCGAGGAAAACAAAGATGCGAGGAAATATTTTAGAGAGCTATTAAAACCGTATGTATAGTCAAGTTTCTAAATCGAGAAATAAGTTTAAATTCCGAAACTATCCTTGGTATTTTGAATTATTAATTACAACTTGCGAGAGCGGGGGGGAGGGAGTTTCCTTTTACTCTTGAATTGTAAACCGTGACGTCACAACAAAATTCAATCCTCTGTGTCGATTAAGGTTATTATACAGCGAAATGTATATTATAAACTTTTGCAGATTGTTTTGAAAATTAGAATTTCGCTGAATTTCGAAAATCGCTGCGGTGGGGAAAAGGATTTCAGCCGGAATCCTTAAAAGGTTATCGAGGATTTGATAATACTAATTTCTTAAGTGATTGTGTTTTACGGGAAATATGTTGAGCCAAAGTCAAAGGCGAGATTTTTTTTTTTTTTTTTTTTTTTTTTAAACATAATTTTTAAGACAAAGTTTGTTGTTGGAAAAGAAAATTATTTGAATCAGGGATGTAGCTAGATTTTTAGGCGAAGCAGGAGGAACGACAAGCAGGTAGTTAAAAGAAGAGGCAATAACCTTTTCGATGTTTTCATAGATTAGGGTGGTTCGAAAATCAACTTTTTTGGAATTTCAAAACTCCTATATCGGGAAAAGTTTCTTTATAGGTAGAGTATCAACCCTGAATTTTTTCGGATTTTTTGAACGGCATCCTGAGGTGTCAAATCGGCCTTGAAATTTTCAAAAAGCTCATAAAAGGGCCGAAAATGAACCTTTTTTTTTTGCATAAAAGACCATCGATTCCTATCGGAAATTTCGCGTAGATTACGAATTTGAATTCGTAAATTAGTTTTGGTGCACGGTTTTCGAGCCACAGACAAAATACCATAACCAGGTTTTTAGAGCTTTTAAACCCGGCCTGTAGCTGAAAAATGATACACCAAAACTAATTTTCGGCTTCAAATTCGTAATCTACACGAAATTTCCGATAGGAGTCGATGGTCTTTTATGCAAAAAAAAAAGGTTCATTTTCGGCCCTTTTATGAGCTTTTTGAAAATTTCAAGGCCGATTTGACACCTCAGGATGCCGTTCAAAAAATCTGAAAAAATTCGGGGTTGATACTCTACCTATAAAGAAACTTTTCCCGATATAGGAGTTTTGAAATTCCAAAAAAGTTGATTTTCGAACCACCCTATCATAGATGGATTAGTTGTTTCTTTTTCTTCACAAAAAATTTAAAATAAAGAAAAGAAAAGGCGAACGATTCTCAGGGTAATGACTTTAGGCAGAATAATTTTTTATTTTGTATTGTTTTCAGCCGCGATGATGCCAGTAATTAGTTTTCGTTAAAAATTTATATCCCTTGTTTAGCTTATCGGAGTTTTTAATGTCCATACTAATTCTGTTTAATTTGATATTATCTTATATAAAAATTGCTATTTTATACCTAGAAAAAGCCCAAGAGGTTGTCTTTACTAAAAATTGATTTTTTATGTAGAGCTAATGGAGATTGGTGAATACTGCTTTTGAGGTGTTTATTTTAAAAATAAACCGAATTTTTATTCGGGTACAGATAGAGATCCTAAAAGAGATTAGCCATACTTGTTATTCCAATTCTTCGATATTTTATTCCTGAAAATGATTGGTCCATTAAAAATTTTTTTGGAAAATTAAGAACGTAAATCGCGACCTCGGGATAAAAGGCTTGTATCTCGATAACTTTGAAATTTTACAGGAAAGCGGTTTTAAAATTGAACTTCGAGTCATTCTTTACCTTTTAAGTTTTTTTTAGTTTTTTTTTTACGGTTCCAACGACAATTTATCGCACTACATTGTGTATGACTTTGAAATTTAAAAAAAAATTATTGCCGACGTTATTAAAGAAGTCCCTAAAACGCGCCACCAAATTGAAGTCCTTTCGATTCAGAATAAAAAGCACGTATCATTTGCAACTTTTTTATTCTGAATTCAAGAGTGATTATTTCATTTACATGATTTTTATTCTGTAAACATTTTTAATTTTTTTTTCTGAATAATATTTGTAGAAATTTACGGCAGGGATAAAATTTTTAGTACATACGTTTAATTTTTCATTGTTTTCCTAGCTGGTAGTTTTCAGTAGCAGATCCAGGAAATGTTTTCGAGACAAAAGCCAGAAATATTTCTCTCGCATTTTTTTACTTTGTACAAAAAATGTAATATAAACCATGTATTTTACTGTGGCACACCCCTTTCTTTTCTTTACCCCCTCCCTTAAATTCTACTGGGGCGGGTTTACATTTTTTTCTGAGTATTGTTTTTTATTTTATGTGAAATGATAAAATTCCGCACAAAGGCTCGATTTTTTTACTTTAAGCATAAAAATATGTTGTCATGTAGCGGCTAAAATTTTCAAAGGGCAGGCCTGTAGCCAGCCTAAGAACCTTGGGGGGAGGGGCGGAGGGAAAATTTTGTAAGGGAACTCCAAATGATCCCTTTTAGCACGGAAGATGGGGTAAATACATTCGAACTCAGGAAATTTCATATTTTAATCTCATATAATCGTGAATAAAAGCAAAACAGTTTTGCCATCTTTTGAAAAATAAAATACCTAAAGTAAGTTATTAATTTATCTAAAATTTTAAAAATACAGCTTGTTCTTTCTTTATTTAATAAAAACAATAAAAATGAAGCTTTCAAAAAATTACTGAGGTCATAAAATACCAAAAAAAAGGGTTAATTAAAGTTTAGTGCTTTTTTATTCAAAGGTTGGCAACACCTGTTGATACGATCCGCGCGACTTGCAGTTTTTTTATCCTAAATTTATTTCACGAAACGTCGATTTACTTGTTTTTTATTTTTTAAGGCTTCAAAAATATTGAAAAAATCAAAATTTTGGAAATAGAACCTTAAAGAGCAATAAAAAATAAAGCGATTTATGAAAAAAAAACCACTTTTGAAAAAAAATCGAGATACAAGCCTTTTATCCCTAGGTCGCGAAATATAAACAGTCAGGAACCATTTTGTAAACTTAAAAAATTTAATATTTCAGACTGGAATTTATTTTTCGGATTTATCGAAAAACCGGAAATGGCTGTATGGCTAATCTCCATATTAACCTTTATTTTTTTTTCAGATTTTTTGGAGGCCGATATCTGCTGCCCCCAGAAGTCTAAATTTTTTCAAAGTCTTGAAAAAGCCAAAAAAATTAGAGTCATATTTTGGTGCGAAAGAGTTCATTTCCTATCGGAAATTTTTCGGAAAAACCAAAAATGAAAATCAATATTGAGCGCCTACCGATTTCGAGTACAGGCAACCTTCATGGCATGCATATAACACAAAATAAATCTATTTTTTTTTTTTTTTTTTTTTTTTTTTTTTTTTTTTTTTTTTTTCCGTAAAATAGTTGAGAAAAAAAAGGTCTTCGTGTGTTTTCGATGTCGTAGATTTCAAATTTGATGTCAAAATGATGCAATTCCAAGCAGGAAAAGCAATATGACGCTAAAAGTAAAATTTTTAAAAATAAAATTAAGTCCACTATTTGGATTCCAATTTTTTCAAACTTCTGACTTCAGATTCGGAATCAGCGGCCCAAAATACATGAGTCGGTATAGGTTAAGTTTCAGCTTGTTGAAGTCTGTAATAAGAAAATTATGAATTTTTACGATGAGGCAACTGTCATTAAAGACTTAATTATCAATTTTCGATTTACTCATTCTTCTTCTTCAAGGACTCATTCTTTCAAGGATCTAGCATTTTGCAATTAATAGATTTCCAGGAATTTCCCAATTTTTGAGTTTGTAAAGTTTCCAGATTTTAAATTTCTCAAATATCTTCCTTGTTAATTACGGTATTTGTCATTTGGAGAAAGCAGAGAAAAAATCAAAAAAATTGATGATAATTAAGAAAAAAAATTCCAAGAAAACTATCAATGACTTGGAAAAAGTCGTGAAAAGTAATTGAATTTATGGAAAAATTCAGAAAAACTATTTCTAAATTAGAGAAATTATAGGAAGGCGGAAAATATGATTAACAAGCAACTGCTAATGATTTTAAAAAAATTTGGTTAACTCAGCAAAATTCTTTTCCGATTAATTCATTATCCACAAGCGGAAAATTCGGTGTCCTTATTTTCAATAACCCACCGGTCGCAAAACTTGATGTTTTTTTTTTTTTTTTTTTTTTATTTTAATTTTACTACACCTGTATACATAATTTGAAAACAAGCGGAACTCAGTTTACCGCACAGATTGCTTCTGAAATTTAAAACAACGGAGGAAAAGCCATGGGGGGGGGAAAACACCCGGTCATCAATATTCATTTGCTCAATCAATTTTAATCAAAAAATCGATCAATCAATTCTAAATGTCCCGTTACAGGAAACACTACTCCACACTGATAAATTGCATAAGCTAGATGCTTTTTCCGTGAACGGCGAACGGTAAACGTTCACTAGTGAAAAAAAAAAAAAAAAAAAATGTGTTTGCAAGCGATTCTCATGCTTCAATTACTTACCTTTTTTTTTTTTTTTTTCAGAAACGGTCCAACTCCTCCGATTAAGCGGGGGGAAACCGAATTTCCATGAATCACGTCAGCAAGTTTTTGGTGGTCCCGATTATTACAAGCCGAACGCGTTGGCTTTCGAAATCCCCTCTTGATGCCAACTTCTGTCATTTTCGTTATTTGTCTCTTTGGAAAAGGAATGCTTTGCTCAGGGTGGAACGGGGTAAGTTTGAATGGATAATTGATTTATAAAGTTGTGTATAGAATAAGCGTAAAGCGGGGGTGAAGGCCGTTTTTGAAATTATCTAAGCAAACACAGGGATTGACGGAAATCTACTTTTCCTTTCAAATCTGTGACAGATTTGAAAGGAGAAAGACATAAATTTTAATGACCCCGAGCCCCGACTTGTGCGGCCCGCAGACCGGGCTAGTTTTTCGGTTTAAGAAGCTGCACCGTCCAAAATGTATTATTCATTTTTTTTTTTTTTTTTTTTTTTTTTACAAAATAAATTCCGATTACAGCCATTCCTCTTAAAAAAGAAAAAAATATCAAATTGAACAAATATTTAAAATTTTCAGCTAAAAATTCATTTTTATTTTTCAAAGATTTTTTTTTCTTTTTTTTTATAACAATGAGATCCCTACCCTTGTAACCCAAGCGGATGGAATAAAAAAAAATTAAATAAAAATCCCCTGAACGAGGTTTGTTGCAATCGCACGTTGAATAAGGAAACGCCTTGAAAATAATGTTTATACTTTCATTCACGTGTAATTATGTTCTTTTGCTCATTCCGAAATAATTCCCCTGTAAAATCAAACGAAATCGAAAATCCGGATATCTTTTACCGGGGAGACATGGTTCGTTATTCCTTTAGACTTGTAAACCTCAATTTCTCTGTCCGCGTTTTATCTGTCAGAACCGACTGACCGTAAAATCACTTCTATTAAGAGGATCCTTTTCTTCTCATTCTTCCTATTTCTTTTACTCTCTTTTTTCTTTTTTTTTCCTTTTTTTTTTTTTTTTTTTTTTTTTTTTTTCAATCAATCGGGAAAAATTTTCTCTCCCAATTTTTATATATTTTCTCTTTTTCTCAATCTCGTAATTTTTGAGCAATTACGGCAGACGACAGGAGGAGAACCTCTTGAAATCTTTCTTGTTTCTTAAGCTTAAATAGTTTTTGCCGATAATTTTTTTTTTTTTTTTTTTTTTTTTTTTCAATACGGGAATTTTAGGATTTTTTAGGAGGACCTTAAAATAGTAATACATGCCTGTAGCTAGGAGATGGGTTAGGGGGCGCATTCCTTTGTATCGCCCCCCGACATTTGGAATCCTTTTTTTTTTTTAGAGCTTTGGCCCCCTTTGCTTTCTGGATTGGTGAACGCTAGGGTGGGTCAAAAAACATGAATTTTTGAATTTTAAAACGCCTGATGGAAATCAATGCCTTCTTATAATACTATAATACTATAAAAAATGTAAATTATAACCCCATAAGCTAAACATGGGTGGACAAGTTTTTGTAAGCTAAAAATAGCGGATCATTGTCTTTCATTTGAACCGCGCCGTGTTACATTAAATGAAGCATTTAATTTTCATTGAATGCTAATATAATTTTTGCATTTTATAATTGCAATTTTAATCCTATTAATTAATAATTTAGTTAAAGGAATTGCTCCCATACGCTAAACATAGGAGCCATTTTTCTTTCGAAAATCGAAAATTTTATTTCTGGAGCCTAGTATTATATTGTCTAACTCAGCAAAAATTAAATTTGTGTTCCCCCACAAATTAATTATCATTTTTCGGTTAATTATTTATTATTTATTTATATTACTGCTTCTGCCCTAAGGCTTGCAGGGGTGGCACCTGCTTATACCTATCATAATTTTTTTTTTTTTTTTTATAAAGTACAACTAACAGTAAAATATCTCTTAATAGAAGAAAGAGAGAAATATCACAAGCAGCAATGCGTACAATAACAGTAACAATAAAGACAACAAAAACACAAAACCCTTTGGACTATAATGTAATTTTCACTAATTGTACACCAGGAAATCAGAGAGCAAATTACTAAGTACATTATTGTCCAACTTTGGTTTGAAATATGCAAAGATTAGGATAAATTTAGATTTATTTATAACAATACTTATGACGATCCACAGGCTACATTTATCTACTACTGTGCAGTCAATTTTATTCTTAATAAAAATCACCAAACCGCTGCTCCCTCTGCCAAGGTCCTTTTCTTTAGATGCCAGCTGGCTAATGCATTTGAAGTCTTTCAGGAAAGCTGGTACCGTGGGTTCTGATCTCCAAAGCCATGTTTCCGTTATACAGATTATGTCGCAGGCTTGGAGGATCATAAAATGTTCCGGTTCAGTCCGTAAAAAGTTCGCGTAGCCGAGAACATTCCAGTAAAGTAACTTGAAGTGAGGCCCTGCACAGGTAAATTAGGGGGAGAACTTTAAGAGATTATACTTGATGAAGATTTGACGACCTATTCTTTTTTGCCTCTTGCGTTATAGTTTCATTTCGTGTAGAATTATGTGTCTCCGGTGATAAAACGTTTCTGTTTCTTTTTTTGTTATGCCTGACATTATTTAATAGTTGCCTTAATTCCTTCGGAAGGTCATCATTGCAGGCCATTTTAGAGCCTTTAAGTTTCGGTCTGTTTTTTACTATCAAATTTTTAAATTTCAGACTGGCAAGTTTAACTTTGACCGGACAATCAGTGGCTTCTTTTGTGCCAAGTCTTATGACCTCCTCAATGTCTCTCTTACCTAAATTAACATCCAATTCTTTATTAAAAAAGGCAATCACTTGGTCCTCTAACGCAGTGGGATTCCCGGCCGGTTCTTTTATTCCATGAACGATTAAATTTTTTCCCCGAACTTCCTTTAACATTTTCCATCTAGCACTCCTTTCTTCAGACAACTCCTTTTGAACGTTATTCAGACCTTCCTTAACTTCCTGTACACATAAACCGAAGGCTACTATTTTGTTTTCTACCGAGTTAATCCTTTCATCGAGTCCTTGCCGCAGTTGATCGAAAAATCCCCTAAGAGTGGCTTCTTGTTCTTCGTAAACGGCATGTTGATTCACCAAGGCCTCGTGAGCGTAACCAGTTTAGGTTAAGTAACCCAAAATAAATTCAATCAGCTTTTGACTCTTTAAACCTTAACTATAGCTTGATGGCTTTTATTCCCTTTATATCTTGTACTTTTATCTCTTATAATATTGATCTTAATCCAATTCAAACCTTCGAGTAAATATATATTTAATAAAAAGTATTGTACTTAATGAAATCAACAAGCTTATAGTTTCGCCGCAGGGTTGCCAACCTTTTTTTTTTTTTTTTTTTTTTTTTTTTTTGGTTAATTAGCTCTATTTTTCATGTCAGACTTAAAAGCTCAGAAAAGGGAAATGCCTTGAACAAGTTTTGTCTTGCAAAAAAACCGGAATGTTTTATAACAAAACAAAAATTGCTTAATGACAACGGACAAATTGCATCTTCACAAGATATTTTTATTGTTTGTCTTGTCCCAAAACATTCTTGTTTTCGCATTTGCCATTTTTTTTCTGAGTGTGGTCATCAATCAGTAAGTTAACAAAAAATTAATTTTGTTTTTAAAAATTCGGGTTTTGCAAATGAAAATGAGATCGAATTGTGCCAAAACCGCGCCAAAATGTTTTGTTATGTTCAGAGGCAACGATTCAATATTTAAAATGTATGAAAAATTCTTTATGGTTCCTGAAGATAATATTTGAAAAAGTATTTGCAATAAAAAAATTTAAGGCCATTGTTTGTTTTTTGTTGTTGAAATACTTCCCAATTTCACCGCTAGAGCGCTGTACTAGTCTCTCGGAAAGAAACATTTTTTTTATTGTAAAAAAAATTAAAAATGATGAAATATAAGAACAATTAAGTCTTGTTCATGCATTTAAAATCATGGATCTGTATCTCTGAACATAACAAAAAGTTTTGACCCGATTTCGGTGCGGTTAGACCCCGTTTTCATGCATAAAATACCGGATTAAAAAAAAATTTTCTTCTCATATTTTTTTACCGTTAAAATGTCTCCACTGCCCGGCTAACCGACCGGTGATGTAAACGAACTAATACTTAAAAAAAAAAAAAAAAAAAACGGGCGAAAAATTTTAACAATAAAAATATCGACTACATTTTTTTAAAAATAAAATAACCCGTCAGTAATAATCCACGAAATCACTTGCCAGAATAATGTAAAGGAATTAGTTAAATACGTGATGCGTCAAAGTGCATTAAGCAGGTGTGTAAAACCGACCAGGATTTTTTTTGGACTTTTTCCACTTTATTTTTTATATTATTGAATTATTGTAATCGTAGCTGTCCACGTTCATTCCAGTCGTAATCCCAACTTTTTTTTTTTTTTTTTCAAGAAAAGATAATAAAAAAAAGCGAGTTAATTCAAACTGTTTTTGAGTAATGCGATACTTTCCCTTGGAATTAATGACAAAGGGAATAACAAAATAAACAATTAAAAACATTGCTTAACAAAAAAAAAAAAGAAGAGAAAATATACGGAACAATCAAAAAAGATAAACAAAAAAATTCCGGGATGAATCCGTCTTGTAATCTGACCGGTTAGTTTTATGTTTCAATTTAGCTTGAAAGGCACCAGCGAAGTTCTCAACTTTTTTTTTTCATTATTCAAGCCCTGAAGGTAGAAGAAAAAAAATGTTAAGGGACCGGATGGAATTGAAACTTAGCATGAATATTAAAAAACGTTAATGAATTAATATCGCCATGGCGCTCCATGTATTTTTATTTAATTGGCGACCGAGCAAGAGCAACTATTAATTATTCTGCATTTTATTCGAAATTCGTCTGTTTATTGTTAATTAGTTTCCTTCGGTGGTCCTCCGGAACGTGTTTCCCTTGCGAAAAGGAAATTATTTCATCTGATAAAAATATTTTAAAATATTACCCACCTAATTAATTAAAGTAAAAAAAGAAAAAAAATATATCAACAAAAAAAGGAAATTTTTACCTTTTTTAACGAATTCTACAGAAAAATAAATAGAAAAAAAAATCTCCCCTTTATATTTCTCCGCAGATATGATTGAAAACATTTCGCTGAACAAGTAATAAAATTGTAAAAAAATTTTGAAAAATATCCGTCGATAAATCCTCCCCCAACAGTACCGGAAGTTATGTGAAACGGTCAGCAATTTTTTATCCCCAAAAGAGATTAGAATCTTTGAATGGATGTTATTGTTTGCTGACTGAGATACGTTTGTAAATTTGTTATGTCTGCTTGTTTATTCCTATTCTTATGTAGAATACGTTCGTGTAGAGCTTTTTTTTTTTTTTTTTTTGGATTTATTCCATTTCCCGCAGGAGCGAGCTGAAAAAAAAATCCGGAACCGACGGCATCGTCACTTGGTGTAAATTGTCGGCAAACAATGGATAACATTACGTGCTTCGAACAGGCGAGTCGATAACGTCACGTCCACGTCTTTCCAAGTGAAGATATTGCGTGAAGTTGACATTTAACAAGAAACTTCGAACGTTATGAATTTCGGTACGCGATGAAGAAAACAAAATTTTGGGACGGGGAGTTTCGGATTCGGAAATCTGTTTCCAAAGATTTTCGAAGGGTTTTTAAATGTAACTTTTTCATTCACGTCTTAGGCCGAAAGGAGGAGGGCCGATAAGCCGTGTTCTTGGGCCCCGGTAAGTAATTCTGTTACACGATACGATTGTATGATTCATGGGAAACAGCAAGGGGGGCCCTAAAACCCGGGTTATCGGCCCTGAACAAGTTGAGCAACTTGTTTTAGCGTGAAATTTTGACCTTAAGCCATAACTTAAGTTCTTGGTTGTTACGATTCCTTTTGGGACGTTATCATTCTCTTTTGTTATTTTCATTTAATACCCGGGGGGGGGGGGGGGGGGCAGAATCAGTCGAAATAATGCTTCGCGATTAATCCATTTCAACAAAAGAGATAGGAAAACTACGGGTCTGTGAAGTCAGCAATAGAATAAAAAACTCCAATTAAAAAAAATTACATGAGGATTTTGGGAACGTTCAAGTATTACGTAAGACTTTTTTTCGAGTTTTTGGACCCCCTCCCCCTATTATATTATGCCAAATTTTCAAGGCCTCCCCCCCTTTTTTTAAACGAATTCCTCCTCGGGCTATTTTTTGCCTCAACCTTAAAAGGAAATGAAATGATTTCGTCTGTAAAGCCTTGTTAACTGGATGCCAGTACCTGGGAGGTTTTCGAACAATGTTATCCATCGAAGTTTTTTGCATGGACAGCTGTCAGATTTTTACGGCTTTACGGAGAAGGAAGTAAATAAACTATGTTCTTCTTCTTCTTCTTCTTTTTCGGCATAATCAGGACATGAAGCCCTATGACCCGACGTAAGGTTTAGGCGTTACTACGTCATACCCCTTAATGTATCGAGTGACGAGCTCGAAGACGGGGCACTCATATCGCAAAGTATTTTACGAATGAGCGGGACCTACTTTATTTAGGCAGGGAATCCGAACCCTGTGACACATCGGTCTTCTTCACATGATACACATATGAGTATCAGAGGTGAATGCTGGCGGAAAAAAATCCTGACTGAAATCAGGTTCGAACCAAGACTCCACACGATCATTCGTTTCGGAGTCGAGCACGCTCGCCACTCAGTCGACGTCGTGTCTTTTTTTAAACGCCAATTTTAAATTTGACTAATATTTTTCTTAAATCTAGATTTATAGTTCATACTCATATCCCTCAAGATGGCCTACAATTGGCACAAAATCTTATTAAAAACTAAATTTTTTTTTTTTTAAATTTTTTGAAAAAAGCTTTCAATTTTTCTACTTTAGACATTCGAAAAAAAATTAAAACAACTTAATTTTTTGAAATTAAAAAAATTCTGAACAATAAGTTATAATGGAAGTTCTGACGTAAGATTTGCCAAACTCCCTCCCCCCCTCCTCCAAGTAAGAAATCGTAAGAATTTCGAGTACCCACTCCCCCCCCTTTTGGTCTTACGTAATTCTTGAACGCTCCCTTTGAGGTTTCAGAAAAATCCAATTTCAAAATTTGAGCTTTTAAAACAGAAAAAGCATTTGCATTATCAACTTTGTACTTCTGCGGGCAGTACAATGAAAAACTCAAATTTTATACACATCAGAATTTTATTCTCTTGTTCTTGTCGCCATTTTCTCGCCATGTTTCCGCCATTTTTGTTCTTTTATTGGCTAACGGTTGCTTAACTCTTTGCCATAAACTCTGTGTTTTTCTTCAATTTTTTGTGCAGTGAAAATTGTATATTTTTTTTTCGTATGTGTGTAGTTAATTTGACGTCGGGGTCAGATACAAAAATTTTTACATGTAGCACTTTTACAATGAGGTTATGATGACTTTATTAGTAGTTCCTACAATCCCTACTAGAGGGAGGGAGGGTCGGTGGTCACCCATCCACTAACTGGTCGTTCCCAATGCTGCTTAACTTCACTGATCACGTTGCCGCTAGACGGAACGAGTCACCACTCCGACCCCCTCCATGTCCAGATATTTGATTCTACAGCCTTTCCTACTTTCATTTGGTTCCACGTTTTTTTTTTATAAATATATATGACCCCTCTTTTATTCCTTGTTATTCCTCTTTTATTTTTGTTATTCCTTATTGAATCCTTGTGTTTCTTTAACCACGCCATGCAGGACCAATCGATACAATGAGGTTAATATGGCTATATCTGTAGTTCCTGCGATCCCCGCCGGAGAGAAGTTCCGATGGTCACCCATCCATACGATATCCGCTCTCAATGCTGCTTAACTTCATAGATCACGAGCCGCTTAGACTAAACGAGTCACCACTCTCACCCCTAATGTTTTGATTTTTATTTTGGTTAAAAGGTTTTTATTTTTCGATTTTCCTTTTTCAGTTAGTTTTGATCTTAATCTTATTCCTTACATCAATTAAATTTAAGCAGTAATCCGATGTTACTCTAGTCTAGGCTCTCAGTATATGATTTTCCGGATGTTTTCCCACTCAGTTTCTTGTACTTTATTTCATTTTCAGCACGCGCGATTTTATTCCCCTTCAACAAAGGAAGACTTTTTAAACTTTGAGTACTTGAAAGCTCGTCAATAAATTCACACACAAAAAAAAAGAAAAAGAATTTATAAAACCATATATTTATGCCTAGGAAAAAAAGAAAAAAAAGACGCCATTTTTCATCGTTCCAAGAAAATCTCATTGATCGTTTCGATGCCGCAAGTCTTTTCTGATACTTTTTCCGAGCAGAAAGGTAATAACCCCGGCGATTAGTCATATTCACATGTTATATTATTCCCTTTACCGCATGCTTCTTTTCCCCCTTTTTTTTCCATATTTTAAGAGTTTAAAATCGTTTTCGCAAACACAATAACCTTACAACTTTTCAAGTATCAGCTTACCATTTTTTTTTTCAATTCACCTATTCATTCATCTTCATCCCTCTCCGTTTTTTAATTCGAAGGCAACCGCTAAAATTTCTGTCAAGATTGTTTTGATTCATTTTCTTTTTTAGAAATTCCTCGTGTTTTGCACGTAAACTTATATGCCCGCACGTGTTTCGTAAGAATTTCTTTTTTTTGTTTTGGAAAGGTTGTAAAGCGGACAAAGGACATAATTCAAAGGTCGACCCCTAAATTTTTTTTTTTTTTTATCATAATACAAAAACATTATTCGACTCTGAACAAATTGAAAACATTTATTCTCGTGTCGGAAAAGCAGGGACGGACTAAAGACAAAAATCCTTTATGATATCCTTTATATTGATCCTTTATATTATTATCAGGCATTGCAGTTGGTCTAATTGGTCATGTACTGACAATGGTACTTGGCCTTAAAAGCGTCATGTAAATCCTCGACCTCTAGGAAGATTAAAAATTGCTTTTTGAGAGACCAGTGTGGTTGTGCTTGGGTCGGTTGTGCGTGCTGGAGTAGCTGGCGGAAGCTCAGGAGATATCTGAATGAAGAAAAATATGCAAGGATCTTAGCAAAAGGATTCTGCGGCTGTCATGAACGGAAAAATGAGTTTCAGATTCGGCAGGTTTATGAATTCTTGAATTGTTTTACAGTAACCGAAAGAAGCTTCTTTGAATTTTTTTAGATTTTTTGGGCATCGTTTAGCCGTGTTCAGAGGGACCTAAAAATTTCGGCATTCCCATAAAGACTGAAAAATAAAAATTTTTATTTTTATGTAAAAATGGTTGTTTCCTATTCGAATTTTTATGCAGATGACGAAAAAGAAGTTAGAATTTGTTTATGACTGACTATTATTTTGCTAGAGGACAAAATATAAAAACTTTTGCAAAAAATTGTGGCTTTGGGAACGTTCAAGTATTACGTAAGATTTTTAGGGGGGGGGGGTCCGCATCCACCATCTTAGCATAAGCTTCAGCTAAGTATAGTGAAATAAGCTATGTATTGCGAAATGTCTTACAACCTGGGGGGAGGGGGTCCAAAAACCCGGAAAAAAGTCTTGCGTAATACTTGAACGTTCCCTTTAGCATTTTCTGCTAATTTTGTTTTTACTTATTTTGACTTCTGTTATCAAAACCGTATGAGATATAGAACTTTTAACTATATATTCGTGATCTGCATAAAAATCCAAATAGGAAACCAACATTTTTTAACTTATCTTTCTACTACGTTTCGAGACCAAATTGAGACCAAATTTTTGGTTTGATTCGATCTTTGATGGCCGAAATTTCAGTATCATGTTGAGACAACCTGTTGCAGTCTCGTGTGGAGACAACCTGTTGCAGTCTCATGTTGAGACAACATTTATCAGTGTTGTTCAACATGTTCAAGCAACAGTGTTCACGCTTCAACATGTTGAGTACCATGTTACGGTAACTTGTTTCTGAACATGTTGCAGCATAGGAACATGCTGGCAACATTTTACACAACATTCAAAAATTTTTATTTAACATCTTTCGATGTTCCGCAACATGTTTACAGTTGAGACAACATGTTGTCTCAACATTATAATGCAACATGCTATTGTTGCAGTACTAAGATCCTGTTATTGAACTCAAAGCAAAAATGTGGTCTCAATTTCGTCGAAACACAGGGGCCCAGATAATGTTTTCAATTCACTGGACGTTCTGTGGATTATCCATTAGATATCCACAGGATATCCAAACCCATGGGATATCCATAGGACGTCCAAAGGACGCTTTTCAGATCAGTGCAGACATAAGTAAATCCAATGGACGTCCAATAAATGTACTCATGATTTCCTGAAGGCATATTTTGCTATCTGGGAAAATCCGAGTCGTCAGCATAAAGAACATGGGATGATTTTTGTAAAAATTTTGTATAATATTCGTCGCCTTAGTATTACAGGGTATTATCTTTTTTATATTTCATATGTTTAACTTACTGTACGATGAACACGATAGAACCCCGTAATACTAAGGCGACGTATTGGTAGGGCCTGTTTGCAATAAGAAGATACGTTGCTTGGATGGACTTGGCTTAGCTCTACTCTTCTTCTTCTTCTTTCAAGTGCCGTCTCCGCGACGAAGATTGGCTATCATCTGGCAGATTTTTACTTTTGAGACCGCCGCTCTAAAAAGACTCAAAGAATCAACATCAAACCAGTCTTGAGATTCTTCAGCCGTGAGGTTTTCCTTCGGCCTTGCTTGCGCTTACCCTCGATTTTTCCCTCCATCACAAGCTGAAGGAGGTCTACTCAGGAGTTTAGGTCTAGGTCAGGAGGAGCTCTACTCTGATATACAGAAATGTAGACTCTAGGTAAAAAAAAAGAAAACACGATAAAAAAAATCGGTAAAAATTCATTTTTACAAGTACCGACCCTGAGCGAAAAAAAGCTTTCTACTATTTTCATTTATATAGTTTTTTCTCAAAATCGCTTTATTTTTTTTGTTTGTGTTGCCGTGCATTTTCCTATGAAGGAAAAAAAAAATCTCTCACCATCTTATAGCAATTCACGATAGGTGGTAACATTTTTTTTTCACCCCATGCCACCCCTTTTTTTTCTTTCCTCTCAAGCGATTTTCCGAATCTTAACGTTTTCCCATAGCGTGCTTAAAAAGAAAAATAAATAAATATAAATAAATAAAAATAAAGTAAAAATCATCTTCCTTTTATCTATCTCTATCTATCCCCTTCATGCACGATGGACAAGGCAACAAACAACGGTTAACGAGCTTGGTTTTCAATGCGTCATTAATACTTTGCCGTAGCGTAAGGACATACGCCTCGAGGGTTTTTAGCTTACGTGAAAGCGTTATATTATTAATATCCGCCCGAAAATCATCCGGGCAGACCGCATTAGGGTTTTTGTTTATAACCAACAAATTATGTACTTATTCAGAAATTGTTATTACTCTCGGGATGGATACTCATTTCCCTTTTTGTTTTTGTCGTTAAGGGAAAATTTTCCTTTTTTTTTCATCATCAGAGACTCATCATCGTAATTTTGCTTTAAAAGAAGAAAACAGAAAGCTTTCTCTCCTCCGAAACCATTTTTTTTTTTCTTAAAAGGTGAAAATAATGTGCGAAAAAGGTCAAGATAATAAATGTTCAACAACCTTCTGTCTAAAAAAAAAAAAAAAAAAAAAAAAAAAAAAAATAACATATTTTTATCCATGAGTCCCTGTAATACAAAACGTGATTCGAAAAAAAAACCAAAGAGAGAGAGAGAGGGAAAGGCCATTTTCCCCCGTTGTTGCAAATGACCATCTTTGATTTTTTTTCTTTTTTAATGTAAAAAGAACGGGAGAACGTGAAAATTTTCATTCTTTGGACTTTAAAAAAATTTATAACCGCTCTTAAAAGTTAGTTTTGGTCTTAAAATTTTAGAATTAAAAAAAAATCTTTTTACGTTTTTTTCTTTTTTTTTTTTTTTTTTTTTTTAGAGCATCGTGCGTTGGTTAGTCTTAAAAAAAATACGTATTTTGGGGGAAACGAAAAAAAAAGGTGGGATCGTGTCAGGTTTCACGCAAATGCTCCCCGAGTACTTTAATATAACTTGATCAGCAATTTTGGTTTGGGATATCATAATTTCGAAATCGGACGTTTCGGTTTTTCGGGTTTGGTAGTTTGTGAGATTAAAATTCAAAATGAATAGAGCGACATGGCTTTGACATTACCGCAATTTTTTTTTGAATCGCAAATCGATTCTGGATTGACATATTTTAATACATTGAGATGCGTATTAAAAAGCATAATTTGAAAAAAATGAAAAAGGAAGGGACATTTTTGATGGCAGAAGAAGATAATTAGATAAGGTCAACTGTACGATAGATTAATACCAATATTTGGAACGACAGCCTGCTTTTCTGCCCTTCAAAAGTTAAAAAAAAAATGCCGATTAAGGCACGAAAAACAGATTACGAAAAAGGGCTAAGAACAACCCAAGATTAAGATAATTAAGACCTATAGTTTTTGGGTTTGTTTGGAGCGGCAGTTTTCAAAGTGAAAGTCGCAATGATGGTAGCCAATCTCCGTCGCAAATTTGGCACTTAACTGGTTGCTTTCCGATGGCCTTCGTGGAGGGCTATTCGGATGAAGTTATTTTTCAGTAAATAATTATGAAAGACATGTTTCTAGGGGTGATTTCAGCCCCCGATTCCGAATCTGAAATCAAAATTCTGAAAAAACTAAAATCAAATATGGTGGAGCCGTTTTATTTTTAATAATTTCTTTTTTTGGCGCTATATTGGATTTTCCGATTGGAATTAGATCATTCTGACGTCAGATTCGAAATCAGCGGCATCGAAAACGTATAGAAAGTCGTTTTCTCGATCATTTTACGGAAGGAAACATTTTGTGCGACATTTTGTATTGCATGGATGCGTTGCGGGTTACATATACTGAAAATTGGCAGGCGTCTAATATGGGTTTTAACGAGCATTGCGGGTCCCTAATGTGTTGCAGATTAACTTTAAGGGAGCGTTCAAGTATTACGTAAGACCGAAAGGGGGTGGGAGAGGGTACTCGAAATTCTTACGATTTCTTACTTGGGGAGGGGGGAGTTTGGCAAATCTTACGTAAGCACTTCCATTATAACTTATTGTTCAGAATTATTTTTTTATTTCAAAAAATTAAGTTGTTTTAATTTTTTTTCGAATGTCAAAATTAGAAAAATCGAAAAATTTTTTAAAAACATTTTAAGAAATAAAAATTTATTTTTTGGTGAGATTTTGTGCCATCTTCAGGGACATAAGTACGAATTATAAATCTAGATTTAAGAAAAATGTTACTCCAATTTAAAATTGGCGTTAAAAAAAAGAGGGGGTTCCCAAAAATCTTATGCAATATATTTGGGGGCCCAAGAAATCTTACTAATTCTTACGAGGGGGGGGGGCGAGTGGATCCAAGAATTCGAAAAAAGTCTTACGTAATACTTGAACGTTCCCTAAGAGCGAAATCATAAGTAAAAAAAAAAAAAATTCGGGAAATTTTCCTCGATTTTGCGGGAAAATTTTCCAAAATTCGGCAGTTAAAGGGTTGAAAGAAAAAGAAGAAGGCCAGAAGATTAAAAACAAAATTATGAAATAAATCAACCGAATAACGAAATCCGAGAACTCAGGGTTCCGAAGTCGGTGCCGGCACCGATGCCGATGCCATCGCCATCCTCGACCGGCTAAAAAACTCAAGTCGGTGTCGAAGCTGGCGCCGGTACTAAATCATTTATTTTAAACTTGTTGCCAGCACCTGTACTGGCACACTGGCACCGGTCTTGTTTTTATAACCCAATGGCAATGCTGAATAAAATTGAGAAAGGCCACGAGTTTTGATCATATTGAGCGACCGATTGTATTAACCGGTACTACAAAAGCGGCGGTTACTGCAACAATTTTTTTTTCAAGTAAAAAAAAATAAAATTGACAAAATTGATGGTGGTGCTGGCACCAATGCTGGAATCGGCTCCGGCACTAATTTGCAAAAATTTTGCTTCGTTGCCCGCGCTGGCGCCAGCTCCAGCACTTTGGATATTTCGGCGCCTATGTCGGCGTCGGCTCCAATCAATTTTTACCGGCTTCGGACCATTGCAGAGAACTACAGTATTCCATTTTTTTTCCCAACATGGCTGGTCCAGCTAAAATTTAACAAAGCTCCCAAAAGGGTTGATTAACGATTAATGATCCAATTACCCAAAGCATCAGGATCGGGGTCGAGACCGAGACCGAGACATTTAATACTTACATCATTATAAACTTTTATTAAAACGAAAAAAAGTCGAAAATAATTTTTTTAATTGTCTCATACTGCAAAAAATGAAAAACCTTTTTTCCCTTTTTTTAATAATGTAAAATTGAAACCATAAAATTCCGAACTAAATATTTTAAATCCCATAACTCTAAAAACGAAAGAAAAAAATATTCTTTAAAAAAAAATGCAAGTGAAAAATGTGAAACCAACACAATCAATTTATTTTTTATTTCACTGAAAAATGATAAAAAAAGAAAGTCTTGCAAAGATAAATGATGTTCAAAATTAATTCAACCTTACCTTTTCCTCTCCGTTCCTTTTTTTTTTTTTTTCTCTTCTCTCCTTCCGTCTTATCTCTTCCCAATATTGACTTGTTTCCTCATTTTTTACGCACCTTGGACTTCTACCACATCTTTTTATCTCGGGAAATTCCGTCGATTTTTCATTCTGTTTCCACGCGGACAATGTGGCGATTGCCAGATGACTTGATAAAGCAAATTTTTCTTCCTAAAAAAAAAAAAAAAAAAGAAAAAAGAAGTGCGGGAAAATTCCCTGCTGCGAAACCCGCAGGAATTCTCTCTTGTCGGTCACTGGAATTGATTGCATCTACATAAAGACAAAGTGACATGAAACGTGACAAAACCCGTAGATGCACTGACAGGAGTCGATAGACATTCCCCAACCCCTGCAGCAGAATCTGTTGTTCTCATAAGACTTAAATCAGATCACGTGATTGTCCCCTCTGTTGTTCATCCCTTTTGCACTTCCCTTCATCGGTATCGATCCCCTACTTTTTTTTTTTTTTTTTTTTTCAAATCCTGGTACTTGTCACTTGTCACGCGGTCAGCGAATATTTAACAGAAGCCCTTTTCCCTCGGAAAAATTATTCCAGCCGCGACAGATGACGACGCTTTTCTCTCCGCGTCGGATTTTAATTGCGATCATTTCCGTAAGAGACGTGCCCGAAACTTTAAATGGCTCTTTCTTTCATTTTTTTTTTTTTTTTTTTAAGAAATCTTTTCGGTGCGGAAATTTTAATTTTCTCGGAATTTCGCAGTGGTAGTCAGATGCTGCTGATTCATAAGACACCAGATGTCTTGTAGAGGATGCAAATTACCGCCTACGATTCATTTGCTTGATTCGAAATTATCCCCGCGCCATTGTGATTCAAGAGTCCTCCAAGATCCAACCAACCGTACCCGTGTAATGCAATCTTATATACTTGTAACGAGGTTTATATACAGTAAACTCTTCGATGGGGAAAATCGAAGCCATCTGGGGACCAAACGGATTGACGAATTTCAAATCGTGTACGAAGATGAGTCAGCCCCGGCTGAAAAATTCAAGTCAGGAACCGAAAAAAAGGGGTCATCGGAACTTCTTTGTCTATCGCATCGCATACTAATTCTTTTCTTTCTTTTTTTTTTTTCGATGAAGTCCCAGCTGCGACTTTTCCAAACATCTTTCGTTTTTTTTTTTTTTTTTTTTTTTTATATTTCGTCTTGTTTCGGTAATTGCCGCAAAAGAGCACGTGTTAAACATGTTATTATCATTAACAACAAAAGAAAACTTCATTAAAGGAATCCATATTGGTAGTCCACGTGGCTGGCACGTGGCATGCGCGTAGCTGACTTTTGATTACGCCCGACATGTCTCGCTTTGTTACTCAATTACTCCATTGATTTTTAATCCATTAGTCTTTCGATTGAGGATTAAACAGATGGCCTAGAGCGTGATGGAAACGCCTGGCTAAGCATCAATTGCTTGGATTTTTTTACAGTTGGAAATTTTAAAAAAGTGATTATACAGATTTTCGAACCTGCCTTTTTTTTCCCCCGCATAAAAAATGATGCTGTAATTTCAGAATTTTTGGAATTTCTTTTTGAGGTATCTAAAATGTTATCGTTTAATACTTAACTGGCCCCGAGCAGGGTTGCAAAGCCGATGCCGGCAGCTGTCGGGTAATTTTTTTTTTAAATCACCAAGCCAATTTTGATTCTAAATGATCTTTTGAAATCGACCGATGCCGATACCGAACGATACCGATAAATACAGAAAAAAACGATACTTCGATGCGGAACCATTTCAAAAAAATGACTACCTTCGTTTTGGGGGTCGCTAGTTTCTACTCTGAAGTCAGATTTCAAAAATTCAAGATGGCGGATCCAGTATGGCGGCCATATTTTACAAAATCGAATTATTTCGACCAATTTTTGTGTATGGGGGTTATCGGGGTCGCCGATTTTGATTCCGAGGTCAAGTTTTGAAAATTCAATATGGCGGACGCAATGTGGGAGCTCATATAATTTTTATGCCTCCGTGCTTATAAAAAATTAAATGGTAAGTTTATATGAGCTCACTAAAAAAATTTTTCCTTCCTAAAAAAATTTTTTTAGACCTTAAAAAAATCGAAAGCCTTTGTTTTAAATTTTTTCCCGTATTTCAATCTCACGAAATTCAATCCCGGGAAAGGTTTGAATCGATTCATTGATGAAATCGTTAAAATATTTTTCCACATAAAAACCGGAAATACATTTTCATGAAAAACAAATCATCGAAAAACACAATCGTCGGAACAAACAGCGAGGAGAAGAGAAAAAGAGAGAGAGAGAAAGAGGAAAAATATTTTCACTTTTCGCATGGAAAATCACCAAAAACGCGATTATATCCGTCGTAAATTTTTGATTTTAAAATATTCCGGGCTATAAAATCTCATTTTCATATGCGGTTATGAAAGATGTCGACGTTCCTTTTAAATTAAATTATATTTTAAAACAAAAGGAGTTTTTTGGAGGGGGGACAGGGGGTTGGCGAAAAGCTCGCGTTATCGTTTAACGATCGTGTTTAATTTTTTACTGATGAATTATTTTCGCCGGATAAAAAAAAAAAATCCAAAACGGATTCCCTTCCCCTTCGTGAAAAGATCTTATCAAACGGATATAAATCCTTTAACGATCCCGAAATTTCCCTTCCTCTTCACAAAAAATAATTCCATTATTTTCCTTAGTCTTTATTAAATCATATCTTTTAGAGAGAGAGAGGAGAAAACAAGAATTCTATCCTGGGCAATTTTTTTTTTTTACTTCCTTCATCGGTCGAGTAAAAAAAAAAAAGAAAGTCTCGATGAAAGGAATAAAGAGAAAAGCGATGATGCGTGAAAGAGACAAAAAGGTTTGATAACTCTAGTGATGAAGATAGACACGTCTGGCGGACCGCAAAAAACAAAACAGAGATTTTCTTACCGGCTTTTATCAGGGGCGGATTGATAAGCTTCGGGTGGCAAAAAGTCGGGAAATCAAATTCTTGTAATTCCCGAAGGTCGAATTTTCTCGGGAGTAATATATAAAAAAAAAAAGGTTATGAAGGGAACCGTTGATGCATGTCATTTGCTACGATGAAGGAACTCGTGTGGAAAAGAATGAGACGCGATGAGACGCGTTGGAAAACAAGGAAATAATAAAAAAAGAGGAGAAGAAGGAAAGAAAAAAAAAGGCTCCCTTGTTCCTTTTTAATTTATCGGCAATATTCATATAATTACGTTGGAAACATGGTACTTGGAAATGATGCAGACAGAATCATTGATACGGAAACGGAAGGGTTGCGAAGCACAGGCGGAAAAATTCATACAACCATGAAAAAGCAAAGTTTAAATAAAATATTCACATGTTGTCTAGGATTTTAGGAAAACTTGAGGTTCTGTTTTAGACAATAAATTATAGTTTAACACGGGAGTTTTATAAAGTATTCCGGAACGATTATGAACGGGGTGGTATTTTAGTTTTGAATCCGACATAAGAAGGCGGAGGGCGCTAAGAGGAGGAGGTGAAAATTTTGAAAGAAAATTATCCATAAAATTATTTTGATTAATTTAAAATTTTGGGAATAAATTTAACTTAATCATATTGTGTTTTAGGTAATACGAAACCGTCAGGTTAATGGATCAATTGTCTTCGTTGTAAGCTTAGACATGGATTGGAACCTTTAGCGCCACCTTAACCTTCGGAACCTTTAGGAACCTTAACGTTCGGTCACTTCAATTTTTTTTCTAATTTTGAGATGAAAGCGTTTGAATTGCGGTCGGGAAAAAATTACTAAGCTAAGAGAGAGACCGAAACTTGGAATCTGCAGATTTTAGGGCATTCGCTAAGCTCACATTTTGGAAGCACCTATTGGTTTATTCGGCCATATCTCTCGTCATGATACGATGGAGAGACTTGTGGTGCAAGGTAAACCGGAAGGCAAAAGAGAAAGGAACTTTCGCCAACTAGGTGGACAGAACTAATCTTAAATTGATGGAGTCAACCCTAGAGAAGGCGTGCAGGCAGGCCAACGATCGTTACAAATGGAGGGATATTGTTAAGAGAGTGACTAGAAATATCCCAGACACTTGAAATCGACCACCACACATCCGTCACGATGTTGGATTGAGAAAGAGATCGGTTTATCTCCCAAGTTTCTAATATGTAGCAATAGACTAGGAATACATCAGAGCTATTTTCATGGTGCAAGAGACCTGGATTCTTCGACTTCATGCTTTCAACTTCGAAATTGGGACTGCTACCAAAGTTACCTCCCGAGGCAGAGAAATGTGTCAGACTAAATCAAATCTTTAAAATTTTTACTAGCTGTTGTCTATTCTTATTCTCTCAGGTATACCCTAAATATGATTTTAAACCTTTTCGAATCCCCCCTGTCCTCTGACCAGGGGGGCCGCCTGACTGACTCACGCTCCCCCGGGAAAAATCTGGACCATTTACTCTGCCTTTCACCATATTATAGTGACCCCCCATGGAAAACTTTAAACCCCCCCCAATCTCTCGCTCTGCCTACGGGCCAGCCCCTCGAAAGTAAAAAAATAAGTTCTTTGAAAACCATTCCCCAATTATTACGTAAGATTTCAACCTAAAACTTCCTCTTAAAATGGACGATTTTGAGCTTACATAAGACGACGTTACCAACTCCCTACCCCCTAAGCGCCTGGTCAAGTATGCCGTCATCATTTTTTCGACGAATTTTAATCTTTCCCTCCCCCTTTGTCATCATTCGTCGTCGAAGATTTTCTCTTGCCCCCAAATAAGTACATCATCCTTAGGCGACACCCTTCCTCAGTCTTTAAGAACAGTATGTCTGATCTTAAAGCCTTGTCTCCACTATTGATTAATCCGATGATCGAATTAACCTGATCCAGGGGATATCCGTAGGACGTCCAATAGACGCTTTTTGGATCAGTGCGGACATAGCTAAATCCAATTGACGTCCAATTAATATCCTCATGACGTCTTGACTGGGTAGACTTTGCCATCTGGGTCCAATCATACGTTATCATTGATCATCAACTGCCGATCCTCCCTCCAGAAATGCTGACATTATATCTGATTGGCCCCCAACGTGCTTACCAAATCCTTCAGAAGCTAAAGAGAGCGCAAAATTCTCTAAGAGGCTATCTCATTGCTCCCCATTGCACTCCCCGCCCCCCCTGGCCATTCTTCTGGCATATAAATATGAATGCGATTTCTAGCTATGGACATACAATATATCGTGCTAAAGTTAGTGATAACAGTAAAAATGGTATTGATACCGATAATTTTATCGTTTTGTTTTATTAGTGAAATAAGTGCTTACGAACTTGAAGCCACAAATGGAACTAACAACATAAGCGTTTTACAAGTGCAATTCGACGCAGAGGGAAATAATTATGTTCTTACTCAAGCTGCTGGCCGTATTCGATTATGTAAATTAAGTTCTTCTTCGAATAAACTGTTGTCGCCTTGCATTTCTCTTCCATCCAGAGTGTCTAAAATGCTGGTCAGCAGTCATGGTGATGTTTATCTTCAATATTCTCGGGGTGACAGTGATTTTCTTCTGATGGTGCGGTCAAATTTGACGGAAATTATCGAAATCGAGGAAGTATCAAATGTATTGTTTCACCTCGATAGTAACGATAATTTTTTTTACTGCGATAAAACCTGTAAAACAGTTTATGTGCTTCGTTCTAACAGGTCGCATCCTGTTGTCATACGAAATTTGGAAGGAATTCTTTATGTTGTTGGAAAATTAATCATCTCTGATAAATTAGGCAATACTTACTTTCCAGTAGGGCTTAATGGAAAAACTTCACTGGCACTAATAAGCAGTGAAACCGCGCAAGAAGAAATTCCACGCGCAAAATTGATAGATGTTTCGAAAAATTCGGTACTGCTACTAAATTATGTAAATAAGTTAATGGTCGACGAGGAAAATAATTTATGGATAACAATGCACGGTTTTATTTCAAACGGATGCGCCATTCAAAAGTTGTCGAACGGAACTTTGAGACTTATACTGGTATATGAGAACCATGCATGTGAACAGATTGTGCGAATCAAAGGAAGAACTTACGTTGTTGGCAGCACTTCTTCCGGTACCAGCATATATACCATTATAGAGAATGATGAATATCGAATGATGAATGACGATATACCTAAACTAAAAAATTTATCGGCTGAAGTCTCTTCAGTTAGAGGGATAGCCGACAGCAAGGGACAACTTTATTTCTACAGTACTCGCATGGATCTCTCTTCTTCCTTAGGCAGAATACTAACTCTTCGACCGTATACAAGGGAACCGATTCCGATCACATTTAGCAATAGTCCTAGAAAGATAATATTATGGTCCGCCAATACCGATTTTGATAACGACGTATGGATCAAAACTGTATATCCAAATGACGTTTATTTTCTCAAATATGGACAGACTGTCGCAGAAGGTATGCTTCGACGTCATGAAAAATGCAAAGGCGACATTATTACTGGAATAAATGTCCATATCAACTTTCCAGCAAAAAAGGTTTATTTTGCATGCTCAAATGGACTGTTTCTGGTTAATAAATTTGTTAATTTCTAGTTTTTTTTTATACTCAGTAAGTTCAGCCTTTTACTATTGTTGATCCTTTCCTCGTCCAACGCGTGTGCAAATGCTCGATTTTTTTTTTCTTTTTTTTTTTTGTTTGTTTTTTGAGCCGAAAATTCTTGAGACTTGGCCCTGTACTCAAATGCTTTTCTTCTTTACCCTGAACATAGTGTTGGGCGACAAGCGAGAACAAGACAATCCAAGACAAGTCCTCGGTCAAGCTCTTGTCTTGTTTACATAAGCGAACTATTATGTAAACAATTGAAAAACGCAAGAGTCTTGTCCAAGCTCTTGTCTTGTCGTCCATCACTACCTGAACAGGATGTAGTGGTATTTTTAAGACGAGGTCTGCTTTGCCTTATCTCTTCAGGCCTGCCATGTTTGCTACCTGTGGGAGCGAGACTCTTAACAGAAGTAAGACCAACTTCCCAGATAGCAGATCTATCCGGTCCCGAGGACGCCTTCAGAGCGTCATGAGGAAATTTATTGAACGTTTATTAGATTTACCTATGTCCGCACTGATCAAAAAAGCGTTCTTTGGACGTCCTATGGGGCCCGTAAACGGGGGGGGGGGCGTTGCTCCCCTAGCATTCCTGGACTGACTTGGTGATCCCCTTGGAGTAAATTTGCTAAACATGACAGACATAGGGAATGAAGGCCTATTGCCCCCCTTAACAAGCCCAGCTGCCCCCCCTGGCTCTTCGTTCTGGCTACGGGCCCGCGTCTTATGGATATGCCATGGATTTTTTATATCCTATGGGTATCTAATGAACAATCCATAGGATGTCCAATATATTGAAAATGCTATCTGGGTTTCCTCAGGATGAAGTTTTTTTATCGGTCAAACTGATTGATATTTTATTGGTCAAACGGCAATGATTGATATTTTGGAGTTCAGTCTGTGATTAACTCTGCTCTATTTTTATGCGATAAGAAAGAAAAGACGGCACCGGTTTTGACTCAATTATTGCAAAGTGCGAAATCAACGGCTATTTAAAGTGAACAACTTGAATTGCAAGGGCAAACACACGTGCTAATTCACAAAACAAGGGAAAAAAAATTCAAAGGAAAGAAATTGAAAGAATTAACGAAATGAGGTGTAGATAAAAGAGATTGAACATAGAGAATAGAGATTTGATGAGAATTGAAGTGTACACTTGAATACATCGGTGAGCGATGTCGGCACGTAGTTGGTGGGTTATAAGGACACTTGTCCTCTCTCTCTCCCGATTTCACCCTTAGAGGAATCCCGTTTATATTAAATACTAAGGATTACATTTCAACCTTCTTTATTAAATACTCTGTAACTAGAAATATCTCTCGCTTTTATTTGTCGGGGCAAAAAAAAAAAAAATCCGGAATGAATCGTGATATTTGCGGAACACAATTAGCACTCGAGCTATGGTGACAACGTTTTGATTAAAAAATAATATCGGGACAAAAAAGTACTTGAATTTTACCTGGTTTTCCCGGATGTCCGTGACGTCAAGTATTTTTCTGTCATTCTTTTGTTGTGAATTATATCAAAACACGGAATTTCTTTTTTTTTTCGGGGAAATTGATGCCAGGAGGGAAAGGGAAATTGAGCGAAAGTGTAAAAGAAAGAGACATAGGGGTGGCATCTGTCATAACTTTTATAGCAGTAAATGGTGCAAGGAATTATTTATGTTAAACTTTCATCGTTCAGAGGGAGGAAAGGAAGGGAAAGAGGGAGAAGGGGGTTCGAGGTGGAAAAGGCAACCCTTTCAAATGTCTACAATTTCTCTTAATGTTTTGAATGGAGAAAGTTTGCTCCTTTCATTTTCGTTGACGTGCGGTTTTAAGCCAGATGAATCTGTCCCTGTCGGTTTTGTATACACTGTACGGCATTCCCGTTCAAACCTGCATTAACCTAAATCGAGGTTTTCCCCCGATTTTGATTTTCCGAAAACCCATTTTTCGGCTGGGAATTAAAAATCGTAAGAGGAAAAGTGAGGGATCTTTTTAGCAGTGACAGTCATGTTGGGACGGATAAAAACACGAATGCACAGGTTGGAACTTGTTCCCAAACTAGCAGAAGTGACAGTCATGTTGGGACGGATTAAAACATGAATAAACAGGTTCGAACATGTTGATCCAAATAATTGGCATCTAATTTGCCATCCCTTCGCCTTCATCCCAGCATTTTTTTTTTTTTTTTTTTTGTTTTTTTACGAAGGAACATTCTTTTGGAAATTTTGTGCATCATCTTTGGCGTGTTTGAACATGTTCGGTAAACGCATCCATCCGTTTGCACAATTATGGAAACCAATTAAATTGATTCTTTTTGTTAAAACTTATCTCCCTTTTTCGATAAGTGGACAAGAGAGCGCCGCTCAAAACGCGGATTGTGATAATTGTGAAAACCCACGACACAGACACCGGAAGTAACTGCGGTGTTATAGTCGTTCCCATCTCGTTATAAAGCGGAAATTAAAATCTCTATTGTTTCAATGTTAAAAAAAAAAAAAAAAAAATGCGATTTTTTTTTTTTCAAAAACTTTTGACGCATTTCAAAATGAAAATCCAAATGAATATATATTATTTGTTATGTTTTGCAAATAAAATCTCGTCGTCTACACTCAGCAGGAAATAGTGAAAGAAATAATAACACGGAGGGTTGAAAATAAATGCTGAAGTGAAAGATGAAATTATCATTGGAGATGAGTTAACTTTGAATAAACAGGAAGTTACTTTTGTTTAACTTATCTACTTGCGTGGAAAATCCACGGCGATGAAAATGAAACTTTCAGAACCGGATATCTCGCAAACGAGAAAATTTTAAGTCGAAACGGTCCCTTTTGTGTTTGAAATTTAATTTATTTTATTAATCTTTTTCTTGAAATGGGGGGCGGAGTGAAGGGGAGGTGAAGGTTGTGAGCCTTTTGTAAGATTTTCGGAAAATATATACGTTTTGTTTGTTTTGCTTTCGAAAATTTTCCGAGGAAAACGATTCGCGTTGGATATGGAAAATGAAAATCGAATTATATGAAATGAAAATTTTGATGTTAATTGTTTCGTTTAAATATCGAAAAAAACGTCAAAGTAAATCCGGAAATTTAATCTCCCGGATACGGATTGGAAATATTATTCGAATTATATTTTATGCTTTTCTTACTTGCAGGGGGAAAAAAAGGACGTTCTGCAGTCGAATAGCTTAAGTGTTTATATTTTCTTCGCCGGAGATGGGAGGGAAATTCATCCATGGATTTCGGGTGTCCAGGAGTGCCAGATTGACGAGAGAGAGAGCTTTTTTTACCGAGAGCCCGTTTTGTTGAAAAATTTCTGTCGTTGGAAAAAAAATTGCAGATCAACTTCTTCCGTAAAATAAGCCTGATTTTTATCAAGGTAAGTTTCATGCAAGTCAAGTTTGTTCTAATTTTTTTTTAAATACGAAAGAATCTGGGAATTAATTTTATTGTACGTCTCATTCAAATATTATGTGAACATGTTAATGGAGGAAAGGGATCCGAATCAGCGACTTTTCCTATAAACTAAGTATTTTATTTTTAAACTGAAATGCTTTTTTGGAGTAATCGCGATTGTAAAGTTAGCAGTGCCATGAAAAACTCAATTAAAAATTGAGCTTTTTTTTTAGCTTTCCGGGAAATCAAACATTTAAATTGGAGCTTTAAAAACAAAAATTGAAACCTTGCCTACTAAATTGTAGGAATTTCATTTCTAACTTGATCTGCTCCTTTCATGGCAGAGTCACCAAAACTTTGTACCGCCTGAAATAACTAACGCCACATTTTGTTAACTTAAATTTGAGCTTTCAAAAATAGTTTCCCAATCTTTTCGCTACAAGATAAAAAAATAGAATTGAATAAGAAATACTGGACGTAATGAGAAAAACAAGCACTACCTAATTCCATCTTTTTTCTTTTCTTTCTTCTTTTTTTTTTTTTTTTTTTTTTTTTTTCTCCAAATTGAAGGTGACCCTATTTAAAGTTATTCTTCTTACTTAGAGTTTTTTTCCTAATTGTGGGATTGATAATGAAAATCATTGATTTATGAAGCAGTTGACACTGCCAAATTCATTACCATTTTTTAAAAATGTGCCTCTCTTTCGGAAAAACACCTTTAAGGTGGAAATTTTAAAAATAGACTTTTTCGTCATTTCCAATTCAGGATTTGATGCCGAACAAAATAAAATCTTAGAAATAAAAATTGACCCATTCTCAAGCTGAGGGAGGGGTTTTTTAAGTTTAAAGTTGAAAAATTCATAATTTAGAGAAAAACGCACCTTACGTTTACCATTTTGCAGGCATCGAACTAGTCACTTTTCCCCCCTAAAAGTCACTTTTTTTGATAAATTGATGGATTTCAAAAAATTTCCTGCATTAAAACATTTCTATTCAACATTCGAAGCTGCTCAAGGAAAGTTTTTTTTCACTAAAACCCCATCTTTAAAAATAATTTTATGTTAAGTTGTGAAGATTCCGTACCATTCTTCCAAAAAAAAAAAATAGGCTTGTATTTAGTTGGTCAGTAGAAAAATATAGGTTTTGGTCGGTATTTTTATTGACTGGTCAGTAAAAATATTACACGGTCAGTAGATATACTGCCTGGTCAGTATCCTTGTGGTCAGTTGACAAATGGTCAGTAAAAAAATTGAATTTGTCAGTAATAATATTTAAATAGTGAGTAAAAAAATTAATTATGTAAGTTTTTTTCAAAAAAATTTTTTTCGATGGTCAGTAAAATAGCGGAAAATTTTTTTAAAAAGTAAATCAACATAAAGACCAGGGGCGTAACAACTTTTTGGGGGCCTTTTTGGGGGCTAAAACTTTTATGGAAAACCAGTCTGGCACAAAAAAAAAAAAAAAAAAAAAAACCATCCAATCAGGCTACAAAGAAGTTTAACCCCTTCCTGTCTAATGCATCCATATGGATGCACAGCAAAATACTCGGTAGCGACTGATGGATGCACCAGCAAAATCAAACTTGGTCAGATGTTGATTGATGTTGATGTTTGCAATACTAAAACTTGGTCAGATTTTGACTAAACTTCGTAGATGGGGGTATTTAAGGGCGCTCTTTTCGAATTTGAAGTCAGAATTTACCGATTTTTAGAAACAAAATGGCGGCAGACCCTTTAATGGCAGAACCTAATAACTCATAAGTTATATTTTTTTATTTTTGACAAGTAACTCTTCAAAAAAATAATCAGTTGCCCTTGATAACTGCCCATAGTGAGTATTACTCGAAAAAAACAGATAGATGAAACGGATATTGCGCCTATTATTAGCTTATGGCTATTAGTATAATAATTTAGAGCTATTAAAAAAAATAACTTTTTCGTAAAAATATCTTTGTAAGGGGCCTTCTCGGGCTCCTACGTCGAAATAGACTCCAAATTCGGAATATATGACCTCGAAAACAGTTAGGCCATACTTTAAAATCCCTAAAAAATAAAAAATTGAGATTACGGCGTTACATTTAACTCCTATGCACAGATTGCCTAACACTGGGTTGCAAGGCGTCGTAAGGGATGAGTTTAGTACCTCTCTGATATCCAAAAAAACATTTGCATCATCAGTCTTATAAATTCAGTCCGGGAGTGTCCAATCTTAAAAATAGGCCTAGACAGGAAAAGGTTAAAAAAGATACCCAACTCCACCCTTGTTCGAAAATTTTTTTCAGTAAAAAATTTGATACCGACCAATTTTCAATATTTTTACTGACCATTTTTTAATTTTTTGCTGACCATTTTCAAATTTTTTACTGACCATTTTCAAATTTTTTACTGACATTTTAAGTATTTTTACTAACCAAAACTAATATTAAGTACTGACCACTTCATAGAATAAAATACTGACCAAGTAATTAAAAATAACTGACCAAGAAAATATATTCCAAAAAAATAAATAAATAAATAAATTCCTAATCCATTTTTTCTATCGATTTTAGTTCCTAAAATTGCTTTCCTAACTATTTTTTTTTCTAATTTTTAATTTTCCTAAAATTTTTTGATTCCTGAAATAGAATTTTTTAAATCCCTAAAATAAAATCCCCTAAAAAGAAAATAAAATTTCCTAAAACCCCTTTAAGGGATTTAAAAATTTAGGACAAATATTCATTTTAGGAAACTTTATTTGAGGATTAAAAAATTTTATGAAAATTGAAAATTAGGAAAAAAATGGTTAGGCTAAAAATTTTAGGAACCTATTTAAACCACTTTTGGTCCCCAAGGTCACTAATTTTTCTGGGCGAAATGGGTTCGATGCCTGCATTTTGTATCCTCAAACCTCTCCCAATTTTCCCCGCCCCCCCATCCTACCCCTACCTTATTTTAACTTTTGAAATTTTAAGTCCTTTGAGGATTTATTTGGCCTCCCGAATTTTACCTACAGATTCTCTAGCTGCCCAGGTATTTGCAGTTCGGAACTTTTTTCCGGATCAATTTTTTTTTTTTTTTTAACTATTCTTTTTAGAAATTTTTTAGCAGAAGAAAATCATATTTAAAAGAATGAACTAGACCTAAAACTTGTATTTTTGTCAGGTTTTAATGAGACAAAAATTATTCCGTTAAAAAAAAACATAAAAAAATAAAAAGATCTCGATTTGAGTCAGAATTCATAAACAAGGGTTATCGCTCTTCTTAATAAAACTATTCAAACATTATAACACAAAGATATTTTTAACCCGGAAGGCTCATCAATTTCGTTTCCCACTAATTAACTTATTTAAAACATTTGATTATATTACTGGCATTCAAAGGGTAAAGAAACTTTTCCTCCCCTTTTCCCCTCGGGGAAAAACTTTGTATCCTATAAATGGTAACTGCGATCGTCCTAAAGTCAAACTCTTTCAGAGCAAGTTGTCCAAAGAAGGGTTCTAACGAAATATCTATTCGAAACTTTACTCGAAACTTTCGAAAGATTATAAAAAAACCGCGTTTTTAATGAAATGACATCTATCGGAAATATTGAAGAACTGTAAATAGGGGAAAGATGGAAACTAAATGGGGGAGCATCTGCCGTGGAATGAATGAATTGCAAAAGGGATGGTAACTGCTTTAAAATAAAACATGGAAATTAGTTCCGTCATTTGACGGTAGATGGAATCGAAATTTGTTTTTTTTAATTTTAGGCCAAATATGTTGAATAGGAAGAGTTTTCCACTAAATCCGATTAAAGATTAAATATATTCTTAATATATTACCGGTGGTATATTTTTTATACTGAATTCTTTGATATTTCTAGCCTCTGCTCTGTTGCTGCACTTAAATGTAGATTAGTTTTAATGGGTTTTAGATTTGAACTCTTATAGCAAAAATTGGAGTTCCAAAGAAGGAAACAATTTTTTTTCCTCTATATATATTTTTAGATCATCTAGAAAAGCTTTTAGGGTTTTAAAACCCTAGCGAGTTTTTTAAAAATTGCGATTTTTAGCATTGTTTTTGATTTGTGATGTAAACGGTCGGCGGCTTGCAAGTCTCGACTGGTTAAGGTCCGTCAACTCCAGTCCGACGTTCAAACGCTACCTCCACAATTGATACATAATCTACTATTACTTCTTTGAACAATTATTTTAAATAATTTTGTCTTTTTCGAATTTAAATTAAAAAAGAAAAAAAAAATGGTGACACTTTGTGATCCCTTCATCCAGTACATTGCACGCATCTTTTTTCAAAAAATTATTTTATTTACGTTTTTTTTTCTTTTAAAAGCTAAAATATTTTTTCATACATTAAAATTCCAAAATGCATTTGAAACGTTGTTGGTAGTTTTTTACCCAATGTTTGTTTCATAGAAATATAATATTTCGTACGTCATGACGTACAATGACGCCATAAGGTCATGACTTTTCAATGACTCGTCATTGATAAGTCTCTTGACCTCTGACGAACAGATTTGTAAAATTAAAATTATAAATACTCGTCAATATGCAGTAACTACCTGAGGAGGGTCGTATCAAAAGGGCCCGTTTTTTTTTTTTTTTTTCTTTCATTTTTTATGTTTACAGAGAATCTTTTGGTTAAAATAGGCCTTTCTAGACTAAAATACTTTTTGAGAAAAAAAAATGATTAGGAAAATAGGCTAGAAATGCAAAGTCACGTCAAAAGCCCACAAATTCATAATTTTTTTTCTATTACTTTCTTTTTCTTTTTATTTTTCTATATTTAGATACCTATACGGCATGCCGTATCCAAAGATACATATTTTCCAAAGAAACCAAAGACACATAATTTTTGCAAAATCCAAAGACATATTTTTTTTTTTCACCAACATGGATCTGTTGGTTATTTTTTAAAAAATTAGATATTTGGTTCCCAGACTATAAAATGTTCTAACCTAAATCTCTAATCATTTTCGCACTGCCTTTAAAAATTTTTAAAAACTCTTCAATTTTTTTTTGGCCTGATCAAAATGGCGGATTTCCAAACTTCACTGCTTGATTAAACTTCTGTAGATAATTTTTTGTTCTGGATCATATTGTTAGTAATTAAATAGTCCCGCCTCTTTCATACATTTAACCATTTCGGTGTTTTATGATATTAAAAATATTAATTTTTCATAAATTCTAAAAATTTCGTTTTCCTGGAAATGCGATCTTTTGACATGTACCACCTAAATTAAGAATTTTGAAAATTCTGAACGATTTGGTAAACGTATTTGGTACATTATTTGGTTTACGTAACGTAATTTGGTAAATTTTCAACGTATTTGGCTACGTTTACATCATCGGCCGGTGGAGACACTAACGATAAAAAAAATATGTGTGAAAAAATTTATTTAGTCCATTTCATATAGGAAAACGGGATCAACCGCACCGAAACCGTGCCGAAACGTATATTACTTCGGCACGTTATGTTCAGAGTTACAAAATCATGATTTTAAATGCATGAACAAGATTTAATTGTTCTTATGTTTCATCATTTTCAATTTTTTTTATTAAAGAGAGATAGAAAAAAAGTGAATGTACATGTAAAAAAAAAAAAAAAAAAATGATTGAAATCATTTTATTTTTCATATAGGCCTATTCTGTATTATGTTTTATTTTTCATTTTTCTGAAATTTTAGGAACACGAGATTTTTAAGATATATAACAGAAAGAAGAAGAGCAATATTCGAACTCCGAAATTACTGTACACAGTATAAAACACTTCATCAGGAGATGGGAGCATTAGGGATGGATCCATGTACCTCTTGGGTCAGAATTCAACTTGCTACCGCCTCACCACGAGCGCGGGCTATCATTTTTAATTGCTTTTGCAATAATGTTTCTCTCCGAGAGACTAGCACAGCGCTCTCGCGGTGAAGTTAAGAACTATTTCAACAACAAAAAATATTTTTTGCGAAAACATTTTAAAGAATTATCTTTAGGAACCGTAAAGCTTTTTTCATACATTTTAAATATATTGAATCTTTGCCTCTGAAACATAACAAATCTTTTTGGCACGGTTTCGGTATATCCGATCTCATTTTTACTTCGTTGTGGCACGTTGAAAAGGAGCAATATGAAAAAGAATGTTTATGTTTTCCTTATGAAGAAGCATTTTCATATTGCTCCATTTCAACGCGCCACGACGATTTTTAAAAACCGAATTTTCAAAAACAAATGATTTTTTTATTTTATTATTATTTTTTTTTTTTGTAATCGCTATAATTTTTCACCTCCCTGCTAACCGGCAGGTAAACGAACTAATAATTTAAAAGTAGAGAGCCTAGAAGGAGAGAGCCGACAATCTATATAAATTTTCATCTGTCTTTTGATTGGTCGGGACGGAAAGTGGCTCTAGAAGCTTTTGCAACCTCATGTCAATTGTATGTTCATGTCCGTTAACTGCGTTAATGTACGTCAAACTGTATTTCTAACATAAGATTGAAACCCTTTCCACCTTTTAACAACCAGTTTTATTTTTAAAAAAATAAATAAACAGTACGTAAACAAAACCAAGCGACTACAGATTGAGGTTAATTGAATTTCTAGTACCACGTTCTGTCCCGACCAATCAGAGAGCTCTCATTATGTTGTCGGCTCTCTCCTTCTAGGCTCTCTATTTAAAAGCTTTCTGTTTTGCGACAACTTGAACTCGGGCGACAAATTTAAAAATGGAGTGGTTTTGTTTACAAATAAAAAGTCAAAATGAAAAAAACAAAGGCGGAGATTCAAAAAAAATATAAAACATGCGAAAAATCGTTGGAAAAACAGACAGAAGTAAGGAAAAACGACCTTGAAAGGTAAATCGTATTAAGATTCAGTTGAATATTTTGTACGTAATTTAAGCTGGCTATGTGGAGTTTGTTAAATGTTTTTGATGTTGGGAATACGTCATTTTAATTTAAGTTATTTTACCGTAGAAATCATCGAAATAGAAAATTAATAAAAGATGTAGATCCGGAGCAAGAATCTAACCGAAGGAAAATATGGAGGGAAAATTATCAGAAAAGAAAAAATAAAGCCGCCGAAATCGAAACAAAAATTGCCGAAAAGAAACGTGGGATGAAATCATCTCATGGAGAAGTTATAGAAAGAATGGAAAAGAAAATTAAAACCCTCGATGAACTTTACAAGATGCAGAAAAAACTAACAGAGAAGTATAAAAGAAGATGGCAGATAGCTGATGCAAGGGAAAGAAAGAGAATTTTAAGAACATCCGACAGGGAACTTTCTCCAGAAACAGTAGCGAATAAACGAGTCTTATTATTAAAAAATCCCACGTATGCTGTGAATATTTTGCCAAATTATTGTGATTGCGAATAATATATTAAAACGTCCATTGTTAAAAAATTACATTTAAAAATTCAAGATGGGTGGTGAACAGAGGAAAATTCAAAAATTTTTTTTTTTTTGTTTTTGCCTAGAAAACCTCGTAGAAGTTTAATATTTTTGGAACGAAAATTGAACTGCATTTACTGAAATTGCGTACAGGTGCATTCGGCTTAAGTTTTCCTGTAATGTTTACACTCAGAAAAAAAAACGGCTAATAATGCGAAATCAAAAATGCTTTGTGACAAAACGTTTTCTTAAAAAATGATGAGAAAAGAATAAAAATATTTTGGCAAGTAACAACCTGTGTGTAGAGGAAAGTTGGGTGCCAGCTGATTGGTCGAGAGACAAACGGCGGTCAAGTAAGTACTTCGCTTATTACAGCTCTTCATAATTTTGTACTGCACGGTCACGTGGGTATTATACACCACGTGACAGTGGGCCCACGTGGTTTATAATACTTAGCATACGGACATGGATTCAGACTCGTTGTCGCTAAGCATTTTTGATTTGTTACAAAGCATTGCTGTTTTGTTGCAAGGCAGAACTTGCGCAAACTGCTTCCTTTTTCTGATTGTAAAAAAATATTAAAAAACCCGTACTCGATATTACAAAAATATAAGTCTGGAAACAACGTGAAAAAACTGAACTGTTTCAGGGTAAAACATGCGATTTAGTTCTGGCGTTTGACGGTAGAGCGCAGATTTAGTCAAAATTCAGTTACTTTGAAATCACTTGTTATTTTTTTTTAAACGAGGGGGAACTTTTGAATTTCTACAAAAAGAATTTTTTTTAAAGTGCGAAATGTAAAAAAAAAGTCCGTAATGTTTATATAACGTAATAAAAATCATGGAAATGATCTCTTTCTTTTTTCTTTCGGGAAAAAAAAAGTAGAGAATTCTTCAAATATTTCAGCAATAAAATGAAACTGCTTTCTCCGTTTTTATAACTATTACAACAGATTTGTTTGTTATGTGCCTCTCTCGGGATTGTCGAAATGTCGGCATCATTCATTTATACTCTTCAATATAAACATGATGACATCCTTGGAATAAGGCTGTAAAACGATTAAGTCGTAATCAGTGGAGTCTTGGATCATTTTCATTTCGGTCCCGAAGTTTGAATTTCCTCCCCCACCCTCACCCGGCGATTTTTTTTCTTTCTAATTTTTTAATAAAAGGAAAGGAATTCCGGCGAAAGCATTCGGTTTCTTTTGTTCCTGGTCAGGAAAAAAAACGGGGAAGACAGACTTGGAGAAGGAAAACCGCCACTGATTTTCTGCGACGACTTTTTTTTTTCTTTTGAAACGGGCGACTGAATGTCTTGAATGTAATTGCCAGCCATGATCATAAAAATATTAAAACCGGGCAAGACTATTTTAAATTGAAAGTCCCCGGTGCGGGTCGCCTCCATCGCAAGCTAAGCATAATTACCCTCGACATTTTTATTTACAACCCTCGAATCACCAGGATTAATAAGTCCAGGGACTAATAAAAGGAATATAAAAAGAAAAGCCAACTTGTTTCCTAACTTGTGCTACTAAATATTGCTGACTGTTTCCGGAAAAAGTAATTTCACTTATAAAAGAAGTGTAAACCGCGAACGAGGGTGGAAAAAGTTTAAATTTTTTTTAAAAAGACTTTTTTGTTTCTTTTTCTTTTTACAGATTTCACCTGGAGGCGGCGTCATTTTTTTCGTGTAGAAGAAGGTGATGTGAATACAATGATTTCGTTGTCCAAGATTACCAAGGTGTTCAAAACTAAAAATTGACAAGGTAAGCCATAGACATAAAAATTCACATTTCACGAGCTGATGTAAAGTAGAGCTTTAACAGACGCAGACTGAGATTGGTATGGTGTACCAAGAAATGTTTTTTGATGAAAATAAAAATAAAAAAAAGTTGACAAGAAAAGTTCGTACAAGAAAAGTAACATTGATACTCAAACCATTTTACTGGTCGCGTCTTTTATTGTTCCTTTTTTTCGGAATTTATTAAACATCACTAACGTTACGTAAAAACGCAGATTCTAAATACTTTGAGGCTGGGCAAATTTATGCAGGAAAAGTAATCATATTTTAGAAGAAACGTTCAGATCAACATCGTAATGGCAAAAATGCTATCAGATTTTGTAACTGATATCGTTTTGATTATTTTTTTGTGATTGAATGTTATATTATAAAGATTTACCTTATCTATTAAGGAAAAAATGAGCTTTTTTTTTTTTTATCATTTGGTTTTACAGAGATACGATAAGATAAGATACGATACGATAAAGAACGATATACCTTTTTTAAAGGAAATAAAACTTATTTTTAAACCTTTTTAATTAGCTAAAAAGCGCATTATTTGTCCTCCCGTCACGTTTTGTTTTGTTAGCATCTTCTCATGAAGGATGCAGAGTAAAAAAAATATTTTTGTGGCGAATTAGAGTTTTGGAAGGTAAAGAACAATATCCCTTCTTTTAAGAAAAATTAATTACTTTTTAAAATTTTTTATTATCGAAAAGTGCAATATTTGTCCTCTCCCGTCACGGTACGTTTTTTCAAGGGTTACCCAATAATTTCAGGCTTGTCCGACGTTTTTAAATAAGTAAGCTATCAAATCGTGTCAAACAAATTTATAAGGGTCACCTAACATCAAAAAAAAAATTATGACCCGATCAGCCGTTCTCATAAGTTACAGTGATGAATTTCACCTAATGACGACAGGTCTTATATTATATTGAAAAGGCTGCTGCTCTGAAAATAAAGTCGAGTAGCGAGAATGTTAAGGTGCAATTTATTCAATGTTTACGAACTATAAGTACCCAGAATTGGTAAATAAAGATTAAAAAGTCCATAAATTACGTAACGAGATTTTGACTAGCTCCACTAGTTTGATCTAGCTCCACGTCATCCAAATTATCGATCGTACTTTTGTTTTTATCTTTTATTCGTTTTAATTTATTTTGTTTTTATGATCAACTTATTTTAATTCAACTGACATGAGGAATAAGAAAAGGAAAAAAACGGAGCCTTTTTGTTCGTTTATGGGTTATTTAAAATTGTCTAAATGTCTCAGTGTACCTGTTTTTCTAGTCAAGGTAGTACTATTTACCAGGTTAGGTTAAGCGTCACAATGTAATTTTTAATGTATTTTCTTTTTAGTTTGTAGCCTCCGAAGATGACTTAAAAGTCGAAATAGCTATTAGGCTAATGTTTTAATTAATTAAATATCTGTATCTTGCGGCTATTTGGTCATTTCTTTATTCATATCAAGACCGTAGTCTCCTCGCCTGCATAGAGATTTTGACTATTTTTTGACCCCCCCCCCCTCCCCCCTTTTTGACACACCCGTAACGTAAACCCCAACGCCCTCTAAATATTATGTAACACGGGTTTTAAAAATTAATTTTTTTTTTCTTTTTTTTTTTTTTCTTTTTTTCAAAAATTGATTTATGTAGACTCTGAAAAAAAGTTCGCAACTGTTTTTTGAAGCGATAAATATTTTAATTTTAAAGGCAGATTATGTTTATTTTTCGTGATATCAAGTTTAGCAATTATGCCGGCCTCGGGAGATATTTTTAAAAAAGAACCTGGCACAAAATAATAGGAATTCGGCTGTCGGATGAAATTTACATTTCAAAAGAAACAAAAGAATAACAAAAAACAAATGGAATTTAATCCAAAATTAGATAGATAGCCAAATTCTTATCATTTTGTGCGGGGCTCTTTAGAATATATATAAAAAAAAAAAAAAAAAAAAATTCGCAGAAAAATAACGTATAGCCTTGAGCAGATAGAATTTCAACAGAAATCGAATTGAAAATTAAATTAAATTTAGGTATAAGAAAGAAAAAAATTCCCAGTTCTTATACCTAAATTTAATTTAATTTTCAAATTTCGCAACCGGCGTTAAAGGTAGTATAGGGAATGGATTTTTCCGAAAAAAGTAAAAAAGAAATCGAATTAAATTAAAATATATTAAATTTAAAGATGAATTTTACGTAACGCCACACCAAACCCCCTCGTAACAAATCGTAACTTCCCTTCAGACCCCCTCCCTTCATGTGTTACGTAATTTATGGATGGCCCCAAAGGAAAGTATTTAATTTTTTTTTCCCATCGTTTTTAACAAAGTTAAACAGTAGAATTTGAACTTTGGATTTTCTGGAAAAATAATAAATGATAGGCTAGATTTATAGAGTTCTTTTCCAGATCCGTATTGCTGTGTTACGCGGGCGAACTTCTGACTTTGATAACTGAAATGCAAGTCCATGGTAGTGATCGGAAGTGGAACTAGAATGCCCAACAGTAAAAACAGGATCACTTTGTTCTCCGTCAGATGGAACTAGTATCTCATCTACTTCAAAAGTTGTTTTGAAAAATTGGACTTTGGCTAACCTTGGAGACTCTCCATTTTGAATTTCACCGAAAAAATCAGAATCCCCTCCTTCAGCTCTGAAAAAAAGACCGGCATAATCAGAGCTCACATCTTCCCATTCTAATCCTGGCCAGACTTCTTGCGGCGATTTTTCCTTCGGTAGCTGCACGTAGATAAAGCCGATAGGAACGGGATTTCTGATGACGTTCATTAGCGTCGACTGAATTTTTGATAACGACCATATCTGAAGCTTCTCACACATTACTAAGTTCTTCTTAGTGCATGCCGTATCAGCCCAGTAACCGAAAACGTTTTCTTCTCCTTCCATTTGTACGCAGTGATTCGAATCATTTATTGGACTTCCGCTAGCCCAATTCGTGTAATCTGCCTCGTTCCCATCGGCCCAAATGTAGCTTCCGTTTAGGTATTTTAATCCGATCCAAACGTTATCAACTACATTTTGAGATTTTAGCAAGTTTTCTACGAATTTTTGTTCCTCTTCCGTGTTGATGGACGACAGAGCCGATCCTTCCTCATATTCGCAGATACTTTCGGCCTCTGCGTAAGTCACTAAATTTTGGTCGAAAATTTTTAAGCATTTTTCGTCTTTGTAGGTTGCCCAGTCCCCGCATGAATCCTCCAGGAAAGATTTACCTAATTTTTATCATGACACTGATTAACTTGAACAAGATGATGATTGGATTTTCTTACTTACACGTGCTTAGCTGAAAACATAGAAGTAGAAGTAGGAAAGCTTTGATTTCCATTGTTAGACTTTAACTAGCGACCCTAAAATGGTTTTAAAACAAGAAAATTTATATATATATATACTTTATAGTGAAAGTAATCAGTAATAAGGATCGGGAAAGGAATCAATAATCAGTGAAAGATTTTTAGATTAATATCATATTTTAGATTAATATCAGATTTTTAGATTAATATCACATAATGATTATATCATTACAACAATGCTATCAAAATAATGATATAATGATTAATATCATTACAACAATGCTATCAAAATTTTATCTTATGTGCTCTTGACATGCTTATCACATTATTTTTCATATGGAGATCTCGTTTAAAGTCTGTTAATATTCAACCCTTTATTTTGAATGAATGAAGAAAAAGTTGTTTTTATTTGATTTTATTTAATTTATATTTATGTTTTATTTTTAGGCATGGATTGATGTGGGAATGATAAGAATTACAAGATTCGACCAGCCTCGTAGCCAGGGGGGGCATAGGGTGGCTCAGCCCCCCTGTGAAAATGCTTGAGCCCCCCCTGTGGATTTCAAATTTATATCCAAATTCCAAATCAAATTCTAATTTTAACAGAAAAAAAATCAATTATCATCTAATTTCCTACACTGTATAAGACATAAAAAAAATTCCAATCCCCCTTTAAAAACCCCCAGCCCCCCTGTATAAGCCGGTCTGGCTACTGGCCTGGATTCGACGTCTCTGGAAGGAGTAATTCGAGAATACTTGGAAATAGTCCACTTTTTTTTGAAGTTCCAAAATCTTCAAGGGGTCCTGGTTGGTTCCATAATTATTCAAGACCGATGCTGGGAAAGTGGTTGGTAAGTTTTGCTCAATAATAAGAATGATTGAAAACAGTAGCAGTATGAGAAATAGTACCGACTTAAAGAAAAAAACGTAAACGATTTCTGTACGGTTTACGGTAATATACTGCATAAACCGTAAACTTTTTCTAAAAGCCGTATTCGCTACGATAGGGATCATACAAGTATTACGTAAGCACTGAACAGGGGAGGGGGGATCTTCGAAACGCTTACGCTAATGTTAAATCTCCATAAGAGGAAGCCTATTTTTGCTTACTATCAGGGTGGGGAGGGTTTTAAAAGGCCAAAATAATGCTTACGTAATACTTGTATGGTCCCTTAGAATTAACAAGTTCCAAAATCGACCCCCCCCCCCCGAAAATTTATTTTTTTACCAAATCGTCGAAGTTTTCTATGAAATTTCAGCCCTTGTCTTTCAAATTTTGAAATGTCTACTCTTTCTAAGATTTTTGAAGAAGTTGAAAGGTAGTTAGTAAGAAAACTTGAAATAAAGGAGAAAAGCCGATAACCCAGGCTTTTGGGCCCCGGCGTGTAAATCTATTACGTGATTCTTGTGTTTCTATCACACGTTGTAATGGAATCATACGACTCGTGTGTTTTGATAACCCAGATGCCAGACTTAAAAGTGTAATTTTGAAGTTGGCGACATGCACGTACAGGATTGAAACTTTTACAGAATGAAGACTATACTAAACCAGTGCTTTGGTGTCCGGGAAGTTATCCTTCGCGTTAAACCTAAGAGGGGGGTACAATGGACCAAATATTTTTAAATTTAAAGGGATAAGGGATCCATTACACAAGTTCAATTTTTTTTTTTTTTGGAGGGAAAAGAACCCGATTTAAGAAAAACCCCGACAATTAGTCAAATCGCAAAACTCATGCATTACGCCATGGTTATTTGACCATGATTATAAATATCGAGAAAAAATCACACCTCGAGTGGGACTCGAACCCACGAAGGCCATGGACACGCCTTGAAGTCCTATACGCGGACAGCGCTCTAACCAACTGAGCTATCGAGGCTTACACCCGAGCGCATGAAATCTTCTCGATATGACTTAATGAAAGATGGAGTGGAAAGTCGAAGTATACTTTTTGGAGAGAAATTCTTTACTCTTTTTTCCGAAACAAATGTAAAAGAGTAAAGAATTTCTCTCCAAAAAGTATACTTCGACTTTCCACTCCATCTTTCATTAAGTCATATCGAGAAGATTTCATGCGCTCGGGTGTAAGCCTCGATAGCTCAGTTGGTTAGAGCGCTGTCCGCGTATAGGACTTCAAGGCGTGTCCATGGCCTTCGTGGGTTCGAGTCCCACTCGAGGTGTGATTTTTTCTCGATATTTATAATCATGGTCAAATAACCATGGCGTAATGCATGAGTTTTGCGATTTGACTAATTGTCGGGGTTTTTCTTAAATCGGGTTCTTTTCCCTCCAAAAAAAAAAAAAAAAAAATTGAACTTGTGTAATGGATCCCTTATCCCTTTAAATTTAAAAATATCCTTCGCGTGTTATAAGTAGAGATAGCAGGAAGGGCCCAAAAATCCGGGTTTTGACTTCTTTAGAATCAAAAAGTTCCAAGTCGATTTTGGTGCAACCAAGAATTTAAAATGGTCATAAAATATCCTGGAAAGCTCCAGAATTGCTATAGATAGTCCCAGGAACGGTTCCCATTTGATTTTGAATAAGATAACATCCCATTTAAAAAGTTTCTAATTTAGTGACTTTTTAATTTTTTTCTCTTCAGAATCAAAAGGCTATATCTTCTATACTTAGCTTAAGAAGCATTTAAAACCTTATGTTTCTGAGTTGAAAAAAGTCACTAAATGAGATCCGTTTTAGAGGCTTTAAATAATTTCATACATATGAAGAACATTTCCGCTAGGGGCGCTGTATGCACTGGTTAGCCGACGTGGTGAGTCACGGCTTTCTATGAAAGCTTTAAAGGGTTTCTATGAAGATTACAAAGTAATAAGTAATCATGTCTTTAAGAGTACGCACAGGAAAAATTGTATTTTTTCCCGAAAAAAAAAAGAAACGATTCATCTACTGCCACGACTGATGCGTACTCTTAATAGCAATAACTTGCCTGTACATGTATACCAAAAAAAGAGCCAGAAAGTGAATTCTAATCTAAGAAGTCCTTTGGCATAGGCTTATAGTTTTTTTTTTTTTTTTTTTTTTTTTTTTTTCTTCAAATTTTTTGTTGTGTAAGGCTGGCAAACTACTTTCGGCAACTCAAACGAATAATTATTGTTAACTATGTTTAATAGGGCTCTATCGTAAATTTAACTCCAAATAGTATAACTAATCGCAACCACCTGAATTTACGATATTCCAAGGAACATTATACAAAAATCTTGACTGGATTCAAATCTTTTTATCCGGAACTCGACAAAAAAAAAAAAAAAAAAAAAAAAAAAAGAAAAAAAAAGTAGGAGAAAAAACTGACCAAATGACAAGCAAAACGGGATTATTATTTCCTTATTTGACGGACGTGACTCGAATTTTCACTCGCGTTCGAATTCGGGATTTCTTTTTTTTTTTTTTATTTCCGAACGGTTTGGCAATACGTTTAGTATTCCTAACGTATTCTTTTAGTTTTCATCTCATTGATTGAAAGGGACATTGCGGCTCATGTTTCGTGACAAATTCACAGTTTCGGAATAAAATAATAAAAAAAAGAAAGAAAAATATGGCGAACACTTTTTTCAGCACAAAAAAAGTAATAATCAAAAACTAGTAAAAAAAAGGAGGAAAAAATAGAAAGAAACAACCAACCCCGCAGATAAAAAAAAAAAAGTTGTAGGAAAATGGTGAAAAATATATTTGCATAATCATTTGAATTTGATTCAGAGTTTTTCAAGTGCTGCCAACTTAGGAACTTCAACTCATATTTCATATCAATTTATTGCCCTATAATTTCAATAACCATAAGTCGAATTCCTTTTGTTTTTTTATATTTCCAAAGTTGGCAATGAACTCAGAATATTGTCACCACGGTTATTTTCTTTCCTTATTCTTTTTTTGTGCTTCCGAGGAGAAATATCGAAGTTGTTTCTTGTCTTGGGAGAGAAGGGGGATGTGAAAGACTTTAAAAAAATTTTTTTTTGTTCGGAACGCGCCTTTAAAAAATGCAAAAAACATTAAAAAGAAAAGAATGGAATAGTAAAAAATACATTTGAAGACAGATGGCTGTTTGCAATTCGAAAAAAAAAGGCGCCAAGCGAACGCCACAGCGAAAAATTCAAGGGTTCTTGTTATAATTTTTAGGGAAATAAAAAGTACCACATATTTCTTTTCCTTTTTTTTTTTTATTCTGTTTTATTTCTCAGCCATTCACATGTGCAAATTTATGGTCGATAAAAATAAAAAAAAATTCAGGAAAAAAAAAAAAAAAAATTCTGGAAGCTTAGTTATGCGGGATTTTTCCTTTCGGCAAAATCGAATTAGAGCATGGTTGGGTTTAGGAAAATAATCGAATGGTAGGACTCGGTTTGTTAAAAGATGATTCTTCGAGAGAGCAGAATAAAAAAGAAAGTGAAGAGGGTAAAAAAAAAAAAAAAAAAAAGGTAATGAGGTGTGGATCATCAAATTTGTTCCGCGACCAAGTAGGGATGATTTGATTGCTTCCTCTAAAAAGCTCCCCTCCACATAATTCCAGAATCAATGTGTTTCCCGACTTATTTGAATTTTTAAAAAATTTTTTATGTGAGGAGTATTTAATTTTTTTTTTTTTTTTTTTTTTTGAAAAAAATTTAGTGATCCTTTATTATGCTTTAAAAAAAAAAAAGAAACCGGGCCGTTTGTTTTTAAAATATTCGCAGAAAAGGGGAATCATATCAATATATTTTGGATGTTAATTTTTTGGACTCCAATTTTTCCAGAGCGGGGGGTCCAAGTGAGCGTTTATAATTAAAGGCAAGGAAAATATACCGGGTGCCGTTTTTCAAGTGTACTTCCAGAAGATTTTCCAGGAGCCCCCCCCCCCTCGTGGAAAATTTTCTGGAAATTTGAATGGAAATGGGAAATTTTTTCTTGTTATCATATGGGGGGACGGCGTCTGGCAGGTGAGGGGTATAAGTTGGCAAAGGGGTAATGGGCGTCACTCCCTCCCAACGGCTGGCAATAGCCAATATGGTGGATTGAAAATCATTTTTTTTGGAACTTCAAAATTCCAATATCTGGAAAATTTCTTTATAGGCATGTATTTTATCAAGCATGAATTTTTTTTGAATTTTTTGATCGGCGTCTGAAGATGTTCAATTGAACTAGAAATTTCCAAAAAGCTCATGTAACAGTTTTGGTGCACGGTTTTTGAGCCGCAGATAATCGTATTTAAAAGCTCTGAAAATCTTGTTGTGGCTTTTTGCCTGTATTTTGAAAACCTTATAATGGAGAACCTTGAAAAATGGAAACCTTATAAGAGAGAATTTTTTATTTCATATTCGGAATCTACGAAAAATTTTCGATGGAAATCATTGTTTTTTATGCCAAAAGAAAAAATAATTCCATTTTTAATCTTATAGGATTAGAATTACAATTATTGTAGAATATAAGAAAATGTCGAAACAAAAGTACGTAAAAATCGTATCAAGGGCTAATAATGAGCCTGTAAAATTTAGAGAATGTATGGAGCTTTATGTGTATATTCAACTGGTATTTTTGATGTGGGAATTACGAGTTACAACGAGGTTAAAGATGGCTGTAACCGTAGATCCTACAATCCCTGCTAGAGGGAGGGAGTGTTGGCGGTCACCCATCCAGTAGCTGGCCGTCGTCAATGCTGCTTAACTTCACTGATCTCGAACCGCTATTCTGAATGAATCACCACTCCGACCTGCTGTAACCTTATAAGTTTTTTGGAACTTTCAAAATTAATTTGACACCTCAGAATGCCGTTCAAAAAATCTGAAAAAACTCAGGTTTGATACTTCACCTGTAAAGTACGTTTCCCGATATAGGAGTTTTGGAATTCCAAAAAAAATGATTTTAGGATTAAGCTCTCGTAAGAAATTTTTTTAAAAGCATATTTCCTCTTTTTTGCTTAATACAACGTCCTACACTTAAAAAAAAAATCGCACAAGAGATCGTAAAAAAGCAACCGAATTTTAGATTAAGGAGCTTTTAACATCCTGCATTTTTGCAAAGTATCACATCTCAAGCCATAAATTTTATCCAAAAAATCATTTCTGACCGCCCTCTTCCCCGTATTAAATTTTTTTTCTCCCGGATTTCGAGGAAAATAGAAATGGAATATGTTAAAAATTCATAGAAAAAACGAAACCCGTTTTTTGACCCTTTTTTCGGTAAGAAAAAGCTTGTTTTCAATTTTTAAAGGTGTATTTCCCAGCGGTATTTGAAAAGCAATCTTGTAGAAAACAGCTTTTCCTCTGTTATCAATAAATGGTCATTTTCTGATTTACTAAGATGTCGGACACGAAACGTCTGACCCTCCCTCAGTCGTTTTTATCCTCTGCAAAATATTATTCTTTTTTTTTTTTTTTTTTTTTTTTTTTTTTTTATGTGCAGTTAGATAAGAGAACAAGACAGACGGCGGTGCTGATTTTATAAAAGCTTCTTGCTCCTTTTTCCTCCTCGTCGTTTTAATGCATTTTACGTTACAATTTTATTCGTTCGCGTATTTTATGTGTAAGAAAAGCTAAAATTAAAATTACTCCCCGATTAGCAAAAGAGAACATGCATGCTATACATTGTAATATTGTAAATACCACCTTATCTTCACAATTGTTATGCAAAGTTTGTATACTTTGGTAAACTTAAGATATAAATAAGGGCTGTAATAAAGATGCTTCGTGCTCCTAACTGCAACGTCTTTTAATTGTTATGATTTTCTTAACTCTAAGTTTAGACTCCGTTTCGCGTTTCTTAAAGGAGAGGATGTTTTCAAATCTAATTGAAATTTTTTTTTTTTAAAAAGGGAAAAAAAGAAGGGGTTTGTTTTATTTACAGGTGTATATCTAAATCTTACATCTCTCTCCTTGTTTTTTTCTTGCTGAGTAAGATTTTTCTCCGTATTTATCCTGGGAAGAATATTATGTCCTCCGCCCCGTACGAAAAAGAGGTGCAAAAAACATTTAAAATAAATGCAAAAATTTGTATAAAAAATGCGTAATTTTTGTCGACGGGTTACTTACCAAAAAAATACTAGAAAATGAGATTCGAAAATAAGGTCATTTTTAGGTTTTTAAGGTCCCATTTTTTTAGAAAATTTAAGTTCAAAAAACGTTCAAATTAGACAAGAAAAAGCATTGTAGGAGAGCGAAAACTGACTCCGCCTGGCCCTTTCATCAGAAAAATCTCTCAGAAGATCCAGGAAGCAAAAGAGGTCACTTTTCTAAATTTAATAATGAAATTTTTTTCATTTTTGAACTATAAAATTAATTTCTTTTTCCTTTTTTCAGGTTTAAAATAACTCAACTGTCATTAATTAATTTAATAAAATTAATTTATTTTTCCTTTTTTCAAGTTTGAAATAACCAAACTGCCGTTTGAAATTAAGGTCATTTGTAGGTTTTTAAGGTTATTTAGGTCAGTAGACACCCTGATTATAATATTTTTTCAAGAATGGTTTATAAACTTTGAAAGCATCGCATTCTATGACAAATTTTCTGGCAGAACGATATTTATTTTTGACGTCACAAGTTTACGCGCTTTCCGACCATTTTGATTTACAATTTTTGGTAGAGGTAAAGATGTTGTGGCAAAGTTATACATAAAATATATATAAATTATATATAAATGATATAGAACATATGCTTATATAATATATATATTATATATAAAATTGATATTACACATAAATCATATATGTACAATTCCAACATCTTTACCTCTACCCTATTTTTAACCCCCAATTTCAGCAAAATTATTGCATTCAAAAAAAAAATTTAAATACTTTTTATTGCACAAACAATTTTTTAATCCATGCACTTTATTTTTACATCAAATTTTTTCGAAAATGAAAATACCTGAATTTAACTTATTTTGCTTCCCTTTTAATCCAAATTTATGGATTTAAATGTTCCCACCATATCCTCGTGTACGTCTTCTTCTTTTGGTCTCAGCGGATCTAATTTCCGCATTTTAACGTTCTCTTCCACCAGTCGATCTCCCCATCTCTCGACTTTTTTCATCCAATGACCTGAACATTCGATTATTTTTATTCGAAAATTAAAAGTTGACAGCGAAAACAAAATTGAACTTACCGTGCATGGTTTTTATTTCTTCTTGATCCCCGCCATACTCTTTTGGCAACATTTCCCGAGGAATGCTTTGATGTAAAGTATCCATTGAACTTATAAAATGAAACTGGAATGCCAAAGAAAAAACGTATATTTTTATAACAAATTTAAAAATGTCTTTATTTTTTCCAACAAACATTATAAACATTAAAAATGTTTATTTTAAAAAATTTACAAAAGAAAAATAGTGAAAAAATGAAAATAATAAAAAGTTGCATTCTTTTCGCCCCGTTTCAAAAACGAAAGCGAAACTTTTGAATGTGGTCGGAAATGAGAGAGTGCATGACCCTACCTAACCAAGAATCTTCCATGAGAAAATTTATAGCAGCTATCTCATGTCCTCCTCCCCCCCCCCCCCCCGCTTCTAAAATGAAAGGTGTCTAGTGTCCGACCAAGGGAGTTAGCTAATTTTTAAAATTCCATTTGGATGGTCACGAAACGTTTGCTACTGTGGTTTTTAAGGTCGCTGAGATCGGTTTTTAAAAATTCAAGATGGCGGATCAAATATGGCGGACCTTTTTCTTTAAGATCGATTTTTTTTTTTTTTTACTTAAACATTTGTCCCGGGGTGTTACTGAGCCTTCTGACTTTTATTCTGAGGCCATTTTTAACATTCAAAATGGCGGATCCAAGATGGCGGACGTTTTTCTACATATTAATATTTTTTCTCTCAAATTCATACCTAGGGGTTTATCGGGGTCTCTGATTCCGAATCTGAGTTTAGTTTTTACAATAATTCAAGATGGCGGGCCTTTGTTCCTAAAATTTATTGTTTTAGGTACAACTTAAACTGAAGTTACCAAAGATTTTTTCGCAACCGACAGGCAACATTAAGAAGCATTCTTTTTTTTTACCTTGATAACAAAACTAAAAACAAAGCATTTACCTTGTCTGCCAATTTTTCGCTTAACACTGATTTGATCATATTTAATATCATTTCAAGTGCTGGCGGAACATTCACATTATACACAGCTAGGATACGAATTGGTAGGCATTTAAGTGGTTCCATCATCCTCATTATTAAAACAGGAGTTAGCTCTCTAACGTGACCCATACGTAAATTTTTCCAGTCGAAAATAGTGACGTTTTTCACGTAGGGATCATTTTCCTATATAAAAACATTTTCCTTTAAATAACTTAGTCAAACAGGTTTTATTGCTTTCTTTCCTACCCAAGCAAGTACGAAAAAAAGTATGACCCAATATCTCCAAATTTCCATAAAGTGGGATTTTTTGGATTCGGTACCCTTGAAATCCATGCTGCATACGAATACATGAGCTCCATTCTCCAAATGTTTTGGAAGTGGGAAGAGCATCCTAAAATTGAGTTCAGTATTACCATGAAATTATTACAATTAGCTAATACGTTTACTAGGGTGTGTCTTATTTTGGCAATTTTCGAATTTCAAATCGTTTACCCCCGAAAATGGGTGTATTGGATAAACCCGAGTTTTTTTTTAAATTTTTTACTCAACGGGACTTTTTTTACAAACGGACTTGTGCTTAAAGTTCCGAAAATTGCCATAAGGGAAAAAAAATGAACAATTTTTTTTCCCGCGAAAAAATGTGGTTTTTTATCTGAAATTTTCGTAGATGACGAATCTGAAGTCCGTTTTTTTATGTCTGGTCCGGGTTTTGAGCTAAAAATTTCCGATAAGAAACCACATTTTTTCGCGAAAAAAAATTGTCAATTTTTTTTCTATTATGGCAATTTTCGGAACTTTAAGTTCAAGTCGCACCAAAAAACGTTAAAAAAATTTGGGTTTATCAGTACACCAAGGGGAACCATTTTTGGGGGTAATCGATTTGAAATTCGAAAATTGTCAAATAAGGGACACCCTAACTTACGCCTCTTTTAAACATTTCTGAGTTGTTTGATCAGAAATATTAATGTGACCGAAAAAATCCGGGTAAAGAAATCCAAATTTGTTAAATTTTTCCAGACTGATTTTTGCTTTTTGCAAGCTGCCTTTCTTGCCCTTAATAAAAACAGCTAAAAATGTATCATCTAAAAGTTTGAAATGATTAGATCAGTTGGTCACTATTACTTTTTTTTTTTTTTTTTTTTAACTTACCGTAATCTTGAACGATGTGTGGCATTTTTTTAAGCCATTCTCGTAATATTTGCGCATCTTTATCAGTTGGTTGATACTCTCTGTAAATTAAAATCATTTGGTTTTTGGTTTTTTGAACACCCGCCAAGAATTTAAAATGGCTGGACCTAGCGAAGACAATGCGAAGTTCCTTATTCGTTTTGAATAAGAATTTAAAAATGAAAAAAAGAAATCTTTAAATTGAATGAGCGCTGCTTGTTTATAAATTCGAAATGTTGCAAATCCGTCGCAAAAAATTAAAAGAATATTTGCAACACAATTTTGCGAAATAATTTTCAGTTGTATAGGAAATATCAGCGGAATATAGAGCTAAAAGCCACTTAACGGGACCTCAGGAGAGTTGCAATTTTATGATGCTATTTTTGTTATTTCACCAGCAGAATTTTTTGCAGCCCTCAAGCCGAATTTACGGGATCTAGCCTGGGTCATTATTTTCGAGTAAAAAAAAAATTACAACTTACGGATTTATGTCTGACATGTTGCGGAATGTAAAACAGACTCGTTTTTTACAGTTGACCACCGACGATCAACTGACGATTTTAAGGTACCTGAAGACCTGCCTGGAACCTGTTTAAATATTAATAAGCTTTACATTGTGTCTACAAAAACAAGGAAAATAAGAGTAGGACATTGATCTATTTTTTTGGTGGAGGAAAAGGAGGAAATTTTCGGTTTATGCTAGCATTGTTTTTGGAGAGAAACAATAGTACGGTAAATCCTGTTTTAAATGGGATTCCAAGGTCATCTTGAGGAAATTAAAACCAAGGTCATTCCGTCAGGAATGGTTTTAATTTAAGGAAAAAAAATCAGGTTTTAATTTAAGGAAAAGTCTTGGTTTTAATTTAAGGAAAAAAAAAATCAGGACTTTCACGTGGATGCGTCGAGGCGCGCTCTTCGTTTTTTTTTTACGTCCTCGGTCTGTTTCAGCGTCATTAATCCTTTATTTATAATTACAGCCGAAAAACATTTATTGAAAAAAAGTTTTGAAAAACGCCCCAACAGAAAAGTGTCCTTTGCGTATATAGAGTCTAAAATTAATTTTAATATCTATTTTTGAAGCTCTGAAACCTTTCGCCCGTACTTTTTTTACCATAAACTGAAAAATCGGAAGTAATCTGGGACTTAATATTTGTTGTAGGGTGGATTGAAAAACACGAATTTTTAAATTTATTGCCTCAGCGCGGAAAAGTTCCATTTTAGCCTCCATATTAACCCTAATTTTTTTCAGATTTTTTGGATGCCGATTTCTGCTAGAGGCCTAAAGCTTTTCAAAGTCTCATATGGGCCGAAAAAATTCGAGCCGTATTTTGGTGCAAAAGAGTTTATTTTCCATCGGAAATTTTCCGTTAATTTCACATATAAAGTCAGTTTTACTGCAATTGGAGCCATTTTTTAGAGTAGAAAATTGGTGATTTTTTTTTTTTTTTAAGGCTAACAGCCCTGAGCTCACTTTCATCGTTATTTCGTTTGTATGATTTGACAATTGAATGGTGTGCTGCATATGTAATGTATCCATGATCTTAGCAACTTCCGTTTTTTTTTCAACAAATTTTTACGGAATTTTTTTTGCGATTCTGTTCAGACTTTAATTATTCTGTTTTGGAGTAACTTTGAAAATTTGAAAATTTTTAAGTGCCCATTCGAAGGTATATTCGGAGAAAAAAGTTTGGTTCCTGCCACTCAATGTTGAGATGGGTCCTGTGACGTCTAAACATTTGAGTTGATAATACCGAAAATTTTGTAATTATTACTACGCATTCATTAATGATTAAGAACGCTCAGTAATAATTACCTAAGTAATTTTTAGTATTATCAAATCAAATTTCTAGACGTCACAAGACCCAACTTAACATTCAGTTTTAGGAACCGAACTTTTTTTCCGTGTATACCTTCAAAGCTTATCTTGAACATCTTGATTAACAGCATATTGTGCTTGTTTGAAACTAGGATTTTAGATGTTATTTCCTTTTTTGTAAGGAAAAGAAAGACAATTATGCCAAAAAAAATACGTCTTTGTATTTCAATAAGGAAAATAAGGACAATTACGTTAAATAGAATACTTGTTTCTAATTTAATGAATTTGCATAATATTTAATTTTCTCCCCAATATAAGCTCATTTACCGACTTGCGATCTACCATTGGGTTAATAGAACTGCCAAAGTTAACCAAAAAAAAAAAAAAAAAAAAATTAATTATCAATTAACTATTTTCGAAGTGATTTAAAATCTTTTGACGTTAATATTATTTGTGTCTGATTTACAAAATGGCGCAACTTACAGTTAAACCTATTGAGTGGTACCGGGATTTGATGCAGAATAAAAGCGGTAAGTATTTTAAAAAATTATGTTACACTGAAATTTTTTTATTTAAAAAATATATATGTATTTTTTTTAGATCCAAGAGTAAGCGACTGGTTTATGATGTCGTCCCCTTTTCCAACGGTGGCCGTGTGTCTTTTTTATGTTTACTTCTCCAAAATTTTAGGACCAAAATTAATGGAGAATAGAAAAGCATTCGATCTAAGGAAAGTTATAGTTGCATATAATTTCATGCAATCTCTTCTCTGTTTGTATATATTTTATGAGGTAAGATTTTTTATCAATCGAATAACTTTTCAGGTGAACAAATTAAGTTACAAAGCGCAGATTATTTTTTTTAATCCGCTGACAGGATCATTCCTGAACTACAGTATTAGCGGCCAAGGAAACCTTACTGGTTCCCTAAAGTTTACTCGACGGGAAAGCGTGGCGACTTGAGCTTAAAGTTCCGAAAATTGACAATTTTTTCTATTCGCGATTTTTTTATCGGAAATTTTCCGCAGATCACGAATCTGAAGTCCTTTTTTTATATCTGGTCCAGTTGTTGAGCTAGAGACCAAAATTAAAATACGAGTGAAACTGAGGACTTTGTATGTTTTGTCACTTTACAACGTTTTTTTTGCCATATTTTGGCTTTTAGCTCAAAAACCGGACCAGGTATAAAAAAACGGACTTCAGATTCGTCATGTACGGAAAATTTCCAATAAGAAACCACATTTTTTCGCAAAAAAAAATTGTCGATTTTTTTCTCTTGTGGCATTTTTTCTCGTTAAGGAGCTACAATCCCCCCCTCAATTGTTTTTATTCAGAAAGTAACTGTTTATATTCGTTTCCTAGGTTCTCAGGGCCGTAGATTGCCAAAATGATGTCAGTTTTTTTGTGGGGGCAAAAAGGGGGCCCCTACCCCGCCTACCCCGACTGTGCTCAAAACGCTATAAAGCACGCATCCCCTTAATACCAATTTCTTTTTTGGCCGTAGGCCATGTAAGACTGAAGACTTTTTAAAACCGTGCATTCATAGATTTTTACAATATTCAACCCCTGCATTCCCGCCCAAATGGGGTTATGGGTGATATGAGGGATATAAATGTATGATTTAGTCTTAAGAAGTTTCCTGATTAGTATCATCAACTTTACTAAAAGTGAACAAAAAACGAATGATTATGAGTGTTAAAGTTGATTTGCTTATATATACTCCTATATATTTTTTTGTTTATTAATGTGAATGTCTTTGTTTTTAACCAAGGAAAGTTTTTAAATTTTTAATTAATTAATTTATTTATTCATTTGTTTGTGTAGGCGGGTCAAAGTGGTTGGTTTAATGGGTATAGCTTTCGTTGCCAACCAGTAGATTACTCGAATGACCCAAACGCATTAAGGATGGCTAATGTCGCTTGGTGGTTTTTTTTTTCCAAATTTATGGATTTTTTTGATACGGTAAAAAATTAATCTCATTTCTTCTTCTTCTTGTTATTTTTCTTTATTGTTACAATTTCACTTTGTTTTTTTTTTTTTTTTTTTTTTTTTTTTTTTTTTTTTTCAGATGTTCTTCATTCTGCGAAAGAAAAATAATCAGATATCAAATTTGCACGTCACACACCACGGTCTCATTCCGTTTACAGTTTGGCTAATGGTTAAATTTGCACCGGGCGGCCATTCCACTTTTTCAGGATTTCTCAATGCATTTGTTCACGTAATCGTGTATTCTTATTACACGGTCGCTGCAATGGGCCCAAAGTACCAAAAATACCTTTGGTGGAAAAAATACGTTACGTTAATTCAAATTGTACGTCTGAACGCAAATGATTGTTTCATCATTTTTAAGGGGGAAAAAACATTTTACTTAACTTTGTCTTACTTTCAGGCTCATTTAAGTGCTATAGTTTATCACCAGCTGCAGCTGTTGTTCACGGATTGCAATTATCCAAAATTCTACGTTGTTTGGATAGCGTTCACTGCAGCGTTTTTCATATATCTTTTCTTAAATTTTTATAAAGAGAGTTATGGTAAACAAGAATTGATCAAAAAAGATCTTAAAAAGTGCGAATTTGAGGCTAACGGCAACTATAAAGAAATCTATTCAGTGAATGGTAAAAAGGAGGATTAGAAAATTTATATATACGGTATGGCACGAAGCCGTTTTTAATTTGATTTAGGTTAAATTTGCACTGGCATGTACATCGTGGAGTGGTGTCGTCTTAGGGTTAAGCATTCGCCTGAAGACCGTGCACCTTTCTCGGATTTAAGATTTCTTAATATATTTGATAATTTACTTAGATAGGATTTATTTTTTAAATTACCTTAAAAACCTCAGACCGGTAACCTATGGTGACCTGAGCCTAGTTCATAGCGCGCTCGACTTTCAATCATGAGATGCGACGCGTCGTGCATCTAAGAAATTTTTTTAGTGCAAAGCTCGCTTGACTTTCACACTCGAGTCCCGAGCTCTTGCTCGATCCGGGGTCTCTGCACGTCAGGAAAATGAAACTATATTATATAATTCATGGATTTATAGTGTTTAACCTATGCAAGAATAAAAAATATTATAGGGAGTGATGCTACGATTATCGTAGTTATCTTCTTCTTCCATAGCCAGTCTGATGTAATAACGCCGAAAAAAAAAGAAAAACCATCATGAACTTGTCTTTCACAAAAGCAAAATCAAAAAGAACTCCAAAATCTCACGATAACGGTGTGGTCAGGACAAATGCTTAAAATGCAACCGTCTTGCCCCTATATTGGAAGTAGGCTTAGTTATAAAAGCTCTTAAAAAAATGAGAATATTTAAGGCCGATTTCAGACATAAAAGCTTTCGTGTTTCAACAGAGGTCGACGATGTGTGGGGTTACCGTAATGGTTTTACTGCCTCCACCATCGGAAAGGTGTCCCCCTAAGAAGGGAGTCAGAACGAAAAAATAGATAATAAAAAAAACTTTTAATTGAAGCTTTTTTGCTCGGAACCTTCAAATTTTCCCATTCGGTTTTCCATTTCGAACGATTTCGAACGGAAATCTGAGGGAGGGAAAAAAAATCATAAAACAAGTCAGCATCCGTTCTTCATAAAGATGTCAAAAACCTTTAACTATCTCCAATCCACAATCTGCAGTTATAATAACCATTTCACTTATCGATCACTCATAAAAATGAAAAAAAAAAAAAAAAAAAAAAAAAGAAGTATTGTCCTTAAATTTGTCACTTCCCATGACGGAAATGAAGTCAAGTGTACAAGATATTAGATCCACCCCTTGTCAAATGCGTCCCTTTAGGGCACGGGGATTTTGGTCCCACATTCATATCATTCGATTCGGTTGTCGTTCCATATTTCATATCATAATCAGTGTGTTGGCTTCGGTTTTTTTTTTTTTTTTTTTTCTCGAGTTCCGGACAATTTTTGAGCTTTGAAATGACTAAATATTATTTTGAAGCAGGAGTTACTACGTCTTCAGGAGCAACCTGAACGTTTTTCTCTTGTTTGTGGCATTGTTTTCACTTAGACAAAGAAAAGGAAAAAGTGAAGGAAATTTTAAGAAAAAATTTTTAATTTGAGAAATTACTATTTTAGAATTAGCTATTTTTAATATGAGAAATTAGCCATGTGAGAATGAACCATTTTCCCGTAAGGCCGATGGGAAAGCGCGCAGACTTGAGCTTAAAAGTCAGAAAAATTCTATAAGAGGCCGAAAATTCTCATTTCTTTCTTTTTGAAAATAAGAGTTATTCTGAAATTTTATTTTCTTGAAAGCTCACCAAAAGCTCGAAATCCTGGTACAGTTGTTATATTTGGAGCATTTCATTGTACTGCTTACCTTCACGGACCGTTTTCGTGCAGCCACTTTTTGGGGAATCAAGAATAAGAGCTCGATTTTGAAAAACGGAGTTTATGTTCGCAAGATATTTTTTAATAGGGGAACCAGTTCTTTTCAAATAAATAAATAAATAAATAAATAAATAAATAAACAAATAAGTCTTTTTTTTTTTTGCAAATTTTGGGTTTTCTGGACCAGCGCACTGTCCCGCCGATAAAAATCTGATGCCATTTGGCAATTAATTGGAATACCGGAAGTACTATGCTATTTTTAATTTTTTTTATCTGCTGCCACTTTTTTTAAAAATTCCTGATCTGTTATTGAGATTAGGAACAAAAAAGAAAAGTAAGAATTGTCCAGCGGACATTTCGAATTTATCAAAAATTCATTTTAATTAATTTATCAAAAAGTACTTTTTTTAAAAAGTTTTTATCATTTTTTTTCTTCGGCTACTGTTCAAAAATAATACGGCTAGTACTCGAAAACAAATAACATGATAATAATAACATGATTTTGATAAATTTGCCTCCCTTTCCGGGGGCGGGGGAGCGGGTGTGAGACGTTTGGCCGTACTTAGCTTATGGCGAAGATGGTCAATTCTGACCCCCTCCCCCCTTAATATGCTTACGTTATACTTGAATGACCCCTTCTGGGAAAGTTTTGAACTTTAAGCTCAAATCGGCACGCTTTCCCGGCGAGTAAAAAGTCTGAAAAAAATTAGGGTTTGCATGAGCACCTAGAGAACGGAATTCGACCCGGTGCGACATCAAATTCAAAAATTCGTTAAATAAGAAGTCCTTAAAAAAAATTAAGCAAAAAAAGAAAAAAAAAATTGTAAACACGTTTTTCAGTATATAAACATTTGACTATTACAGTGTAAAACAAACACGCAAACATATTTCAAGTAGCAATTTGAAAATCTGGACGGATTGTAATAATATTCATCCCTCAGGACGTCATGAATAAGTTTGCATGTAAAACAAATGACTGATAAATGTTTAGCGGTCGGGAGAGGGGTTGGGGTTGATCGATTCAACCCCCGGAGGGCTTTTGTAATAGCTGGTGTTTATATATTCTATATCTCAAGTCTTTTATTTTTATTCTCCTTAGCTAGTCCATCCATACGGTTTCAAAAAAAAATTGAAGCAGTTTTTAGCGACCGTACGAAAAAATTATATTTAAAAAAAAAAAAAACCGTATAAAATATTAAAAAAAAAAAAAAAGAATTTTTATATTGTACACATGCATATCAGGAGATTTGTTTTACATTAGAATTTATGGCGTGGAAAACTCAAAGAGAAAATATTTACAACAGCAGAAAAAACAAAAATCGCTGACAAAAATTCACACCATTAACTATTTTCAATCGTATTTACGTTTTCAGCAGTTTTTTATATTATTTCCAGAGCCGTATGCATTTGAGGCAAAATAAAAAAAAAAAGAAGAGGAGGATTTCCCGGTAGGACTCGGAAAACTCGGTTTTCCTCCTAAATGACAAAATGGAAATATCATCTGTTGGGCCAGGAGAATGGAGGGGGGTCGGAAAAGGGAAGGACCCGTGGAAATCAAAGGGTTAAAATTTTGATTAATAGCCGAGATAAGGAAGTGGTAATTAGCTGCATTTTCCTAAATTCGACCCTGAATTTTCTGATTTATACCATCAGCGTTTTTACTCCTCGCATTGGTTTTCAATTTCACAGCAGCAAGACATTAACAATTCGTTGTTCGATATGGAAATACTTCATTTAATTAGGTATGTTTTTTTTTTTTTTTTTTTTTTTTTTTTTTTCGTTTTTAAAAGCGACTCCCGTTTTTCGATATGCGTCGTGGGTGCGGGAGGGGGGAGAGGAGGGCCGTTTTTGATTGCTGAAATAGCCTATTGCAGAATAAAAATCTGGAATGGAGATGAAAATCGTAAATCATAAAATGGGAAAAAGTTTATTTAAAACAAAAAAAAAAAGTAAAGAACAGATAAAAAGGCGAGAAATATAATGTTGAGAAGCTATCGGAGTTTATCGGAAATCGGGAAACACTTTTTAAAAGAAAAATTTCTTGCTGGGAAAAATATCCTTTCAGCAGAAGAGTCAAAAATTTTGATACGAAAAATTGGAATTAAAAAAGTGCTTGGATTTGATTAAGTGCAATTGCAGATTTTCGATTAAGTGGATGTTTGATTTAGTGTCAGGTGAATTAAAACCCTAGAATTGCGCAGGAGTGCAATCTGAGCGTAGGCATGCAAGAGTTGTTAGAGACAAGAATGAGATAACAAACATTCAGTGCTGCTTTTGACAAAAAAATGAGCCTGGGCTCTTCAGTATTTTATTCAACAGTTGGCATTTTTCCTTCTAAGCTTAAGTATTACTGAAAAATAAGTGCCAGGGCGGCGCCTCCGTTAGGATGGCCCATTTTTTACGAATTTTTGAATTTTGGCGAAAGCACCCCCTAATTCTGTTATAGTAACCGAAAGAAGATTCCCTGAATTTTTTTAGATTTTTTTGGACATCGCTTAGCCGTGTCCCCAGGGACCTAAAAAGAACCTCGCACAAAATAATAGGAATTAGGCACAAAATAATAGGAAATTCCATTTGTTTTTCTTATTCTTTTGTTTGTTTTTAAATGCAAATTTCATCCGACAGCCGAATTCCTATTATTTTGTGCGGGGTTCTTTCAAAATTTCCGAGTAAAGGACGAAAAATCTAAAATTTGATTTTTATGTAAAAATTGTCATTTTTTATTCAGATTTTTATGCAGATCACGAAAATATAGTTAAGATTTGATTTATGACAAACGATTACTGTGCTGAAGGACAAAAATATGAAGAATTTTGCAAAAAATTGTGGCTGTAACATATTTTGCTAATTTTTACTTTCGAGCGCCGCGTATTTTTGAAAATATGTTCGGGGACGAGGATTTTGAATACGGAGTTTGTTTTCCGAAATTATGCTTCCGTATGTCTGTAAAACGGTTTTCGTGGATGACCGATCGTAAAATAACACGTATTTAAAAAATATTTTCAGAGTCGAGGATTCCGATTTGGAGACTAATTTTTTGAAATTCTGATTCCATATGTTTGTATAACGGCTTTTGTGGATCCCTTATCGAAAAACTAACCATATTTTTGAAAATATTTTTGGGGTCGAGGATTCAAAATCCAAAATCAGTTTTCCAAAACTCAGATTCGGAATGTCAGAATAGCTATTTTTGTGGTTGACCGATCGCAAAAAATCAATCAAACGAATCCCAGCCACTTACATTTCCTTTTTCCTTCTTCAAAAATTCGTTTAATTAGTACCCTTTTAAAGCCTAAACCTGATTCTTTACATTTTTCCTTTATTTAAATTTCTTTTTTCCACCAATAAAGCCGCGAGAAAGTATAATGGGGTGCGTATGCACCCCCATTATCGTTTTCCTTGTTTTACTTATTTTGGCCTCTATCATCAAAACAAGATGAGATATAATTTTGACTATTTTCGTGGCTTGAATAGCTCATAGTTTTCCTTTCCTTTTTTTGTGGAAGTTGGCCTTTTCCTGTCCTTAACAAAATCGTAATCACCCAGATATCGGTTGATCTGAGTTTGATATTGGTAACCTCTCGGCTCTCAGCTAATATATTTGATTTTATTTTTAGGTAACCAACACACGGAGTCCACCACCACTCGAACACCAGCGACTATGACACTAATTTTGAGGTCGCGGCGAGGATTCAGAGTGGTAACCGTGACCTTTTTGCGTTCGGCCATCTCCTTCGTAGTAGAGTTCTATCTAGACGAGCTAAACTCCGCATTTATAATGCCATAATCCGTCCTGTAGTCACGTACGGCTGTGACACTTGGAGCCTTACCGCCCGCACTCAAGAGAGGCTGCTGGAATTCGAAAATAGGGTCTTACGCCGAATTATAGGCCCTAGAAGGGATCCAACTACAGGCAGGGTGCGCATGCGTTCGAATGACGAGATCCGTTGGCTCAAGTGGGCGGGACATTTCGCTCGCGCACCTCCGTCAAGATATATCCGGCAGGTCCTGGACGGCAGACCGACGAGTCCTAGACCTTAGGGCAGACCTCGGATCAGATGGGAAGATAACGTCGCGGCTGATGCGAGAAGGTTGGGAATCGACTGGCGAGATGCCTGTCAAGAGAGGCCATCAAAAATGGCCCCAATAATGATAACGGGGTTTATTGTGTGGTGCTTCTTTGAACCCCAGACTTGAATGGTTGAAAATTAGAGATTCTCGAATTCTTGAAAAGTTAAAATTCATGAATTAACAAAAACTCTAACAATTTTTAAAGCCAGAAATAATCATTTCTTTAATTAGAGGCAGTCTAAGTATCACGTAAGCATTTTTTGATAATTTTTACCCCCTCCCCCCTATATGATGCTTACCTGAATGACTCCTATTTTTAGCTTTCTCGGCTGCTTAATTATCATGCCTGGTCCCAATGAAATCACTGTAGACTCAAACTCCTTCAATTTCTGTAATTTAATTTCTACATTTCCGCATTTCCTTCCAAAAAGGAAAAAATAAGAGGACCTTTTTTCTTTTTTTTTCTTTTTTTTTAACGTCAAGATTGAATTTCCCTCGGTCGGAGAAATAGGAAATGCCATCGGTGTAAAAAGTCGTTATTGTTAGCGGGCGAACGAAAATATTATGTTGATGAGATTTTCGCGTAAACGAAAATCAAGTTAAGTCGAAAATAGGAAAAGAAAAACCGGAGAAAATCAGCTTGAAGGAAAATTGCTTCGGTTTACGAACCATTCATTTTGTTATAAAATTTATAAACAATGTTTGCCGATGTAAATTATACACCGGGGCGGAAGGGTGACGGTTCAACGAAAACGCTCAAACGACCCAATGCAAATTAGCTTCTCCGAAACTTTGGAATTGCTGAAAAATAATTTTTCCGAGGTTTTTTAACTTGAAAATAGTGCTGCGTGCCGGGCGAAAGCGACGAAAGAGGTAAAGGTTTTATAAATGAAAAGTTTTAAAAATTTCGACGGAGATCTATTTCCTCGACGAAACGTTACAGCAGCGAAGATAGCCCTGAGCTAAAGCAGATGAACACGTAACTCAATCAAAGTGTTTTTAAACGCTGCGTCGTAGCTATAGTTTTATTATCAACTCTCGGCTGCCTTATTTTTAGTTTTTTTTTTTCTGGAGAAAAAAAATCAGTTGGAATTTTGGTTTAGAGTATTGGACAAGACCGAACTAAGCTGAATTGCGCCAGGTCATAATTTTTTTAACTCTTGTTAGTCCTCTTATGAAAAAGATGCATAAATGATATAAAAATCATGTATAAATTATACAAAAAATTCGACATACATAAAAAAATGCATAAAATTATGTATAAAAACTTGAATATTCCGTCACAAATTATGCATAAATAAGTTTGCATAAAATGGCAAAAAAAGTTAGGTTGGGTTAGGTTAGGTTAGGTTAAGTAGGTTAGGTTAGGTTAGGTTAGGTTAGGTTAAGTAATTATAATAATAACAATTCTATTTTTTAGGTATTCTCAGCTGCTTACCATCATTTATTTGAAAAAAAAGAAAAAAAGAAAAAAAGAATTCAGTGCAAAGTACATTTTTAAAAGAACAAAATCTTGAGAAATGTTTTGGTGGAAGACATTTTTGGACGACCGTCAGTAAAAACTAAGGAGAATTTGTAGTGAATAGAATAATACAAAAAAAAATTTAAATGCATAAGGGAACGTTCAAGTATTACGTAAGACTTTTTTTTCGGGTTTTCGGACCCCCTCTCCCCCCGTTGTAAGACATTTCGCCGTACTTAGCTTATGGCGAAGATGGTTGATGCGGACCCCCCCCCCCCCCCTCCCCCTAAAAATCTACGTAATACTTGAACGTTCCCTAACAAAAAATTGAAAAAAAAAATTAGGACAAAGGAGCTTCGTAAAATGAGGTGTTCGAAATAAAAATAGCAAAAATGTTAAAAAAAAAATGGCGTCCTTCGGCTTTAGTTTGTCACTATTTGGCCCTACAAATAGTCAGTTTTGGTTTTGGCTTGAGCTTGGGTTCAATTTTATCCGCTTGTTTTTAGGCGTAGGATTACGTCTTACAGAGCACCATGATGGTTTTGTCATGTCCGGTTGTCGTGTTTTGAGCACTGAACATTAAATAAAAGGAATATTTAAAAAATTTTAGATAAATTTTTTAATAAAGTTTTATCAAAAATCCTTGATGATCCTTAAAATTTTTTTAAATTTTCCATGATTAAAATACAATTTTTTACAAAATATTGTAAATTTTTTACTAACTTTAATAAAAAAAAGACAATTTTTAGAATATTTTTTAGATTTTGATGATTTTTGATAAAAATTGGATTAAGGGGGCCACGTGGACTAATATCAGGCTTGGAGGATTTAGGGGGATCATTAACGTTTTTTGAAACGAAAATAGGCCTATCAATGATTTTTGATCATTGAAATTTATTTAAAATTTTATTGAAAAAACTTTTTTTTTTTTTAATTTTTTTGACACGAACATATGCTGATTCTTTGAACCAAAAATTTTGGACGTAGTCCTACGTAGGGATATGCGTCATATCCCCTGAGTGTTTTTAAATTAATTTTAGAAGCTTAGTATAATCAAGCCCACAGTCGGGGAAGGAGCAAATGCAGGTCAGTCCCCATAAAACATATTCGAACCTCCCCGTGCTTGCATAAAATGCCTTCATTTCCCCGATTTTTATGTAATGGGGACTCGTGTTAAGCTCCTCTTATAAAATATTGCATTTCGTATTTTATACATATTTGGTCAAATTTTTAACATCTGGAAATATGACAAAATTAACATAGGGACTATTAAAGTACTACGGAACCAGCACAGTTTGACATTAACTCCTAAACAGTTTATATTTTTACCTAAACAGTTTTCGATTTTAAGTTAAGTTAGGTTAGGTTGGGTTGGATTGGGTTGGGTTGGGTTGGGTTGGGTTAGGTTAGGTTAGGTTAGGTTAGGTTAGGTTAGGTTAGGTTATGTTAGTTAGGTTGAGTTAGGTTAGGTTAGGTTAGGTTAGGTTAGGTTAGGTTAAGTTAGGTTAGGTTAGGTTAGGTTAGGTTAGGTTATGTACTTTTGAGCGGAAACTGATCATATATGACACCATACCGCCAACCCATTTTGAAGTTGGTGAGAGGCGTCGAGCCGATTTCACAACGGACAATGGTGAGGCTGAGCTGGATGGAGGACCGATGGCAGGACGAATGGCAGGATCCAACTGCAACTACAGCATATGGCTCATACCGTACGTTCGGCTCTGGAAAAGCAGTAAGCATGGGGAAGTTTTACTACCTCCTCACCCAATTCCTCACATGTCACGGTGTGTTTAGGGGCTACTTTCTCCGTTTTGATGTGAGTGTTTCCGATGCGTGGTGGTTTTGCGGAATGCCGGACTCTCCAGCACACACGATATTCGTTTGCGAGAGGTGGGAAGAAATAATTCGTACGAACACAACAGTAGGAACAACCCTGACACTAGACAATATCTGCGAGACGATGCTGGATTGCAAAGGTGACTTGGGGACAGTTGCCAACTACAACATCGTCGGAATTATGAGGAAGAAGGAAGACCACGAACGAGCTTTAGGAGGTAACGAGCAACTACCCCCGAGGTAATGGAACCAGCGGACAGAGGTGGTTTTTTAGTCAATGCAAGTGTGACACTACCGAAAGAGACCATCCTGCGGTGTCCATAACGGATTTTTTTTTTTTTTTTTTTTACCGAAAAACACTAAAAAAAGTTAGGTTACGTTATGTGTCTGTAAGCGAAAACAGTTTCTTAATTTTCGGAAATTTTCCACTAAGAAATGATAATTCTGAACTCTTAAGCTCAAGTCGGAATGGTGCCGAAAAATTTAAAAAAAACGGGGTTTATTTTATGCTTGGGAAAACGGACACGTATAAGTTTCCAAAATCGAGTTTACCAAAAAAAGGATAGCCTAATTTTATTGAGGTTTAAAGCAGATCGCAGTTTGTTTTTAGTGCCTCCATAATTTTTTAAAAACGTGTCTAACTGGAAAAAAAGAGACCTAATTTTGAAAACTCATTTAAATGATACATTCAGACAGTGTAAGAACGGGGAAGCTTAATGAGAGTAAGCGAAGGGGGTAACTAATGTGTGGAAGTGTCGATATTAATGTGATTATAACCACTACACTGTTACCCCTTCTTTATAAGGGTTGGAACGTTAAATGTAAGGGGTCACACTTTTTTTTTTTTGATACTCTGATTTACACAGTTGAATGAACGGTTCAAGCATCTAACATCTTTTTAATGCAAATGGATATAAATTCGTCGAAAGTTGGATTGTTTTTTTTATTTTATTTTATTTTTAAAGAAAAAAAATAATCATAATACAGAAACCGGAAAAGTTTTATTGTAAATTTAATATTCACCCTGTTTTAAAAAAAAAACAGTGAAGTCAGCACTCAACATTCAGCATTACTGATTTATTGTCTTTATGATGACTTTATCAGAATTTAGAAGGGGAACACATTCGAGACTTATCACCGTGCAGTAGGTTTTTTGATTTATTTTAAACCTAACCGTTTCTTTCTTTTTTTTATCTTCGATAACACTTGCGGAGAAAAGGGAAGGAAGAATAAAATATTTTAACGATTCAAAAAAAAAAAATCTTAAAAAGATGAGTAGAAGGAGGGGTCAAGGATTGTGGGAGAGGAAAGGGAGAAAAAAAAAAACATTTTAAAACAATCTTTTAATTCAGCAACAAAGAATGAGGGGTTCAAAAAAAAGATAACAATAATATTAATATTGTTCCATAATTCATAAAGACAGAAAAAATGATTTCTCTATTTATCTGATTGAATACAATTCATTTGGTATGGGTGTAGATGGTTTTCGGAGTTTGCAACAGATCTCTTTTTCCTAGAGGGATTTTTTATTATTTTTTTTTTATTTTTGAAAAATTTCTGGAGTTTTGTTTTTGTATGAAGTCTGGAATATTTCACTGTATGTTAAAACATAAGCTAGACACCGTGTTTAAAACAATGACATTTTGTATTTGCTCGCTCACTGTAACCTTCTGTTGTGACCCGAAAGCGAAAAAAGGGAATAAGTGAAGAAAAAAGCGACCAATTAAAAATAAAAATCTCCCGAAATAACGCAGGGTTTGATTCTTCCCGGAAAAATAAACTTGGGCCTTTTAAAATTTCCTTATACAAAAAAACAAACGAAAATTTTAACTTTTCCGGACTTCGATCAATTTCGTTAATTGCAAGAAAAGAAGGTTCAAAAAAACCGCGTTAATCCCTTATTACATCCAAACCAACAATTACGACAAAATATTAAAATGAGCTATAAATATGGTAAAATAAGTCGGTAGAGCATCCTCTATATGGTTTGCCGTTCCAGTTTGTGAGCTTTTGGCAAAAAGCTTTAGCAATCTGCATTCCACGCTTCCGCGGTTTTATAATTTACAATGCCTTATTGAACAACCATTTCGAATTTTTTTTTTTTCCTTTCAGAATTTAATTTTTTTATTTTATTTCACAAACGGAAAATCACGAAAAGGCTTAGAGGCTAAGAGTTTTCCTTCCCCTACCCGAAAATATATGAGAATTGTAAAGTTTCCCGTTTCCCAGAGTAAAGATGGAAGTTGAACAGCGGAAGATTTTGATATTATTTATAAGTGCTGTGATCCATTTCGCAAATTAAATTTGTGATGCATTGCCGTCTGAAGCGTCACATATGTCCTCAGCATACTTTCTCCAGAGTTAAAATGTGCTTTTTCCTCCAGTTCCGGATTGAGATATTTTATTCTTCGAAGGAAAAAAAATTGGGTGTTTTGTAAATTGTATCCATTTTCGCAAGGGACAAATTTCTTATCGAATATTTCGAAGATTACTTGCTTTGAAGGAAAATTACGGAAACAAATTCGACCATGGACGTATCGATTCTTAAGCTGTTTGTCAAACGGATAAAGCCGAGGCTGAAAAGTCTCCGTTCTTGGAAAATTTTCCAAGAAAATATTTCCCTTTGCATGAATTATTAGTTTTTGGAAGAGGTTGCGGTCAGTTTACTTAGGGGATTCTTGTCTTTTTGGCCTTTCGGTTTGGCTGATGCTCTTGACTTTTAACAGAATCTTCCTTTAAGTTATACTCTCTTTTAAATCTCAAGCATTAATGCTTGTACTCTAATTAAAATCAAAACCTTAGGTGTTTAGGTTAAAATTAAGAATATTTAACATCGAATTTAAAATTAACTGGATATTCTTAAGATCATTATTACAGTATCTAATTTTGTTTTTCTTCTTTTTTCAGTCTACATCTACCAGGAGCTCATCAATTCCGGATTCTCTGTTCAGTTATATTCAAGGCATGGCATCACATCATTTTAAACGAGGACAATGCTTTTCCAGTATTTTATTTTCTTATTTTGTGCTTATTATCAACAAAATTTTCTAACTTATTTTTAAATTAATTATTACTTCAGACCTTGAAGAAAAATAAAATCACTTCCATAAAGGTTGAAATCGAAAAAAATAGTCTTTGAGTATTAGTTGTTGCGGCAAATATTTTTACTTGATTTCACAAAAGAGACTAAGTTAAGTACTTGTATGGACTTCATTTCTATGTAGGCTAAAAAAAAAAAAAAAAAAAGTTGTTCTTAACAAAGAAAAATTTTTGAAAATTCGGTTTAAGCCTTTTCGAAAATTGCTTTTTCTTTTAGATTTTTGTAAAGTAAAATTAAAAAAATTAAAATATTTGGAACTTTTTTGAGCTTTATTATTTTAATTCATTTTATTATTATTATTATTATATCATTATTATATTATAATTATTATTATTCGCTTTTTTTAAAAAATTTTTATTTTTTAAAAAACATTTAAAAAAGAGACGGAAGCTTGGATTAGCCCTAAAACAAATTGGGCTTCAACGTAAGAGTTTCTTCAAAAATTATAAAATCTGTTTCCCCGCTGCTTCTTCAAATTTTATAATTCTTAAGGATTTTTGCATATCTTGAAACCAAAAATCTTGCAGAAAAAAAAAGTTTCTCGCTAATAAAAAACTGTTTTTCACCGTTTCCATAAGCTAAAGCAGTTTTTTAATTTTCCGGATTTTCACAGGTATAGTTCGGGATAAAAAATTTCGCGTGTTTTTCGTCAAATGGTAGTCCGGGGGAACCTTTTTCCGTTTTTCAAACATTTCAGTCAGCTGAAAGTTTTTATTCGGCGATCTGTTAGTCAGTGAGGACACGCATTTAGATAAAGATTATAGCAAAAAATACTCTGGTAAAATTCTTATTTTCGCTCCATATTGGCATTATATTATTGTTGATCCGGTGAATGAAAATCCCATGAATCCATGAAGAGAAAGGGTTAAATAGAATTAAAAAAAAAAAAAAAAAAAACTTTCAAAGATTTTAAACTGCACAGATTCGTCCTGCAGTTTTATTATAGTATCGCTTGCAATTTCATTGCGTGCAATATTGTTGCATGCAACATCGATGCGTGCAATTTAGTTGCGTGCAATATTGATGCGTGCCATTTTCTTGCGAGCAATTTTTATACGCAGCATCTTCTTGCGTCTAGCATTTATACGCAGTATTTTCTTCAGTCAAATTTTTATACGCAGCATTTTCTTGCGTCCATGATTTATACGCAGTATTTTCTTGCGTCTAAGATTTATAAGTATAATTTTCTTGCGTCTAAGATTTATACGCAGCTTTTTCTTGCGTCTAAGATTTATACGCAGCATTTTATTGCGTCTAAGATTTATACGCAAAATTTTATTGCGGCCAAAATTTATACGCAGTATTTTCTTGCGTGTAAGAATTATACGCAGCATTTTCTTGCGTCTAATTTTTATACGCAGCATTTTCTGGCGTCTCATTTATACGCAGCATTTTCTTGCATCTAATTTTTATACGCAGCGTTTTCTTGCGTCTATGGTTCATACGCAGCATTTTATTGCGTCTATGATTTATACGCAACATTTTCTTGCGTCCAATTTTTATACGCAATATTTTCTTGCGTTTAATTTTTATACGCAGCATTTTCTTGCGTCCACGATTTATACGCAGAATTTTCTTCGTCCACGAATTATACGCAGAATTTTCTTGCGTCCAATTTTTATATCTAGGATTTTCTTGCGTCGAAGATTTATTTGAAGCATTTTCTTGCGTCCAATTACTATACGTGGTATTTTCTTGCGTCTAATTATTATTCGCAGTATTTTCTTGTGTCTAAGATTTATAAGCAGCTGTTTCTGCGTCTAATATTTAACGCAGCATTTTCTTGCGTCCACGATTTATACGCAGCATTATATTGCGATTCAGATTTATACGCAACACTTTCTTGCGTCTAATTTTTATATGCAGCATTTTCTTGCGTGTAAGAATTATACAGAGAAATTTCTTGCGTCTCATTACTATACGCAGCACATTCTTGCGTCAAATTTTTATACGCAGCATTTTCTTGCGTCTGAGAATTATACGCAGCATTTTCTTGTGTCTAATTTTTATACGCAGAATTTTCTTGCGTCTAATTTTTATACGCAGCATTTTCTTTCGTGTAAGAATTATACGCAGCATTTTCTTGCGTCTAATTTTTATGCGCAGTATTTTCTTCCGTCTAACATTTATACGCAAAATTTTGTTGCGTCTAATTTTTATACGCACCATATTCTTCCGTCTTAAATTTAAACGCAGCATTTTCTTGCGTCTGAGATTTATACGCAGCATTTTCTTGCGTATAGATTTATACGTAGAATTTTCTTGCGTCTAAGATTTATACGCAGCATTTTCTTGCGTCTAATTTTTATACGCAGCTTTTTCTTCAGTCGAAGATTTATGCGCAGCATTTTCTTGCGACTAATTTTATACGCAGCATTTTCTTGCGTCGAAGATTTATACGTAGAATTTTCTTGCGTGTAACAATTATACAGAGAAATTTCATGCGTCTAATTTTTTTACGCAGCATTTTCTAGCGTCTAAGATTTATACGCTGCATTTTCTTGCGTGTGAGATTTATACGCAGCATTTTCTTGCGTCTAATTATTAGACGATGCATTTTCTTGCGTCTAATTATTAGACGCAGCATTTTCTTGCGTCTAAGATTTATACGCGCATTTTCTTGCGTCTAAGATTTATACGCGCATTTTCTTGCGTCTGAGATTTATACGCAGCATTCTCTTGCGTCTAATATTTATACGCAGCATTTTCCTGCGTCTAAGATTTATACGCTGCATTTTCTTGCGACTGAGATTTATACGCAGCATTTTCTGGCATCTAAGATTTATACGTAGAAATTTCTTGCGTCTAATTTTTATACGCGCAATTTTCTTGCGTGTAAGAATTATACGCAGTATTTTCTTGCGTCCTTGGTTTATACGCATCTTTTTCTTGTCTCGAAGATTTATATGCAGCATTTTCTTGCGTCCTCGAATTATACGCAGCATTTTTTTGCGTTAAAGATTTATACGCAAAATTTTATTGCGGACAATTTTTATACGCTGTATTTTCTTGCGAGTAAGAATTATACGCAGCATTTTCTTGCGTCTAATATTTATACGCAGCATTTTCTTGCGTATTATTTTTACACGCAGCATTTTCTTGCGTCTAAGATTTATACGCAGCTTTTTCTTGTGTCCTCAATTTTTACAATTGTTGTAAAATTTGTGTCCACAATTAATCTAAAAATTAGACGCAAGAAAATACTGCGTATTTAAATTGGAAGCAAGAAAATGCTGTGTATAAATCATAGACGCAAGAAAATTCTGCGTATAAAAATTAGACGCAAGAAAATTCTACGTATAAAAATTAGACGCAACAAAATTCTGCGTATAAAAATTAGACGCAAGAAAATGCTGCGTATAAAAATTAGACGCAAGAAAATTCCGTGTATAAAAAATAGACGCAAGAAAATGCTGCGTATAATTCTTAAACGCCTCAAACTGCGTATAAAAATTAGACGCAAGATAAGCTTAGTATAAATCATAGACGCAAGAAAATTTTGAGTACACATCATGAACGCTAGAAATAGCCGCGTATAAAAATTAGACGCAAGAAAATGCTGCGTCTAAATCTTAGACGCAAGAAAATTGTGCGTATAAATCTTAGACGCAAGAAAATTGTGCGTATAAAAATTAGACGCAAGAAAATTGTGCGTATAAAAATTAGACGCAAGAAAATGCTGCGTATAAATCGTGGACGCAAGAAAATGCTGCATGTAAATCTTCGACACAAGAAAATGCAGCGTATAAAAATTGAACGCAAGAAAATTCTGCGTATAAATCGTGGACGCAAGAAAATGCTGCGTATAAAAATTAAACGCAAGAAAATGCTGCGTATAAAAATTAGACGCAAGAAAATGCTGCGTATAAATGTCAGACACCAGAAAATGTTGCGTATAAATCTTAGACGCAATAAAATGCTGCGTATAAATCGTGGACGCAAGAAAATAGTGCATATAAATGTTCGACGCAAGAAAATGCAGCGTATTAAAATTGAACGCAAGAAAATTTTGCATATAATCTTACACGCAAGAAAATGCTGCTTATAAATCGTGGACGCAAGAAAATTCTGCGTTTTAAAATAAGACGCAAGAAAATGCTGCGTATAAAAATTAGACGCAATAAAGTGCTGCGTATAAATCGTGGACGCAAGATAATGCTGCATAAATCTTCGACGCATGAAAATGCTGCGTAAAAAATTAGACGCAAGAAAATGCTGTGTATAAATCTTAAACGCAAGATAATGCTGCGTATAAATCTCAGACGCAATAATATGCTGCGTATAAATCGTGGACGCAAGAAAATGCTGCATATAAATCTTCGACGCAATAAAATGTTGCGTATAAATCTTAGACGCAAGAAAATGCTGCGTATAAATCGTGGACGCAAGAAAATTCTACGTATAAAAATTAGACGCAAGAAAATGCTGCATATAAAGATTGGGCGCAAGAAAATGTTGCGTAAAAATTGTGGACACAAGAAAATAGCTGCGTATAAAAATTAGACGCAAGAAAATGCTGCGGAAAAATTGTGGGCACAAGAAAATAGCTGCGTATAAATCATGGACGCACTAAAATGAAGTGTATAAAAATTGAACGCAAGAAAATGCTGCATATAAATCTTCGACGCAAGAAAATACATCATAGAAAAATGACGCAAGAAAATGCTGCGTATAAATCATGAACGTAGGAAAATGCTGCATATAAAAATTGAACACAAGAAAATGCTGCATATAAATCTAATACGCAAGAAAATGCTTAGTATAAATCGTGGACGCAGGAAAATGCCGTGTATAAAAATTGAACACAAGAAAATGCTGCATATAAATCTAATACGCAAGAAAATGCTTAGTATAAATCGTGGACGCAAGAAAATGCTGCATGTAAATCTTCGACACAAGAAAATGCAGCGTATAAAAATTGAACGCAAGAAAATTCTGCGTATAAATCGTGGACGCAAGAAAATGCTGCGTATAAAAATTAAACGCAAGAAAATGCTGCGTATAAAAATTAGACGCAAGAAAATGCTGCGTATAAATGTCAGACACCAGAAAATGTTGCGTATAAATCTTAGACGCAATAAAATGCTGCGTATAAATCGTGGACGCAAGAAAATAGTGCATATAAATGTTCGACGCAAGAAAATGCAGCGTATTAAAATTGAACGCAAGAAAATTCTGCGTATAAATCGTGGACGCAAGAAAATGCTGCGTATAAAAATTAAACGCAAGAAAATGCTGCGTATAAAAATTAGACGCAAGAAAATGCTGCGTATAAATGTCAGACACCAGAAAATGTTGCGTATAAATCTTAGACGCAATAAAATGCTGCGTATAAATCGTGGACGCAAGAAAATAGTGCATATAAATGTTCGACGCAAGAAAATGCAGCGTATTAAAATTGAACGCAAGAAAATTTTGCATATAAATCTTACACGCAAGAAAATGCTGCTTATAAATCGTGGACGCAAGAAAATTCTGCGTTTTAAAATAAGACGCAAGAAAATGCTGCGTATAAAAATTAGACGCAATAAAGTGCTGCGTATAAATCGTGGACGCAAGATAATGCTGCATATAAATCTTCGACGCATGAAAATGCTGCGTATAAAAATTAGACGCAAGAAAATGCTGTGTATAAATCTTAAACGCAAGATAATGCTGCGTATAAATCTCAGACGCAATAATATGCTGCGTATAAATCGTGGACGCAAGAAAATGCTGCATATAAATCTTCGACGCAATAAAATGTTGCGTATAAATCTTAGACGCAAGAAAATGCTGCGTATAAATCGTGGACGCAAGAAAATTCTACGTATAAAAATTAGACGCAAGAAAATGCTGCATATAAAGATTGGGCGCAAGAAAATGTTGCGTAAAAATTGTGGACACAAGAAAATAGCTGCGTATAAAAATTAGACGCAAGAAAATGCTGCTGAAAAATTGTGGGCACAAGAAAATAGCTGCGTATAAATCATGGACGCACTAAAATGAAGTGTATAAAAATTGAACGCAAGAAAATGCTGCATATAAATCTTCGACGCAAGAAAATACATCATAGAAAAATGACGCAAGAAAATGCTGCGTATAAATCATGGACGTAGGAAAATGCTGCATATAAAAATTGAACACAAGAAAATGCTGCATATAAATCTAATACGCAAGAATAGTATTTTTAAGGCCAAGGACAACACGGGGGACTTTCCTGAACTCGAGACAGTGCGTTGTCAAGCCGAGCGAAGCGAGGCTTGACAACACTGTCTCGAAGTTCAGGAAAGGGCCCCGTGTTGTCTTTGGGGTTAAAAATATTTTCTATTTCGAATGAAACAGAGATTTTTTTTTCGTAAATATTGATTTCAAGGGGTTAATATTGCTGTGACAAATGGGTGTGATGTAAAAAAAGAAAAAAAAAAAAAAAAAAAAAAAATAAAGATGTGAATTGAAAACATTCGTTTGTCCAAACAATGTATATAACGTGACTCTTCACGTATATAACGTGACTCTTGATACAATGCTGCCAACCATTTTTCGGGGCCTTCATGGTTTCTTTTTTTTTTCGATGCAGACGACACGATAGCAAGAGTATTAAAAAGTCAACTTTTTAGTACTCCGTACTAAAAAGTAGAGTCCCAAAAAGTTTTACTTTTAAGTCCCCAAATAATTCTCAAAAAGGGACTTTTTATACCATGAGTAATAGAAAATGCTTAGTATAAATCATGGACGCACTAAAATGAAGTGTATAAAAATTGAACGCAAGAAAATGCTGCATATAAATCTTCGACGCAAGAAAATACATCATAGAAAAATGACGCAAGATAATGCTGCGTATAAACCGTGGACGCAAGAAATAGCTGCGTATAAATCTTAGACGCAAGAAAATGCTGCGTATAAATCGTGGAGGGAGAGAAATGCTGCGTCTAAAAATTAGACGCAAGAAAATGCTGCGTCTAAATCGTGGACGAAGGGAATGCAGTATATAAAAATTAGACGCAAGAAAATACTGCGTATAATAATTAGACGCAAGAAAATACCGCGTATAAAAATTGAACGCAAGAAAATACTTTGTATAAATCATGGACGCAAGTAAATACTGAGTATAAATCATTGACGCAAGAAAATACTGACTATAAATCTTGGGACGCCCGAAAATCCTGCGTATAAATGATGGACGCAAGAAAATTTTGCGTATAAATCTTCGACGCAAGTAAATGCAGCGTATAAATACCTACCGCCCGTTCTGCTGCTTGTACGGTGGACGCCAATTTATCGTTCATAGGGTGATGAGTGTGCGCCGCGCGATATGCGGCTTTTCGACCGGAAAGATGCACCCGACTTTGAGCCCCTATTACTCCGTCTTTTATTACCGGATTTTAATTTTGAAAACACCGAAAATTTCTTTGGGGTTTTCTCTGTCGAATGAGTAAAAAAAAAAAAAAAAACATGGGTCGTCCCTGAAAAAAAAAGTTTCTCGCTAGTAAACGAAACTATTACGTTTCTCTTTTTTTTCTTTTTCGGCCGGAACGATGCCTCCGACTTTGAGCCCCTATTTCTCCGTCTTTTATTACCGGATTTTAATTTTGAAAACACCGAAAATTTCTTTGGGGTTTCGTCTGTCGAATGAGTGAAAAAAAAACATGGGTCGTCACTGAAAAAAAAAAGTTCCCCGCTAGCGAACAAAACCCTTACGGTTCTTTCTTTTTTTTTTTGCTCGGCCATAAGTTAATGCTAGATGATTTGGAATTTTCCGGATTTTCTCGGGTTACAGAAATTTCCGGAAAATTTGGACGATTTTTCGTCAAATGGTAGACCGAAAGGAAGGTTTTCCCCTATTTTCAGAATTTTCGGCAGTCGGGAAATACGGTAACCAGTGATCTATATCTCAGTCAGTCAGTCAGTCAGTGAGGACGAACGCGCTTATATATATAGATTCATTACAATATATATTAACATACTGATAACGTACAATAGTTTGACCGATGTTATAAAAGTTCCATACTTCGTTACAAATCATACATTTTCTGGTAGAAGATGAAATTGCACATGTATATCCTCGGTTCTCTTTTTATTTAAAAGTGCGTTTTCGTTTACAAATGGTTTATTAAGAGAAATTAACTTGGATCAAACGAAAACCCAATATAATGTTTTAGAAATGTCAGTAAAAAATACATTTAAAAAAAAATTGTTTTAATGATTAACTTTAGATGCTGTCTTATGTCGATTCACCGGCTTTTATTGTATTTCTTGATGCTGTGAAATAAATCCCTTGAATCTATATGCAGAATTTCATGAATGTTGCGTTCTAGAAATTCTTCAGTTGTTAATTCACTGTCCAAGATGCTGATTTTTCAACGTCAAAAATGGTGTCGTAATTCGTCTGCAATAAAAATAAATTACAAAAATGACTATGATAAAAATATTCAACAACTAATTCCGATAAACTAATGGCGTGCGCTTAAGAGAGAATTAGGCCGTGGTTACATTCTTTGATTTTTATCGTTGGCAAAAAATCGTAGAGTTCCCTTCCTAAACTTGAAAAAGGTTTAAGGAACCTTTAAAAAACGTTAAAAGTGCGCTATTTCTCAAGGCAAATCAGTGCTTTAATAATCATTGAATACTTTTTTTAATACTTTTCAACAGTTTTGAAACGAAAAAGGAAACTAAAACGATAGTATATTACATATCAGGTATGGAGGTGGCGTATTGCAGGCCCATACTGGGGTTTAAGGCCCGAACGAAGTGAGGCCAGTCGAGGCCTGCAATATATTTTTTACCACGACCGTGGAAAATGAACTTTTTCATTTTTCAAGCGGGCGGAAAAATCCACTTTAGTGATGAAAAAATGTTTTGCATATTTTGGCGGCCATTTCAAAAAAAAACTTTTTTTTAAAATGCTCTTCTAACTTTTTTGTTTGTTTTGAAAAGATTGAAAAACATCGAAAAAGTATTCAATAATTTATAAAGCACTAATTTACCATTAAAAGTCTTCATTTGCGAATTTTAAAAGTTCCTAAGCTTTCCTAAACGTTCCTAAAGTTTAGAAAGGAAAACTTAGTCTTTGTACTTTTTCGATTTTTGACGAAAAAATCGACTTCCATAAAATAAGGGTTTAAACGTGGTTCTAGGGGTTTTCGACGCATCTGAAACCACTGGTGAAGCCTGTTTTTCGATCCGACAACGTCCGGAGCGGGTATTCCAGAAAAACCGGAGCTAGTTTCGTTTTTTTTAACTAAAAATGGATCTCCCGGCTCGGAATCTGCTCGGATCGAAAAATGGACTTCATATTCGAAATCGACACCCTCGAAAACCCCTTATCCACACAAAAAATCGACACCTTAAATTTTGACTAAAATCGAATAAAATGCAAAGGCTGTAATATTTTTTAGGCCTACTAGCAAAAAAAAAAAAAAAAAAAAGAAGAAGAATGTAATTAAGTACGGCCTTACTGTGCATAAGAGAGCTTTTTCGTGCAATCTTATGCTGCCTTTGTGAAGGTTTAAAGATTAGTATACTTACCATGAGAACTAGGGGTGGACACGGGACGGGACGGGACGGGATTTTCAGATTTCCCGTCCCGTCCCGCAAGAAAGCTTGTCCCGTCCCGGATCCCGTCCCGAAATTACTAGAACGGTCCCGTCCCGAATCCCGTCCCGACCCGGGAAATCCCGTGTCGTCCCGTCCCGTCCCGAAAATCCCGAAAATTTTAATGCTTTTATTTCTTATAATGGGACGTCTATTTTTTTCTTTTTACGTTATTTACTGTGACCAAGGAAAAGTAGCATTTAAATGAAAATAATCAATTTTTTTTAAATAAGTGCAATCATTTGAATTTTGACATATCTTTTTGGGAAAAAAAAAAAAAAAAATTTGACCAGAATAAAGGTTCTAGTTGGTTTACATAACCGGCCGGTCAGCCGGGCAGTGAAAATTTTTTAACGGTAAAAAAAAAGTTTAATTTTTTTTTTTGAAATTCGGTTTTTGCACGTGAAAATGAGATCGGATCGCACCGAAACCGCGCTAAAACGTTTTGTTATGTTTAAAAGGTAAAGATTCGTTATTGAAAACGTATGAAAAAGGCTTTACTCTGCCTAAATTTGATAATTTTTTTTAATGTTTTCGAAATAAAAAAATAAAACGCCATTTTGCTTTTTGTTGTTGAAATAGTTCGTGGTTCCACCGCTAGAGCGCTGCACTAGTCTCTCGGAAATAAACATTTTTTTTTTCTGCGAAAACAATTAAATATTATCAAATATAAGAACTATTAACTGTTGTTCTTGCATTTAATATTATGGAAATTTATCTCTGAACATAACGAAACGTTTCGGGTACGGTTTCGGTGCAGTTAGACCCCGTTTTCATGTATAAAATATTGGATTAAAAATAGTACATTCCTACATATCGCGGTAAAATTCGTGATTACTGCCCGCGAGACGCGAAGCGAAGCGAGCGTCGAGGGGGCAGTAAAAACGAATTTTACCAGCGATATGTAGGAAGGTACTTTACATCACGAAAGATAAAATAAGTCGTTCCCGAAGAAAAAAATTAGTCGACGACCGTGTATAAACACTGAAAACATAAAAAATTGGCAGGGAAACGGTGCTTGTGTGATTGCTAATTTTCTTCAGTTTCAATCAGCTGAAGTGTTCATTGAAAGAAAACAAAGATAACTTGAAAAAAAAAGTGAATTTTGCGTTGCCAGATCGACCCGGAATAAACGACATAAAAATTTCTTCCCGCAATTTAAGAAGGTGGGGTTGATTTGCTTTTTCTATGCGACAAGTTGTTTTTGCCATGGCTGCAGACAAGTTTAGGGTTGTTGGCATTTTAAAAAGATTTGGGTTTTTCTTATTTGCTTTCGGGGAAGTGAATCTACTTCCATAATTCTATTAGTTTTTAATTGCCCATGTCAACTTGGTACCATCTGCGCATGCGTTTTTTTTTCTTACGGAAGTTTTAGAAAGAGATCTGTGTCAATCTTTTACTTACCGGCAGACCAAGTCATTTTTTTTATTTACACATAAGCAATTGCCGATTTCATACTTTGTTCAATCTGCGCATGCGTTCTTTTTTTGTTAGGGAAGTTTTCAAAGAGATTCTGTGTTTATCTTTTACTTATCGGTGGAGCAAGTCTTTTTCTTTTTTTATTCACACAAAACCACGTGTTTTTCATTTCCGATGTCATACTCGGTTCAATCTGCGCATGCGTTTTTTTTTGTTAGGGAAGTTTTGAAACAGAAATGTGCCTATGTTTTGCTTCCAGGTTGTGCGAGTCTTTTTTTTTTTTTTTATTGTTTTATTTATTGAAATGGCTGTTGCCTTATCGGGCAACCGGGCAGAAATGACAAAAATTTCTTCCCGATGGCACTTTTTCCGGTCAATAATAGCCTGTTTTTCCCTCATTTCAAACGAAGGGAAAACGACTTATTTTATCTTAAGTGATGTAAAAAAATTTTTAACGTATTTTTTTATCGTTAAAATGTGTACACCGCCCGGCTAACCGGCCGGTTATGTAAACGAACTGGAACCTTTAAAGTTGAACACACGATAGACATAATTTACAACCATCTTCCGTTTGCGATTCTCAGAATTACAAAAAAAGTAAAAGGAAAAAAAAAAAAGTGGGTTGTAAAGTATTTTTACAAATGAAATGGTATCCTTTAAAAAATATAGGAAAAAGTCTTTACTTTTGCTACAAATAAAAAAGGTTAATATATACAGGTTCAAGAGGGGAAAAATCGTCAAGGTCGATCCCTAAAATTACATAAAAACCCATCCAGTAAAGTATTTTAAAACGAACCACATGTACCTGCAGAACAAAAGGAATTTTTTCTTCACTACTTCCAAAAAAAAAAAAAAAAAAAAAAAAAAAAAAAAAAAAAAAAAAAGTAACTACACCAGACCAAAAACTCGTATCGAAAAAGGAAAAAAAAAAAATTCGGGATTTCGGGACGGGATTCGGGATTCTATGTATCCCGACCCGTCCCGTCCCGAAAAATGTCTGTCCCGTCTCGAATCCCGTCCCGTTGTTAAACCGTCAGTCCCGTCCCGAATCCCGTCCCGTTTTCGGGACGGGATCCGGGACGGGACGGGAAAATCCCGTTCCCGTGTCCACCGCTAATGAGAACTAGAGGTGACAAATCGGAACATCGGAGCTCTGCTGGTCTCAGAATTTCAGGATGCTACGCGATTTCTGCAGTACCTATGGACAAAAAAAAACAAACATTGTTATATGAACCTTTTAATACTTCCTGGGAAAATCTTAAAGCTGAGAAAATATATCCTCAAAACCTTAAGGACAAAAAAAATAAAAAAATAAAAAAAAAAAAATAAATAAATAATTTTTTTTTTTTGAAAACTAGTATAAATAGAGATATAGACCGGTGATTATTCAAAACTATGGTAGAACAGATGACAAATTATCATGCTGTAAAGTAAACATATTTATGGAAATTGTATGTAAATAAGCCAAGTTTAAAACAATAAGAGTTTAAACTACAAAAATTAACTGGAATAGGGGGTAGGGGTGGTAGAAAAAAAAAAGACATTCAAAGCTAGTACTGCCTTTTGATGAAAAAATATTTCGCTTTTTTTTTCGATTTTTCCAACCTGAATCATAAATCTTCTCAAAGAGCGTAAAATAAAAAAAATTATATATAAATATATTCGCGAAAAAAAAAAAAAAATCCGGAAGACGTTCTACAATAGAAAAAAAAAATTCGCCATTCGTGTGATGAAAAGCTCCCGAAAAAAAAACACAGATAAACAGACAGGCACAATAGAAAGCGTATAAAATATAAAATGGAAAATATCTGAACGTGTTCAACCAACCGGAAACGTAATGTCATTGGTTAATGGCTGCTAACAATCACTGCCTCCTTCATTCTTCTTGTTTTGCCGTTTCCGTTTGCAAGCGGTCTTCGACTTCCGTTAAACTTTCCTCTTTCTATTCTTTCTCCATCTCTCTCTCTTTTTTCCTCCCCCCTTCCCTCCCCTGCTCCTCCCTCCTCCCTCGATTGTTATTATTCTCGGTACTCGAGGGGCTTTTTGTCCTGTTGAAAAACGGACGGTTGAGGTGATCCCATTCTTTTTTTTTTTTTTTTTTCCAGTTTTGAAATATGTGAGTTATCTGGAAAAGTCGTAAAGATTCGTGATGAAAAACCATTTCTCAGGGTTGGAAAAAAAAAAAAATAGAATTATAAAAATAAATAAATTTACGACTGAAAGTTCAGTTCTTTTCTTCCCCGCCACAACATATTTTAAAAAATGCGGGGAGAAGGGGGGGTGTGAGGGGGTGGGAGCGGTACTTGAATTATTTGGCATTCGCAGGAAGGTGGTAAGAAACTCGAGTTCTTATGCGATTTCTGCCTCACCCATGGGTTTCGAGATAAAAGTTTAAGAAGGAAGCTGGCAAGGAAATCGGAATTTTTTTTTTCTATCGCTTCTCCTAAAGAAGATATAAAGAAATAAAAATATTATTTAGAGTGAAGATGGTGTGGGATCTACAATATGGGAGGCGTTTGAAACTGATAACAGTCATGTGAGAGGGTGATGGCAGAGGGACGGCAGGAGGAAGTTGAAAAATTTCTTTCTCTTCTTATGATATGTACCACATCTAACATTTTTTTTCCTTCTCTTTCATTTTTTTTTTTTTAAAGAAAACTGATCGACCTGAAAAGTTTCCAATTAAAATTATCCTCATTAATTAAAAAACTAAAAATCGTTTTTCCTTCGTTATCTTTACAATAGGATTCCTCATCGAATTTCCATTAAAAAACAAAATTTTTATCAAAAAATCTTTCCAAGTTCTTTCTTTCTTTTTTTATTTTCCAGGTATCAATATTCTAACGCGGGGAGAAAAGACACAAAAGCATCAACAAAACCTCCAACTAAAAGTCCCACCCTTTTCCCCGGTTTTTACTCCACCCCCCCTCCCTCCTTCGGGATCCCTTACCCCTCCCCCTCCTCCCCGATGAATGAACCGCAACAAATCCAGAACGTCAGTCTTAGCTTCCGGATAATACCGTAACTAATTGTTTTCAATTTACATATTTTGCTCATATATTTTTCAAAATATTCCCTAGCTCGCTTTCGTTTCGGAGATCTTTGATATTTCAGTATTGCCTCTCCATCCTCTTCCCTCTTTTCCATCCTCTTTTCCCGGTTCTTCCATTCTGCTATTGTCCCCATTCCCATTTCGATCCCTGGTGTCATGTCATTTTAATTTACCTTTCTCTCTAAAAAAAAAAAAAAAAAAAAAAAAAAAAAACTTTTTGGTTACGGGTGCATCTTTCATAACACTTTTTTTTATTTGTTTTTCTTCAGCTTTTTTTCCATAGAAAAAGGCAAGCGGTTTTTTTTTTCTCGCAATATGAATCCTTTTATTCTTATTATAAATACCCAAAAGACGCACATATTTTTAAGTATGGAAAGATCACTTTCTTTTCATCGACATATTCCATCGGTCGCCATATTTGGTACCGAGTTAAAACCATAGAAGTGAAAAAAAAAAGAAGAAAAAGAAGAAAAAAAAAAAAAAAAAACAGAAAATGTATCGGTGCAAAATTTGGCTACCTATATTCACTTTACAAACAATTTCAGCCAGCAGGAAAGCGAAGAAAAATGTCGTTTCTCTGGTTGGGTGGCCCTTATTTTATGAATTTTTGATAAACTCACCTCCTAATTCTTTTATGATAACCAAAAGAAGATTCCCCGAATTTTTTCAGGTGTTTTGGACGTAGTTTAGCAGAGTCCCCGGGACCTAGAAATTTTGAAATTCCCGTAAAAACCGAGGAATCAATCATTTATATTTTAATGTCAAAATGGTTGTTTCCTATTCGGATTTTTAGGCAGATCACGAAAATACGGTTAAATGTTATGTATCTCATATGCTTTTCATGATAAGAAGTTAAAATAAGTAAAAGAATCAGCAACAAAATGTGCTATAGCCATAATTTTTTGCGAAATTCTTCATGTTTTTGTCCTCGAACCGTAATCATTTGTGATAAATAAATTGTAATTTCATTTTCGAAATCTGCATAAAAATTCGACTAGAAAACACATCGTTTTTACATAAAAATAAAATTTTTGATTTTTCGGTATTTACGGGAATTTAGAAATTTTTAGGTCCCCGGGGACACGGCTAAACGACGTCCAAAAAATCTGAAAAAATTTAGGGAATCTTCTTTCGGTTCCTGTAAAAGAATTAGGGGGTGCTTCGCCAAAATTCAAAAATTCGTAATATTTGATCGAATATACCTGAAACCTCCAACTGAGAGAGGGTGGAAAAGTAATTTATTTCTTTTTATTTTATTTTAGTTTGAATTATTTTGTAATTTTTTTCGATGACAAGACAAGCAGATATTTAGGGTGGTTCAAATTTACAGTACTTTTCGCGATTTTGTTCTTCATGCGATTTTCACTTTTCTTATAGTCCAAAAACAAAAGGTAATTTTTTTAGATTTTTTTCGATCACGTTTATGGGTGGCTCACCGCCATTTTGTGCTTAAAAATTTTTTTTTTGGCATTTTCTTAAAAAAGTTATCCAAAACTTTAGGAGTAATTCTTTGGGACTGAAACTAATTTTTTACGTTTTCGACGTCGTAGAATCCGAAAATGACCATCTTGTTTCGGTTAGAATCACCCCTAACTAGCCGAACCCCTTTTTTTTGGCCAAAAATAGCAATTTTTTGGTAAAAAATCAAATTTTAAATCAATTTTCACCCCCTGACAATTATTTTTTTTTTGGAATTAAATCATGATTAAATACGTTTTCGACATCGTAGAATCCGAATAAAACCACCGTGTTTTGATCAAAATTACTCCTAACTAGCCAAACACCCTGTTTTGGCCTAAAATATCAATTTCTTGTAAAAAAATCGATATTAAATCAATTATTGTCCCCATAAACTGTGCCAAAGTATGTTTTCTACACCGCAGAGTTCAAATTTGACCACCCCGATTTAGAGCCACCCCTTAATTTAATTAAAATTACAAAAAAAAAAAAGTCACGAAAGCAAACATGCAAAAGCCCGAACTTGCAGAACTTCGAATATAATTAATGGAAAATTATAGTACTTTCAGAATCCAGAATTTACAGAACCCCGGTTCTGGGTTCTGCTAATTTCGGGGTTCTGTATCTCGAGGGTTTGTCATAGACTCATATTTAGGCCTATAGAAAAATATTATAAATATTATTAGAATTAGGAAAATTAAATCAAGAAAAAAGTTTTTTACAAAAAAAAAAAAAAAAAAATTAGGAAAAATAATTTTGAGAAAATCATATTTAGATTTTTTTTTTTAAAAGGAAGCACTAATCTAAGGTAATCCTACTGAATTGACAAAAGTACCCACTACAAAACCTCTACTTCTATTCATGATTCCTACGCGTTGTTATATTTTTTGTTTGATAAACAGGCATGGGTTAAAGGTTAACTAAAGAAAACCGCAATAAATAAATAATGAAAATTCGATGTTAATTATATTAAGCATTTATTATTTTACTTCTAATATCACATTTACTATAATTATCGTATTGCGAACAATAAAATCACTTTTCCCGTTTAAAATATTTACATTATAAGATCCATTTCCCTTTGATATCGATAATAACAATCCAGGAAAAAAAGAAAAATTCGTAGCGTTAAAAAAAAAAAAAAAAAAAAAAAAAAGGATCATAAGGAAGTCAGACAGACAAAAAGTATAAAAATTGATTTTTTTTGCCCTTTTTTTATTTTTGATTCGAATAAACCCCTCCACTTTAGCAAAACCTTTATTTTAATCAAATGAGGGGTTGTTATTCGGAAGTTTAAATTAAATGGTCCGGAAACATCCGATAGCTACCGAATGTTTCCGAATGAGTTTTTCATTGTTTCCTGACTGGTATAACAGATGGGTTGTTATCTATTTAAAACGTCTTGATGAAGGGTTCTTCATTTTTAATAAATCATTGAAGAGTATTTTTTTTTTTCTTTTTCACAAAAAAAATCTGTATGCCGCAACGTTAGAACCAAATAATGCTAAATTTAATGAGTGAAAAAATTCACAGTAAATCAATTTTGAGGCGAAATATTTTACATAAAGTTTGACTCTTAATATGAATATCGTTCTTAAAACAGGAGGGGGGGGAGAGAGGGGAGATATACAAATCTGGAGTAAAATAGAATATTCAAGTTCAAGTATTACGTAAAACCACCAACGAGGAGAGGTAAGAGGGCTCGGTAATGTTTGGAAAATCTACAGGCGGGGGGGGGGGGGGGGGGGGGGGGAACAGGAGGAGAAGGTTAAAAATTTCGAAAAAACTTAGGTAATACTTGAATGTACCTTCAACTTCTATGCTTAGATCAAATACGAAAAATTTTCTTTTCCATGTTCAGCTCATGAAGGTGAGTAAGTGTCCCTAACTTTTATAACTTCTTATTAATAAAAACAAAAAACAAAACAAAAAAAATTGTACATAAGCTAAAATAGATATAAGAGATATAGAGAATAAGAAATAGAGAATAAGAGAGAGCTAAAATAGATATAAAGAATAAGAGTCGTCCAAAATTGTTTTTTAGACGCTGAAATTAGTTAACGTTTTGCGGGCAATCCAAATATTACGCACTACCGTATGAAAAAGTGATACAAAAATATGCATAAAATTCGGCAAAATAAATGCAAAAAATTTTTATAAAAAATTATTTATTTTCGTACCTTTATAGACAAAAATGGACATGCATATTTTTTTTAAGCATCAAAATTTGAATATGCATAATTTAAAAAAAATTTATGCATATAATTTTTTTAAATCTTGCAATTATTATGCTTATTCAACTTTTTGCCGTTTTATGCATACTTATTTCTGCAAGGTTTATGCATAATTTTATTGGAGGATAAAAAAAAAAAAAAAAAAGAAAAAAAACAATTTCGGTAAAAAATGTTAAGTTGTTTACACATGATTTATGCACTTTTTATGTATGTCCAATTTTTTGTATAATTTATGCATCTCTTTTTCATACGGGCTATTTGGGCAATTTCCGACCTTCTCTCCCACTTTTAGTAAGCAAAATAGGCTTCTTAAATGTAGATTTAATATTGGAATGCGATTATAGGGACCCCCTCCTCTTAAGCTGCTAATGCAGTACTTAGATGATTTTTACAAACAACTCAGGTTTGTTTTTCGGAATTTTTAATAAACATTCGTCCAAAAGCAAAACGCCAATTCACGAAAAGTTTGGTAACTACCGAATGTTTCGTATGGTGCTTCCCGACTTTGGAAATTCGTAGAAATTATAAACTGAATTTGATTTTAATTTTTAAATATTTTCCTGCATCTTTTCAGTTGTGCCTTAAATACTGGCGCGTAGGGGATAAAAGCCCCACTACAACCTTTCATTTGGCAGGTTTCCCGTGATCTGTAGTGGACTCGTCGGTGATCGGTGAATTTTTCTCCCGTTGTCCACTTGGAACGTGCAATCTGGACACTTATACTGAAACGAAATAAACAAAAGAGTTATAGCGCGACTTAAACAAGTATTAAAAATTATTTAAACTTACCTTCTTCCTTGATTGCTCCCACATCTACATCTTCCTCCGATTCGGATTCCGTTAAGTCTACGACGGTGATGTTTCGGCGATATTCCATTAAAATTTTGTAGGCTTTAATAACGCTCCTCGTCCTTTCGTGATGTTTCGCTAAAATCTCTTTCCTCTTGTCCTCGTCCGGCTCATCTGTTGGAATTTTGTCCGGATAAACCTCCTAGACGATGATAATTTTTTTTTTCCGTCTACTTTTTTAAACTCTGAACCGTTCGAGCCAAGAACTAATGTTCGGTAAAAGCATTCCTCCGTTGAAAAAAAATTAGTCGTTCTTTAGAGAAGGGTCACTCCGACATTACGTCAGCACCTTAGGGTGGGAAAGGGACTTCCAAAATTAGCCAAAATCAAGCTGACGTAATGCTTTAACGGCCCCTCATACCCAATTCCTAATTTTTTTTTCCTCCCCGTCCAAAGTTTATTAATCAATTTAGCACTTTCGGTCCTAAGTTACCGATATGGTGTTTTACTGATCCTAAAACACTTAAACACTAACTAACAATAAAAACAATTATTTACAGTTTCGTTGTACAGTTTCATTGATCGAATTCTATTCTGGATTTGTCGGCGCACTTGTTTTTATAATTTCTCAAATCCGCGGCATCTCCTTCGATGTTATCACCTTCTTTGTCTTGATGGGCGGTCATGTGCCTTGTCAAATGGTGCCTTTCCCTAAAGCTTTCGTTGCACACCGGGCATTTGAGTTTGTCCAGCTCCCTCCTCCTTCTCAATTGATCCGTATTCGTGGAATCGTTTTTGTGGTGAGATCTCATGTGATAAACTAAGTCGGAAGTCATCCGGAAGGAAACGTTGCATTTGGCGCAAACGTTTTGCGCGGGTAACGTGAGCGCCGCCAGGGAAGGCGGCAAAAGGGAAGCGGTGACGAAGCTCGTCGGGATGATCGGGCTCCCTCCGAAAATCGGCGCCGGTATAAAATTTTGACGGGTCAACCCGACGGAGACGGGACTGATTAAATTATTCCCCAAAAAAATCGGCGAGGATTTTTCCAGTTCCTTTTGGTAATTTTGAAACCTCGGTCTAGAGGTAAACGCGTAAGGTTCTTTCGGTTTTTCCTTTTTTTGTTTTTCCGGGATGATGCTCAATTTTTTATCGCAGTAAGCAGTTTCGTACGGGGATGGGGTCCGTATCGGGTCGATCGGAGACGGCGATCGGGACTCCGGGAATTTCGTAAACCCTATACCGACTTTTTTAAAAGCACTTCTGATGGTTTCGTTTTCGTAGTTTTGAAGGTCGCATCTGATTTGTCTGTGTTGCTGCTCCTCGAAGCTTTCGAGTTTTTCGAGTCTCGACTGCTTCGTTTTGCTGTCGTCCGGGGAAATGAGGAAAGCTACGTCGAAACTACGTTTTTTCGGAAGTATAGTGATCGTTTCTTCTGTTGCGTCTCTTTTCGGTGGTTCCGGTGCCGTGCTGGAATTGCTGTCTTCTTTGACGGAGTAAGCATATCCGCTTTGGCCGTTGTTTACGATTGAGACGGAGAGACCTACGTACGGCGGAATTGCCATTATCATCCTAAAAAAAAAATAATAATAATAATCAACATTAAATGACTCTAAAACATCCTCAGATTAAAACAGTATTATTTATATATGTATATGCTTGGCTTATTTGTAGATCTTTACATGAATATTCAGAAACGTTACTGGTACTGTTTTCGGCTTACTGAAGCTATTCGTTGAATTCGGTAAGGCAACCTATTTAATTCACTTAAATTCTTTTCGCAACTTATTTTAAAAATAGAACAATTTTCTGAAGAGGGTTTACAGCTTTATTACATTTAAAAATTCTTATAGAAATTTCATGGCAACCCGTAAGAAAAAGAGATACATAAATTATAAAAAAATCATGTATAAATTACACAAAAAATCGGGCATACATAAAAAATGCATAAATGTATGTAAAACTTAACTTTCTTTTTCATACTTCAATAAAATTATGCATAAAATGAAAAAAAAAAAAAAAAGTTGAGTAAGCAAATTACCAAATTTGCAAATTTTCTTGCTTTATGATTTTAAAAAAAATTATATGCATAAATTAATCATACTCATAGATTTTCATATTTAAAAAAAGGTAGATATGCATAAATTTTGTAAAAATTATGCATTTTGAAATTTCGGTGCTTAAAAAAAATATGCAAAAAACTTTGCAAAAATTATGCATGTCCAAATTTTTGTATAAATGGCACAAAAATTATAATTTTTTTCATTTATTTGGCAAATATTTAATACTTTTTTTGCATCACTTTCTCGTACAGAAAATTAATACCACTGTCAGTGAGTCATTGATGTACTTCAACCATTTCAGTCGCTCATCCTTCGTATCTTAACTCCGCTGGAAATGAATTAGCAGCTTAAGGCCGATCAGACCAACAAAAATTATGAAAAATTCCACGTAGAGTTATCTTACTTTCAAAGAAAAACGAGCAATTAAAAAAAACGAAAACCTAGATGGGTTCCCTAATCTCTCACCGTAGGATCGGCCTTAGTTACACTCCGCGGCAAACAACACGAATATTTTATAAGTTTGATGATGAAATGACCGTAAGAATACAAAGCTTTTTTTTTTTTTCGTCGTTAAACTAAAAACATTTTAATAGGGAAAGCAATGATTGCTTTTAAGGAGGCGTTTCGCTTGTCAAAAGACGTGCATCGAGACGCGCTTTAAAATTTTATTAAAACAAATAATTTGGCTACATATGAAGCATAGACATTAAAACAAACTGAAATCAAATTTAAAAATGAAAAAAAAAAATTGAAACGCACATCTCGACGCGCGTCTTTTAATAAAGGAAACAACACCTTAAGATTCTCGGAAATGAAGTCAATAATTGAAAGTTACAAAAAAAATTATTCAATATTAATTATGCGATTTGTTTATATTTAGTTACCAATTAATGATATTTTTTTTTTTTTAAAGAGAACTAATTTTTTTTTTACTTTCCGTTCGATTTGAATTTATCGTCGTCAATCTTTTCCGGTAATCATTTATTTTTGTAAAAACTTCTTAAGATAATAAAGATGAAGATTTTTTTCGTTGGGCTTGATTCCATATCAAAAATTCTTTTTCATTTAATAAATTTTCTTTTTCCTCATACAAGTTCATTAATTATTTTTCCTTTTGTCCAGACTATAACTTTCTTCATATATTTTTTTTTTTCATTCATTTCAAATTTTACCTTATATTTTTATGGTTGGCTTTCAACGGTGTAATCTCCTTATTCGTCTTTTAAAAATAAGTTCCTAACATAATTTTACCCCCCTTAATTTTTCTCTCTTTCCTAATGATCTGTATTCCGAATATTTTTTACAAGTCTTTGCTTCATAATAATTCATTTTTTTCACATTTCTGTATTTCCCTTTTTTTCCAGCTTTGATTCTTTCATGCTTCTGCCAATACCAATGTTGTTACATTGTTTTTCTATACCAAAATACCTACTATTTTAAACAAAATGATCCCTATTTTACTACTAAAAATGTCTTTTAGCTCAATATTAATCATAGAAAAATTTGACACTTTTTACAAAGCCTTTAATCCTATCCTCGGACTTAACTAACTTTCATTCAATTTTTTTTTTCGACAAATGCAGTGAAAATTTTTTTTCTTTTTGCATTTGGCAAATATTTTTCACTTAAATTTTTTTCCTGGTTTCCGCACCCTCCCCGCAATATTTACCCACACAGAAAAAAAAATTCTGCTCTAAACATTAATCAACAAACGGATTAAGACTGGCCAAGAGAAAAATAAATCTCAAATAAACCAAGCACACTTTTTAGCACTTTCCCCCTTAAATTAATTTTCAAAAACAAAACAAGCACTTACCTTACAATTAAAAATAATTAACTGCAACACCAGATCCTATGAAAGCATCCAGCCGAACGTTCGAACCATAAACACTAACGATATAAACATTTCGAAAGCAAACAAGTGACTAACAGTTGCCGGGAATGAAGAAAAACAAAAGACTGAATTTAAGAGGGAAAATTCAAACAAACAGAAACTTAAAAAAAAAAAAAAAAGGAAGAAACCTATTGTCAAATCTCTGTAACAAGTGTTTTCATTCCACCCCCTTATTGTCGGTTAACGCTTGTTGCTAAGTTCACGTCACGTATTCTCTCAGCAGGAAAAGCGACCTAGGAGCATATTTTTTCAAATTAAGACGAATTTTTTTCGGAAAATCAGAAACAGAATTTTATTTCGAAGATCACGCGTTGATTTGCGAAATATTCAAATTAACGGATTAATTTTTTTAAAATTACAAAATAATTTTTTTAATAAATCGTTGTGAAAATAGTACAACCGGAAAAGATGGAAAACAACATTGTAAACGTAGCTGGTGTGTGTTAAGCTAATAAACTCCATTTCAATGGGCGGGTTGCTTAGTCGACCAATAGGGATATAGCTTCCTTGGAAAACGTGCTTTCCCCGTAATCTTCAAAGCAAAAAACTACAACCCTCATTCGGATTTTAAAATGATGTTTCTTTTTTTATATATACACAGTATATTTATCTATAAAATTTTTTTTTTCCTAAACTCAAGTTTGCCGTGATTTAAAAAGTTTACAATTCAGCTTAAGAGCAAATGAAATGCCGTCCAATCGTTTTAATATTTTCGTAAAACCGCAACCTCCTCCCCCCTTCTCCCCCTAGAAATAAAATTAAAAAAAAAACAAGTGAATTCCCTTATTTTCATTGGAAGCATTCATAAGCTTCGTTTATTTCCGAATTAAAATGAAGTTGATTGTCTTATGGTTATGTTTATCGCAGCAGAGGGAAAACCAATTTGAGGAGAAAGCCCATAACGAAAAACAAAACGACCCCGTTTTTAAGCAAATTGTTTCTTTCCGATATGAAAACTATATATCAAAACTCCATTTAGTAAATCACTCTATAATGATCGGGTTTTCTTGCGGATCGAAAAATGATTGAGGATGACGTGAAAATATTGAAATAAAAAGAAAAACGGCAAAACAGATTTTTTAACAGGTTCGGATTTAAAAAGTTTTCCCCGATTTTCAAACAAATTTTGATTTATTAAAAACATGTTTTCTTCTTTTCTTTTTGTTTGATTTTTTGAATGAATTTACTTCGTCTGACATTTCTGACATTACTCAGTTATTAAATAAAGTCCTTTCAAAATTTCACATATTTTAGGACCTTAGGGTGTCTTTTCGCTTATACCTAATGGCGAGCTTTGAAAAAGTGCTTCAAAATTAGTTTTACACACAACGTTTTTAGGTTGCAATTGCTTGATATAAATTGTTTCCTCCCAGACGGCGGTAATTTAAATAATCAGGTTTTTTCAGGTCCGTAGCCAGACCGGCATTTACAGGGGGGCCGAAGGTTTTTAAAGGGGGGCTGGAATTTTTTTTGTCTTACACAGTGAAAAATTGTATGCAAAAATGAACATAATAATGTTAAAAATTAAACAATAAAGGGAAATTGGATGATAATTATTTTTTTCCTGTTAAAATGCGAATTTGATTTTGAATTTGGATATAAATTTCAAATCCACAGGGGGGCTCAAGCATTTTCACAGGGCGGTTGAGCCATCCTATGCCTCCCCCTGGTTACGAGGCTGGGTTTTTTCTTTTTTTCTCTTAAATTCCGCCGAAAAATTACCGATTGGCCTAGCGTGCGGAAAGGATTTTATATTAACTAAAATCGCAAATGGAATTGTAAGCTTGCTTCCATTTTTCTTCTTCTTATCGTACTATTTTGCCGAAAGAAAAATTACGTCCCTTCAAAATTAAATAAACTAGGAACAGATTTTTTACGCCGATTTACCGGTGCAAATTTTACGTAAGAAATGTCGGACCCCCCCCCCCTTTTCTATCACCCGTCTTACGTAACATTTGAATGACCCACAACACATTTTCATTGATATTACTGGTATATTGGAAATCATCCAATAACCTACCTAAAACCGAATCTAACCTAAGACATAACCTAACCTAACCTAAAACCTAACCTAACTTAACCCAATCTAACCTAGCCTAAAACCTAAACTAACCTAAAACCTAACCTAACCTAACCTAACCTAAAACCTAACCTAACCTAACCTAAAATCTAACCTAAAACCTAACCTAACCTAACCTAAAATCTAACCTAAAACCTAACCTAACCTAACCTAAAACCTAACCTAACCTAACCTAACCTAAAACCTAACCTAACCTAAAACCTAACCTAACCTAATCTAAAACCTAACCTAACCTAAGCTAAAACCTAACCTAACCTAAGCACCTTTCAAGTTTTCGTAAACCAGTACTGGCATTTTTAAATCATTTTAAACAAGCAAATTTGAAATATTAAATTTGTAAATTTTTTATTTAAATTTAATTTTAAATATGTTCAAAAATTGTTTTTTTTTTGCCATTTTAAAAACATTCTTGAAAAATTTTAAAAATGAAAAAAAAAATTTCCTTCGCACTTCAAAGTATTTCTTAGCATTTTTCATTAATTCTTACGAGTGTTAAAAATGGCTTCGTCAATATTTCAGACATTTTTGACCCTTTACTCCTTCGTCATTTAAAAATGGGCCTTTCTGACGGATATTTAACATCTGAATCGTCAGTGAAGGACTTCCCCCCTTTCTTCGATGACACTTAATACTCCTTCCGAAAAAAATATATTACTTAAATTTCAAGAAACGTTTCCTCCGAAGAAAAGAAAATTCCCGAAGCAACTCACTCCGACCCTACAAAAAGAAATAACGAACCACTTCATCTTCTTAAAGACAAAATGATTGATAGTTTAAGCATGTTTGTATGTTTTTATTTTTGTAGCTTATGTTGAAGAAAAAAGCAAACAAGAAAAAAAAAAAAAAACCATTATCTTACACTTCATTTTCGGAATTAGAAATCTCTGCCGGCCATTTTGAAAATCGAAAAAAAAATATACCGTATCTTCACAAAAAAAAAAAAAAAAAAAAAAAAAAAAAAAAATAGATATAAAAAGGATAATTTAATATAAATTTCACGCCTTCAATTAGGAAAGAAAACGACAACCGCGGTTGATTTGATAACAGATTGATGATCACAGGATATATGACAGTCATGCACGTGGCGCGAATTACCGCCGCGTGTAAGAAGACATAATGCGCCACGTTTTTATTACAACTCAAAATAAGCGATAGATAACGCTTTCCAATTCAATTTTCTTTGAATAATATATCCGTTACGGAAAAAAGTCAGTATCAAACGAAAGAATGCAGCGGGAGGAATGAAATAAAAAAGAAAAAAAAATTCAGCGATGTTATCCAAGTTATTTTACATCTACAAAAATGTTGGGAAAAAAAGTTAATAAAGATTTCGAGTTTTTTTTTTTTTTTTTTTTTAATTCTGCCACAGTAAAAGTCATAAATATATTTTATATACTATATTCCGGTCGGTGACTGAGTCGCTAATAAATTATTCTTTATGGAGATTTTTTCCTTATTTCAATTCCAACTGCCTTTCTAGATGAACAATATTCTTCCTCTGACATCATTGTATTCCATTTTTATGTAACTTCTTTTTCTATCTTTTGTACTTTTTTCATAATCATGTTTTTTTTTTAGAATTTTTTTATTTGGAAGGCAGGGTCGAATTAAGTTTTCCTTTTTTTCAATATACATTTCATCTTTTCATCCAAAAGCTTTAAGGCAGTTGGAACTGCTTCGTTGCTTCCGCGACACAATGACGGACAAAACACGTAAAAAATATACCTAATTAATCAAATGATTGCAATGCAGTTGCCAATTAGTTGTCAATTATCATTTCATTAGGTAAATTTTCAAAATTCCCGATTCTGTGATTTCGACTTCAAACCAAACAAAACCTAACCTAACCTAACCTAACCTAACCTAACCTAACCTAACCTAACCTAACTTAACTTAACTTAACCTAACAACCTAATATAACCTAACCTAAGCTTAACATTGCTTCTGTGCTGCAACATATTTCTGACGTTGCTAGAAGTCACTGCAACATGTTTCATCGTAAATTACTGCCTTATGCCCAAACAGTGGGCATTCGTCCACTCAGTGGGCATCCATTACTTCCAATATGCCCTCTAGTTTCTAGGTCTGGTTGTGGAGCTTAATTTATGCTTAACAAAAATTATGAGTACCTAGCTTTTGCAAAAAGTAGATGATAAGTGCATTTTTTTTTTAATTTGTAAAGGGGGCTAAGTGGACAATTTAAAAAAAATGAAATATTTTATTTGCCACAGTATCGCACTGGCAAATATAAAACGGCGTGTGTGTGGTCAGCAAAAGAGGTTTCTTTAGATTACATCCGTCAAAAGCGGCGGAACCTAAATTCCCGGATGAATTGAAGATAGAATCTTACCTGAAAATAAAGAAATTAAAGAAGCATTAAAATAACAAAATAATAAATCAGCAATACTTCAACTATATTTTAGAGTCAAAACGTCAAATTTTCAAACAATCTAATGACAACTTTCTAATCGCGTGACTACTTTCAAACTCTCTGAGGTTCAGTATGGTATTTCCTAAACAATTTCTTTCTTAAAAATATTTTTGGAATCTTTAAGAATTTTTAAATGGTTAAAAAGCCGGGTGAAAATGGCGTCAGAATGCTTCGATCATTAATCTCGAAAAACGCTCACAGACAAATTTTTACTTCCAACAAATTTATAGAAATTAAAGAATTGAAAATAATGTCGAATGAAAACTTTTTAATTAAAGATTTTTTTTAAATATGGCCGCGGCAGAAAAATGGACTTTGTGCTCATTATTTTGAAAAGTTGGACTGTCCCTGACATTGTCTGTGAATGCTGGATAGCAGGGGAGTCATTTCAGGTTTTTCTTAAGAAGGGCAAAAATGTCCTGGAACGGATATATGAGCTACAGCTTAGGGAAAAGCAAAAGATGTGGTCGTTATACTTATATTATGAAACAAAAAATCCTTAGGAGGGCAAGAGACCTTGAGGGGGGGGGGGGGTAAATGTCCCAAGACTTCCTAATGATGCCACTGCTGGATAGTCTAAAATTATTCATGAAAGAAGTATAAACTTTTATTTCATAATATATCTACAACTTTTAGGTCGATACAGATGGTTCCTATGTAAGATATTTCAGAACATTTCAATAGGGGCAGAAAAGGGTCAAAAAGTTACACTTTACCCAGGAAAAACAAATTTTTTATGGTCATTTAGTCTCATATTAAAAATTTGAGTAAATATAATAATATAATTTTTTTTTATTATTTTTAACGGGATATGGATCTCAAAATCACGATTATATGATCGTGAACTATATAAGATAAACATACGAAATCAGTTGAAAAGTTGTGAAAGATGGAATCGAACCATCGACCTCTCGTTTCGATTCCATCTTTCGCCACTTTGATTTAACTTTTCCACTGATTTTGTATGTTTATCTTATATAGTTCACAATCATATAATCGTGATTTTGAGATCCATATCCGGTTAAAAATAATAAAGAATATTACTCAGGATCGAAAAATGTCTTCTCAACAATTTAAAAAAAATAATCATTTAATATTGCGCCAAAAAAAATATCATTTTATGTTCAATTATCAATTTGTTTTGTAAATGTTGATATATGAATAACGCTCATGAATGAATATTTATTGTGAGGCTTGCATAAGCTAAACATAGGCGCAATATTAAATGATCATATCTACTCAAATTTTCAATATGAGCATGCATGACCATAAAAAATCACTTTTTTCTGGGATCCATTTACACTATTACGAATCTTACAAAACATTCTTCGCATTAAAAACACTGATTTAATTTGGAGTCACCTCGCTGTACTATGCAATGCTGTTTTCACTCATTTTTAACCCCATCCTTCCCTTTCATACTGCTAATTTTAATTCATTGACTTACAGAAAGTAATGCTACCTTCGACTCCACCCTCCAGACGTTGCTCATAATAAGCCGACCTATTTGATATCACGACTAAAAATAAGCGTTTGCCTCTCAACGCTAAACTTGAAATATTTTTTAAGTAGATTTATATCTTTCAATGACTAAAACAAGGACAAGAATTACTAAACTGAAATCGAAATCGATGCCAAGAATCGTACCTGAACAGAATACTATTTTTAAAGAATAAAAATCATCACCATATTTCCCTAAGAAGCATATAATGTTATCTTCATTTCAAACCATGAATTTTCCAATCGACCAAGAGAAAACACCTCCCCGAAACTTTGTTTCAAAATACATTCTAATTCCCAGTAATTTGAGGAACTCGGAAAACAAATTATCGTAAGTTAACAATGACCAAGGTACATTTTCTTATGCCACATTGTTTTGTAGTTAATGAAGTTGAAATACAGATTGTGTAAACTAAACAAGTTCATTGTTAACCATGTTCTTTGTGTTGCTACCGCGGTGGTGCCCCTGCGATCAAGTCATCAAAATACTCTCAACTAATTCACAGGCAAGGAAATTCATCTGAAAAATTTAATACTTTTGAAACCTGCAATAACTTTGCAAAATTTATATTAAAAAAATTAAAAAAGAAAAAAAACTTTCTTTTTAAAATATTAAAGCTTACGGGAAATGCATGTATCTGCAATGGTATCGGAACCGTAAGATGAGATAGGATTTTCAATGAAAATGAGAAACTCATAAACGTTGGAAAAATAAAACTCTTGGCGCGACGAATGGAAACTCAGAAGTTTTTTCTCCGATCCCGTCCTCCTTAACACTTATGTTGAATTCAAGTATCGTTTTTTCCTCCCTTTAAAATCCAACCCGTTTTATCCCTTTCATTGCCTTTTATAAAAACCTTTTGCAACCTCTGCTTAATTTTCTTGCCAATTTTCAATAGCAAAAAGTCTCCGGAATCTCGCTTACGTTTGAAAGTCATTATGTTTTCTCCGGTGTCCGTTTTTTTCCCCCAAACCCTTTTCTTTTTTTTTGCAGCTTTTCGGAACCGAAACAAAAAAAGAACAGAGAAAGAAATAAAAAATAAAAAAATTTCAGCTGCCTCGCGAACGAGATTTTCTTTTTCCTTCCCCCGAGAGAATTTTCCCGAAAAACAATTCTCAGAAATTAATTGCTGAAATGAAGATAGTCGTTATTTAAGCAGTTATCTTATTGCTGACTCAATATTTCATTTATTCTATCTTTCCTTTTCGCTTTCGCTCGCGGTATTGTCTTGCTTATTTTATTCCATTATCTGAAATTCCGGTTTTGTTCCAGGGTGGTTTTTCCCGGAGCATTTCGAAAATGAAATCTTTCGGAAAAAAATAAATTAAAAGAAAAAAAAGGATTTTTTGAGCCTTTGACGGGAATATGTGGTGTGCGACCATGCAAACAAGTGTTCATTTCTGGTTGAATACAATATGTGAAAAGGAGAAGCCAAACACACACAAAGTGTTGTTGGCAGGGAACAGGTTGATTTTACAGTGGACAGATGGTACATTGAATGAGTGAAGGGTAGCATATATACTTATCATTGAATACCGCTACCCTGGGGGTGAACTAGATTGCCTGGGGTGGTTCTAACTAGACTTTGCAAATGGGGTGAGGCATATAAAGAATGGTGCCGCATAATTTTTTTTTTCTGTCGGGCGAGCAAGAAACTGTAAACAAAATCGGTTCGTGTTCTGCCATTTCCAGAAGAACGCAAATCAATGATGAGGACTTATTTCCGCTTCACGCCTAATTTTGGCCAACTTAAGATGTCCTTTTCGGTATAGCTGGTGTCTGATCAGGCATTTTCAAGTCTCAGCAATAAAATGCTCAGCGAGTCGTGGAAGATAACCACACTCAAAAAAATGAATACTGGTCGCCAATACAATTTAAACTGGATTTTGCGCCTAATTAAAAATTGATTAGAAGCCATTACAATTGTATTAGTCTCCAGTCAATTTTGTTTTCGGACCAGTCAAAGCGTCCAGTCAAAAATATATTACCCTACTTTTTTTTTGAGTGCAACAGTTAATAGAAGATAGTCGAAGAAGCGACAATACACCTGGTCACGCAATTCAGCAGCAAGTAATCCACCCAGACAGCATTTTCAATCCATTAGACATCTTGTGGATTGTCCATTAGATATCCGCAGGATATCGAATTCCATGGGATATCCATAGGACGTCCAAAGGACGCTTTTTGGATCAGTGCGAACATAGGTAAATCCAATGAGCGTCCAATAAATATCCTCATCGCGTCCTAAACACGTCCTCGGACTGGGCTGACTTTGTTATTTGGGAAAAGTGTTCTCATACCTTATTTTTTCCTCCAGTGACACCCGATGAATAAAAGGTAACTAAAATCCTTCGTCGTAGTACAAATTTTACAGGTGATGTCAGGCGATGATAATTCTGATTTCTGGACCATTGAATCCTCCTTAGCTAATTTCTCAAACAGGAGCAGAAACCAAACGTTTACAACCCACGTTTTTCCGCCGGCTCGAAAATCCAGATTGCGAAACTGCAAACCCTGGAAAAGTATAAGAATAAGATTTCAGATTCGAAAGAAACAACTTCGAACAACTGATTTGAAATTAATTAATGATTGTCTTACCTTCTGGGGTAACCGGTGGTATTTACTTTTGAAGAAATCCTTGAAAGTGTAAAATTTTACTAACTGATTCGATGTGTCTCTCAGGCTACGGGTAGACTTCAACAAAACCCTCTGGTACCAGAGTAAGAAATCCCAGTTTGCAGCACTGCGTAAGACACCAACAGCGGCGATGCTGAGAAAAGGAGATTCCTTTAAAGAAATAAAAAAATATATATACATATATTAATTTTATTGTACAATCACCATTGAAAAAGACTAACTGGTAAAGATGCATAAGACTGACCGGTTAAATGTGAACAAGTCTTACATATAGGCTCATTAATATTAGAATTAAAAATTTATGCATAATTAATTTAAGTAAAAAAATCTAAATATGCATCATTTGTGCATAATTTATGCATATAATTTTTTAAGTGGTAAAGCAGCCAAATTTGCAAATATTACACGCTTCTTTAACTTTTTTTTCTATTTTATTATGCATACTTATTTATGCATAATTTATGCATAATTATATTGGAAGATAAGAAACATTTTTCCAGTAAAAAAAGTTGTTTATACATATGCAGTTTGTATGTATGTACAATTGGGACCCTAGCAGGTGACCTTAATTTTCTTCAGTTATTTCGGAGGCCGATTTCTGCTGCCCCCAGACGCCTAAAGTTTTTCAAAGTGTCATACTCTCATAAGGACCGAAAATTTGGAGGCGTATTTTGGTGCAAAAGAGTTTATTTTCCACCGGAAATTTTCCATTAATTTCAAAAATAAAGTCAGCTTTACAGTAAAAGGAGCCATTTTTTATACATAAGCCGAAAGAGGTACATGGAGTTAAACAACAGCAGTTTTTTGCTCATAAATAAAAAATGGTTTTAATTTCAGTAAAACCGTCTTCATTTTTGAAATATCCGGAAAATTTCCGGTAAGAAATGACCATTTTCGCACCAAAGTACGGCTCTAATTTATTTTGGCCCTTATGAGATATTGAAAAAAATTAGGTCTCTGAAGGCAGCAGAAATCGTCCTCCAAAAAATCTAAAAAAAAAAAAATTAGGGTTGAGGCTAAAATGCAACTTTTCCGCTCTGTAACATCATCAAATTCAAAAATTCGTGTTTTCCGATCCACCCTAACAAGTAGAAACAAAAAAAAAGTCCATTACACTTACGACAATTTCTGATCAACAATATAAAAACGTGACAAAACTCATCGTGACATAACGTCATTGCGACATAACTGCCTAACATAACAAAAGGTCACAGCGACCAATTTTATCACGAACAAAAAATCATGGCAACCCTTTTCTCGTCGCTGAGAAAAAAAAGAAGAAAATTCATCGTTCAACAGATTTTTAAAGGAAAGTTAATCCTTTCCGCAAAAAAAAAAAAAAAAATCAAGAAAGAGTAGATGAACCAGTGAACAAGCTGTGTAGATAGCAGAAGTAAGAAAGATTCACTCGAGTTGAGTCATTTATTGTTATCTAACACTTGGTTTAACGCTACAGAGTTTCACTTACTCTTGGCTTTTCTTCCTCTCCGGGGTTTTGATTCACATTCGTTAAGTCTCAAGAATTTAAAAGAAAACACAAAACGAAAGGGGAAAAAGAGCAAACCGGAAAATTAAAATAAGAAAGAAAAAAAGAAAAAGAGTTAAAACGTTTAAAAAAATGTTTCCCATCCCCTCTCGAAACGATTATATCGTTTTCTCTTTCTAAATTAAATATTTTCAAAAAAAATAAAAAGGAAAATTTCCCCAGGAAAAATATTTTTGCGTTTTTCTAGTGTGAACGTTTAAAGAAAGGAAGAGCAGTCATGTAAATTTGATTCAATTATCTAAACGAGATGACGTCACATTGATAAATTTGATGTCTTATCCTCGGGAAAACTTTTTCCCTCCACTTGGCTGATGACGATAAAAAATACTTTCTTTCCGAGTTTATATACACTTGTCACACAGGTAGTTTGCGAGCTCATTGAATAAAATTTTATAATAAAAATGATACAATGAAATAAAAAAATAAAAAATTGAAACGGAACAAAAGAAAAAAAAAAACAGATTGCTCGTGCCCAAGATAGGTTATACAACACATGGATGCGGTCGAGATCGACATATGGTAGAGAACATAAGATTTTAATACGAAATAAAAAGGTTAGTGATTGAATGGAGAATCCCTAAAGAACCCTTAGTGAGACGGCTTTGTGTTGATCAAAATATAACTCAACCCCATACCTTTTTACTACTGATCTGAATCCCTCTTTTTGATTCATCGACCCCTTATACACGGTGGACCATAAGTCATTAGACTGCAGCAAAAGAGGAAAATGAAATGGTTTTTTTTTTAAAGGAAGATCAACTGATATCCTATGAATATTCAATTCATTATGCACTTAGTGTTTTATGCCAAACATATTTTTGGCCGCATAGGACTGGTTCGACTGTTTAAAGTTTGGGTAACCTTAACAAAAATCAAGGGTCCGAAGGCGATGCCGGTGCCGGCGAAGATGCCAGCCGCGAACGGCTGAAAACTCAGGTCGGTGCCGAAGCTGATGCCAGTGCCTGATAATTTAATTTAAACTTGGTGCCAGATCCGGTGCAATTATGACCTGGAGGCAATGGCTCAATATAATTGAGGAAAGCAACGAGAAGCGACCTATTGTATTAACGGGCACTACAATAAGCGGCAGTTACTGTGACAATTTTGTTTCTAATTTAAAAAAAAAATTGAAAAAATTGATGGCGGTGCTGGCACCGATGCTGGAATCGGCTCCGGCACCAACACAAGCCGCAAAAGTTTTGCTATTCCGGTGCTGGCGTCAGCGCCGGCACCAGAATTTCGGATATTTCGTCGCCGATGCCGGCGTCGGCTCCAACCAATTTTTTCCTGCTTCGGACCCCTCCCTGCCAAAAATTTTCCAAGAAAAGAGAATTTTATCTTTCAAGCATAGGTATATTTTTTTTTATTTTTGGAAAAGAAAATTCTCTTCGTCCGGTAGGAGACATTCAAGTCCTGCCATAATAATAATAATAATAATGAATTTTCAACCCGCTCCCTCCTCCTCCATACAAAAAAGTGATGTAAAAAAAGTATAAAATTTTTCCAAAATTAATTAAAAAATTTATATAAATTCTGTCTCATTTATACAAAAATTTAGACGTGGATAATTTTTGCAAAAATGTTTACGTTTTCTTCTAAGCGTCAAAATTTGAATATGCATAATTTGTTTACGAATAAAAATCTGATATGCTCAAATTTTTGCATAATTTTTGCATATAATTTTCTAAAATATATATATAATAAAGCAGGAAAATTTGAAAATTTATGCGTAACTTATTTAAGCATAAAAATATAGATTTGCTTAATTTTTCATAATATATGCATATAATTTTGTAAAATCCTAAAGCAGGAAAATTTACAAATATTATGCATAATGATATTGGAGGGTGAAAAAAAAAATTTCCGGTAAAAAATGCTAAGTTTTTTATACATAATTTTTGCATTTTTTATGTACGTCCAATTTTTTTGTATAATTTACACATGATTTTTCTATTATTTATGCATATCTTCTTCGTACGGGTGGCGCCGCTATCCTTAAAATATTGAAGGGACGACGGCCCGACCTAAAGAGGCCTAGTGACGCCACTTTTCTCTCCTTAAAAGCTGTCACAACACTGCGATGACCCCTAAAAAATTTTTACTGCATTTTTTGAAACAAAAATTTTGGGTCAAAGATTATGCTTGGTGCTGAAAAAAAAAAAGATAAAGGGGAGAAAAAAAAATCTAGAGAAGTCGGAAAACCTTACAGAAGAAAATTAAGTTAGCAATTGTAGACCCCACTGAATAGGGTGGGCCGAAAAAAACGAATTTTTGAGTTTGAAAACGCCTGATATGGGAATCGATGACTTTTTATAATACTATTAACCCTAATTTTGTTCAGATTTTTTAAAGGTCATCTTGAGGTCGCGCAATGACCTTGAAGTTTTTGAAAAGTTCATATAATGCTATGTCTCCACGAAAGTAATTAATTAGACTATAATTAATTATACTATAATTAATGATGGAATAATTATTGTTCGAATTCGAAGTACTGTACTTTTTTCGTGATTCAAACACGCGGGCTCAATCCTTTGCCTTCAATTTGGTTACTTGAAAATTTTTTCGTAAGAGAAAATAAAAATAAATATTAATTTTCCAAAATGTGGGAAACAATTTTTATTTTCTCTAACGAAAAAATTTTCAAGTAACCAAATTGAAGGCAAAGGATTGAGCCCGCGTGTTTGAATCACGAAAAAAGTACAGTACTTCGAATTCGAACAATAATTATTCCATCATTAATTATAGTATAATTAATTATAGTCTAATTAATTACTTTCGTGGAGACATAGCATAAGGGCAAAAAATAAGATTTTTTTTTTTTTTTTTTTTTTTTTTTTTTTTTTTTGCTGAAAAAAGTATTGCTTTCTATTTGAAATTTTGCGTAGATTAGGAATATGATGTCCAAAATTCATTTTTGTGTACATTTTTTAAGCTAAAAGAAGAAGCAACCTAAAGTATTTCAGTGTTTAGAAAATAGGCTTAAAGCTCAAAAAACCGAACACTTAAAATGATTTTGGACTTCATATTCGTAGGTAATCTACGCAGAATGTCTGATAGGAAGAAAAAAAATTCTTATTTTTTGCCCTCATATGGGCTTTTCAAAAACTTCAAGGTCATTGCGCGACCTCAAGATGACCTTTAAAAAATCTGGAAAAAAGTAGGGTTAATAGTATTATAAAAAGGCATCGATTCCCATATCAGGCGTTTTCAAATTCAAAAATTCGCTTTTTTCGGCCCACCCTACTACTGAAGATGTTGAAGAACAAATTTCAAAATGATAAATCCAAAAATAAGCCGAAAGATGGAAAAAGGACAGGAGGCTCGATTATTGCCACACTTCTCTCGAGATTTCCTCATTCTCTCCATTTCTTTTTAAATTCCCAACCGTAATCACTTTCCGGAAAAGTACCTTGACGAATTTTCCATGAGGTAAAGTCGTGGAGTCGAAGGAAGCGGAAGAAAAACACCGAAAGCCTATACGCACCCAAAAAGCTTATTGGCAATTATTCAAAATACGTGTGATTGAAAGAATGGGAAATCAAATCAAACGGCAAGAGGGATGAAGGTAAATATGAAGAAAAAGATAAAAAAAAAAAAAAATGGTAAAAGGAGAAATAGGTCAAAGGAATAAATTGAAAGAAAATTTGGTCCATTATGCTTTCGGAAAGGTTAGCTTTGATGTTGGAAATGTGGCTTTTGAAGAAAAAAAGGGTGTGACCGCTTTTCAATTTTTTTTTCTCTGATATCGCTTCCCGGTTTGCTGTATTTTTTTTATTTTATTTTATTTCTCTCAAGAATCTTTTTTCGCATGAAAAAACACGTTGATATCGCGAAAAGTTGTTAAAGCGAATAAAGAGTATTTATTTATATAAATTAAGAGCCTAAGAGGGTTCGAAAAAAAAAGGGTTTTTCAATTTCACACTTATCAGAACACGATAGGATTATATCTGATAAGTAAAAAAAAAAAGAGGATCGCCGGCGAAAAAAAATTATATTATTTTTTGCTTGGCAGTTGCTGAATGTCACACACGTCTTAGACGAAACCTGGAAAAAAAAAATTATAATAATAAAGCGAAAAGGGTTGATAAACATGGAAATTCCGGTCGGCGAATTAGTCCCCATAGGGAAGCGCTAAACCGGAAAAATCTCCGCCGCTCTTCCATTTTGCATAAAATGCAAGTTGGGAAATTAATGAATTCCAAAGCAGAAAATCAGCAGACAAGAGAACAGATTTTGATAATTGAAATTCATGGAACCGAGTAAATACCATTTCCATAAGCTCCAAGAGTATGGACGGACTTGCACCAATTATAAGAGTTAATTAACATAGGGATAGTGCAGGCTATATGGGAACCGTGTCATATGTTCCTGATGTTTCGTTATCAAATTTATATGCCCTAATTTTAAATCTGATTAAGGACGATTTCATACTTCCAACCAACGGTGACAAGGAGACAGCAGAGTATACCACAAGTTTGGAACTGACAAGGTGGGTCTCATCCCCGGTCGTGAGGACCAAAGGTTTAAGAGAAAAAGGTAAAGACGGCTAAGGTCCCAAAAATGCGCAGCAGCAGAGGGCGCTAAAATTTTAGAATAAGAAACATAAACGGTAATTGCTGATTTAATTTGAGACTTTTGACTTTGGTATCAAAAACAAGTTACACAAGCTTACTGCTCCACCATACAACCAAGAGGGGGAAAAAAAAAAAAATTAGTAAAAAATTACTTTATGAATTCACCAAACAATGTTTCATTCGATTTCGATTAAATGAACATTATTTTATATTTTCAAACGCGATTGTACACTTAAAATATCAAAATTCAATTAAATAAGATGAAAAACATCGATTCACTGAATCAAAGCAAACCCACTGGCAGCCATATTGAATGCAAGGTACGTTCACGAAACGAAACAGTGCCGTCAACATTGCGGTTTGTTTACAAAATTCAAAATAGCATTTTTTTTTTTCTTTTTTCGTCAATTAAGCTCTTTAGAGGTCTAGATTTAAATGAGGATTTCGAAATGTTGCAATCAATTAATTTTGATTACAATATAATTAAATCTAACATTTAGTCGAATTAAATGTTAAATTTACAAAAATGTAACTGCTAAAATTTTTGAACCACCATATTGTATTTAGCGGGGCATGCGCATGATGACCAAGCCCTACCAATCCTATATGCGGGAATGTCCGACTATTAGAACGTCCGCCATATTGTTGGAGAACATGTATTTTTTAGGTTGGATTCTCGCAAAGTCCCTAAAAAATGCCAACTTAAGCAATTAAAAATTCATAATTTTACGGACTTTTTGTTTCTTAGGTTGATAGTTTTAGGGACTTTGCGCAAAACAAACCTAAAAATATACGGTTTCCAACAATATGGCGGACGTTTCGGAACGTTCTAATTGTCGGATGTTTTCGAAAAAATTTTATATATTATTGGTAGGGCCTGATGATGACGCATGATGGCTAATCCAAGAACTTTCTCGATTTAGGTTCCTACCCTCATTGTGGCTCTGATTTTCGGAGGGGTCACATCGTGATTTCTTTTTTTTATTTTATTTAATTTTTTTTTTATTTTAAACTTATATTATTTTTAGGGTAGCTTCATTTTGGAAGGAAAAGGGTTAAAAGCGGCAGTTTTGGACTTTTAAACTGTGGAGCATGATCAAAAATTTTTATGTGGTAGAGAAGGAATGTGTATTCAAAGTTCAAATTTGACTGAACCGAATGGCGTCAGTTACGAAATTTGAACTTTGCGTGATGCTAGCAATGCTTACAATTTTCTGTTCGGTTGCAGAAACCGAATATGATCATTGCAATGTCGCCAAATTTCCCCTTATCGAGGCATCGATTTTGGGCCTAAATGGTCTCTTTTTAAAGAAAAAAAAAACTGTTGTTGTCCTGTTTACCTCTCAAACGATCGATAAAAAAAATTATTAAAAAAAGCGCAAAGTATCAAAAATAAAGCTAAAATTTGATAGTCAAAAAACCAGAAACAAAAAAAAGAAGTAAAAGAGGGCAGGGCCACACAAGTGAAAAACTTTTTTTTGGTACTATGCAAATAAAAATAATTAATATATTACTTGCTAAAAAAAATTTTAAAAAAAAGTTGAATAAAATTTCAAGAAATTAAGTCCTTGGTGAAAAAATTTATGTAAAAAAAAGTCTACATCGAGTTTTATGTTAATTTTTATATTAAGTTAACATGACCTTTTCCTACGTAAAAAGTTTTTACTGTATGATAATTTCCGCTCATAAGTTTCCATTTCCCAGGGCCATTTTTTTATTTTCGCTCATCCATTTCCCGGCACAACTTTTCCTATGCCTTCCTTTTTCTTTGCAAAACATATTCGCTTGAAAAATATTTTCCTCAAATCGCGAGCAGCTACAACGTTTTGAAACACAATAAAGAATATTAAACATTTCTCCAAAGAAAAAAAAAAGAAGTGTCAATAACAGAACAAACAAGGTTTTCCACTTAACCAGATTAGCTTCAAATAAAAATGTCATTTCAAAATAGATTTTCTCCTTTACATTTCATTCATATAAATAATGAGACCGGGATTTTATTATGATAAAAATATGTTGTATAGTTCTGACTCGGTTGGCTTTATTTCGATATTTTCTTCCTTTCATTTTTTCGATTTTCCCAAACCGACTTCAACCCGCAAAATCCATCACCCATTTTTTTCCGAAATATCGAATTCCGAGGAAAAATCGATCGTCCGATTTATTTTCAGCAAAAAAAATTTCAAATTAAAAGGCTAAAAAAAATTCCAAATCGATCCCGACGCAAAAATCATTTCCGAAAACGTGTTCGGTTTTTCCTCGGTTTTCGTCCACCCTTTCCTTGCGGCCTCAAAAATATGTCTCATCCCTTATGTCGGGAGGGTAGAGGGTGACCGCTCTGATGCCACTTAGTCAAATTGACAATATTGGCAATAATTTTTTTTTGTTTTTCTTTCAGCACTTTCGTGAAATTAATATCTCGAAAAATATGGCCTAGCTTCAGAAAAAAAGATTGAAACTTTTCGAATCGAATTCGTTTTATTTTAACTTCTTCAAAAAAAAAAAAAAAAAAAAAAAAAAAAAAAAAAACCGCAGATAAAAAAAACTTTAAAAAAAAATCCTACTTGTTGAGATAAAAAATATATATCGCAAGAATATTATGAACAAGATATGACACATGAAGCCATTTATCTGCGTAGTAATGTAATTGAGTTTCTGATATCACAGAAGGGCAGTTTTTAGTTGTCACTTTGATCTACCCTCAGCACATCAACTCCCCGAAGCTGAAGGATAGTTTCTTAAAGCCATAAAAATGACCGGTTTTTTTATTTTATTTCTTTATATGATGCTTCTCTTTTCGATTTAATCAGGTAAAAAAAAAATGAAAAATTCTTTCTTAAGAAAAAAAAAAACCTGCATTTTCCTTTTTCCGGCATTTAACGAAAAACGGGAAAATATGTTTGATTTTATCGACCTTGATTTGTATTCAGTTGACCGGTATATAACACATGGTGTTAAGTGGTTCTATATTTAAGTGTACAATAGCACCATGTGCTCTTTGTGATAACTCTTAATTTCTCCCTTCTGCAATGGCTTCTAACCCCTACGTTTTTATGAAAAAAAAAAAAAAAAAATAGAACTTATGTTTTTTTAAAGATTTTCAGATAAATAGGTAGCTAATGAATTGAACTCTGTGTATATGAATAAAAAATACATCAGGGGGTGGAGATCAGTATTTGTTGCATATGCGATTTTCGTTTTTTGAATTTCAATTGTAATGATCGAACGTTGCTTGCTCCAGCCGTCGTATTAGGTGGAAAGGCATGAGAGGCGGAAAGTCTGGAGATCATTTTTGATATTGTGGGTCGAAAAGTGAAATCTTTTGAAATTTCAAAATATCTAGAATTTGCAATATCGGGATCTTCATTAGTTACGTCATCATTTTTTAAAAACGATTTTTGATCTCAAGCCCAAAATCATAAAAAAGGCGCTTTTCTTATGGAGCTTTCGGGCCCGTAGACAAGGGGGGGGCCAGGGGGGCGTTGCCCCGCCTGGGCTGACTCGGTGCTCTCCCTGGAGTAAATTGGCTAAACATGACAGGTATAGGGAATGAAGGCCTATTGCCCCTCCTAAGAAGCCCAACTGCCCCCCCTGGCTCTTCGTTCTGGCTACGGGCCCGGGAGGTTTAACGTTAGCGCCATCGTCTGAAGGTCTTCCCTGTCCCCCGACATACAAAGTACCTGCAGCGAAAAAAATCGACGATCCGCTTACCGGTACTGAAGTCAAACTGGCACTTCAAGCTATTCATAAATTTTTCTGGCATTTCGAAGTTCTGGCCAAAATTTAATTTTTCCTTTTTCAAACAATGTGTATTCAATGAATATCCACGATAGGCATTGAAATATTACAAAGAAAAAAAAAGAGGATAACAAGATAACAATCTGAATACTCCCAGGAGTCTAATTTGAATTTCTGCGATTTTATTATATTCAGTTAAAATAATTAATACCCAGATATTTTAAAAAAAAATCATTTGAAAATAGGATCTTCACTCTTGGGAGATGGGGAATAGGGTGGCCCTTATTTTACGAATTTTTGAATTTCGGTGAGCGCACCTCGTAATTCTTTTATGGTAACCGAAAGAAGATTCCCTGATTTTTTGGACGTCGTTTAGCCGTGTCCCCGGAGAACTAAAAATTTCGAAATCCTCGTAGACAGAAAATTCAAAAAGAACCCCGCACAAAATAATAGGAATTCGGCTATCGGATAAAATTCCATTTGTTTTTGTTCTTCTTTTTTTTGTTTTTAAATGTAAACTTTATCCGACCGCCAAATTCCTATTTTGTGCGGGGTTCTTTAATTTTTATGTAAAAAAAATTTTTTTCTGTTCGGATTTTTATGGAGAAAATGGAATTTTAATGGAAAAATTTTATGGAAAAATATAGTTAAAAGTTTTATCTCATACGGTTTTGATGATAAGAAGCCAAAATAAGTAAAAAAAAAAAAAAAAAATTAGCAAATTTTACTACAGCCACAATTTTTTGCAGAATTCTTTATATTTTTGTCCTCTAGCACAATAACCGTTTGTCATAAAAAAATTCTAACTACATTTTTGTAATCTGCTTAAAAATTCGAATAGAAAACAAACCGTTTTTGCATAAAAATAAAATTTTAGATTTTTTGCTCTTTACGGGAATTCTTAAAATTTTAGCTCCCCGGGGACACGACTTAACGGCTAAACGGCGTCCGAAAAATTCAGGGAATCTTCATTCGGTTACTATAAAACAATTACGAAGTGCGTTCACCGAAATTCAACCATTTTTCAAATAAGGGCCTACCTAATGGGGAAATGCAGGGGTGAAAAAGGGATTTATAGGTTGATTCAATCTTTCCACCCTAAAATTTTTTGGGGAAAAAAAACTAGAAGAATTTAGTGTGCCCCTTATTTTGCCAATTTTCAAATTTCAAATGGCTCACTCTTAAAAATGGTTCTCCTAAAAAAAAAACCAAATTTTAAAAAAAACCGAATTTTTTTTAAATTTTTTACTCGACTTGAACTTAAAGTTTCCAAAATTGACATAAGAGAAAAAAAATCGACAATTTTTTTATTTCCAAAAAAATGGGATTTCTTATTGTGGAAATTTTCCGCAGATCACGAATATGAAGTCCGGCTTTTTATGCCTATAGTCCGGCTTTTGAGCTAAAAGCCGAAATCTGGCAAAAAAAACTTGGTAAAGTGACAAAACATACCAAGTCCTCAGTTTCTTTCTTAGTTTGGTCTCTAGCTCAAAAGCTGGACCAGATGCAAAAAAAAAAAAAAAAAAAAAAAAATGGACTTAGCAGATTTGTGATCAACGGAAAATTTCCAATAAAAACCATATTTTCGCCAAAAAAAAAAAAAAAAAAAAAAAAATTGTTTTCTCTTAACGCATTTTTGGAACTTTAAGCTCCAGTCTACACACTTTCCCGTCTAGTAAAAAAATTAAAAAAAAAAAAAAAAAAAAAAAAAAAAAAAAAATTTGCGTTTATTAGTGCACTTTGGAGAAACATTTTTGGGTGTAAGCGATTTGAAATTCGAAAATTGCCAAAGCAAGAAACACCCAAACATACGTGAAGGTACAGAACGTATGTACAGATAAACATCATATCCCCGGAATTTAAAAATTATAGTTTCAGACAGTCCTAGAAGCAGCCATGTATGAAGATTTGAAAAAATATATCTTACAAAATGGGACGTAAAAAAATGCTACGGATAAGAAAAACCTCTCAGGCTCTTTCCCGCTGGTATAAAAACATGATCCATTTAGAAAATCTCTAATTTTACTTAAATCTTTCACACATAATAAAAGTACTCTCAAACGCTACTCAAAAGCATACCCAAACAAACTTTTAAGCACCACGAAAATATTCTATTTACCTTTCCCGACTTCCCGGAAAAAAAACCTTCTGGATGCCGAAAGATACAAAATAAAAATTTCTAAAAAAAAAAAGAAGTGTACAAATGAGTTAATAATTGTGTGCTACTCATTGGGGAATAATTCAGTTCCCAGTTGTATTGAATTCCAATCTAGAAGGACACATGAGACTAGAAAAAGACATCTTAGTCAATCAATCTTTCTATCCCGCAATGACAAATCGGTTATGTCTTTCCAGAGTAATAGATTTCAAACAGAATTCAAACTTAAATTGAACAAATTTCTCTTCGTCTCTTATTTTTTTTTCTTTCGAATTCGACCATTAATATAAAAAAAAATCGTTTCACCTTTAAACAAAAGACCGCAACGCCATCTATCGTCGGAACGTTGAAACACCGAAAAAAAGGGTGAAATGATCCAGTGGAGAAACGTCCGCCATCTGCAGGGAAAATATTTAAATATTTTCAAACAATAACGATGAATGGAGGAATCAAAGGGAAACGTCAGATGTCACTGAGTGTGTGAAAAAACCGCTGTCGGGACTGTTTTACCGTCGGTCGGGGTTATCGTTTACACGAATCGTGAAAGCACTCTTGGGGGCATTCCATCATATTATTTGATCTCTGAAAACAAGAAACTGTTTTTTTTTTTTTTTTCCTCTGACAGATAAGACAATATAAATTAACGATCTATTTTTTTTGTTTCTTCGAAAGGTTAAAGCCAAAGCTTCTGGTACCATCAATCAATCAATCAATCAATCAGTCATGTGCGATATTATGTACAAACAAACCACATAACTGACATAACGGAATATTTAATTTGATCACGGTCGCTTGGGTAACGTCAATTTTCATTTGTTTACCTTTCTAAACGGATTATTCTGACGTATCGGGCGGGATTAACATCTTCACCTAGATGAAGCATTCTCGCAGCGTTTTCCCAGGAAAAAAAAAATTTTAATGTAAAAAAAAAAAAAAAAAAAACCAAAAATAATTTTTTTTTTTGTTTTTTGAAAACGAATCGCATAATCCCAACCCCCCCTACACACGGCCCGCCATAACACGTTCCCTAATGATGGGACCCGGGGAGTTTTAAGTATCAATGATACCAAGTTTTCCAAGTTGTACGTCGGAAACGTGTGTTCCAAGTGACCACATTTATCGCTTTGTCGAGATGAATCTGAAATGTGGTACGCGGAGAGGTTTTCGGGGCGAGAATTGAATGCGGGGAGGTGTGTGCGTGCGAGAGAAAGAGATTTCTCCTTTCCATGGGAGTTCGACATAACAAAATGTGATCTCCGAACTATATTTCTCCCCCCCTTCTCGTTTAAGACTTAAATGGAGCGAATTTTGAAATACGCGAAATGTACTGATAAAAGATATGTGAGCTCGTGCTCCTTATCGCGTCCTTTTTTTTGTTATTATTTATAAATAAATCATCGAAAAAAAGGCTGCTTAGTAACGATGATTTAGCGGATTGATGGATCGTTAACGGTCAAAGAAATTGCGTCATGAGGGTTTTGTTGATAAAAATGTAAGAAGGTGAGACCATAAAATATTAGAGTTATGAGCGGAGTAACGATTTAGAGCTCACAGCACCAGCAGAATTGGAGGGCGGAAAGACGAAAAGATTGGGACACCGAAATAGTATCTTTTAGAAAGCGGAATTCTGGTTGCAAGCAAAAAGGGACAACGTTCCTCTAATGGCCAAGCTAGTATTTCTTCCCTTCCGGAAAATAGTCTTTTCTCTACACTAAAACCTTTCTAAAAGAGCCATCTTCAGTTCAATCAGGGAAACCGGTCTCAAACTTATAAGGGTGGTAGGTGGTGATCGTTAAGGAATAGGATGGTTCGGAAATCAACTTTTTTGGAACTTCAAAACTCTTACATCGGAAAAAGTTTCTTTTTAGATGGAGTATCGACACTGAATTTTTTCAGATTTTTTGAACGGTGTCAAATTGGCCTTGAAATTTCGAAGAAGCTCATATAAGGGCCCAAAATGAACTTTTTTTTTGGCATAAAACCCCATCGATTTCCAATAGGAATCGAGGGTCTTTTATGTAAAAAAAAATGTTCATTTATGGCCTTTTGGGAGCGTTTAAGTATCACGTAAGACTTTTTTTCGGGTTTTCCGACCCCCTCCCTCCTGTTGTAAGATTTCTTTTAACCACCCCGTTAACTTACGTAAGATTTTCGCTGACCACCCCCCCCCCCCTTTTCTTTTTTACCGACAATTTTAAAAGTGCCTTTACAGAATTTTTAAAAAAAATTTTTTTCTTGAACATTTTTTGAACTGAGTACATTTTTTTTTTTTTTTTTTTTTTTAGAGAAAGTGGCTAATGGAGGGGTGTTTAGTTTTTATATTAAATTTAAAAATTTTCGAACAATAAATAATAAATAATAGTAAAAATTCTTACGTAAGGTTTTTCGGATCCCCGCTCCAGTAAGAAATCGTAAGAATTTCCTTCTCTTTTTATACAGAGCTTGGTATTTTTAAAAAGTTTTATGCGGATTAGGTATTTTCAAAATTTGGCATCTAGTATGGGCTTATAATGGCCTCCAACAGGTAAACTAATGATTGGTCTTATGGGAAGAACACCTGTGTCTTTTTTAAAAAAATGGAGGACGGTCTTTTTAGTCCTTCGAGGGTCTTTTTAGTTCTTTGTTGCACCTTTAAATAAGTACCGTTCCCTCTGACTATGACTTGACTACCAGCTTCAATTTTGAAAATATGGCTACACCCCTGGAGCTACAGGAACAAAAGACCATCAGATATTGAAAAATGTATGCCTCATTAAAGAAAAAGACGAGTTGGAGAGGCGAAAAAGATGAAGACAAATCCAATGCCCAGAACCTTTGCAAAGTTGAGCAGGACCTATATGTGATTGAACCCGTAGAGTTCGATAATGACCATTAAAATCCTGTATGGTAGGGTGGTTCGAAAATCAACTTTTTTGGAATTTCCAAACTCCCATATCGGGAATAGTTTCTTTATAGATAGAGTATCAACCCTGAATTTTTTTAGAATTTTCAGACAGCATCTTGAGGTGTCGCATTGGCCTTGAAATTTCCAAAAGCCCGTATAAGGGCCAAAAATGACATTTTTTTTTTTTTTTTTTTTTTTTGGCATAAAAGACTAGGGAACGTTCAAGTATTACGTAAGACTTTTTTCAGGGTTTTTGGACCCCCTCCCCCCCCCGGTTGTAAGACATTTCGCAATACTTAGCTTATGGCGAAGATAATTGATGCGGCCCCCCCCCCCTAAAAATCTTACGTAATACTTGAACGTTCCCCCATCGATTCCTATCGGAAATTTTGCGTAGATTACGAATTTGAAGTCGAAAATTAGTTTTGGTTCACGGTTTTTGAGCCTCAGGCAAAAAGTCATAACCAGGTTTTCAGAGCTTTTAAATCCGGCCAAAAATAATTCGCTCAAAAACCGTGCACCAAAAATAATTTTCGACTTAAAATTCGTAATCTACTCTTAAATTTCCGATAGGAATGGATAATCTTTTATACCCAAAAAAAATTATAATTTTTGGCCCTTACATGGGCTTTTTCGAAATCTCAAGGCCAATGCGCCACCTTAAGATGCCGTCCAAAAAATCTGAAAAAATTCAGGGTTGATACTCTATCTGTAAAGACACTTTTCCCGATATAGGAGTTTTGAAATCCCAAAAAAGCCGATTTTCGAACCACCCTACTGTATGGATGCGGAAAAATACCGAAAAAATAGGAAAATAACAAATTTTCCTGTAATAATACAGGTTCCGTGTGATACAGATACAATCACAGGATGTAATGATATCACAAGGATTGTGTGATGCTATTATATGACAGGTCAAAGGAATCACGCTTTTTGCATAAACCTCTTTGCTAGGGTTGTTTACAAAATGGACTTACTTTTACATCCGTATTTTGGTGGTCGAATGTCCAAGTCGTTATCAGATCAATGATTGTCAAAATTTGTAAAATTCCCAGACTTAAAAAGTCTCAAACCGTCGAGAAGATGCACTTCTTTATCCTGATGCTGATGTATTATCATCTGTGTAAAAGATAAGCAAAAAAAAAAATTAATATTTGAAAAAAGGAAAAAAAAAACGAAAAATCACACCATATACACAGTATAAATAAAATAAATATCGGCCAACAAAAAAAGCTTCATAACTTTCAAAAAAAAGAAACCATCCAAAACAAACCATGAAAAGATTTTTCGTCAGTCTCCTTTTTTTTCTCCCCTTCTTTTTGCAAGATAAGAAAATGCTGTAATCTTGGGGGAGGAAAAAATTAAACTTCCTGCTTTTGACGGATGTCGAACCGTTTTTCGAAAGGTCCCTGCAAACACGTTTGGGATCATTTCCGTGATAATATCGCAACATAATGTCTGGGCTTCTGTTTTCTAGAGATCTACAACTTATCGATCGGGCAAGTGGGGAAAGTTCAGAAAGAATATTTTTCAACCCCGGAAAAAAAAAAGGCAGACCGTTCGAAAACAAGGGAGGAGGAGGAGAGAAAAAAAAAAAAAGCATGTGTTGTTTTTCATTTGAAGTAAACTCCCAAACGGGTTTACATATACATTGTTTGAATGTTTTAGAATCCCTTTGAGGAGTCTGTAATTCTGTCCTTTTTGAACTCTCACTTGTTAGAAGAGAAAAATCTCCAAGATGCATTGGTCCGGCAGGAATACACAAAAGCGGATTTATTCATTCGTCTTTTTTTTTCTCCTACGCGTTCTCTTCCTTTTTGTTATTCTTTTTTTTGCAGATGTGTAGATGGATGGTTTTTGTTTTCTTACGAGATTTAAAACTATGATCATGTATGAGAATTGCCGGGAGCAGATTTCCAATAAAAGATATAAAAGGTGGACAAGCGGGCGAGGACGCGGACACCGAGATAAACATGTTTTTTTGCACTTGTATACAATATACATTCAATCGCCAGACAGATCAGAGCAGTAGAGGAAATATGGGGAATGAGGGCATCGAAAAGTTCTAGTCCTAAAAAATTAGGGACTTTAGTGACCAAAACTGGGAAAATTAGAGACCTTTTAGGGACCAAAAACATTTCCTTTTCGAACTTTTTATTTAGGTCCAGGCTTGATTTGACTCTCTTGCGCCCAGTTTTGATCCAATTTGACTTTCAAGAAAAAGGGCAAAATTTCATAGAAACATTTGTTCGGAGGACTTTAAGAATTATGTGGTTAATTTTGCTTCAAAATGGGTGAGGCGGCTCAAAATGTTTTTCCCATTTTTTACCTCGGAAGATAGTATTTGAAGCAGGCTGCATAGAGCTAATTAAAAAACCTATCGAACATTTTTCAAAATAAAATAAGACCAAAGGCTTTACGGAACAAAAAGATTGGGTTGATGACAAAATTATAGCTAATATTCGATTCCAATTTTTCATTTTGGTTTGAAATTTTTTCGATTTTCTTAAAAATTATTTATCCCAGGTTTTCTGGTCCCTTTTCATTTCCACCTACTTTCTTTCTGAACGGCATTAAAATAGATTTTAAACAAAGATAAGCAGGGTCGAAGGCCGAGCAAAAAATTTTAGAAATTTGGAGAAAAGATGGGTTTTTTCTTGATATTTTCGCATCATTTTCTGATTTAATAAAATAATCCAGGCATAAAAATTAAAACGAAGAAAAGTAGGGACTTTTAGGGACTTTTTTTTCAAAATAGGGACTTTTAGGGACTCATGTTAAAAATAGGGACTTTTCCAAAAAAAGGGATCTCAGTTCGATGCCTAAGTATGGAAAAACAGATATGCCAGTAGGACTTGATGCGATAATTTGATAGGGAAAGCTGGCACTACCCGCTTTTCCGTGTGAAATGGGAGGAATCCTGGAATGGCAATGGGAAATTCATTCGGAAAAAGCATTAGAAACCCGAAAATTTACATTTTGAAATTCAGGGAAAAATATTTTGAAAAACAATTCCGTGAAAAAAATATTTTCAAAATTCTTGAAATTTAAAAACACTTTTTCTCCATACAGGGGGGGCCGGCCCCCCTTATGCCCCCCTTAACAAACCCAACTGCTCTCCTTGGCTCTTCGTTCTGCCTACGTTCCCGATTTTGTTTAAGAACGACTTCCGGCAAAATCGGCGAAAGCCCTATCACCTTAGTCCTACTGGGAGAGGGGCGATGCCAAAAATAAGCAAAATTAGCCTTACGTTATACTTGGAGCGGAAATGGCGCCTGCGTAATTACATACAAAGTGACCTAATTAATTATTACAATTCAGACATGCTTTGCTAGCTGATCCATGGAAAATTCAGGAAAAAACTTTCAAAAAGAATTCCGTGGAAAAAATATTTCACAAATTCTGAGAAAGCAAAAACTGAAAAACATTTTTTAAGAGAACAACTTCCTGAAAATTCCTTCCATCGGAATTCCTAATTAAAAATTTCAGGGAAAGGACATTTTAAGAAATTTAGAGGAAGTAGGAAAGGGCAAAGAGTCAAATTAATCGATTTAGAAAGCATAATTTTTTCTGACGAAGAGGGAGGGGGGAGAGTCGAAAATTGTCAGTGCTCCCTTTTCCAATTACTTAAATGACCTCAAAAAAAAAAAAATTTCATGAAAGTAAATACCTCTTAATTATATGTCGGAGTGATCGACTGCAAAATTCTTCAATTATTTGAAAATATGCGTTAAAAATCTGTCAATCCTCTGCCTTCAAATATTTCCATAATAAAATACGGAGACAGTACTTTAGCCATGGAGAAATGTCGCACTAGACACTGAAACAGAAAAAAAAAACAGGATTAACTTTTTTAAAAAAAATAAAGAGCTAATTATGATAAAAAAGACGCTCGAATTCATTATTTTTGTACACCCATGATAATCCCAACGATTTAGAACGAGATACCACGTGATTAAAATGACCTCAACACAATTGCCAACAACTCTTTGAATCCACACGAGGACCCATCAGTCCGCGTCCTACTCAACTAAGAAAAACTTCAGAGCGATTTTTTTCTTTTTCTTTTTTTTTTTTTTTCTTATTGTTTAGTTAGAAAATGTTAAATGTTATGAATTTTGAATTGTTTGCTCGATCCTATTGTAAAATCGATCCTTACGTTCGTTTGGTTTGCTCTTACATCTGAATTTAAAATTGTAAAAAAAAGTGCTCATTCAAAAACAAAGAACATTTCCAGAACTCAATTATATTGTGATACAAAATACATATCAAACCAAAATATTTTATAGTTTTCTCGAAAAATAATTAATTTTAGAATCAAAGGGTGGTTTTCGAGCACGTTTCCGTCGGTGGCGTTTTCTCTCCCCCCCCCCCTTTTGGAAATAATTTCCCGTGAAATATCAAAAAACAATCATGGCTTTCTGCACTTGGAAAAGTGAAGAACATTACCGAGATCATTTCGAATGCGGTGAGTTTTCGAAATAAATTTTTCGTTTGTTAATAAAATTCTCAACTTGAAAATTTTCAAGATCGGCAACGTCGATGAACTATTTCACACTCGACCTTCGATGCAAATAACGATCTTGAACCGGTTCAAAGCAATTATGCAGAACAAAAAAAAAAAAAAAAAAAATGAAGACATAATAAAAATCATGCATGAATATCAATATGGCAATTCGAAATATGTGAAAAAAAATTCTTCTCTCTTTTTTTTTATTAGTCAAATGTAGCAGAAAATAAAAATCGTTTCTATTATACCTTGAAATGTCGGCTCTATTTCTCATTTCCCTTCGTAAGCTGAACCTCTCGCTGTACTTCCTTAGAAAAGAACAAAAAAAAAAAAGAGAATGGTTTCGTTCCCACGTATTCCTTTTTTTTTCCCTTCCCCCCTTCCCTCCTTCCCATTTACCATCTTTGTCGGTAACGGGAATCCTTCAATCTTCTAAAAAAAAAAAAAAAAAAAAAAAGTAAGAACAATATTTTTCCATGAATTTAAAATTTATGTATTGAACTTTTCACCCGTAAAATTGTTTCTTTTTTTTTTCGGGACCCATAACGACGCCTTTTATATAATAATTCGAATAAAAATTTTATTTTTTAGGTGTCTATGTCTGCGCCGAATGCGACTTTGAAATGTTTTCCAGCTTTTCGAAATATGAACATCATACCCCTTGGCCGGCTTTCACCAAACCGGTCCACGAAAATTCGTTGACGAAAATTCCGGAAGATGGACGACCGAACGCTTTAAAGGTAACAGAAAAAAAAAATATCAGTCAGTCAGGTTTTTTTTTTTTTTTTTTTTTTTTGCGCTGAATAATAAAAAGAGTAGAATTGATTTACATTCCAGAAATGTTTTATTGAATGATTTGGGAGTAAAATAATTTCTTGGAATCGTTCCCTAAGTGTTTTTCCATTAAAAAATAAGTCAGTTCCGCAGTTTAAACTGTCATTTGGGTTCAGCTGTTTCGGGTGATGGCTGGCTTGGTCGTTTATTGTTGCCAGTTGACTACAGATTAAAGAAATTTAAATAAAAAATAATAATAATAATAACAAGGCGAAAGTTCAATTTCTTTCCAAAGAGGCTCAATCACCGATCTTTCTCTCGAGTAAGTACAGTAAAGTGGGGTGAAGTTGAAAGAAAATTTCAAGGAGTACATAAAGACTTATTTTAAGCATAAAAATTACAAGTTAAAAATTTTTCGAAGTATGAATCGTTATTTTACCGTAGAATGGGGTGAAGTTGAAAGGAAATTTAAAAAAAAAAAAAAAAAAAAAAAAAAAAAAAAAAAAAAAAAATTCCAGGTTTTTTTTAGGCACTAAAAATAAAATTTTTTACTTAAGTATCCCAAAAACAATATCCATTTAATGAAATAAAAAAATTTTATTTTTAGTGCCTAAAATAAGCCTATAATTTTTTTTAAATTTCCTTATAACTTCACCCCACCGTTCAACTTCACCCCATTCTACGGTACTATAAATAAAGGCAATATGAAAGCTGCGAATTTTTTCCGGACGTTAGCAGCTATTTTAAAAAATCGCAAGTTTTATGGCAGGTATGGGGTGAAATTGAAAGTAAGTTTAATTTTTTTGGAGCTTTCGAAAAGGTCGAAAAATTTAAAATTCTTGAGATTAAAACTTTCGTGGAAGAAAAAAAAATATTAACAAAGATTTTGTAAGCAAGTAAACTCTAAAACCTTTCAACTTCACCTCAATTTACAGTAATCGGGAAAAATAAAACTTCTCTCCCCCTAGCCCCCCCCCCTTCCACCGAAAAAGATTTTAAAAAATCCCATATTATAATGGACCGACCTTAATTTCTGTCGTTCTAGTAACCGTTCTTTCAAAAAGATAACATTCTGCGATTCGCCTGATAACCTCAAAATTTTGCTACCATCTCTTGTAATCAAATATCTCGGTACACTGAATTATTTTCTTATCTAACATGCCTCCTGCAGTCCTTTAGCCTCTTTCTAAAAATAAACAATAATAAGCCTAAGACACACGACACGCTTACTTCAAAAGACAGCACTTAAAATTTGACAAATGAATCGATAGAACTCAAGTAATAAAAACGCCTTAAAAATGACGTTTATGCAATTTTTCTTTCCCAGTTTACATTGCGTATAATTCGTATTTTTAAGGCGTCGTATTTTTTATGTTTTAATTCGTTTTTCCCCGTCTCACTTTTTTTCTTCTTTTTTTCAGATTTCCTGCGGAAAATGCGGAAACGGTCTCGGACACGAATTCCTACGAGATCGAGAAGACGGGGGTTCGCGATTTTGAATATTCAGTCACTCCTTGAAGTTCGTGCCTTTTGCAAAAGGTAGGTTAAAAATAAATAAATAAAAAAAAACAGGGAATTCAATTGTGAATCGATCCTTGCCCGTTTTGAAATGTAGTGTAGTGGAACCCAAGAGAATAAAGACGGCTGTGATGTCAGCATCGCCTGGTAAATGATGCCCGGAACTAAAGTAAACATGGCACCTTCATTAATCACGATTTCTCTCGGAATGGTCGACGCGGCCGGATAAGTCACGATTTTGCTTTTCGATTTTCGAATCTCCCCATTCCAAGACTTTCCTTTCAGGAAAAAAAAAATCACGTTAATTTTTTTCCTTTTTTCTCTTTTCTTGTGTTGCAGAAGGAAACCGAACTGACGAGGAGAGCAAGAAATCCGACATCGAAATCCAGAATACATCGACCGAAATGTCTACGAGCACCCATACTCTCGTTTAAAATCGCGCTTTTTTTTTAAATTCTTTTCTATCTTCGGAATATAATAATAAAATGCGGATGAAGAGAGGGTGGGAGGAAAAAGAAAATAATCATTAGTCTGTGTCATTAGATAGTATTATTTTAAAAGAGCTTAAAGGAAACACCGTAGCATTCGAGTGTTAAAATCTCTTTTGAAGGGAAAATCATTGTATTTCAAGCTTTCACTTTAAAAAAAAAAACTTGTAGTGCTGAATATAAAAATGATTACATTTAGGTACGTCTACGACTTGTCCGGCTAAAATTATTTTTAAGAGTTTCGGCTTTGCCCGAAAAAAAAAGAAAAAAAAGACCGACAGCTTACAAAATTTTTGGCGAAATGCTACGGATTCTTCCTGATCTCCCGTAAAACTAGCAAAGGATTTCGGCAGAACTAAGAAGATATTTAAAACCAAAAAAACATTCTAGCCGAAAATTTTTTTTGAATTCCTCTGGAAAGAAAAATCGTGTTTTGAACTTCCTCTCCCCCTCTCTAACTTATTTTTCCGTATATATATCTGTATTTTTATACATCACGTTTAAAGTCATAAATTAATAATTTATCCGTAAAGATTTCCAAAAAAAAAGCAAAACGCAACGGCAGCAAAACAACGCGAAACGAGAAAAAAAAAAAAAAAAAAAAAAAACATCCTGAAATTACTCCCCGAAGTGCCAGAGTTTCCCGTTCCTCCGCGAGGGAATCGGAAAATACTCCGGGTGAAAACGGGAAATTTTATGTTCGTCACTTTTGAGTTGCTATCGTCGTGTGCGATTGTGCATGCATAAAAACAGTGCAACAAGAGCAACAGCATTCGGATCACATGACACGTTGCATTATTAAAATGACTCGGCTTTTTGAACTTTCCTTCCGAAAAAAAAAAAATTTTCCGATTGTTTTCGCACCGCCGCCGTTTCGCGCTTGTGGCCACCCTTTGTTTACTTTTAATTTTTTTTTTTTTTTTTTTTTTTTTTTTTTTTTTTACGGGAGAGAAAAAAAAAGACGACTGCGTTCAGGAATAAAAACTAATGAAAATTTTTGATTAAAGTTCCCAAGGGAATCATCAAAAATTGGAAGAATGTTCTTTTATCGAATTTTTTTAGTCTTGGAAGCAGTCGATTTTATTTTTTAAATTAAGTTTAAGTTAGTAATTAATAGTAAGATTTAGATTTAAGATTAAGCATGTCAGAATCAAAATTAAAAATTATATTTTATATCAGCATAAAAACGAATCATTTTGAAGACTTCCTTCCCCCCCTTCCTTCTTCAAAACAAACAAAAACAAAAAAAAAAAAAAAAAAAAAAAAAAAAAAAAAAAAAATTGAATTACATTTTTTTTTTAGATAATTCTAACGCATCTCCATCGAAAATGTGATTGGAGTTAGTCTGTTTCGACGTTTCGTTGAAGTGTCACGTGACCACATGTATACGACAACACGAGCGTGTAACCTTGCAGTCGCATGGTCACGTGATTTTCATAAACAATCGAAACAGACTATCTCCAATTATATTTACGATGGAGATACGTTAGTTCACGTCCGAAGCACGGAATTTTGATCCAGTCATTAAGTCCCGAATTGAAACTAATTCGAAACCGGGAATGTTTTTTTATTCCTGCAGCAAGGAAGGGTAAAAATTCGATTTTAGGCAAAAAAATTGAATTTCACAGAACCGACGATGGTGCAATTTTATTACGTCGTTTAAACCAGTACTTAGAAGGTTTCTATGAAAAAACATTCCTGGTTTCGCGTTAGTTCCAATTCGGGACTTGATGATGAATTGACCAGGACGGCCAGAAACTTTCTGACTTAAATAGACAGAATGATCCGTCCTTGCCATATCGCGAGATGCTACTTTTTTTAACCCTGCTATCTCGTCCTGAGGGAAGAAGGAGACAATAAATCTCTAGGTTGCGGTGTGTTAAAAAATAATCTAACACCCATTTTTTTAATTCGACGTAGGACATCAAATCAAATATCTCTTCGAGAAGGACGTCATCGCCAGGAAATTGAGGCCGGCTCTGCTAGATGACGGTGTCAAGGTCGTACTCCCAGAAAAGTCGTACTTTTAAGTAAACGATGTCGGAATTGAGGATCGACGTCAGTTGTTCCTCAATTCCGACGGCGTGCGCCTGGGGAATAGGATGAGTGGAAACTGACGAATTTTGGAATTTTAAAACTCCTGATGGTGGAAAAAGGTGCCTTTTGGCAACACTATTAACCCTAACTTTTTAATACTTTTTAAAGGTCATTTTAAGGTCACACATTGAGCTTGACGTTTTTGAAAATCCCATTATAAGGGCAAAAAGAGATTTTTTTTTTTTTTTTTTTTTTGCTGAAAAAGTATCATTTCCTATTGGAAATTTTACGTAGACTACGAATATGAAGTCAAAAATTCATTTTTGTGTACGGTTTCTAATATAAGAAAAAAACTAAAGAATTTCAGTGTTTAACAAAAAGGCCTAAAGCTCAAAAACCACACATTTAAAGTGATTTTGGGCTCCATACTCGTAATCTACGCAAAAGTTTTCAACAGGAAATTATACTGTTTTCTGAAAAAAAAAAAATCTTGCTTTTTCACCTTATATGGGCTATCCAAAAACGTCAAGGTCATTGTGAGACCTTAAAATAACCTTCAAAAAATCTGAAAAAAATTAGGGTCATAAGAGTTGCCTAAAGGCACCTATTCAACTATCAGGGGTTTTCAAATTCCAAAACTCTTCAGTTTCTACCCATCCTATTCTGCCGTCTTTAGCGAAACTGGCGTATCTGCTTTTTGTAAACAAGCGGAATAGAACCTTTGTTTACATAAGCTAAAAATCAAAAAGAGCATTGTTTACAAAATGTCAGTTACGCCAGTTTCGCTAAAGACGGCAGTATTGGCGAATTATAGGAAAAACAATATTAACTAGAAAAAAACTTGAAAGAAAGTTGCAAGATCAAGGCTTTCAACATCAAGCATTAGAAAAAAGGGGATTGCACAATTTTGTCAAGGACTTACTCCCTCCTCCGTCTTTTAAAAAAAGATCAACATCGACGGGAAAATTTTCACATCTAAAATTTACCGAAACTACATGGAAAACACAACGATTTCACTGAGAAGATTCAATTCGACGAATGATTAGCCTCATTAAAAAATTTATTATTTGAAAAAATAAATTCTGTACCTTAGAGTAGAACTGAACCAAGTCTATCCAAACAACGTATTTTCTTATTTAAAACCCGACTTTACCAAATGGAATCGCACTTCGTAAATACTAGGGTCAAGTGGGGGAAAAAAAAGCCAATTTTTGAAAATTATGAATAACGTAGCAATTAATGTTTTAAAAATTTTTTTTTCCGGTACAAAGTTCTAATTTTATATCTAGCTTATGTTTCAAAAGCAATATGCGTCTGTTTAAAACAATATGGTCAAAATCTCCGAAAAATGCTGCCTTTTTTTTACCCGCAAAGTGGGGCAAAAACGAGCCAAACATGAGGTAATAACGGGACACCCGCGAAATTAACACCACATCGAGTTTTAGAAAAATTTTTTCGCGGTACAAGGCAAGATAATATTATTATGAAATGATATTTTGCCGTAATAAAGCGTTTACCTTTCCCAAAAGCACTTTTTTCGTCATCTTTCACAATTTTCACAAAACCAAAACATTGCACTCAATATGGCGTCGATTTTTTCCGAACATGCAAAGTGCCATATATCGAATGGCTTTTTTTTACCCGTGATGGTGTCTCGTTTTTACCCCACAACTTTAAAGCTATATAACTCGTGCTAAAATCAGTTATTTGTAAATTTCGAACCGCATAATGATTCCTCAGTCATTATTGTTTATTTACGTTCCGTAATATTTTCACCTGTTTTGTTTTTTTTCGAATAAAATGTAATTTTAAAACAAGTGTCAACAATTGCTTTTTCAAAACAAAGCCGAATGTTTAAGAAATAATTTTTTTTACCTAAAAATATAGGAGGAAATGAAAATTTCTTAACGACATAGCGAAATATAAGCTTCAAACTATTATCATGAATTTTTCGGAACTTTAAAGATCTGTCATTAATCCAATATTCAAGTGTCTTTTTTTTACCTCAAATTTTCAATGGCCGTTTTTTCCCCCACTTGACCCTACGTTGTTTTAAGGGTTGGCAACATTTAGTTACGTCTTCTGCTCCATTAATGGTTGAAAGAAACCGACATTAAATATTTTTTTGTGTAGCTATATATTTAATGTTGATTTTATAATTAATTGGTTCCTTTAATTTCCTAATTTAGCATTGATTTAATCGGGGGTTAGGAACCTTTAAAAAATAACTCCTTAAGTCGACATGTTTCGTGAACTTTATTTCAACTCATCAGGACTGCAAAGAAAAATTCATATGATGATTTAGATGTTGACCATGTGACATTTTCAAACCATTTAAAAACCGATAAAACAAGTACTAACCCTTAATTTTTACATTAAAAACTCCATCGTATCGATCAAGCAATTAAATAAGTTGATAAAATAATAAATACATGTTGATTTTAAATTAAAAAATGAGATCAATAAATAAAATATCACAGAAGAAAAATACATTAATGATACGAGCAGACATTTTTAAAAAACACGTGACAAGGAGTATGACGTATTAGGACAGGCATTGAGAGAAGGCTAACTTAAGAAATTAAGGGAAAAAAACTAAAAATTATTAAAAACGTTTGAGAAAGTTTTGATAAATCAAATTGCACGGCTAAGTCCCTCTGTATGTTTAGCGTATTGGTAGTCCAATACGCTCTGTATATATCGTATTTGTAGTCCTGATGAGTTGAAATAAAGTTCACGAAACATGTCGAATTAAGGAGTTGTTTTTTTAAAGGTTCCTAACCCCGAATAAATCAATGCTAAATATATATTTAATGGTTCGCCCACCCGGAGAGCTGGCATCGAGATAAAATTCGTGCACGAAGTTTTTCTCTATGATAAAAATTTGGCAACACTGATACGAGCGTCGTTAATATCAAAATGTCCACCGCGAAAAACGGAAAACATCCACAAGATAATGAAACCAATTGAAAGAGTTCATTTCGGGAACGCGGTGTTACTGGTGCCGAAATGCGCGGTCTTCTCAGAGTGAACCATGCGGTCATAGCACGTTTTGCAGATCGCATGCTGCTGCCATTAAATATATAGTTACACAATATATAGTTGTGTAACTATATATTTAATGAAACCGAAAAAAAAAAAAAAAAACAAGTAGAAGACATAAGTTAGCATTGCAGCAATGTACAACTTACGAAATGCGGGGGTTTTAAATAAGAGGTTTCGTTTTTTGGATGGACTTGGCTCCCAGTACAAAGAGATGCATAAAATACGTAAATTTTTTGCAAAATAAATACAAAAAATTTTTATTAATTTTGTATAATTTATACAAAAATTTGGTCATACATAATTTATATATAATTTATGTATAATTTATATATAATTATATATATAATTTTTCGTTGAAAAAGTTACTGTTTCTTATGCATAATTTATGCATAATCATCCCCGAGGAAAAAAAAATTCGTTAAAAAAGTTACGTTTTTTTATACATAATTCATGCATTTTTTATGTATGTCCAATTTTTTGTATATTTTATGTATAATTTTTGTATAAATAATAAAAGTTTTATGCATCCCTTTTTCGTACGGGCAGTTCCACTCTGAAATACAGAATTATTTTAAATAATTATTATCATTTAAATTTATTATTTCGATGAGGATTTTTACGGCAAACTAAATCCGCTAGGGGGCTCTGGCTGCTATCATGGTAAAATGGAGGCCGGCTTCGGATTGGTTAATAAATGACATTAATATGAGAAGGGAATATTCATTGACCAATTCGAAGCCGGCCGCCATTTTACCATGATAGCAGCCAGAGCCCCCCTAGCGGATTTAGTTTGCCGTAAAAATCCTCATTGTAACTTGTTTGTAAAATTTGTAATAATTTGTAAAATGTTTACTTTATGACATAAACAAATCTTCTTAAGAAGCAGTGAGCCCCTTTTTCCGCGGTAGATGGCATTGCAGTCCGAACTGTCTCCGAAATTCCGGTCCTATAGCGGCAAGTCAGCAGAGCAATATTACATGAAGTAATATTATTAACATTACTTTACTTCCAAGAAAAGTAAAAAAATAAATAAATAAATAAATAAATAAATAAAAAAAAAAAAAAAAAAACTACAATATTTTTTAAAGAAAACTCTTAAATGGATCCATCCTCCTATAAACAAAAAGTTAAATAAGATAAACATAAAAACTTTCGAGGAAAAAAAAAACTCACAAGAGAGATCATTATAATTCAATTTAGATATTTTTTCCATAACCGAAGATAATAAAAAATAATATGACAAGAATCAAATTCCGCGAATAACTTTATATTTTCCTGGAACCGATTTTCCTTTGTAATCAAACGAGGAAAAAATAAAAAAAAAAAAGTCTGTATCGTTTTTTAAAATCAAAGTTTCAGCTAACTCACTATTTGTCATTAAAAACCTGTCATTCAATTTAACGACTTTATTACAACGTCGAAAGATCAAATGAATGGGCATGGGAGGGGGGGGAAGGTTTAATACTAATGAACAATCTAAGGGAAAGCGATCGGTTAATTTGAAACCCATTACGAGCTAATGCATACGGGTTTTTAGTTCATCGTTTCTGAAACGGGAAAAAAAAGTCGCTGAATCGATCAAAGTCAATTAAACTACTCATCTAAAATAAAATAAAAAAAGAGGAAGGCACGGAATCAGAAATTTAAAAAAAATGGGCTATACCCTGAAGTGTGAACCGACTGCGGTTTTTTTTTTTTCGCCTAAAAAAAGGTATCTCACTAAATGAACGGCTTGGGGATTATCGAACCCACGGGTAAAACCCGGATGTATTAGCATACACCGTTTGTTAAAAGCAAAAAAGGACTTGGGAAAATTTGGGGTTAAAAGAACAAGTTCATTTTGTGGCCGCGAGAGGGCAGACCATGCGAGTAGTGTGTGTCTGTGTATATCTGTGGTTAAATTCTATGGAAAACCACACTTTTCCTCCCTTTTTACATGTCTCGCTCCTCTCTCTCTTTTCTCTCTTTTACTTTACACTTAGATTTCGACTAATTACTTAGGCTTTTAAATACCCCTTTCTCTACGGCCCTTTTCAACCTTTTACGGGTTAACTTAGTTTAGAAACGAAAATGGGACGTTTTTCGGTTCATGTCAAGGTTTTTATTTTTAATGGCTTTTTTTTTCTGTATGTTTTTCCTTGACAACAAAAAATTGAAGTGAAAGTAAATACTAGAAAAATGAATTCGCTCCTTTTTTTCTTTTTTCTTTTCTTTCCTCCTCTTCTCTAAAAAGGAAAAGTTGAAGATAGGGTTGCCTTACTTCGTAGTTATAAGACCCATCCTCAAAAACTTTTATTTTTTTTTCCCCATCTTTTTTTATTGCCAAGCTGTAAAATTGACGTCCAGAGTTAATATGAAATAATCTGATCGGATTAAATTGGTTCGTATGATTTACGCTTTTTGAATCCCAACCCACTGTTAATTGATCAATTAAGGAAAATTTGAAATTCTAAATGGGATTTTCTTGTTCAGTGCATCCGGTTTGATATACGGCTTGTTAACTGCATTTATTTTCTTTTTTTAACTTTTCAAAAAAGGGAATTTTGAGGTCGGAAAAAGAGATTATCGGATGTGTGTTTGCCGGTATTTACAAAAACTCTTCGCAATATGGAAGCTTAGCAGATTTTCCGAAACTGTATCTTTGAAAAAACCGATACGAGCAGCCTATGCAGTGTTTTAAATTGCCAGAATATAAAACTGAAAAATGCGAATTGGTCCGTTTTGGCGTTTTATTATAATGCAGAATAGGTGTGAACTTAATTTTAAAATGGCATATGTTCACTTAAGGGGGAGATCTGTACTAGGGTGGTTCGAAAATCAACTTTTTTGGAATTTCAAAACTCCTATATCCGGAAAAGTTTCTTTATAGGTAGAGTATCAACCCTGAATTTTTTCAGATTTTTTGAACGGCATCCTGAGGTGTCAAATCGGCCTTGAAATTTTCAAAAAGCTCATAAAAGGGCCGAAAATGAACCTTTTTTTTTGCATAAAAGGCCATCGATTCCTATCGGAAATTTCGCGTAAATTACGAATTTGAAGCCGAAAATTAGTTTTGGTGTATAATTTTTGAGCTACAGGCCGGGTTTAAAAGCTCTAAAAATCTGGTTATGGTATTTTGTCTGTGGCTCGAAAACCGTGCACCAAAACTAATTTACGACTTCAAATTCGTAATCTACGCGAAATTTCCGATAGGAATCGACGGTCTTTTATGCTAAAAAAAAGGTTCATTTTCGGCCCTTTTATGGTTTTTTTGAAAATTTCAAGGCCGATTTGTCACCTCAAGATGCCGTTCAAAAAATCTGAAAAAATTCAGGGTTGATACTCTACCTATAAAGAAACTTTTCCCGATATAGGAGTTTTGAAATTCCAAAAAAGTTGATTTTCGAACCACCCTAATCCTGAGCTACCGTCATTATAGTTTCCTTGATTGTGAAAAAGGTAAGGCATTTTTAGGTCCTCCGCGATGAAAAGCTGGTTTCTTTTTGGGGACTACGTCTTGGTTGGTCTCTTATTTTTGTTTTTGTTTACTTATCCCGAAAGCTTCCGAAAATACTTATATACCGGTTTTCCTATGCAACACAATATCGAAGAGTTAACCTTTGAAAGTATGGAAGATTTTCAAAAATGGAAGGAAAAAGACGAAGACAATTACGTCAACGAATTTAATCGCGGTGGGACAAAAATTAATTCCAAAAATGGAACAAGTTACATGTATTATTTATGTAACTTCCAACATTTAAAAAAAAGAGGAAGCAAAAATCCCAATGCAAAAAAAAAAAAGAAAAATTGGGCAAGCTCCACCTCACCATTGTCCGGCACGAATGTACGTAAAAAAAACGAATGAAGATATTAAGATACGACCTTTTTAAAATTTTTATTGCTATAAATTTTTTATTATTATTTTGTTTTAATTTTTTTTAATATTTTTAAGGTACGGCGTTTGAACCATCATAATCACGTCAATAGTTTTCGAAATACAAGGTGGCATGATCATTTTCCCTCTGTTAGGGCTTTCGTCCGAGAAGAAACAACGGCGAATGTGATGAACGTTATCAACTAGAGACTGCCCGGGCAGTCTCTAGTTAATAACGTTCATCACATTCGCCAATATTGACCCATAAATTTTTTTTTTTTACATTTTTTCGCAGTCGTTCTTGATATTGTAAAAAATTTAAAAACAAAACTGAATGATATTTGGATCTGTACTGCACGGTACATCCTCTGCAAAAATGTCCCTTTCTCCCTTCAGGCTCAGGTGGTTTACGTAATGAAGGGATGTCATGAGAAACGTCGAAATGTTTTCTATTAGGATCTCTAACATTCGAATTGTTTTTTTTTTTTTTTTTTTCCTTTCTCTCTCCCTGCTTTATATTCGACATTTCAAAAAATCACATTGTCGTTTTCTGCCCTAAATGAAAAAAAAAAAAAAAAAAAAAAAAACCATGTGCTTTATTTACGATTTTTTACCCTGAACAAACGGAAAACCGTTCCGAGTATCTTATCATCCCTTCCCCGCCCTCCTCCTCGCGAAAATTCATCGGTTTTTAATAATCAGTCTTCTCAAAAAACGGATGGAAATAAACAAAAAGAAAAAAGCTAATAATCGAATGAATGGAAAAAAAAAACGGAACAAAGAGAATTGGGAAACCTCACGTTTTCTGCTTAAGCTAAAAAAAAAAAAGAGAGACGGCGGAGGGGGGGGGGGGAGGCAAAGAGATGGAAAAGGAGAAAAGAAAGAAAAAGATAGGAAGCTGGGAGAGGAAACAGCGAGGGCTGATTAAATTGTTTTCGAAAAAGAGAGCGATAAGCACGTTTTATGCTTTCGAAAACTTTTCTTCCCGAAATATTAATTAAGTTTGCCCTGTGTACATTTCGTGATTCAGACATCTTGTCAATCATCTGTTTTTTTTTTTTTTTTCTAACGAAGGGCGGATAGGGAAATTTATCCTTTTTTTATTTTATCTTGCTCGCGGTTAAAACATTAAGACCTATTTTTTTTTCTTTACTCCAAAGTAAAAATAAAAAAAAAACACCGAAATTACAGGAAGAGGAAAAACACTTTTCAGGGAAGGAAAAAAAGAAAAAAACAAAAAAAAATGGGAAGAAGGGAAAAAGGTAAAAAGTAAATTTGAGTTTCGAAAAATAAATCAAATTGAGATGGCCGGATCACTGTTAATGCTGATTTATTGATTTTCACAATTTTTTTTTCTCCCCTTTATAATTCATTGATTTGGAAGGGGGCACTTGTTTTTTAACCCTCAAAACCAATAATCATATGTAAAATCGAAATCTAATAAAATTTCTAAAACTCGTGGAAATCAATTTTTTTTTTTTTTTTTTTTTTTCATATTTAAAAAGGACGTTTTTTTTCCTTGCGAATTTGATTGAATTGAGAATTGGGCGGGAAAAAAGCACCGGAAATAAATTGAAGCACGGAGCAATGCAGAAAACTAAAAAATCGCAAGGGAATCTATACTGCTGAACTCTACCGGACGTTATTTGATTTATTCATAGGCTGGGAGGGACATTCACACATTTCACGTCAGTTTTTATCACCTCCCTGTCCCACTTTTTTTTTTTTTTTGTTCCCCGACAATTTTTTTTTATTTATTTGTTAGCTATTTCCGCTGACAGTTCATCAGTTTATATTTTTAATGAATGAGGGAGAATAAAAATAAAAAGTTTCGCCGTCCACAAAATCGTTATCGATTAACGACTAAAACATTGGCATAACCTTTCCATTCAAATTATGAAGTAAAATTCACTTACCTGTTGCAATTTTAACGCAAAGGCGTTGTACCGAAAAGAAATGAATCACAGCTGGGGTGAGTTCGAGACTCGGTTCCGAAAAACCTTTGGGCGCAATTTCCCGCCAAACATGTTCGGCGAACATTTTGGACAAACATTTTTACATAACATGCTTATTTAGAGCTTTCCCTGCATGTTGGGGAAAATGTTTGGTAAAAATGCTTGTCCAACATGTTCGTCGAATATGTTTGCCGTGAAATTGCGTCCTTTAAACGAAAAGTCACACTGATGGACATATGCGCGGAAATGCTGAGTACATCTTGTACATGATTGTACATCTTATTTGCTTAATACTTGGATTTTCGGTTTAAAAATTGTTCCAATGAATTACCAACGTCCGTGACGTTCCTATAGTCCCGACTGCAAGGAGATTTTAAATTTGCAGTGTCAGGCATAAAATTGTAAACCTCAAGGCTTAAAAAATTAAGGTTGATACTGCAAATTTAAAATATCCTTGCAGTCGGGGCTATAGGAACGTCACGGACGTAAACAAAGGAGGTTTTTTTTTCTCAGTATAATGATTGCAAAGTCAGTCAGTCTGTTCAAGTCAATAAAATCGGCGGAAACTGGAGCGGGGTTTTCAGCAGCCATAAGTCCCCACCTTAAAGTATCTCTTCGATAGGAAAAAAAAAAAAAAAAAAAAAAACGGAACATCGGCAAAGGTCAGGTTCCTGGGTTATTCACAATTTTTGATTATAAAAGGTCACGAAGGTTAATATTTGACAAATTTTCCGCCTCAGACAAGGAAAAAAAAGTTTCTATTTACAAGATGTTTTTGTAAAAATGCAGTCTGTTGCTTGAGGAAGTTGTCGATCAATCACTTCGATAAAAGAGATGGGTCATTAACATTTCGGTTAAAAAAAAGGAGGGAAAAAAGATATAAGGAGTACATGATTAAGGAGTACATTTACTCATACAATTTTTTCAAATCGTTATTCATAGGGTTTTTTTTAGAGCGAAAAATTTCAGGCCATGTTTTTTCACACTGTAACAAGTGATGTGTGTCCTTCTCTTATGAAAACAAATTATGTTTGGAACATCCCTGGCAACAAATCTTTCAATTGTTGTTCTCTATCATCCTTAAGGCAAGCGTAATTTGCATATGTAAACGGCAAACCCCGAAATCCGGCATTTCTACAATTGCCGGATTTCGGGGTTTGCCGGTAACATATATAAACCTCACATTTACTCAATTAGCTCTTCCCGAAATTAAGAACAGTTCAGTTCTTTGGAAAAACTACAGCGGCTCGCTAAAAGAAATATTTCGCCATAAAATAAAAATGAAATCAAGAAGACAGACTCTGGTATGTGCAGAAACGACATCAACCGTAAATCGTCCATTTAATCCTTTTGTAAGTGGAATCTTCTTGAGCCATTAACTTATTTCTTTTTATTTCCTGACAGGTATTCTCCTCCACACAGATAACGACCGCTTTATCGCCTCGCTTAATCGCTCATCTAGGGAAGGAGTAATATAGGGACACATCGAAATCAATAAAAATTAAAATTAAAATTAAAATAAGAATTCAGATACTCACAAAACTCATATTTCTTTTTTTTTTTTTTTTGGTCATTTTCGCGGGTATTTTATTGAAAAAAGTTTTCATTAAAATTCAATTCGATCAATATTGGATCAGAATATGTGTACGTGCATATGAAAACCTCCCACTTATACATTCCTGATAGTATGTTTTAAAAGTTGCATTTTTTTATTATGCATTGTATTTATTTATCTATCTATTTATTTATTTTTTATTTTATTTTCAGAAAATGCAGACATGGAAACATTGTGGAAAGAAATCGAAGATCTGAAAAAAGAAAATGAATGTTTGCGCGCCAACAACTTGATGCAAGAAAATATAATCGTTCAGCATTTGCAAGGTAGGGTTCATTAAGTTTACTTATTCACTTTTTTATTTAGTTATTTATATTTATTTTTTATTTTATTTTCGGAAAATGCAGACATGGAAACATTGCGGAAAGAATTTGAAGATCTGACGATAGAAAATCAACGTTTGTCCGCCAACAACTTGATGCAAGAAAATAAAATAATTGAGCACGCGGTGGAATTGCAAGGTAGGTTTTATTAAGTTTACTTATTTACTTATTTATTTGCTTGCTTCTTTGTTTAAGTAATTGTAAGAGAATATGGGGTCATCAGCAAATATAGAATAAGGGAATATAAGGGCCATCTTTCCACTGCAACGTTCCTTCAACGGTTAGCATTGAAAAATTTTTTTTAAAATTAATTCTTTGTTCATATCTCAATGTTTTTTTAAATATTTTTTTAATTTTATACTCATAGCTTAATTTTTTTTGTATTAGCTTCAAATTGTAAACTCAGTATAATGTTTGTTAAAAAATTAAATTAGAGAAGGAAGTGAAATTTTTCTGCACTATCCGGCACCATCAAAAATATTTTGAATCATTTCGAAATATTTTCAAATATTTAAAAATATTTTCAAATCTTTACAAAAAATTATTCATTCGCCTTTTGTAAATACAGAAATCTTAAACAACTGATTTTGATCCCATTTCAAAGAAAAGGCAATGACTTTGACAAGAACATATCAATAGTCACATCTCATTTTATGTTACAACTGCTTCGTTTGTTACTCTTACAAACTTCAACCTCTTTAGATTGAACAATTAACAATTCTCAATTTCCCCTTAAAAACAAGGGCAAAAGATTTTATATTTTAAATACTACTTGATTTGCTTATGCCAAAGAAAACTTACTTTTGTATAACCTTCCCATTCTGAGAAATAATGTCATCATGTCCATCCATTTTTTTACAGGTTTCACTACTTTTGCATCCAGCTGAGTCATTTGTCAGATAAATGTACTTAGAATTTCATCACAATATTTTTAATATTTGTAACATTGTATTCATAAAATTTCGTGTAATATTTCGGTATTTATGCAACTTGTTTTTTGGGCCCTACGGGAGGATTTTGGCTGTACGGGGGTTTTTGGCTGTACGGGACTCATCATAAAATTGTAAATATTGTTACATTGCTACATTACAATAATTCAACGAAATTTCCCAAAGCTTATTAAAGTTCAGCTTATTAATTTTCCCTTCAATTAAAATTCAAAAAAATATAATTACTTCTCAGGGTAAAAAAAAATTAACACGGATCAAAAAAGTCATTGAAATGGAAACCATGAGGAAGTAAAAACCGAAAAACCTCACACTCCACAAAAGGAGGAAAAGTCAAGTGAAGCAACAGAAACTTCAACTTTCCCTACTTTTACATTTTTAAACCTTTTGTAAAGAAATAAGTTTTCGAATCAAAACAAACTATCCGGATTGTAGAAGTGGAAGGTTTTCATATGCACGTACACATATGAGGGTCAATACCAGGGAAGGTAGAGGGTCTTACGATCTTACCCTGCTGTTAAATACTGACGGGCTTGAGTAGTTAAAAGTAACACGTCACAATGCTGGGCGGCGATTTTTTCAATTTGCGAGCTACCTCTCCACTTAAGGGAATCCTGCCTCATATTTGCAGGAATATGGTTTGGCCGTGCACAAATTTATGGACCAAATTTAAGTCGGGAACGGGAGAGTTTGAAACTGTCGTAACACAAGCGGATGACTGCGCATCGAGGTTTAAATCTTGGAAGAAAATCTATACCGACAGCTCAGGAACTGCGGAGTACAAGCCGTTCTCCGAGTATTTGGAAGAAGACAATGAAATAAAACGTACGCCTCGGTTACTGAATTGTGCCATTAAATCAAAATCGTTACTATACCGATTAAAAAAATTGGCAACAGATGTACGGAAAGTGGTTTCATTGAAAAGAGACGGTGGCAATTTTAATCATTACGAAACATATACGGTCGTTCCTCTGCAATCGGTACGGGTCACGCCGAAGTGAAGATACTCTTTGAACTGTACCGCAGATTTGGATGAGAAAAAAGACACGGCGAAAAGTGTCCTGAAATCCAACATGAAAGACGTTGGCGTGAAATGGTACATCGGCATGAAGGTCATGTTAAAAGGGATACCGATCATGTCGAGCACCTGGCAGAACCTGTAAGCCCCCATATTTTTTTCTATTCTTTAACAAGTTAAAGAATAAAATTTTGGAGAAAATCTTATGCAACTTTGCCTCCAGCACAGTGCATGCAACACGTGCACTGGTGCATCGGGATCCTCCGCCTGGTATCGAAAGGGAAGGCGGACCAAGTACAAAACACAAGTCAACAAGTGCAAAACAAGGTCACCAAGTACAAACCTTCGCCGCCAATTTGGCGAAAGAGGGACGAAAGTTTGAAGAGTCTCAGCTTCCTCCGAAAGATGCATTTTACAGCTCTTTGACAGATGAGCACATTTCCGAAGGTGACTACAAACATGCGAAAAACGTATGGTCCACATTCAAAATCAAAACCCTAAAGAACCAGAATCAAAACGAAGACCATATGGAGGCCCCCACGGGTAAGAAAATTTCCAATGCGGCAATGGTATCTGTCCGCAGTGACTGTCACCACAAAAAAACTCTCTCTCACTTCGACGACAAAAAGTAAAATTTGGATGACGGGAGCAAAAATCTTAGCTCACGGTCACTATGACATTTGTCTCCAGCAAATTGCTCATTAACTCCAAATGGAACTCAAACAGGATTAGGCAACGGGAACTCATGTTTGAAAAAAACTGTAAAAATAACTCAAAGCCGGAAAAAAAAAAACTGCAAAATTTTAAAAATTATGTAAAATATTTGCAAATAAATAAAAAAGTAAAAAAAAAAAATTAATTTCTCAGAATAAAATATGCAAAAAATAACGAAAAAGAAGTAAATAAATGGGCTAGTTACGTATTTAAAAACAATCAGATTAGCCAAGAATCCAAAAAATTCGAAGTAAAGGGATGATAAAAACAAGGGAAAAACTCTCCTTGAAAGACACTTGTCTCTGATTAGTGATAAAGTCATTGAAGCTATTTTAAAAGAAACAAAAACACCGAAAACAAAGGGATTTTCTATTTAGCGATGGAAAATCCGACTGGGAATGAATAGAAAAAGGATCTCAAAGACTAACAAGGAAGTATGAACGAAAGGAGGGAAAAAAAGTAAGAAAAAAAGGTGAAAGGTTGAGAAACAATTGAACACGTGCTTCGGTCATTAGTAACAAAAATCTAATTCTCTTCTTTTTCAAAACACTCAACTTTGAATGAAGATAATGATACCGAGTGGTACAGTTCAAAAAAAAAGAAAGAAAACCGGAGGAAAAAAAACAAGTTAATGAACACTTTTAAAAAAAATTCGTATTTTCACTAAGAGTAGCCCATTGTAATGTGCATCAAAATTCGGTGGTCTGCTTTAGAAGACGAAAAGGAGTAGTATTAGCAGCAAATAAATAATGGGGAAATGGGGCTAAGTAATTTAAAATCATAAATGGGAAGGTCAAATATAGTCTTAAAGCTAAATGTAGGAATTCCAGTAACCTGTTTCTTGGCCCAAATGTCAACAAAATACAGCGTGTATTAACTAATTTTCCACTGGAACTGCGGCAAGGAATGAATGCAGAGATTGGAAGAGGCTATACAAACATTTGGGCGACATAAAACCTGATTGCTTTTCAAAATCTTTTCAAGCAACAAGGCCACACTGCTCTCATACCTTCAACCCAGTAGATGTTGCGTGTTATCCTTGCTCAGGATAAATTTATAAGAAAATGACAACCAAGAGCGTATGGAATTTTAAGGCGGGATCGCAGATAAAGCAACGGTAAAGATGAAGATGAAGATGGCGATGACGTTTTATGGGTTCCAGGACACAATGAGGAAGGTTTATGTTTTAAAATAACATTAACAAGAGACGAATACACAGCAAATTTGAATCCGCAAGAAAGAGTTACTCGGAAAGAAAAGAATCATCGTCACGGGTTAATTTTAGATCCAAAATATGCACCTTTCTTGCGAGGAAAATTAAAAGAGCACATCGCTTGCTCTGCAGCGTTTGATTATTATTATGTCGGCAGGAGAAGCTGCAATTTTTTTAATCTAAGAGGACGCTGCAATGAGTGCAGGTCAGAAATCGAGGGCTGGATGCTAAAAGAACCAAGAGAAGAAGACCAATGCTTAGAAATGCAATTTAATGTCACCAACTACTCTCCGGATTATGCGCACAAGAGGAGGAGGCTAACGGGAAGCCGCAGAGACCAGATTTTAGAGACGATGACGCAGTGCGGACAAAGTGCATCCGCCGTGCGTAGCACGCTTGTCGCGAATGGATCCCTCGGACGTTCCGAACTCAAGCTCGTTAAGGAACGCCAAGTGCATTAATCTAAAAAAAAAAAAACGCAGATATGATAACCCTCTCCGGGCTCTAGAGATTATGGAGGCAGAACACGAGTTTAAAAGCAAGATAAAAAACATCGGCTACAAACAGTTTTATGTTTATTTTTGGAGTCAACAACAATTGCTTGAATTTAGAAATTATGTTAGAACAACTCCTGGCAGTAGGGTGACAATCGACGCAACGGGGTCCGTTGTGAAAAAAAGTCCCTCTTTTATTCTCAAAAAAAAGCAAACGGATATTTCTTTACGAGATCGTTGTCAATGATCAGCAATTAAAATTGCAATACCCAGTGGCGCATTGCTTATCGGCATGTCAAAAAACCATTTCGATAAGTCAATGGCAGTCTTGGAATATCCTGGACGGAGCACCATGTCCGTATGAGATACATGATATATATATGCCATGTCCGTATGAGAAACATATATATATATATATAACATGTTGATCTTACATGAAGCCCCACAACTGCGGTTGAATATCGCCTCCGGCCATTACAAATGATAATTAACCAAAAAAATTTTAATTGAAAAAATTTTGAAGCTCTCAGGATATTCTTTCATTTTGAAAAGAGGCCTTTAGACATTATTCTGCCCTTTCAAAATGATTGAGAAATTATTCCGTTTTTTTTTTCCAGTAGTAGTACCTTCGAGAAACAAAAGAACCGTGCGTTGATTGCATTTATCGTGTAGATATTAACAAAAAAATATCAGTACTATAAAACAGCTCTATTCACAAATAAAAATGTGTGGACCGTTTGTCAAATATAAGTTGTGTTAAAAGTACACAAAATTTTTTATTGTGTAAACTTTAAAAGGTCATTACCATTATTTTTTTATGTGTTTTAATTTCATTTTTTGTAGAAACCCGTCGCTGATATTACAATTTACAAATAAATCCCCACAACTGAGGGTATAAAGTTTTTTGGTTATTCTGTTAGAAATTAAACATAATTTTCTCATCGTCTTTCCAACCTCCTCTGTATCATCTTCTTGGCTGTATCATCACCGGCAAAATGAATCCCCGGTCGAAATATTAACATTTTTAGGTTTATCCAATAGTTTTTAATTTTTACATTCACGTTTTCAATTTTACAAAAGAAGTTTAATGGATTAATGATTTTTAGGAGAAGAATAACGAAAAAACTGAAGTACAAGCGTGGCAAATCTCTCTAATAACGTAAAAATAAAATCGTTTGGAGTTAAAAAAAATTGATTGCTAAATTATAAAAAACACCAGTAAAAAAACTGGTTAATATTTTGAAACCGTTCCGTCAGCATCATCTTCGAATAACAGATCCAGCACAGATACAAAGGTAAAAAATATATAATTAAAAATAACAGTTATTTGATAATAATTTTTTTTTAAATTAATAAACGCACTCAATAGATAGTGCTAGGTTACAGGCTTAAAGACAGGGTTACAGACTTCCCCAGACGAGAAAAAATGTTCAATGTCCCTTTATTACAAATCCTCCTCCACTTACAAAATATCTTCGGCAAAACGATGCTGTTTTACCTAGAGTTTCCACCGTGAAAAAATGGTTTCAATCGATCCATTTTTGGATAGATAGATCCATTTCCTGGTTTCAACCCAAAAAATAATGGGTAATCCAATAGGTTTGTGACCAAAGTCCTCAAAATAAGAAAATGTATCCTTTGCTAAGGATCACAGTAAAAAATTGTGAAGTCAGATTTGGAGAGAAAGAGCTTTTTTGCATATACGATGTACCCCATTTAATGAAAAGTATCCGGAATATCTTAACAGGAAATTTTAGGAGCAAATTTACTGGTAAAATAATGTCATTTGATGACATCAGAAAAACATATGAAATTGACATCAGCGGTAACACTTTCAGACCCATGCCCTAAAGTAACACCAATCCAAAAATGTCGTGTGAAATTGCTTTGCAAATTTTTAGTTAAAAAAAATTTTGCTGTTAGCTTTTTTATTTTATTTAAGAAAAAAAGACAGTGAATCAGTAATAAGACGATACTGGGTGCATCCTCTTGTCAAACAGAGACATTTGAAAGGATCTTTCAGTACATTATACCATGACCTTAGACAAGACGAGCAAAAGTTCTTTAATTACTTCAGAATGAGCATAAAAACATTTGATGAACTGGACGCAAAATTAAAAGAAGAATTGAAGTTTTTCAATTACTTTCGGATGAGTGTGAAAACATTCGATGAACTGAACGTAAAATTAAAAAAGCACATCTCACGGAAGCATGTGCTCCGAGCTCCAATATCAACGACTGAACTTTAAAAATTTATTAAGGCTGCAGAGAACATGATAAGAAAGAAAAGAAAAACGAGAAAAAAAATAAGAGCAGAAAAAGGCAATTGAGCCGATTATGAATAGCGTAAATAGTAACGAGTGAAAAGGTACCGTTAGGTTTGCATAAAGTGCAATGGTCAAAGATGAATTTATCCGCAGCAACGATGCGGACAAAGCAAAGATTTTGTTTATAATTTTTTTTTCGTTTGCATGGTCTTGCTGACTGCAAAAAATAAAAAAAAAATTACTAAGTAATTATTTTTAAGTTTAAGCATATTTCATTATTGTATATATTATTATTGATATTTCAATTTTTGAAAAATCTAATTCTTGCAAAAAAAAAATAAAATAAAAAAAAAGATACCGTATTTATTGGCGTGAAAAGAAGGCGATTTTAATAAAATGTTCAATCACAGACTATGAAAAAAGAATACTAGAAATAGTTTGTGAAAAAGAAGTAATGAGTACTCCAAAAAACGAAATTATGAATGAGATCAATGACTTAGATTTTCATTGGTTTGAAAGTTGTAAGAAGCACAAAACTTGTTTTTTTGACTTGCTGGCTTCGAGTAAGACTGTTATATAATATAAGATGGTACTGCTAAGATTATAAGGAAAAGCAGAGAAAAAAATCAAAAAAGCAAATCAAAGCTAATTAGACCAAAAGAAGTCGAAAATGAAAAGTGCAATGATAAAAATGAATGCCCACGCAGGAAACGAAATCCAAGAGCCCAGAAAATGCACCCAAAATTTAAAAAGTTGAGAAACGATTAAAAATATTTAATTCGATTTCAGTACCAAGATATATAGTTCAGTACCGGGAAAGCAGGTATTTTTTTTAAATAAAATTACAAAAATTAGGGTCCGGTCGCCTAAATGTCAACAATCCCGAAATGTCAACACCCCCTTTTTTTCCTAAGTAAAAAGCGTTTTTGGCCCAAAATATAGTGAAATGTGTTCTTTGCTTCATAATCTTGCTCAAAAAAAATCTTTTTATTTTCCTAGCGCCGGAATTTCTGATAGAAATCAGACGGCGGAGCAGTATCCGTCTTTACCGCAGGAAATTTTGCAAATCCTCAAAAGGCCAGTTCAAGGTATTATAAAATATTTTCAGTGCATAAAGGCCCTTTTCGCATTTAATTTTCACATTCTGAATGAATAACTTTGAAAAGCCAGTTTTTTTACCATTAATTCAAAACCTGCTTTATGCTCCTTTCTTTATTTCAGCCTCTTTAGGCACATTATCATCTGCAACACTAGCTTTAATTGGTGGGTACTTGGTGCACGTAGCTGAAGCAGCAACAGAATGTGCTGACTGCCTTAACCAAATATCAGCTCCTACGAGTAATGAATGCTCTACACCTCATTCTTATTAACAGTCTAAGCAGAGGGGGCTACCGAACTCCAAAAGCCTCTTTTGTTGGAGTACTTCATATTCTTTCGGATTTTATAAATATGGCCTTAAATTTTTTGCCAAAAACGAAATTAGTGAAAAATTTTATTTTTTTTACCAAGGACTGGTTTAGTAATCATGTAAAGTTGCGATGACACTTTGTCTGTGTTACTCCTTGAGAAATTCATTAAACCTCAATTAGACAATATCGGGAGAACACAGACAAATCTTCTGCAAAAAAGAAAGCGGGTAGATAAAAAACGTTTAAGCAGAAAAATAATGAAAGTGTAAATATAGACTGAAAAGTTAAGTAGTTATAGTGTCTTACTTGCGGACAAAAAAATTTATTTTTCCAGAAAAAAAAGGTACGACAACTCAAATGTTTTATTTTTATCTCAACAATGCCTTTTGCTTTTAGTCTTTCGTTTGTTCTTATTTCGGTAAAGAGATTTTACGTTAATTCCAAGCATAATCGGAAAAAATAAATACCATTTCCCATATAAATTTAACGACACCATGTAAAGTTATGACACAAAAAAGCGCACCAAGCGGCTGATTGTCGCACTAGCAAGGTTACCATTATTCCGAACATCGATGAGTCAGCTAACGTAAGCTACGGTATATATGCATAACATTCCATTCCGGGTTCAGAGAACTCATTTTGTACCTGGAATCTATTGTTCTAGGTGGCAGTTACCCTCATGATTTCCAAGTTAGGATACCTGCATCTCTGCATTTTTCTTTAAATAAACACGGATTTTAACTAAAATTCCTCGTCTGCAATCGACCATATAATACGGATGTTTCTTATTAACTTCAGTAATTTCAAACACTCCTGCATAAACATTTTTTTTCTTTTTTACGAATAAAATTAAACACCAAGAGATTGAAAATATCAAAAATAGCAGACAAAATCACTTTTTAACACAAAATTTAGCCGTAGCTACAAACAAAGAAGCGTTTGGTCCGAAAAACAAAGCCTTCAGATTTGTTTTTTTCCTTTAATTGGCTTATAATAAGCGATAACATGAAATTGAGCTCAGACTTTCAAAAAACCTTATTTTTTTATCTCAAGTTTAAACTCTCCCTTCTTCGCCAGCGAAAGTTTCCTTCACTTTAATCCAACAAGAAATCCAATTTTTTTTTAAATTATTAGCCGAAACCTTCCACAACTACATTGCTTACGGAGGGAAGGAAAAGCAAATGATGAAAATCGAGACGAGACTTTTCAGAATAGTCAATTAATAATATAGAGCGCAACAAGAGCTTTCCTTTATTCATAAAGTTAAAGACGCGGGGAAGAATCTACTTCCACCCCCGGTTTCCTCCTCCGCCCCGTCATCCGCTTTTCTTATTTTTTTTTTTCTTTTCCTTATTTGCCCCACAATTGCAATCTTCCATGAGAATAAACTTTATAGAATTTGTGTTTTTAGTAAAGCTCTTGCTTTTTTTATGTTCGCCGAAGAAAAAAAAAAAAGACGGTTAGAAAATCGGTGAAACGGTTTCCGATAAAATTGTATCAGAAAAAAAAAGAAAAAAAAAAAGACTTCTCAGTATCTAATGAAATGTAACAATTTTAATGAGAGTCTATATTTATGCCGAAGGAGAGAAAATAAAAAAAAAAAGGAATGGAAAGAACGCGAGATTGTTTTATTTCCCGTGAAAGTCAGTGGCGTAGAAACGAGTTTTGATATATCTGGGACATTACTAAAGTCTTGAGTGAAAAGTTTCGTTCTTTTTTTTTACGTCTGCAAATTACGATCACGTGACTTCGATTTCACCGTAATCAAGAGTAAAATTCGAAGCGTATGTTAAAAGAGGAGGGGGAAAAAAACGAGCTACAGGAATAAAAACATTTAGCCGATAAAGTTAAAAAAAAAATAAAATAAAATAAATAAATTTCAAAGGTCAACACAAATCCACAAAGAACGATTGTAACTCGTTACGAGAAAACTCAACTATATTCCCTGAAGCTTGCTAGGCCATGACCTATCGCAATAAAAGTCGTGAAAAAAAAAAAAAAAAAAAAAAAAAGCTGGACGGGGATTTGAATTCTGCGATTATAACTTCACAGCTGAATTTTTTGTTACCTAATTTAACATTGGACTCGACCGAATACAGCAGAAAGATATCGGATTATTCTTCGATTAGAAAAGGATTATGGGAGATTACAGCTCTTATATCTAGATTGTGGCCGGCGAAATCCAATATCATCACTCATCGAAAGAGGCTTGGATTTTTTACTCATTTTTTTTTTCTTTTCCGAAATTGCCTGCCATAATTTTTTTTTTTTTTTTTTGGATTGTTTCGAGAAAAAGATCAGAATTAATTTAATTTCATAATGAAACAAGTAACAATGGTAATGAACCGAATAACTTTTTTGCATTCTTTTTATTTCGTTCGTTATGCTGATTTCGGTGCCCCGAAAAATGGAAATTTTAGAATTTTGAGCAGCTTTAACACTTTAACAGCACTCGTCAGCCCAGCTGTACGTGTGGAGAGACGCTCACAGTGAGGCACATAATAGTGGAGTGCAGGGATTCGTATAAGGAAATGACGAACCAACATTCAGAATTAAGAGATTTCCTGAAAAAGGAAAGCCAACATTTGGAGACGGTCCTCCGATTTCTAAAGGACCGCAATATGTATTACGAACTGTGATCCTGACTAAAGAGTTTGAAAAAAATAAAATGTTAGAAACTTTAGAGAGAATAAAAGGCTAAATGACCTTGATGTCAAAGCCTTCCCGATAAAACGGGTTTTTCAGATGTCTCGTCCCTGAAATAATTGACCCGAGGATAAAAAGAGGTTAACCCATTAGAAACCCCTTCAGATATAACAAAAAAGAGTTAGCAGAAATGAAACAAAAGATTGCGGAGGTAAAAACAGCAGTAACAAAGATAAAGACACGTTTAAGATTTTTTGGTATTTATATTAAAAGTATGTTTTACATTTTCAGAGGTATGTCTGTACTAGTATGAATGGAATTAAAAATGGTGCCCATTTGTCAGTTCTTCACGTTTGCAAAGTTAATATACGCAGTTTCTAGTATTAATGCTGAGATTAAAATTGTAAGTATACCGTAATAACAAAAAAGAGTTAGAAGAAATGAAGCAAAAACAGCACAGATTAACAGAAAGAAAGCACAGAAGAAAAGCAGATTAACACAAAGATAAAGACATCAAAAATTACTCTGAAACAGAATAAAAAAAATACTTAAATGAATTAGTATAAATGTGGCAGAAACGTGGAATAAAAATCTCACAGAGAAAAGTTGCAATATAATCACACATTTCGAAGCGATTTGTAGTGAAAAGTATAGAAAACGAAACTCTCCAAAATATATTCAGGAGATAGAGACTGAACTGGAGAAAGCATCTAAAATCGCCGAGGCAACTGGTTGCCAAGTACCTAAAGTAATTTTAGTTTTAAATGTACTAGCAGCCTATTTTTCAGAGGATTTTTAATAGCCACCAATCCTTCCGTCAAATGGAATATTAAGGCCAAGGTAGTTAGAAAAACGGAAATTAAAACCTATTCAAACAACAACGGCAGAGGAAAATATTTCTCCGTGAGATTTGCCGATGACAGTGGAGAAATAAGAGGTCCAATATTCAACAAGGATGTAGATAAATTTTATAACATTTTTCAGGTTTTCCTCTTCAAGAGGAAAAGATATTTCTCGTAGTTGTAAATATCTCACGTAACGTTCACAGAGGTCAAACGTTTACCATACTTGTCCACCTAAAAAACGTCTCTTTTGCAGAGAGTCCGATTTACGGCCATCTGTTTGGCGTGAGTACAGAAGACAAAGTATACATATATATATATATATATATTTTTTAACACATTCATGCGACTTCATAGTTTTCTTTCACTTTTTTTCAGTAACAGACTACAGACTACAGACTTCAGAACACTGCAAATTTAATAGCCATCAATCTTTTCGTCAAATGGAATATTAAGGTCAAGGTAGTTAGAAAAACGGAAATTAAAACCTATTCAAACAATAACGGCAGAGGAAAATATTTCTCCGTGAGATTTGCTGATGACAGTGGAGAAATAAGAGGTCCAATATTCAACAAGGATGTAGATAAATTTTACAACATTTTTCAGGTCAATAAACAGTCAGTAAAGGATCAGTTTTTGCTTCAAGGCCTTCTTACTAATTTTCAGTTTATTTCACGGCTTCACAAATTGTACATAGTTACGAACTGTGTGGTCAAAAACTCGAATAAAAGTTCTACAATGGACAAACTTGATATTACGTTTTAAGACAAAACCTTTGGGGCCAAGCTTACAGGTAACTGCACGTAGTAAAAAACGATTTTTTACATACATCCGAATGAATTTTTCGTCTATGATACACCTCCTATTTATTCCAGGAACGCCTTTCACGTAGGAACAGAGACCAATATGTTCTGCGAATCTCAGTTCAACAAAATAAAAAGATACGCACAGGATCCCGACAAGAGGTATAGACGACCTTTTAGACCTTCTCATCAAAATGGAAAAGGACGCTTACATCGATAATTATAAAAACAAGGTTCAACTCGTTCGGCCAAAGATACGGGATTTATTACCGGACCGCCACGAGAAAAGTGAGAAAATCCCCGACGACGACGTATGGAAGTACAAAAATCTCTGGTTTATTCAGTCACAGACAACCGACAACATCGCTTATCGTATAGAGAAGTTGGCGAAAGTACAGAAGATAAAGTATATTTTTCTTTCTTTACACGTTCATGCGACTTCATAGTTTTCTTTTGCTTTTTTTCAGTAACAGACTATAGTCATCAGAAGACTGCAAATTTAACAGCCACCAATCGTTCCGTCAAATGGAAGGCCAAGGTAGTTAGAAAAACGGAAATTAAAAGCTATTCAAACAACAACGGCGGAGGAAAATATTTCTCCGTGAGATTTGCAGATGACAGTGGAGAAATAAGAGGTCCAAATTTTAGCTGCAAATGCACCGATACTTGTTTCTGCTGCGCAGGTTTATGTCCCCATATGTTTCACTGCGGATGTCGCTATAAATTTTTCATATGCAAGCATATCCAGAAACAGAGGAAAATATTTCTCCGTGAGATTTGCCGATGACAGTGGAGAAATGAGAGGTCCAATATTCAACAAGGATGTAGACAAATTTTTCAACATTTTTCAGGTCAATAAACAGTCAGTAAACAACCAGGCCTTCTTATTAATTTTCAGTTTTTTTCACAGCTTCACAAATTGTACATAGTTACAAACTGTGTGGTCAAAAACGCGAATAAAAGTTTTACAATGGACAAATTTGATATTGCGTTTTAAGACCAAAACTTTGGGCCCAAGCTTACAGGTAACTGCACGTAGTAAAAAAATAATTTTTTACATCTATGATGCATCTCGCGTTTATTCCAGGAACGCCTTTCACGCAGGAACGGAAACGAATATGTTCTGCGAATCTCAGTTTAACAAAATAAAAGGATACTACATGCACAGGATTCCGACAAGACGTATAGACGACCTATAAGACCTTCTCATCAAAATGGAAAAGGACGCTTACATCGATAATTATAAAAACAAGGTTCTAGGCGTTCGGCCAAAGATACGGGATTTATTGTCGGACCGCCACGAGAAAAGTGAGAAAATTCCCGACGACGACGTATGGAAGTACAAAAATCTCTGGTTTATTCAGTCATAGACAACCGAGAACATCGCTTATCGTATAGAGAGGTTGGCGAAAGTACAGAAGATAAAGTATATTTTTTTTTCTTTACACGTTCATGCGACTTCATAGTTTTCTTTTGCTTTTTTTCAGTAACAGACTGTAGTCATCAGAAGACAGCAAATTTAACAGCCACCAATCGTTCCGTCAAATGGAATATTGAGGCCAAGGTAGTTAGAAAAACGGAAATTAAAAGCTATTCAAATAACAACGGCAAAGGAAAATATTTCTCCGTGAGATTTGCCGATGACAGTGGAGAAATAGGAGGTGCAAATTTTAGTTGCAAATGCACTGATACTTGTTTCTGCTGCCCAAGTTTATGTCCCCATATGTTTCACTGCGGATGTCCCTATAAATTTTTCATATGCAAGCATATCCACAAACTATACACATGCTTGCAAAACGGAATAAATTCGTCTGAGGTAGTACGAGAGAAGGAGCAGATTTCAGAAGTGCAGGTTCCGACTTCAGAAATGGAGATGCTGATTATTTCGGACTCTGCAGAACCAGAAAGTGAGTATGGTACCAGGGTATTCTCGATGACCGAAAAAGCTAAATTATAACACCGGTTTAGCAAGCTGGAAAAGCATAGGACCTTTAAGAAAAACCAAAAAACGAAACAACAAAAATCATCGAAAAAATTTCCATTGACCAATAAAGAAAAGCCAAGAAGCTTGAGAAAAAGTTATCTGCATCAAAAAGAAGAGCAGGAAGAGAATGCGATAAACGATGAAGTAACGAGAAAAGGTAACGGATCTGAAAACTTAACATTTTCTCTTTTGCATATGCAGAAGACTTCGTCCACATCGTTTCTCTTGAAAAAGGACTTCTTACTAACGACAGAGACCCAGTTTCAGTCAATCAATACAAGATCGGCGACCGTTTCGTGAATACATTGGATTTAAAAGGGATTGTTTCCGAACTAGGTAAAAAAGAATTAAAAATGTTTGAAAGACAATACCAGAATTTTTTCACAGGATATCGATGCTTACTTCCATATAACTCTACAAGGATCGAAGATAATTGCTCCTACCTCTCGTTCGTACCAAGTTCTAGAAAATGGACAGTTAGCGATGCCTTTCGCTATGGAGAACTATGAGAAAATTTTGATTCCTTCCAATCCTACAGAAAGGCACTGGGTCTTTCTTATTTGTTTACACGGTGCGAACTAAAATTTGGGAGTTTTTGAATTCGATACAAAATGCCTCGTTGGGAGGACATTACTTAAACGCTCTTTAACTCCTACATCAGATATTCAATCCACATGGAAATCTTCCATGCACTAATCCGAAGCGTATTTACCAAAAGGATGGTGAAGAAACACGCTGCGAAGTTTACACCTGCTTTTATGAAAAACAATGCAGAGATCAGGAACCATACGACGTACCATTAGAGGTCAATATTTTCAGAAGGGAGATTTACAACGAAATCGAGACGTATATAACAAGACAAAAATAATGTGTAATTAAGATCCTGGTACCATCCAATGCTTTAAGAAAGCAAAGAAGGTATCTTTAAAAAAAATTGCAAACAAAATTAATGTTTTTGGCGAAAATCGTTTATAATTAAATTCATTTTAATCATAATTTCAATTTTATTTTAATTTATTTCATTTTATTTTATTTAAATTCAAAACTGGGTGCAAACAGACGAAAAACTTAGTAATAATTTTAAAAGGAAAGCTATTGAAGATATTTCGGAGAGACCCGCGAAACTAATTCATACAGAGTTATGGAAAAGTGATGTGAACACTTTTACAACTTACGATATGTCGAGAAGACGAGACAATATGTATCAGTCTCGTCGAATTCATTATTAACCCTTCAAAACGCCATGAATCAATTAGTTTATGACCAAAAATAACCCGGGAGTCAATTTCGGATTTCGGGCGCAATGCGTATCCGACCCAAACAGAAATAAAATTACCAAATTTCATTCCTCAATTTCAACTACAAGCAAAGTTTCTGCAGGCAAGGTTTTCTCAAGGAACACCGAGAATCACCTGTCTATCACAACAACTTTTTTATTTAAGTTGAAACACACATCAAAAAATTGATTTTCCTGAGAAGCTGCTGCTTCTCAGTGCTTCGTAAATAAATCATCCTTTTGCTCTTTAAACTTTCTCACCTTCAATTTATCTTTTGGATATTAGAAAAGCAAAGCTCTAACCTAAAAACTAAAAAGGATCGTTCCAATACCTACACTGTAATCAGCCAAATTCGACCAACTGGAAAGCATTATAAAAAAAGAAATGATTCCATAAGAAACGGGGGGCGATAGAGGAAAATATTTAAAATTGACCTACAATTATCTTTCTACCATAGTTCCTACAAATACTGAAGCGAAAAGAGCATTGCCAGTTGCTGCAATACTTAGTGGTAAATTCAGAGGTCCCTTAAGGGATGATACTTTAAATACCTTGTGTTTTTTACGATCTTATTTCAACAATGAGTATTAAAAAAAAAATAAATCGATTGATTGATACATCTGCATACGAACACATCGACACATGCATACAGTGTCGTTATATTGTAACAAATGCCATTTTTATGTTTAAACGATTTTGAATTTTTAATTACCTCGAATTTAGTCTGTTATATTTTAGAAGAATGAAGTAACTCAATTTCGACAATATTAAATGCAAATAACTGTTCAATTAAAATCGATTTTTAGTATTTTTTAAAAATTTTATTTAAAAAAAATTAAAGCTTTCATCTTACGCCTCACAAAAGGGCTTCAAGATATCAGAGCGAGCGAAGAACCATTGTTCTTTTCGTAAAAAGAGCTATCCAACGATATGTCGCTCGGCCCCTTTTGTTCTCTCCTATTTGAGTTAATCGAATTTCCGCGAGATCCCGCGAGATTCAAAAATCAATCCCGCGGATCGCGCAAACTTCAATCCCGCGCGGGATTGCGCAGCCTAACCCGCTGACGGTTAGGCATCGGTGCAAAAAAAAATAAAATAAAATAAAATAAACAAATAATATTCATCAAAGACCTTCGCACAAGTTTAAAATACCTACAAGTATGATTTCACATTCAATCAGGGCTTGCATATAGTTGCTGTACGATCAGGTACTTAGTGCCAATGAACTCAGGGTCATTAACCAAAATTACGTCGTTCATAAGCTAAGCATTGTTTATTGTTGGCGTTTCGCAATGTTTAGCTTGTGGATGACGTAATTTCGATTAACAGCCTTTAACGACTACAGTGTAATGTGTCACTTTCCGGTTTCGATGAAAAGGGCCGAAGAGGAAATGGGACGAAAGACTTTTTCGGCCCATTTCTCTATCGACCCTTTTCATGTCGGTCCTTTTAAAAAAATATTGCTGCAAGTGGGGAAAAGGATCGAATTTCGGCCCTTTTTTCGGAAGCAATCGCCGTCTAGAAGTCAACAAGTTCAAACTACAACTGAAAACGAGACGAGACGACAGAATCAAAGAAAATCTTCGACGAGGAATGCAACAAGTAGGCTCAGAGTCCCCATCCAAACGTATGGAAATTCATAGGTAAAATTTTTAGTTGCTTTAGCCATTTTTAATTTTTTTGAAATTTATTAGTTGAATTTCAGAATATTTACAAAGGTTATCAAGTACATCCAGCTTATTGCCAAGCTACCCGAGATCATTCTTTATAATACGTTTTAAAGTTATTATTTACCGGGGACTGCTTCCAAAAAAAGGGCCAAAATTCGATCCTTTTCCCTATTTGGAGCAATATTTTTTGAAAAGGGCCGACATGGGAAAAGGTCGATGAAAAAAGAACCAAAAACGTCTTTCGACCTTTTTCCTCTTCGGCCCTTTTCACAAACCTCAATATTTGAGGATTTTTTTTAAAATTAATAATTTGCTCAAAGAACCTTCAAACTGGACTTAGTGCTGGTTTTTTAACCTAACATAACTTTTTTATACTCTTCCCCCTTTCCCCACAGAAAAAAAAGAAAAAAATGGAAGACGATATTTTTTTACATTGATTTGAAATGTATCGGAAGGACGTATCCCAGGAATATAAATATTTTATCGGCGATTATGAAATTAAAAAAAAAAAAAATAGCAGTAAAAATAAAAAATAAAATCTGTAGTAGGCAGGTCAACTGAGCAATGTCCATCGCAGTTGTGCATGGAGATATACTTTTTTGAATCGTTGCAGCTCAAAACAGGCTCAGGCAGCGGTTCAAAAGAGTATATCTCCATGCACGATTGCGATGGACATAGCTCAGTTGGCCTGCCTATAAGTAAATAAAAAGTAAATAAGTAAATAAATAATAAACTTTTCGGCATAACCCCTCGTGCAACGGATCCTATCTCTCCACGACCATCTCGGGAGAGCGGTCAACGCACAAGATATTGTACAAGACTCGACTGAAATTTCGTTTCTGGATGTGTATTACCTTGAATATTGCAAAACCGAGCGAGTCTTGTTTTGAGTCTTGTACAATATTTCTTGTTTTAAAACAATATTTCTTGGACAATACAAGACTTACTTATTTTGAAATGCTTAATGTTATATGCCCAGAAACAAAATTTGAGCCTAAGTCTTGTTTAAAAGTCTTGTCGAGACAGTCTTGGTCTTGTGCGAATCACTAAGTAAATTGTATTTGCATGGTGCCCCGCACATTTAGGTATCAAAGGAAACGAGAGAGCGGATGAATAGGCAAAAGAAGCCACGGATAATAATAACATCGAAGGAACTTATGCTAGATTGAATGACTTGAAGTGCGCCATAAAAGCTAAGGCGCTTGAAAAATGGAAGCGGGCTGGCAAGCGTCAAATGGAACGAAGCTCTATGAGATAAAAGGATTGCGTTGAGCTTTGGTTGGAGGAGGGTAGAACAAGGAAGGATCCAGTCATTTTACGAGGCTACGTATTGGACTGAGTGCCTGTTAGGCACTCAGCAGCCCAGCCGTACGTGTGGAGAGATGCTCACAGTGAGGCACATAATGGTGGAGAGTAGGGATTCATATAAGGAAATGACGAACCAACATTCAGAATTAAGAGATATCCTGAAAAAGGAAAACCAACATTTGGAGGCTGTCCTCAAATTTCTTAAGGACCGTAATATGTATTACGAACTTTGTTCGTGAGTAGAAAGAGTTTGAAATAATAATATGTCAGCAAATTGAGAGAATAAAAGGCTGAATGACCCTAATGTCAAAGCCTTCAAAAAAAATAAATAAATAAATAAAAAAATAAAAATTAAATAAAAATAAAAATTTACGCATGCTTCCGATTTGAAATTAATTACTCTTTACAAGTACCCATATTTTTAGAAAAACTCTACATTTATGCTCAAGTTACTTATACCCAAAATTGCAATTAATCCTTAATCTCGAGAAAAATCACCCATTTTTCTGAGCAGACTCGGGAGTGTGGAAGGGTTATTGCTAAAGAGTTTTATGCGTGACTCTACCCGCAACTCGTCATTTTCTGCTCATCTTAAAACTATTCTGACTCCACTTACCTCGTCTTCATCCATCTCGTCCTTCAACCCCGTCTCCCTCCATTCCATCTTCATCCATTTCGTTTTCATTTATGATTGACTCTATCATCTTCGTTTTATCTTCCCGCTTTAGGCTTTACATGAAATAAAACAAAAAAAAAAAAGCAAATAAATAAAATGTAACGATTTCGCTTACGGCATTAATCTTCTAAAAGCAAATGACATTATCTTCAGCCTTCATTCAGGCATAATAAAAAAGTTTAAAAACGGAACTCCGCGGAAAAGAACAAAAATCATAATTTAATCTTTCTCCACTCTGGAAAAGGGTCTTCCTCTATAAAGCCTCTCAAAACTATTAGTTTCCTTATATAAAATATTTTAGAGTAAGAAATAGATAAAATTGTAGATGAAATGATGTAACAATTTGTGTGAAGTAGGGAGATAAAAGATTTAACACTCCACGGTGTCTGTTATGAAGTACGGTACGAGATAATATGTAGCAGGGGTTCCGACCGACCACTCTTACGAGAAAAAAAAAAAAAAAAAAAAGTAGAAGAGGAAAAGGAAAAAAAAAGGCTCCGATCTTTTAATATTTAATAAAGTTTCATGTGTGCTGGCTTTTTGACCGAGTATAACATTTTTATCCTCCTTCCCCCTCCCCCGGAAAAAAAAGAAAAGGAAGCTGATATTTTTTTCCATTGATTTCGAAATATATCGGAAGGATGTATCCGAGGAATATAAATATTTTATCGGCGATTATGAAATTCGAAAAAAAATAAATATCAGTAAAAAAAAAAAAAAAAAATTGTACGTATGCTTCCGATTCGAAATCCCGTATTAAAAAATTATGGGGATGAACATTAACCTCAATTGGATCAAGATGGGAAAAAACGCCAAGGAAATTCAAAGATTTATATTACGTAAGGCTCCGGTCCCATCTTACATGCATCCGGGATTTACGTTTTTATAAAATCTTGGAAGAAAATCGAACTTTTATTTCTTCCGCCTTTAATTTTTTTCCCCCGTCCCTTCTTTTTTTTTTTTTTCTTCCTTTACTTCCTTCTTTTTAAATTGGATTAAATTTAATCGAGGGTGAAATGACTAAATAAAAACAAGGTGTAGCTTTTCTGCAGCAGAAAAAAAAAATCCTTCAGCATAAAAATATAGGCAATTTTACTTTTTCGGAAAAATTTTTTCGACTGAGATTTTTTAAATAGAAAAAAAAAAACTGGGGTTGGCTGCATTTGTATCCCTTAGCCTTCGGATGGTATCCCAGGAATGCCGTCGACACAAAATAGTAAAATTTAGTCATTTTTCGTCAGAATTTTCGGGGTTAAATGTAGTAAAATCACAAATTTGTTGTTTTTGTTGCTATCGGCACTACTTACATCTGCATTAAAAACTAAAAAATTATCCTCTGCATCACCACATTCATTTTTTTTTTTTTTTTTAACTTTGAGATTTTTTAAAAACATGATCAATTTTAGGCAATTTTGATATTTGATATTTTGAGCCCACTTAAATGTTTTATAAACATTCTGAAATTTCGTAAAACGACTTGATTCGTTAGAAGCGCGCACCACGGAAGTATGTTTTCAACTGAAAAAAAAGAAAGAAAAAAGACAAGGGAGAAACGCCCTCAAGTGACCGGTTATATTTAGAACTGAAACCACAAAAGAATTAAAATATTGAAAAACAGAATTTTGGAGAAGTACGGAAAAGAGAATAATAGGTTGTATTCTTTGAATTGAGTGAAAGAATAGTTAAAAAAAGAAGAGTTGATTGAACTTCCCTATTCTGAAACTTTTAACATTTTTATACCTGGTAACATTTTTTCATATGGATACATTCTAGAAAATGTATGAAAAAAAAATTACATTTTAATTTTTTTTCCCCTAAATTTTTAAAATACGACTTTTGTTAATATAATTCTAGTTGTGTCCCCAGAGAACGGTGCGCCCTCAAAGATTGGGGGGTCCTCGCACCGCGGGACTTGCGCGGCCATTAGTTACGCTACTGGTTAAATAAAACTCTGATTTCAAAAATGAATCAGAATTTTGATTAGATTAATGACCAACATGGCAGAGCCATTTAAATATAAATTATTTGATTTTCGGCGAAATATTAAATTTTACTTGAAATTTTGTCATTCTGACAACCAATTCGGAAATCTACGGTATCAAAAACGTTAAACACTCATTTTCCGATTATTTTATTCAAGTAAATATTTAATGCAATACTTTGCATTACGGCAAACGGCAACGCAGGCAAACGCACAAAATCTTCACCTTTCCTGTATTAACATCACGTTTAAACTCTCCTCTTTCAAGGTGCATGAACCTCCTTAACAACTTATGTGCTAATCAGGAATTGGATTTTTTCAATATGTCGCTCAATGATTTCAAAAAAAGAGTCACGGAGTATCTTCTTTCTGATCATATATTGTAAACATCTTCAATTTTTATACTTTTGTTGAACTTATTAATTTTTTTTATTTTTGTTTATTTTTATATTGTTTTAAAAATTCTTTTTTTTTAACCAAAATTTATAATAGGGCTTTTTTATAAGCCTGTAAATTTTGAGTCCAATATAGTAATAATAATTACATTACATGCATGTAATGCTGATTGCCTATACTTAAACCCGGTAGGAGCTTTTTTACGGGTTTAAAAGTGTGGCATGGACCCATAAAGGGTTGCCCATATTTTAAAAAATGTTGAATTTCGGCGAACGCATCCTTTAATTCTTTTATAGTAACCGAAAGACGATTGCCTACATTTTTTCAGATTTTTTGGACTTTGGTTAACTTAAAATTCTGGTAAATACCAAAAAATAAAAGATTTAATTTTTTTATAAAAATGGTTGTTTCCTATTCGGATTTTTATACAGATCAAAAAAATATATTTAAAAATTAAAAATCTCATATAGTTTTGACGATAAGAGGACAAAATAAGTATAAAAATTAGCAAAATATGCTATGGCCAATTCAATCGGAATCGAAATCGGAATCTGGCTCAAAAATTGGTCCGAACCGGAATCTTAATCGACATCAAAAAATATTTTTGATTCAAACTGAGCTGAAAAATATTAATAAAAGCTTTTTACGATTAGTACACTGTAAAAAATATTATGTAAATATGTTCTAAGAGGTCCACATAAATTTTTTATGTTGTTTCTCCCATAAGGCAACATAAAACAAAAACAACATAAAAATTATGTGGACCTGCTTATGTTGATTTATGTTGATTTTGACATAAAATTTTTTACTGTGTACATTCGGAATCAGAATAGGAATCGGGACCACTGAAATATTTTCTAATTGGAATCAGAATCGGAAACTTAAATTTTTTTTCTCGAGTCGGAACCGGAATCGGAATCAGTATCGCTCCCTAAAAATATTGAAGAATCTTGGGAATCGGCATCGGAAGCGGAACCGCAGCCCCAACTATGGTCACAGTTCTTTGCGAAATTCTTTATATTTTCCTCCTCTAGCACAGTATTTGTTTGTCAGAAATAAATTCTAAATTCTAAGTTCATTTTCCTAATCTGCATAAAAATTGGGATAGGAAACAACCTTTTATTACATAAGAACTACACTTTTGATTTTTCGGTCTTTACGGTAATGTCGAAATTATGTCGGTCCCTCTGAACACGGCTAAAAGACGCCAAAAAATCTAAAAATATTCAGGGAATATTCGTAAAACAAGAGCCACTTTAGTCCATAGGGATTTTAGGTTAACTTTACCTCGCAAACTTTAGAAAATAAAATTTTGAGGGGAAATTTTTTCGAATATTTCAAAAAATTTTCCGTAATCCCAGAGTCAAAAGTTCATTTTGTCGAGTTTTTTATGCATCTAGCCGAGGCATCAAAAACGTATGAACACAAGGGCTAAAGCTTCAACAAATACAAATACCTACACACATTCAAATCCCTCAAAATTGGAAAAAAAAAGACGAACCGAACAATCGTAAAACATTTCCCATTTTCCTGATGCAATACAAAAGTCCACTCACATTAACCGTACAAAATTTTATTTAAAAAATAACTATGACCTACATTATGTTTTTTATTGTTATCCCATTTTTTAAAAAAAGGTTTTTTTCGTCATTTCACATCTCGATTCGCGGTGGAAAATGTCACCCTCATTGAAAAACTTGTTAAAAACGTCATTTTTTTTTTTTTTTTTTTTCAAATTCTTGCCCCGGGGTCATGAATCGAGGAAAGCAAACAAGTCTGAAAAAAAAAAAAAGATGAATGAGGCAACCCCTTTTTTCCGAAACAAAAAAAAAAAATTATAACGGACGGTTAAAAAAGGTGCAAAAAAAAAGCGTGGAGGATTTAGAGAGAACTACACCGCAAAACAAAAGCATAACGTTGATTTTCAGTATCGTGGCATTTCCCGCCAATGTTAACCACATCCTGTGATACAGTCAAATTACAAAATCCATATGATTGATGAGTTCCGTCAGCTCATAGCGGCGACTTTAAATTTTTTATTTTGGAAATTAATAAAAAGTAAAGAGGTTAAATCAATATTGGAATAATTTTTGAACCGCTTGAAAATTTTCTTTTTTCTGTTAATTTCACCTTTTTTTTTTTTGCTCTTAAATTATTTCGTTTTAGTATGCATTGTGCATCTCGTATCCGTATACGAGTTTTTAAAACTTATGCCCAGAACATGTGCGGAATTGCAGCTTATAAAAAGGAAAGGTTTTTTTTTTTTTTTTTTTTTTTTTTTTTGTGGGTTGGTTGTAAATGAAAAGTCCTTTCAATAAAGGGGGAAAATAAATGTTACGTTTTTTTTTCTCTGTATGTATGGCTGACCGCGTTAACACCGATTCAATCGTCCTAAAAGCGTGTAATAACAGTTAAACGAAATATAAACGTTTTGAAGATTCTATTGCTGATTTTGATTCCGACGTTGTTGAGGTAAAGAAAAAAAAAAAAAGAAAAGAAAAGAAAAAGGAAATACAAATACATGTATAAATATAAATTCCAGAAAACTGGGTTCGGGATTCTTTCAGTGTTACTGTCTACTAGCACTTTTAATGCTTTCTTGTTGTCAGTTTTTTTTTTCCTGATTTTTCAAAACGCAGCAGTATCGTATCGTGAAATAAAGGAATAAAAAGAGGAGATTGTTCGCATGGAACAAGTTTGAAGTATTTTCGGGAGAGAATTTTACAATTTAAAAAAAAAAAATCGTTTTAAAAGGACAATATTTTTAGCCTTTGACCTAAAAATTGACCTCTTTAAAGACGATTTTCAAATGAAAATAAAAATGACCGCCATATCGGATCCGCCATTTTGAATATTTAAAATTTAATTTCAGACTCCAAATCAGTGGCCTCGAAAACCCCTACAACCGAATTTTAAAGGTGATTTCAAATGAAATAAAATGTACGCCATATTTAAGAGGTCAACTCTCTCAAGAGGTAACTCTTTTAAGAGGTCAATTTTTTTAGCCTTTGGATGGCATCCCGATCCACAGTGGTGAGTGGTCTGGAAACAAAAAAGCTGTATAAACTCCGAATGTTATTAAAAACAAAGATGTCATCAAATTATAAGTTTTCGAGGTCGCAGATTTCAAATCTTAGGTTAAATTTTAAAAATTCAAAATGGCGGATCCAATACGGCGGACATTTTATTCGATTTGAAAATCACCTTTAAAATTCGGTTGAAGGGGTTTTTGAGGTCCCTGATTTCGAATCTGAAGTTAAATTTTAAAAATTAAAAACGGCGGATCGAATATGGCGGACGTTTTTTTTTTTTCTTTCATTTAAAAATCGTCATTTAAATGACGATTGACGACACTGATTTCGAATCTGAAGTTAAATTTCTAAAATTTAAAATGGTGGATCCAATATGGCAGACTATTTTCCACATAGCCCGCCATATTGGATCCGTCATTATGAATTTTTAAAATTTAACGTCAAATTCAAAATCAGCGACCTCGAAAACCCCTATAACCAAATTTTCAAGACAGTTTTCGAATTTCAATATATAAAATCATAAAAAATGGCTTCAATTACTGTAAAACCGTTTTCATTTTTGAAACTCCCGGAAAATATCGAATAGGAACTAACTCTTTCACGTCAAAATTCGGCTCTAATTTTTTCGGCCCTTAGGAGACATTGAAAAACTTTAGGCCTCTGCGGGAAGCAGAAATCGGCCTTTGAAAAATTTGAACAAAATTAGGCTTAATATGGAGGCAAAAATGCAACTTTTCCGCTCTGTGGCATTTTTAAATTTCAAAATTCGTGTTTTTCGATCCACCCTAATCGACACATATCTCTCTGATGGCACCATATTCAAGCTTATAAAACCGCACACCCACCCCCCCTTTTTTTTTTCTTTTTTTTTGTATTGGCAACAATCGAGCGCGAAATCCCTCGCGTCGCTAGCTATTGACGTTTTCCTGATATATGATAAAACGTAACTGACAATTTTTTTTTCCCTCCAAAAAGTCGAGGTACATAGAAAACCAGTGAGACGTAAAATACCAAGTTCGTTTTTATGGCTGCTTTCATTATAATTTCATGCTCCAGTCTGTGACGTGTGTATGTATGTGTGCATATTGTTTATTCTCCTGTCGGGGATTATTCCCAACCTAAATTCAGACAATGGATAACAAAAAAAAAACTCTTTCCCTAACCTTTAACTTTCAGTTTAAAATCCCATCTTTTTTTTTTTTTTTTATTATTTGATGGATGAAAGGTTTTTTTTTTCACCCTCCCCTACTTCTGATAACAATTCGATCACGAAAAAAGGGAAGAAATTAATTTTTTTCCTTCTTTTTTTAAGAAAAAAAAAAGACGAGAAAAGTCAACTTTACCTTTAATTAGTCTTTATTTGTAGATTTTTATCGAAATGATCTTCCACACAATCAGCAATCAGTGACTGTCGACTCTCGGAATTTTATTGGGGAAAAAAAAACGACTATTTTCTTTGTTTTTTTATTTTATTTTATTTTTTTTGTTTTTAAATTGATTTCTGATTAAATGAATTATTCATGAGATCGAATTACATTCCTGAATTTGGAATGGCTGACACTTTATCTTAGTTGCTTCTACCTCCGACCTCTTTCCCCTCCACCTCTGTTTGAAATCCTTTTTCTTTTTTTTTTTTTTCTAAATTGCTTCGTTTCGAATTCCGTTTTCCGATTTCGGTTTTTTTTCTCTTTTTTAATTTCGTCTTTGTTTTTTTTTTTCTTTCCTGAAGTAAAGTTTTTTAAGTCATTTTTGTTTGACGTTTTATCGTCACCTTTTTAAAATCACAAGGTTCTGGATCGATTTTTTGATTGGCACTTAGATCATGCGAAGCTCTACTGGTATTTTTTAAATTTGGATTTTGAGCGTCCATCCCACGTTATACAATTTGGTACGACTGGATGTCAAGCGATGAAATAAACGCAAACATCTGGGTCAGTGCGGTGATGATCGAAGTGAAACTTTCTGGTTAAAGCGGTTTTCCAACCAAACCGACCCCCGTCACATCGTTTCAGAAGCAACAGGATAAATGAATCGCTCTTTTTTTTTTTTTTTCATTCCAAAAAAAAATTAATTATTCAAAATAAAAATCCAACGAATTATCAAAATATGGGAGAGAGGTTATTTCCATCTCTTTTTTATCTTCTTATCTATCTAGTTTTCTTTGAAGTTCTGACCTTTTAGGATTACGATTAGAATTCCCAAAAAATTTCGGAAAATATTTTTCTAAATTTTTATTTTTGAATTTTTTCGAGAAAAAAACGATCCAATTCCAAAACCTAAACTAAGCATCTACATATTGCAAGTATAGTCAACCCGCATCACTTGCATGTATTAAAAATATCGCATAATTCTTTTTTATAAGCCACTATCGTTCCCAAAATAATTGAAATTTGGAGATTGATTTTCGGGATTGGAACATAAATGATTAAACGGTTATCCCATGCCTAATTTTTTTTTTTTTTTTTTTTTTTCAGCTCGCCGTATTGGATTTTTCGAGTGGAATTAGATCATTCTGACGTCAGATTTGGAATCAGCGACGTCGAAAATGTAGAGAGAGTCGTTTTCTCGATCATTTTACGGAAAGAAACAAATTTTGTGTGACATTTTGTATTGCATGTATGTGTTGCTGGCTTCATATACTGAAAATTGCTAGGCGTCTAATATGGGTTTTAACGTACAGCGCGGTCCCTAATGTGCTGTAGCTTAACTTTTAAATCCAAAATCATGAAAAAAAAAAATTGGGAATTTCTTTTTGATATTTTGGGAAAATTTTCCAAAATTTGGCCGTTAAAGTGTTGAAATTTTTTTTTCTACAAATTTTACAAAATAGTTACACAAATACTAAATCTTTTTTTGTTTTTTTCATGATTCAAGAAAGTCTTTTAGACTTGCGGCGAAATGATCTGAAATTTTACATCTCAGCTTCAAAACGCTATAAATTTTATACTTTTCCGGATTAAATCTACTATCGGATTAACCTGCTAGGGGAGACAAGGTATCAGGTTACTTTAAGGTTAAAAAATGAATTAAAAAACGAGTGTGCCTAGTTTTTCTCTCACCAAAAAAGTGACCAAGTGTAATAAAAAAAGTTGCAGAATAATTTCTGGGCACAAATGTATTCGTGTGAAACTTCCCCACTATTTTTCTTAATCTATTTTTTCTACAAAAAAAAAAAAAAAAAAAAAAAAAAATTCCTAATCCGTTTTTCCTAAAAAAATTAATTCCTAATCCACTTTTCCTAAATATTTTGGTTTTTAAAATTTTTTTCCCAATTTTTATTTTTCTAAAATTGTTTGATTCCTAAAATGAAATTTCCTAAAATGAATATTTTTCCTAATGTTTTGAATCCCTAAAATTTTTGTAACAATTTACTAGGCCTCGCGCCAAGCCCAGAAAGAAATGGATCCAACTTCAAAGCAGGGTAAGGTCCATAGTTCTTCAGTATTACGACCACAAAACGGATGGAAGAACTATGGATTATCTTAGAACCATAACTACCAATTCCTCAGTATACTTTTATAGTTGTTCATTTTATAGTTCTATTTTTATAGCGATTTATTAAAAAAACAAGAATAAAAAGAAAAACCGAAATTCGCAACTTTGCCTAATAATAATTATTATTTAAAAAATTTTAGGGATTTAAAAAATTCGGAAAAATATTCATTTTAGGAAATTTTATCTTAGGAGTCAAATAAATTTTAGAAAAATTGAAAATTTAGAAAAAATGTTTAGGAAAAATGGATTAGGAAAAATGATCGAAACGCGTGTGATAGTGCCGTAAAATGAATCTAGACTAATATTTTCGCGTATTTTTTTTTTTTTTAAACACAAAAATGGCCAAAAAGAAAAAAAAAATTTGGCATTAAAGAGATCGTCTAAAAATTCGTTTCCAATATTCTTAAATAAAAAAAATTAGAATAAATAATAATTATTCTAATTAGAATTAATAATAATTATTCTTAAATTTTGATTGTCGAAGTAGCTTAGTGGTAGAGCAGTCGTCATGAAAACGAAAGGTCGATGGTTCAATTCCATCTTTCGCCACTTCGATTTAACTTTTCAACTGATTTCCTATGTTTAGCTTATTAAGTTCACGAACTTTTAATCGTGATATGCTTATAAAAAGATCCATATCCCGTTAAAAATGCAATAAAAAAAATTAGATTTGGAAACGCATTTTTTTTCTTCAGTTTTTGTTTCTAGGACAAAAGTGAATCATATACTATTATACTAATGACCGAAAATGTCTCTCTTTTTGATCTCCATACCTACCCCCCCCCCCCCCCCCCGGACTTCATTTCATCGACCCAGCGTCAATTTGCTTTAAAAAAAAAAATTTAAAAAAAGTCTCTAAAGCTGCAATCTTACGACGTGAACCCCTATTCCTTGTAAGAGGCTCGGGAAAGTGTGCGAAGCTAGTCATCCCAGCGTCTTCAAATCATCCGTATTCGCATAAAATGGCAGCTTTCCACAGTGCAGTGCATCGCCTTACCTCCGTTCCGTTAAATAAAGCGCGTTTTAATAAAGAAAAACAATTATTAAAATCGATAGCTTACAGTCATGGTTACGACCCCGGAATAATTGACTCCATGATTTTTAAGAAAAAACTTAAACATAAATTTAAAATAGAAGAGCTTACTACCCTTGAAAAACCTAATGACTCCCTGAAAAGGATAATTCTACCTTATAATTTTGATTTATGTAAAGGCCTAAAAAGCATTTTTAAAAAAGTGAATCTAGAAGTGGTCTACAAAACTAACAACTCATTAAGAAAAATGTTAGGAAGTCCTAAGGACATAGTTGACTATTTATCGAAGTCAGGTGTTTATAGTTTTCAGTGCAATATGTGTGATTTTACTTACATAGGCCAAACAAAAAGATCTTTACAAAAGAGAGCCAGTGAACATTTAAAGGATTATGTTCTATGTAATTTTGATAAATCTCCAATAGCCGAACATAAATTCGAATTTGAATTTGAGAATCATGATTTCCCGTTAAATAACTTAAAACTCGTGAAAGAAGTTAACGATCATTATATGATCAAAATTTGGGAAAGTTTATTTATTCATAAGTATAAAAAGAGGAAGATTAATTTATTAAACAAAGATGACGGGCTCATCCCTATATCCGAATTATTTAAACTCATCAAATGATTTCTCGATCACTTGTTCATTATGGCATATTAACCTAACTTAAATTTTCGAACACGTTTCTGTTGCCACGTTATTGTTGTTGTTTATTTATTTTCAGGTTAATTTCTCGCTGGAATTTTATCGTGTTATACATGTTTTTAAACGTAATGATTTAATTTATTAACGAATCTAGATATGTAATTATGAGCTTTTTCCATTATGTTCGTTTTCGCAGCTGTTCTTGGAAGAGATTTCATCTAATTGTATATTAAGTGAGAGCACATGTTTATGTTAACATTAGGCCATTGCCGCCTCGTATTTAATTTTAATTTTAATTTAAATTTGTCGTTGTTTTTAGCCTTTGATAATGACGGAAAATGTCGAAACAGCTGTCAGGGAGATGAAGAAAATATTTTAATATAATTATTTAACGTATCTTTCAACGTTGGGGACATTCCTTTGCCTTTGTGCGAAGCTAGTTGTGACTTCCCCTTAATCAAAATTTTCCCCCTATTTTTCTCTAACCCTGACAATGTCACCTGCCGCGAGGCAGGTGGAAAATAAAGTAAAAAGTTTATTTTAAAACCATTTAAAAGTTTTCATATATTCCTTTAAAAAAAAAAAAAAAAAAAAAAAAAAGCCTTTTTTTATTTCCCCAGCCGTAACATTTAAACTGTTTTCGAATCGTCTTCAACTTGAACCACAATATGATAAGCATAATAGTCATCTCTCCCCCTCCCCCACCACCACCCCCAACCTCTTTACATTCGATCATAAACAGACGCAATTTTATATATACAAAATCCAAACTGAGATAAGAAGGGGAAGGAAAGAAAAAAAACAAAAACAAAATCCTGTATAAAAAGCATTTATAGGGCAATAAAAAGGGTTAAAAATGTGATTTGAAAAAGAAAGAAATGTAGGTAGACATTAAATGTACGGGGGGAAAAAGAAAGAAGAAAAAAAAATCGTAAAAAAGGGACAGGTCAAATTCTAAGTTGTTTAGAAATTTTATGTAGGGACCGATTTCTTAGTTAACTGCTGCCATAAAGATTGCGGAAAAAAAACCACTGTCTAGAAATTGTGGGATTGATATTTAACGTTGCAGTACCGTATTCAGAAATGCAAAAATGTGTAATAATGTAGTTTCGATATCTTTAGAAGGGCTTTCTCCAAGGAAGAACCTTAGAGGGCCTAATTTCTCAATCCAGTAATTCAAAGTGCAAATATTCGAATTAAAAAAAATTTCTAAAAGTAAAAATGCAAATACACTTTTTCTAAAGAAAAAATATTTTAATTGATTTTTTATTTTCAAAACTTTAAATGCTTCATTAGAATACCGCTAAAGCTCCCTCATAATCTAAATTCTCCGAAAACCGAATCATCGAAATCGGTTATCATATTTCGTAAACCATTTATACAAGATTAATTTATCGGGATTTGAATTAATCGAATTTTACAGCTTATTACGATCAATCTTGCTTTTCTTTGCGAACCGAAGCCCTTGGGACTAAATAAATAGTCCTTAGCTTCAGGGGAGGAATTCAGGGAAAACCTTGGGGGGTCATTCGCAAATTACTCATCAATATTGTTTACCTTTTGAAACTTTATGTTTAGTTTATGGACCAATTTGAACTTATGGTAAGAGGAAAAGGGACTCCCCTTTTGCAATATTTTCAAAAAAAAAAAAAAGTAAAAATCAGACTGGGATATTCGGCCATATCCCTACGTAGGACTACGTCGTTGCGGTGCTGCCCTAATATTGCTAAATTTAAACAATGAAACGATTTAAAAATTTTAAGGCATTTTTTTTTTTTTTTTTTTTTTTTTGCTTCTTTTTGGTCAAAAAATCCCAACTTTTCTATAAAAATATAATTTTTTTCCTGGAACAAAAAAATTAGTCAAAATTTTAATTAAAGTCTTCAAAGTTAAAATTTTAATATTAAAACATTGCTTTAGCTCATATTCTTGGCTAAAGGAAATTTTTAAGTTCTTGTTTTTGTTCATGTAGTTTAATTTTAATATTTAAAAAAAAACGGCCAAGCTTAAAAAAAAAGTTAAATAAATTTCAATAATTTTTTTAAGTCTTTGCATTAGCAACTTTAAGTTTTTTGTAAAAGTTAAGCTTCTTGAAAATTTACAAAATTTTTTCTAAGTCCTTGCTTTCGTTCATGTCGTCTAATTTTACTATTAAAAAAGGCAAAAAATTTTAAAAAAAATAGTCAACATAGTAATTTAAATTCTTAAAATTAAAATTTTAATATTAAAATACGCCAATAATTAAATATTAATTTTTGGAGCGAACAGACCGACAGACAAGCAAATTTCCCCAGGGCCGAGCCCCAAAACGTAGCCCTACGCCAAAAAAAAAAAAAAAAAAAACTTAAAAGAAAAAGAAAAAAAAATTGCGATATTTAGTACTACATGCATGTAATGTGAGTTGCCTATACTCGAAAACGGTAGGCGCTCAATATACGTTTTAAAGTATAGGGTGAGCATTTATGGGAACTGGGGGCGGTTGGGGCGGTTTTTGCTGAAAATTATTCAAAAATAAAAATTTGGAAATATTTTCCTTTCAGGAATTTTCCAGACTTCAAATCCTAAAAAATTAAATATGCCAACCTGGGAATTTCTTGTACCGAGAAAACCCTAAAGATCAATGGGTCAATGCCGAAATATTGCCTAGCTCCAGATCGTTGGGGGTCTTATAAGAAGTTCATCTAACGAGGGGCTTTGCAACAAGGAAGAACCAGCCGGATCCATCCATTTTCTGAAGCACCGGAATGTCAGAGTTTAGTGCAAGAATATGATGAGAACTTAATCTTTAAAGCTGGACTAAACTAATGGCTTTTAGTAAATAAAATACTTAAGTCATTAAGAGATTAAATAAAGTTAAGTTTTTAAGCAGTTGTTTAAGTAATTACTGCAGTTGAACTTTACTACTGTCGCAAAAAAAAAGGGGAAAAAAAAAAAAAAAAAAACTTGCAGAGAAAAAAAAAATCTGACATTTTCTTCCTCTTTTTTGTTTTTCCGTTTGGTAAACCAAACGATCCGATTTTCAAGGAATAAAAACAAATAAAAGAAGGATTAAACATACAGAGGATTTTATTCGATTTTTCTATTTTTTTTTTTTTTTTTTTATTATTCTTTTCTCCTCCCCTTCCCCCCTAAACGAAATGGGATAAGAGACATAGAACGCTTCTGGTTATTTTTGATCTGCTCCCATCTCCTTTATCGGATCGGTGAATATTTTCTATATGTATTTTTTTCCTTCCAACAATTTAAAATTATTTTCAAAAAATAAGATGGACGTAAGTTATTATCTAAGCTTATTTCCGCACGGATTCGTTTTGAGTCAGTTTTCTCTGATTGTTTTCCTAGTGTTCAAAAAAAAAAAAAAAAAAAAATCCCATTTTAAACGGATTTTAATTTCCCTCCGTTTCCTTTTTTTTTACTCCGCTTTTCGCGAAAAAAAAAAAAAAGAAAAACATGGAAGGCCACGGCAAGAAAAAAAATAAATAAAAATGAATAAATCCTACTTAGCACACTTTTTTTCTCTCCTTCCTTTTTTTTTTTTTTTTTTTCTGAAAATCGCTTTTCGAAAACAGAATTAACTTTAAAAGTGCAACATAAAAAACTACCCCCCGAAGTGTTCCTCTCTTCTCTTACCCCTTCCTCATCCCCCTCCCAAAAAAAAAAAAAAAAAAAAAAAAAAAAAACACGTCCCTATGGATTGTACAACTTTTCTTCGGTGCTTTATCTTACTCCCGCTGTAGGTTTTTAAAGATTCAGAAGTTGAATTCCGTTGCCCCGGAAACCGTTATATACATAACCATCGCTCGTAGTGGTTTGCCGTTACCGTTACATTTAATGTACAAAACGTAACTGTCCTGAATTTCAAGCACCCTTACTGCTGTCTACATATTTATGGTATTATATTGATTGTTTTGCTGGGTACTTGCAAAAGGTTTTCACCCCGGAGAGAAATGATGCGTTTTGGAATTAATAAAATTTAAACGTGATAATTTTAAAGCGGGCTTTGCGAGTGGTTCATTATTAAAACAAATTATTTTAACGCCATTAAAAATTTTGCGACAGTGCTCAAAACATTTTCATGTAGGCCATATTTTTATACTGACATATCGGAAATAACTCAAGACCAATATTTTTTATAGCTTACGATTGGCCAATTTGAGCAAGAAAATTCAATTTTTTATTTTCAGCCATTAATTGATTATCAACTTTTACAGTTCTAAATATTTTAAATAAAAGCATGTTTCGATTATCATTTTTTTTAAGAGTGCACAGGCTAGCCTACCTAACCGGTTTTATTTGTTTTTTCAAGTAACGACTCAACAATACTGAAATTAAGTTACTTAAGTCCTTGTTATCTAACAAAGCTCATAACTCTTCTACTAGGCTTTTTCGTCAGGAGAGCACAAACATATTCTGCCCCTTTAGTACAGATTAAGCTTTTCCTCTAAATTGGTGTAAGCCAATATACTTAATATACAGCTCAATATTATTCAGACACATTCAGACTTCCCTTTTAAAGCTTCACATCCTTTAGCTTCTTGAACTGACAACAGTGTTGTGCTAAACATCAAAAAGAATATCCACAGAAATGCCTTTTTATGCCCCAGACAACAAGATTCTACGCACAAGCATGCTATGTATAATATAGGAAGCACCAACATACAATTTGTCTAAAACGCTTTTAAAATGTCTATGCCTCCCTGAAATCGTATTTAACTTGCCATTAAAATAAAATAAAATCAGTTAAAAGAAAAATTTACCTCAATGTCAGAAAAGGCAATCATGTGCCAACTAAGCCAGTTGCTCAATATGATTTTGATCATGAATATCTTAATATTTATTCACTTGATCATCCAATCATTTAATCGTTATACAACTAAGAATTAAATTTCCATATTAAGCATATCAATCCTGAGCTCATTAATTACTACATGGTAAATGTAAATGGTATTTACTTACAGAACATTATTTCACAAATATTTTCCTGCATGATGTCAAACCCAACACCTCCTCAGAAAGCTGCATCTTGAGATGGAATTATTTCAAAAGGAAATGTTAATAACGATTTGATTAATCTTCATGTCATTGAGGGTTTGGTGTTGTAAAAATAATCCATCTCCTCCTTAAATGGATGGTATCGCCTAAAAGAAAAAAAAAAACAGAAATAAGAATTCAAAAATTCATGAAAACTGAATACATAAATACAGGATCAAAAATTTGTATTGATGCAGATATACAAAGGCATGTTTTTATTTCATTGATTATTTAATTTATTGAAATGGCATTCTAAAAAAATAATGCTCTTACAAAAAGTTACAATTTTTAGAAAAAGAGAAAAAAAAAAGGTTTAATTATGCATAATAAAATTAAATATTAAATAAATAATGTTACTGCAGAACAATTAAATAAATAATGATTCTATTCACTTCTTCGAACATCCAAAACAACTATCATTTGTAAGGTTAAGTTGACATGTGTTTATATCATTAAGACAACTAAAAATTATTTTTTATGCAGAGACCAAATCGTGAAAACATTTTAGCCTATTTTTTAATTAATAAATTTATTCCTGCAAGATGTACATATGCAAATTCGCTTTAATTGCTTAACTGTTAAGCAACTATATCAATCACTTTATGTGATTGGGTCATGATTACTCCATGTGCTTAAATCTATTAATCGATTACTCCATGTGCTTGGATCTATTAATCAATTACTCCCATGTGCTGGGATCTACTAATCGATTTCTTCCTTATTCTAATTGAACTTACTAATTAATCCTGGAATGTTATCCTGCATGATTTTTAATTCCACAGCACCTGAGTAAGCTGCACCTTCAGAAAATTAAGACCAGGCCATGCCTTTAATTTTCTAAGCCATGCATGGCTTAAGAGTTTGATCTGCAATATGGGCCACGTGGTGTCATAACTACCTCCTGTTGAAGAAAAGAAAATAGAAATAAGAATTTAAACATTCACGACAACTAAATACATATTAAAAATCAGTACCGATTAAATTTTAAAAAAAAAAACGAATTATTATTTTCCTCCCAAATAACAATTGAACTTTAAGGTTAAGTTCAACACTTCCACTTCCACATTTCAAATCGAACTGAACTTCGATATATCGAATGATTCGATATTCTTTAGATTATCATCTGCTTATTTGTTTTCATTTAAAATCATATTTCACGCGAAACCAAATCATGAGAATGACGTAGTCAATCAAGTAATTAAAAACTTTAATCCCAAAAAATGTAAGTTCGTAAATTCATCCCTTCAAACGCCGAAAAAAAAATATGGCGTCCGTTTCAAAATTCTTTCTGCTCGGCCATAAAAAACTCATCCAAATCGTAATTATTTTTTCGAATTTCCGTTATAATTTTCAACGTCAATCAAAATAATGAAAGGTACAAAATCAATATCAATTCCAAGATGTGTTTATTTATAATCGAAGCAAGCAGACGACTCTTTTCCCGTTTCCTTACTCAAATGACTTTAAATTTACCGCGAACTTTCGAAAAGTGCACGGTGCACCCAGACGGAAATTGCTTGTTCCGAGCCGTTAGCCTTCACGTTTACGGATCAGAAGAATATCACATGATGCTTCGTCTGAGAACAGTCGCATATTTAAAGAATCACTGGTCGAAATTAAAAAACCATTTGCTCATCAGCAACGAAGGGATGCGGGATCAAGAAAATTATTGTCGGAACATGGAAAAGGACGGGACTTACGGGACCTCCGTGGAATGTTTTGCATTGTCCGAAATCTTACATCAAAACGTGGTTATATTCTTCGGTAATATATCAACGTCATCGTCGTCGTCGTCCAAGATATTTCAACCTAATCGAGACCCTTTGGTCATATCAAAAAGAAAATATTCGAATACGATTTATTTAAAATTTTCCGGGAGCGTCGAAAGCGGTCATTTCGAATTGTTGAGACCAATCCGAACGTGACGAAATCTTGTTTTTCCTCCGACATACACCTTATTATAAGACGAAACGATTATATTAATAAAGATTAAATTGAGGTAATTCGACAGACACGGATCGTCCATTACCTTTTATCTTAGTTCCCGGTAATTGTCATACACAAGGTTTTTGTTCTCCAGCCTTTTATTACCCTCGAGAAGGATGAAAAGTTGTTTCAAGGAAGTTAAGATAAGAGGGGAAAGGAATAGAAAGGTTGATCCCATTTGCGAAAGGTTTGAAATGCGAAAACCATTACAGAAAGTACCGGTCACTCGAAAGTAAAAAAAAAGAAAGAGAGAGAGAAAAGAATCTATTGAACCGTTGTGAATGTTATAAATCAAAACGTTACGACCTGACACTAAGATATACGATCATATATTTTATATGTATGTTTTCCACTATCCATCTCGTTTTTTTTTTCTTTTTTCATAATGTAATATTTGTTATATATACAAAAAGAATTCCCAGAATTCATTTTCATTCGTTACCGGTAGTCATGGTTAAGTCAGTTTTCCAATTTTGTTAGAATTTTGATTTTCAAGAGCTTCCGTGTTTTGTGAGATGTTTCTGTATTTCAAGGAGGGTGACAAGGCGGATGAGCTATAAAAACAGGAAGAGGGCACACCTACCAGTGTTTTTTTTCCCGATTACTTTTGAAGTAAAAAAAAAAAAAAAAAAAAAAAAATTTCTTTTCCGCTTGCGTGTTTGTAACAAAAATTGCTCAAAAAGAACTTTATTTGTGTCACCATCTTTTCGGCATTTAACGATTTTTTTCTTCGTCTAAGAGCAGTTACAGTCCCTAAAATTGTGTGCAGTAGCACACTTTTAATGTAGTTGTAAGTTCAAAGTGTGCAGTTCGAATTGGCAAATGCCCAAAGCATATTCTAACACGCAGAAAACCTGTTCTAACTTGCACAAAGTTTGTTTTAACATGCACAAAGCATGTTATAACATGCACACAACATATTCTAACATACCTAAAGCCCAAAGCATATTCTAACATGTAGAAAGCATGTTCTAACTTGCACAAAGCATGTTTTAACATGCAAACTGGCCAATAATTTTTGTCCCTCAGTTGGTATTCTTATGCAATGCTCTGGCCCTGCAGTAGCCACCTACCAAAATCCCTACTTACTTGACTCCGAACTAGTTTGGATTCCTTCAAAAAGCTTCAGAAGAGATGAAGGGGGGGGGGGGGGGAGGACGTGAAATTTTCAATTCTCAACTTTTATGAGTGTTACTCACTTTTTACACTAATTCTAGGCTCTGAACGTTTTAACAGTACTTAGGTAAGTTAGGAACAGAGGGGTGAAAGCAAGACACAACGCAGGGTAACTGGTGGATCCAGAGGGGAAAGGGCGCAGAGGGCGCGCGCCCTTACCCGAACTGATACAATTTTAAACTAGATTAGAATCCGAATTTTTAGCCTGCTTCCACCCCGAAAAAAAATTTCTAAATCCGCCATAGGCAGAGTACTTTCGAACAGAACGAAACGTCTGCGTTCCGAATTTACACACTGAAGTCAGAGATTTGCAAATATTGGAGAGTTCCGGGAACACATCAAGCGCTTCCTTTTCATCGGAACTAAGTTCCACACTTCCGAGAAACTTCCGGATAGAAAAAATTTTTTTGAAAGGATAAAAGAAGGCCGAAAAAGTATCATTAGAGAAAATCTGGTTAGCGCTTGCAAAAGTTTTTTTTTTTTTTTTTTGTTATCCCCCTCTCAAAGTTGAGTGACAAGTTCGAATTAAAAAAGATCGATCAAAGTTGTTTTAACGAACACAGTAATTGCTTTACTTCGTTTACAAAGTTTGCTACTGTACGTTGTCGGAATATTATGAACTCTTTATGCTTTAAATTGATTTTCAGTCGAAAATAGTGGCTGCCAAATGGGTTTTTTTCCCTCATTCACCCATTCTATCTATCCCCGACGCGAATTAAGAACACACTTAAAAAAAAAAAAACTTCCCCGTTTTCCCAAAAGCTAAATAAATTAGATGATGATAAAAAAAAAAGCTTTTTTCGCCGAAATCAATTCGCTTTTTCAACTGCGGAATAGAAAACCCAGACCGAAAATAATGTCATTTTGATAATCCTAATAACCTGGAGGGGAGTTAGAAATTCGAGCGCAATTAACAATCGAGCCTCACCTTTAGCAGATTTTGTTTCGTTAATCATCACAGGCTGATTTCGATCAAATTTATGGCTTTTACATGTCAAAACAACTCCCCTCCCCCCCACCGACGTGATTTTTCAAACGTTGAAAACAAAAAATGTTTATTTTTTTGTCATCAATTAAGACTAGACGACATGCATGAAATATATTATTGCCGCGGCGATGGTATCTGGCCTACCGTCATTTAACTTAACTTCGAATGCAGGAGATAACTTTGGCTTTTTTAATTTCATGAAAGATTAAGTATTCAATGGGAAAAAATGGGGCTAAAAAATGGCAAGTTTATTTATTAATGAAATTATCTCATAGATACATTTAAGTACATTTTACAATGAATAGGAGTCTTGATATTAATATTTTAATATTATATCTTAATATTAATCCTATCACTTTATATCAATTTATTAAAGCAATTTGCCAGCCCAGAGGAAGATTCGGTGCAGGTGACAACAAGTTCTGAAATGTCTATTCTCAGGGATTCAGAAACACATGGTGGAATCACTTAATTAACGCTCCGGGAAAAGATAACAACAGGTTCTAAGTATGTGTCCTGTGCAAAGAACTTAAAGAGCACATGACGTCATGCCGGATTAGGTAACAAAAAATTTTCATTTGGCAGTTCTTTCACTGCAAACTTGGAAGCAAAACTGTGAAAGGATGGTTGACAATTGATCCCGGGTCCGCAGCCAAAGGGGGGCTGACTTGGTGCCCCCTCCGGAGTAAATCGGCTTCACATGACAGGTATAGGGAATGAAAGCCTATTGTCCCCTTTAACAAGCCCAACTTCCACTTGTTAGGGGGGGGGGGGGGGGTGGCTCTTCGTTCTAACTACGGGCCCGATTGATCTCCGGCTAAAGGTCACCATCTTGGATTTTGAGGTCATGTGATCATCGCCAATTGGCGGTGATTTTTAGATCTGTTCCCAAATCGGAGTTACCCTAAAGTCGGCCTATATCTTGCGTTTTGAAATAAAGTGACCGCCGCCATATTAGGACTGGCTGGAGCTAAAGAAAGGTTCGCGGAGGGAGAGCAAGATATTCTGACAGAAATTAAGTGAAGAAGCTTACGTATAAAGGGAATTTTCTTTTTTAACAAGTACCATTTTTGTACGACCAATTTTAAAAAAAATGGGGGATTATTTGAAAGCTTAGCTTTTTCATGGTTGTCTAAAAAGTGACGTAAGGGGCTATTAAAATATTATTTCAGAGCATTTTGAACCTCCTCCCTTGTCAGATAAAAATAGGCTTTAATACGAAACTTTAACATGAGTGTCAGAATTTCGAAGACCCCCAACGTGCTGACGTTATATTTGATCGGTACGTAGCACAGAAGGATTCTGATTTTTGACCATATCTCCCTCAGTGACAATACGGTCCATGAAAGGGGCTATTTAAGTATCATCCCAGCATGATTTTTGCAATTTAAGATCTCTTTTTCCCGTAACCAAAACTATTTCGAAAACCGTTGCCCCTTTCAGGAAATATTTCCCTTCCAAAAATATCCCAGATAGCAAATTCTATCCAGTCCCGATGACGCCTTCAGGACGTCATGAGAATATTTATTGGACGTCCATTGGATTTACCTATGTCCGCACTGATCCAAAAAGCGTCCTTTGGACGTCACACGGATATACCATGGATTCGGATATCCTGTGGATATCTAATGGACAATCCACAGGATGTCTAATGGATTGAAAATGCTATCTGGGATCATTTTACACTTACATAAGAATACACAGGACACGGTGTCGGCTGAGTAGCGAGCGTGCTCGACTTTAAAACGTATGATCGTCTGGAGTCTTGGTTCGAACCTGATTTACAGTCAGGATTTTTTCCACCAGCATTCACCACTAATACTCATAAGTGAATCATGCGAAGAAGACTGATGTGTCACAGGGTTCGGATTCCCTGTCTAAATAAAGTAGGTCCCGCTCATTCGTAAAATACCGTTGTGATATGAGTGCCCCGTCTTCGAGCTCGTCCCTCGATACATCAAGGGGTATGACGTAGTAACGCCTAAACCTTACACAAGAAACCTAACTTGGTAGAGGTAGGCGCCGGGTCATAGGACTTCATGCCCTGATTATGCCAAAAAAAAGAAAAAATACCCCTCCTGCTCCCCTTATTCCTCTTCCCCTTCTCAATAGACAAAAATAAGAATGTCCCAAATTCCCCTCCTCCCCCTTATCCCGGGCCTGAAGCCAGAACGAGGGATCAAGTGGGGCTGAAAGTTTTCCAAGGGTTGTGAGTGTCCCCCTAGCTACAGATCCGTCCTATCCCTTAAACATGCTTACTTGATACCTGAATGACCCCGAAATCCTGAAAATAAAAAAAGAAAAGGAAAGAAAGTTCTCTTGGACCAATGCAATTTCGAAATTAACGAATTTTAATTTCGTAATTGCTGCGCGCAAAATTAATAATCATGGGACCTGGAAAACTACATATATACGATCTGCTATATCACGACCAACTTAGATCATCCACGGCCTGTAAAGACGTTAGATCTTATTCTGTGCCGTTACTATTATAATATCTTTTTGCAACTACTCTTCACGTGGCCTGATAGTTAAGGATAACTTTTAATTGTCGAAACTTGTCTTCCAGTTAAAACTTGGATAGTTTGCTACGTATTTATTCTGCTACCCTACCTCATTTTTTTTCTCACCCCTTATACGAAAAAAAAAATTAATAACTTGTTTCTTTCGCTCATCATTAACTTGTTTTATTTCACGAGAAGGATGTTGAAGCATCCAGGATGGATGACTCTAATGCGAAAGGCTTGTTCACACTGATGCTAGTCATTTAAGTCATTTAATAAGACGTGGGAATCTTCCGTCTCAAAGCCTCTCCCCTGGGGCAGAGGGGTCCATGTATTGTTTGCACGCTTGTTCATTTTTGATTAATCGAGGGGTTTAAAACCCGTATAAACTTTTAGGATGTGCTCAAAACTTTTTCCTATTTACGAAAACTCCCCCCCTAACCAGAAGTGTGAAATATTTAGCGATTGTTCCAGATTGATATATCCCAATTTTTTTTTTCAGGGGGGTAAAAAACATCATTAATCAAAAAATGTTTAAAAAAAAAAAAAAAAAAGGTAAAGCTCTTCATCCGTTATACGTCACATGAGCGTTTGCGTTTTATTCATTCTCAAAATATCACAAACCGTGACCCACATAAAGTTCATTCATTATCATGCACTTTATACAAAAATTCTAACTTACGTTTTTTTTTCTCCATGAATTTTTTTCGTAATATTTTTTTTAAAAAAAATTCGTATTAAATTCCCGTTTCTCGCTTATTTCCCAGACTACGGCCTCAATAATATTTTATAGTTTGCGAAGCAGAGCTGAGAGATTTGGTCAAATGACCGCAAGCGGTGAAATATCTCCCCGACCATTTCATAATGTCTCCCATTCTCGGTTAATCAAAGCGAAAACTTTAACGCGCAAAACCAACAAAGTAATACTTTCGGCACTTGGTTTTTTTAATCAGCGTTTGAAAAATAATTTTTTTTTCCGTCCAAAGATTTCTTTTTTTTTTTTTTTCAAAGCAGTTAAAAACAAATTATGAAAAATCTCTCGTCTGAGAGATTTAATTTTTTTTTTTTTTTTTTTTTAACAAAAAAGCAAACTTTTAGTTGTTTACATTGCTGAAAAAAAATTGTAAGAGGCAGAAAAACGTAACGCGCAATAAATTACGGTATTAAGGGTAACATCCTTAATTTATATATGTGAAAAGGGTATTAGTATCTTTTTGTGTGTGAAAATATTATGGCTTCATGCTTATTAACAAGAATTTTTTTTTCTTTTTTTTTTAGAGAATCGTTAACGTTTCATTTGTAACTTTACCGAGGTTAAAAATGTTTTTCAAAAAAAAAAAAAGAAAATTCGAGATTTTTGTTTCGAAACAAAGGGTTGTTCTGCTTCGTTTTAAATATCTACATATTTTATCCGGGAAAGTGAAGGGATTTGAATCAAGCATCCTTACAGAAGAGTGTTAAGGTTGATTTTTGGAAGATTTATGCTCATTTTTTTAAAGATGTTTCTGTGAAATTTTCTCTTAGAGAAAAGTTTTAATATAAATGATTTTATAAGCGAAAAACCAACGTGTATTTCTTCGATTTTGGTTTCTATCCGCTTCATCGGTCTACGGTAGCTGGGCTCCTAGGATTCTGCTAAAAAATATTTTCTAACCATTTAACGACCAAATTTTGGAAAATTCCCGGCAAATCGAAGAAAGGCTGCCACCGGGTTACCATAAGGGTTATGCCCCAAAATGAAATTTTTTTTGGACTTTCATCCATCGATAGGACCTAGTGAGGGGGTAAATTAGGGCAAATTTTAGGGTCGAAATGAAAGCCGTTTCTGAGGCGGGGATGGGAGTGTTAATTTAGTTTTTATTTTTTTGGCGAATAATAATGGGTTGTTCGATTGAAGAATCCAAAAAACGAAAAAAAAGCTCTTTCAAAGGTCTATCTATCTAAGGGCATAATCGTTAATTTTTTAAAGAATGGCCAATTACGGGAAAAAAAATTACTTTCTTCATGTTAGCGTCGCCGGACCAAAATTTCGCTATGACAGTCAAAAAGTAAGTTGAAAATTAGCCTAAGTACAGTACATGTGCTTCAAAATTATTCCTTCAACAAGAAAGTGGCCAAAAAAAAATGTCAAAAGTTAAAAAATTTTTTTTGCTGCGAAGATGACGCTGCACATAAATTTCGCTATTACCACGTGAGAGTACGAAAAAAACTGGTCTAGATACGTATTTTTTTGGCTTTTTTCCCCAACGGCAAAAGTGGCAAAAAATGGCCAAAATCTCAAAAAAAAATTTTCGCCACGAAGACCAAGCTGGACCCAAATTTCGCCTTCACCATGTGAAATTACGCAAAAAATTGGCCCAAAAACATGTATTTTGCCTTGGGACCCTAAGGGCGAAAGTGGCCAAATTTAATGGCCAAAATCATAAAAATCGCAAAAGCGTTTTTTCATTGATCAGATAAGTAAAAAATTATGAAAGGCATGTTTCTGGGAGGGATTTGAGCCTCTGATTCCGAATCTGAAGTCAAAATTCTGAAAAAACTAAATTCCAATATGGCGGAACCGTTTTGTTTTTAATTATTTTTTTATTTTTTATTTTTTTGCGCCATATTGGATTTTCTGAGTTGAATTAGATCATTCTGACGTCAGATTTGAAATCAGCAACGTCGAAAACGTATAGAAAGTCATTTTTCCGATCATTTTACGGAAGGAAACAAATTTTGTGCGACATTTTGTATTGCATGGATGTGTTGCGGGTTGCTTATACTGAAAATTGGTAGGCGTCTAATATGGGTTTTAAAGCACAGTGTGGTGAATCCCTAATATGTTGTTGGTTAACTTTAAGTGCGAAATCACGAAGAAAAAAAAAATTAGGAAAGTTTCATCGGGAAAATTTTCCAAAATTCGGCCGTTTAAAGGGTTAATGCTTTACTTATTGCATTGAAAGAGCTACCATGAATTTTCACCACGATTTTTCAAAAATAAAATGCATTGCGGGTTGCCTATATTGCATAAGTGATGGGGCACGTTTATTTCTTGCCTTAGGATTCTAAGTACTTGATGCTACGGTAAAAAAAGTTAAAATATGACCGGTCGTCGAATAAAAGCTTTTTGCCTTCGGGGGCGCAGCGCGAGCCGACCGAAAAGGGTTAAAAATGAAAAAAAAAACCCTCCTCTTAATCGAATTATTTTAAAAACCTGTTGTTGCTTTTAATCTATTAATCAAACAAATATGAATTGCATGATCTATCGCCACAAACATAAAAAAAAAGCATAATGATTCGTAAATCATCCAAAACGGATATCACGATAACTCCAGACCGATAAGTACGAGCTATATCTCATGATAAAGCAAAAGCTACTCAAAAGCGGTTTTGATTTACAACGTTACGCCCCCCTTGAAACTTATCCACAGAGAAAAAAAAAAATAATAATTCCAAGTCATTTTGCGTTACAGAAAGCCTTCTTTCGTCTTCTGCTAGATTTAATCTAATGTCAACTTTTTTTTAAGAACTGGAAAGGAATCCCAAAGCCAAAAAAAAAATTATAAAAAGTCAGATGAATGAATGAAAGACAATTGAGTTAAAAAAATAAAAAGTTTTATTGTAACAAAGGGAAGATACAGGAAGCAAAAGAGAATGAAAGGAAGAGAGAGTAAAAAATGAAACATTTAACGGATTTTGAAAAAGTCGGAAATGCAAGGCACCGAAGTGAAAATGAAGGAAAATGTCGTCAAAAGTTTTCCCACGTAGATTTAAAGACAATGTAGGACTCAACCATGCATGCCTTCATTTTAATTGCAAATAGTAATACTCTTTAGAAACTGTCGTTGTTACACGAACGCGAATTATTTGAACAAACATTTCACAAATTTAACTCCGCTGACTGATGCGAAAATCGCGGAACTTTATTTTCGGGGGGGATGTGTGTGGTGTGTGTGTGTCTATGTATGTGTACAGTGCGTGCCAAATGTTATTATCAGAAATGACAATGGCCCCGTCGACGCTCGTTCGGATGCAAATCATTTTCATCGCGTTTGAATTAATCGTTTTCTTTTTTTTTTTTTTAAAAAAAGAAAAAAAGCAATTAAAACAATCGAGACTTGTTTTTTTTTTGGCCTCGGTAAAAACAAAAGGAAGATCCGGTTACAAGCAGAACCGTGATTTTAAAGGGGAAGGAAAAAAAAAAGGCAAAACAACGAAAAGTGCATGCAAAAGAATTCCGAAACCTCACGCATGAAAACATGCGATATCGTGTTGGGAAAAAAAAAGGTGTTGATATAGGTGAAAAGTGAATCGGTTTTCACACTTTCCTCTAAATTTAGTAATTATGCTCCGGTTGCTTGTCCTCACGATTTTCCTTAAGGTGTTAAGAAACTGTCCCTGCTCATTCCTCATGCTGCTTATTTTTAAAATTCTGCATAATTGGTTTTGTTTTACCACTGAGAAAGTCATATTTGCAGGAAAAAAAGTGCCACGTCAGTACGAACGCTATCTCGGACACTAAACGGTTCCGTTTTAATTAGAGGAGAAATTATAAACGAACGGAGCCCCGAAAAAGTAACTGGAGAAACAAAATATTTTGAGGGCATAACTAGGTTCAGTTGGGAGCCCATTAACCAACTGAAAAATTAATAACAATCAGAAGGGAAAAAGCTGGAGTAAAAAACTCCGTAATAGTATATTTCACTGTTGGAATCGGAAGCGAGACCGATTTTTAGGTCGAGGGTTCAAAATGTAGAAATTTAGATTCGTAGCTGTTAAACATAAATTTTATTTCAAGTGCAATGATCATTTAAAACCCTTTGCCGACCGACGGCTCGTATACGAGCCGTTTTGTATTTCTCGTCGGATAAAGTTCCTTTTTAGTAAATAATTATGAAAGACATGTCTCTAGGGGGAATTTGAACCGCTGATTCCGGATCTGAAGTCAAAATTCTAAAAAAACTAAAATCCAATATGGCGGAGCCTTTTTATTTTTAATCATTTCACTTTTTCCCGCCTTATAGGATTTCCCGAGTGGAATTACATCATTCTGACGTCAGATTTGAAATCAGCGACGTCGAAAACGTATAGAAAGTCGTTTTCCCAATAGTTTTACGCAAGGAAACAAATTTTGGGCGATTTTTTGTATTACATGTATGTGTTGCGGATTGCATACACTGGAAATTGGTAGGCGTCTAATATGGAGTTTAACGCACAGTGCGGGTCTATAACGTGTTGTAGGTTAACTTTAGCGTGAAATCATGAAAACAAAAAACATTTGGGAAATTTTCTGCTATTTTCCGGGAAAATTTTCCAAAATTGGGTCGTTAAAGAGTTAAAGCTGTTTGCATTATGATTTTACAGGGGCAATATTAAATAAAAAACTTGCCCATAAATTTAGGTCGCATTTAATTGGTCAGTTATTTAATCATTTTGATCAGTTATTAATCATTTTGATTTGTTTTTTTTTTTATTGAAATAATCACTTTTTTATAACTTGATCAGTTAATTATTTATTTATTTATTTGGTCAGAAACTGTTGATCAGGTATCTACTGATCAGTTAAATAATATTTCGGTCAGTAAAATAATGTATTCGTCAGTATAAAATGTTTTGCCAGTTTTTTTAATCCGTTAAAAAGAATTTGTTTCTTTGTCAGTAAAATCTTTTTTTTTTTTTTTTTTTTTTAACTTTGAAAAATTTGTTTTTTGGCTTTAAATGAATTATAAAACAGAGGCCAAATTAAATGACATAAACAGTACGTTGAAAATTGAGCTTGTTTCTGCAGGTAATTGCAAAGAAAAACATTTTTTGGATGTCACCATTCGTTTAAAAAAATTAAAACGTCTGCAATGAAGCCAAAGACACTCCCACTGGCGAAAAAAGGTAGAGAGGACGACCCAAGCAGGCAAGAAAGGCTCTACTGGTCAATTAATTGGTAAATAGTCATTTTTCTTCCAACAAGGTTCCCTCCGAAAAAAACAAAAAACACTGATCGTGCTTTAAGCACGATCGAAGAGTTAAGAAAACTGACCAAGAAAAAAGACTTATCGCGTTTTACTGACCGAAATTAAAAAAAAAACTGACCGAAACCTAATTTTTAACTGACCAAAAAGCCTAAAACCGAATTTTATAACTGATAAAAATTATTAAATTACTGATCAGTTTATTATTGAACTGATCGTATCGGTAATATTTTACTGATCAAATTTTTTTTAAATAATCGATCAAAATTATTACATAATTGATCGAATATTGTTGTCACAAATTTTTTGTACAGCCCAAATAATTTAAAATACTTGCCAAGAGCATAATAAAATTCTGCCCGATTAATTTGCCGCCAAAGAAAAAAAAACTTAACTGTCCGCTTTAAAAAAAAAAAAAAACTTAATCTTCTTAAGAGGTTGAGGTTTTCCAAAAAGAAAAAGTATCAAACAACCGACTTAAATTCTTTGCGGTTTCTTTTTCAAATAAATTCCTTAAAATCATAGAATTTTTTTATCTCATTTTTTTTTTTTTTTCTACTGTACTTTTCGGAAAAAGAAACTTAAAAAGATCTAACTCAATAGGTTTCTTGAGATTTCCCGTACACTGGTCAAGGACTCTTAACAAAATCACATTCAGCGTCACAAAAAGTGTAGTCATCTTGATTTTTTTTTTTTTTTTTATTCCCTCCCATTCGGTTTATCTTTTGTCTTCCTGAATAAAATAAACCTCTTAAAATCCTTTGTAAAAGGACAAAAAAAAAAAAAAAAAAAAATGAAAAAGGACTCTTTGTTTCTCTTGGTTTGAAAATTTACTTTAAAAGGAAGAGAACAATTCACCGGTTAGAGACTCTTTCCTCTCTGAAAATTTTCTCTCGGCAATCTGTCCGCAAACAGAAATAAATGAATAATAATTCATTCCCGTAGTAATTATAGCTTTTAACACTTGCGCTATATATAATAAAATTTACTCGTGAATACTTAACCCCTTTTGTAGTTAAGTTTTTGAGGAAAATCAATTACGGAGCACACTAGTTTTAAAGTTTGTTGTTATCAGGGAAAAATTGTTCTAAAAGGAGGCATAGACTAACCAAAAATGAGAAATTCAGGTATACAACTCCGTTTTTTTTTTTTTTTAAAATGACAATGGAAAAGTTGAAAGCTTTTAAAAAAACGTCATGACCGCTTGATGTAGACAGCGGAGTAAGGTAGACGTAGGGGTCCGAAGCCGGTAAAAACAAAATTTAGGTGACGTCAAAATAACGAAATCACTTTAGACGTCTTATGGACGTCTAAAAGAAATGACATTAGCATCTCGAAATCGAGATGACGTCAATATGATGACAATAAGACGTCTTACGGTGACAAATATTATTCGTCGTATTCAGGGGAAAATCTCTTAAAAATGACCATATTTGATGACATCATTATGACCCGTCACGAAGACGTCATCATTTTCATTGAAATCTGCTTCGATATCCCCGAAGCTATACAAATTTAATTAGATTATTATACCTCCTATATTATGGGAAAGCTCATCCTTCGTCATCAAAATAAGCGAATGGAGTCCTACTGCAAATGGAAAATCACCTGGGCTTTCGAAACCATAATTATATGCACATCAACTGGAAAATTTTAAATCCTCCCGGAAAATATATGAAAATTCTTATTCGACGGTTCGAGAAAAAAAAATTCGAAAGGAATAATAAATAATGTAGTGTAGATTTTGCATGAAAATCTTGGGAGCATTACACTCAAGGAAACCGGAGTGAATACCACCGGTTTTATGTAACATAATTTTTCCTTACATTTCTTTCTTTTTCCATTTTTTGTTAATCTAAAAAGATATTTAAGAAAAACCCTTGGAAACCCGAAAACGCTTAAAATTACAGAATGTTGAATATTTATTAAAATATTTCTGTTTCAAATAATCTGAGTCGGGGGGTTGGAGTGTTGTATTTGAATATTTATGTAACAATGGAGGGAAAATAAGGGAAAAAGTGAGAGAGGGACCAGAGAAGGGGAGTGGGAAAGAGTCCGCCGCCGCTTTTCATGTTTGCTCTATATATAAAATAATTTTGAATGTAACCATTTTAATGCTAAAAGTTACTCTTCCGTAATATTTGTATTCTTTAACAAATAAAACGCTGACCTCGGTTAAAACGCTTTTTCCCTCCCCGTCCCTTTTTCTAACCCCGAAAAAGATGAGCCTTCCTATATTATTATGCGGTAATAGTATAATTACATTCCTAGCTTCGGGGGCACCGAAAACAAAGTACACTGTGTGAGATTTACAATTAATCCGGGAATGATATACATTACACTAATAGGGTTGGTCCCTCCAACTTCCCCTCTGGAAGCTAGTGGCGATAAAGTAAGCGATGATATCAGGATCACGTCATGACCTTTTCCTACAAGATTTTCGTCAACGGAAATGCAATTTACCTGCCGTGGCCATTGCCGTTGGCTACACTGTCCCCCAACAAATAACATAAAGCCGCTTACATGAGCAACACGATTTCCCTTCTCTCTCTCTGTCTCTGTCTCTCTCTCACTTGGGAAACCGACATACATTATACAGTGACGGGGGTTGAAACATGCATAACACGAGATTCCTTTGTAGTTGACAAAGGGCGAAATTTCAAGTCATTTCGTAAATGGACCGTCAAAATTACATCATGTAATTAAAATCGGTTTCCCATAAAAGAAAATGCGTCTGGCCCAGGAGACTTTCTTAATTTTTTTTTCGGGACAGTAATGGGGACAATACGGTGGCTCTTATTTTACGGATTTTTGAATTTCGGAGAACGCCCCCCCCCCCCTAATTTTTTTTATAGTAATCGAAAGTGTATTTATTTAAGTGAATTTATTTATGACAAAACGATTGCTGTGCTAGAGGACAAAAACATGAAGAATTTCGCAAAAAATTGTGGCCATATTTTGCTAATTTTTTTTACTTATTTTGGCCTCTATCATCAAAACTATATGAGTAATTCATTTTAACTGTATTTTCTTGATCAGTATAAAAATCCGAATAAGAAACAACAATTTTCAACCATTTTTCCGAAAAAAATAAATTCCTAATCCATTTTTCCTAAAAAAAAAAAAATAAATAAATTCTTAATCCATTTTCCCCAAAAAATAAATTTCTAATCCATTTTTCCTAAAAAAAAAAATAAATAAATAAATAAATTCCTAATCCATTTTTTCTAAAAAGTTTGGTTCCTAAAATTGTTTTCCTAATAATTTTTTTTTTTTAATTTTATATTTTCCTAAAATTTTTTGCGGTTGGTTTTCGGGATTGAAACAGAAATTAGGCGTTCATCTCATGCCAAATATTTATATTATTGCCCGACGTTTCGATATAAAATTTTTTGATTCCTAAAATTTTCTTAAAATCCCTAAAATAAAATTTCCTAAAATCCCTTTTTTATAAAGTTAGGAAAACAATTTATTTTAGGAAATATTATTTTAGAAATCAAAACATTTTTTAAGAAAAGTTAAAAATTATGAAAAAAAGGGTTGGGAAAAAATTTTTCGGAACCAAAATTTTTAGGAAAAATGCATTGAAATTTATTTTTTAAGGAAAAACGGATAAAGAAAAATTGTCGAGAACGGAAACAATCATTTTTACATAAAAATAAAATTTTATATTTTTCGGTATTTACGGGAAATTCGAAATTTTTACGTCCCCGAAGGTACGGCTAAACGACGTCCAAAAAATCTGGAAAAAATTGCGGCTATCTTGAATCGGTTACAATAAAAGAATTAGGGTGCACTCACCGGAATTCAAAAAATCGCAAATCAATGGCCACCCTAATACAAAGTATAGTTCTGCATGGTTTAGGCGAGTCGAGACAAGCGGCTATCAAAATCAGACAGGTAAGGACATGAAAGATCTGCAATCTGGACGAAACAGAAACGAAACAGAGATAGGAATTTATAAAATAACCATTTGCCGGATTTTACTCCCAATACGGTAGCCATCGGAAAACCCCGGAAAAGACATTTATTATACCTCTAAAGAATGAAAGGAGAGAGAATTTCCAAAGAGAGATTGGGAAATGATTAAAGTATTTGGTAAACCGATGAAAGGTTTTGTTAATTTTGGTTATGGGTTGGTATTAAAAAGATTACATTTACGTTTTCGCGCTGCAAGGGATTGGGAAAACCGGGAGAGGGGGGGGGGGCGAACATTTCTTAAATTAATATTACTTCCTGCGTAATCGGATTGGGACGAATCAGATATCTTGGATTTGGATTAAAAGCGTAAACGAGACGAAGCGACCCTTTTTTTTTTTTTTAAAAAAATCTGGTTAAAAAACGAAATCGACAGTTTTATTCCGGTAAAATGTCATGCATCGTTTAGCTATAGGCCAACCGGTTAGCAATTTTTTTTTTCCGCGGGAGATAATGGACCTTTCAACGTTCATTCGTTTCCCAACGTTCACCTAACTTCTTTTACATATCTCTCCGGTAATGGAATTTGTACATCATGCAGGGTTTTTATAAGGTAAAACGAGCGAAGCGACCATATTGTAACCTTTTTTTTTTTTTTTTTAAATTTTAGGATCGTTCGTGGTGGACATTTGGTTTTCATGAAGCACCGGTGTATTAAACGGCATTAATTTGATTTACGGTAATCGAAATAAACGATTGCGAAAGCTACCAACTCAGTAATAAATCGACGAGAATGAGAATGTGAAATCGAGAATTTTAAAGCGATCGAAAATCCTAAATGCCAGCCAGCCCTTCATTTTAAAAAAATCAAAATTTTCTTCGTTTGGCATATTTTGCACGGTATCTAGTATCCTAGTTTGGGTCTGTCACGAAGAACAAAGGGTTTAACCCTATAGAGTCCGAATTTAACCCGAAGTTCAGGAAAAATTCCAGGAAAATATTTTTCCGAATTTTCGTTTTCAAACAATTTTGAGAACAAACTATCCTTCGTGCCCATCGAAAGCCGCATTATGGGTTTAAAACCTATATTGAGCGCCTACCGATTTCGAGTACAGGCAACCCGCATCACATGCATGAATAAAAAATATCGTAGAATTTTTTTTCTTTTTTTGTTTTTTTCGTCAAAGATCGGGGAAGAGAGGCTTCCATGTGTTTTCGATGTCGTAGATTTCAAATTTGATGTCAGAATGATGCAATTCCAAACAGAAAAAGCAACACTGCGCCACACGCGGCCATACACTGTGGCGACCGCAGTTCCATAACCGTATAACTCCAAAAATTTACCCGGCTAAGGTCACGCCCTAATCACGTGCTCGGGTCGTGATCAGCGCGTGATCACTCTGGTGACCAGGGTATTGGTCGCCAAAGTGCAGATGTCGCGAAAGATATAAGGGAATATGCACTATCGGTCATCAAAGTGACTAGTGCGCACGCCCACAAAAAGGTGTTATAGGGCTTGAAGCCCCACAGTCATATCACAGATAAGACCAGTCTGTTCTATCTGGGCAGCTGGCACGCCAATCGGGGACCACGAGCCGTTCCGCATCTATGGAGACATTACATCAGCAGGCCCAATTAAACTTATGGCAGGCAATAATTACAAAATTAGGAATTTTCTATACCGATGCGTCTGTATATGAGGCAATCGTCTTTAAAGGATTAAGGATATGGATAAGGATGAGGATGAGGAGGGAATTACGAGTAGGTTGTCATCGTAAGCTGTTATCACCATTGTCCTGATAATCGTTGGCGCCGTGACCGTCATCATCATCCGTCATCTGTCATCTATCATCCGTCATCCATCATCGTCATCATCATCTTCTTCTTCTTCTTCTTTATCATCATCTTCTTCATCATCATCATTATCACCATTATCATCATTATCATCATCATCATCATCATCATCACCAAAAAAGCTTGGCACAAAAAATAAAGGATCGAAGACCACATGACACATGGAGTAAACCAAACTCTTAACCCATTCAATTATCAAAACGTGCTCCTCGTGCAAAAATTTCTAACGCTTATCCTCCTCTCAAGAAAAAAAAAGAGGAAGAAAAGAAAAGGAGTAAAAAAAAAAACCATCCAAATACAGAAACTTAATCGAGAGTTGTCACTGCTGATGTAATCGTCCCAGTTGGACTAGACTGGATGGCAATTCCACCGGTACAGCAATTTAACATTCACCTCATTCGTTACTATAGTAACCATCTTAATATTTTCATTAGGATTTCGACATGGTGCTTGTTCAACCAATTATCCGCGATATTCCTACTTACAAATGACGTTCAACTAGCTTGGAATTCGGCCAGGATTCCCTTTCCTTTTCCTATCACACGGCTTGTCACATCATTTCCCGACTGAATTAACTCAGCGCGATGACTTCTAGTTGAAAACCCCTGCTACTCCCCCCCCCCGCTCCTCTCCCTCCACAATTCCCGCTTTCAAAAAAAAAAAAAAAAAAAAAAAAAGTTGTTTTTAGCTTACGCCAGAGGGGGCGTAATCCAGAAAATTGCCACGCGGCATGTTGTTTCCGTAAAAACGAACCATTTTAAAATGTTTTTCTCCGGAAGGGTGTTTCCCTTGATTAAATCTTCTTGGTTTTTGTCTTAAAGAGATCCCAGGGTTTTTTGGCAAACGGTCAATTTTAAGAAATTTTCAATGGGAAAGTTTTTTTTTTTTTTTATCATCGCGAGGGGTGAAAGAAACATTTAAATCTTTTTACCGTTTCCGTTTGGAGAGGGAAAGATGGTAAAAATATTACAGCAAAGCTTAGGAAAAATAATATAAATAGGGGGGAAACCCTTAGTCGGTCCTTGGAGGTTAATAAAGATTTATAAGGTCTTTGTTGAGCGTTATCATGCGTTTATTTGATCTTTTACCACTTCTGTGGAAAAGGGACGAGGAGGGGGAAAAGGGGAAGGCAGCATAAGGTAAAAACCTTTTTAGACTTGTTTCAATATTTGCCTTGCGACCTTTTCCCTTATTTTAAGGGACGGGTTCCCCAAAAAGTCCATTACGATTATGGAAACGCGTAGAGATTCGCCGAATTAGATTTTTTTTAACGGTTACCCCATTAACGCTAAATAATTATTTATTAAAAAAAAAAGGAAAGGGGGATAACAAAACGAAACGTAATAAAACATCCCGGGCTAATGCTATTGTCATTGTACATCATTAAAATAAAAAAAAATAAAAAAAGTACCACAAAAGATAAAAATCTCCAGCCATTCAGCTAAAGTCAATTACAACTTTGTTCAAAACTGCTTCATTAAAAAGTTTCTTTTTTTTTGCCTTTTCCTCCCTGACCCCTTTCCGCGACCTCCACACTTCTTGTATATATACGAGGAATAACAAAAAAAAAAAAAAAAAAAAAAAAAAAAAACACTGTCTTTTCCTAGCAAAATCTTTTTTAATTAGGTCAATCCGGAGGAGTTGTCTCGAAATCGGGTTTGCTCGCGAATATTGTATAGACACACGCGTGAGAATTCCCATATGTGGATATAAGGGATTTTCAGGTAATAAGCTTTGGTCTCGCGATTCTCAGGGTTCAAGTTGTTTACTTTCCTCCCGGGAATTCCCACTCCCCGCTATAAAGTTTTAGAGAAAAGCGTCTTCCCGTGAAAAATCCGCGACCAAATCCCTTTCGATAGTATGGAAAATCCTTTTTCTTCCCGAGTTTCCCACCCTTTATAACTTTTGGGCAACAATTTAAAACAATAAATATCTTTCCACGGGAAAACCGCAATGTATATCAACCTAGCTCCTGTGTTATTCACGCGGCTTTCCATCAACATTTTCCGTGATATATTGAATTAGATCTGAATGAACGAAGAAGACGTAATAATATGCGAGGGATGGAAAGGAGGGGGGGGGGGATAACATTTTAAAATTGTCAGATCGAATTGCTATCTGTTTCCCACGAAAAGGGAAACTACCTTAATACATCCATGTTTTGGAGTGTCTTTTGACATTTAACAGAGAGCGAATCGAATCCGGTATTCTCCGAGGGTATAGGTCCATGAGGTTTTTCCGATGAATTCGTAAAGTTACAACCCAAGGTATTGACTGATGAACTGAAATTACAACTGCGATTTTCAGAGGTGTGAATTTCTTCTAAAGCGATTTAACTCTGAGTTGGGAATTGTGGGTGGATGACAATCTCAGCGAGAAAGGTGCTGTCATGATAACGAGTCATCAGGTGTGGACACTTTCCGGGACGATTTTACGAGGTTTTTGACGTCAAAGGAATACGACCAAATAATTTTAGCATGACGTCTTACTGACGTCATATACGTTGAGACGTCACACAGGGACTAACATTATAGGTACTCCTGAAGTATATGACGTCAGTAAAACGTAATACTGACGTCATACAGCGACTACCCTTATCGGTCATACTTCTAACGTATATGACGTCCTATTGACGTCACACAGGGACTAACATTATTGGTCATACTCCTAACGTATATGACTTCTTATTGACGTCATACAGGTCATACTCCTAACGTCGAACACTATCGGTCGAACTCCTAACGTATGTGACGTCAGTACGACGTCATAAAGGGACTAACACTATCGGCGGTACTCCTAATGTATACTAGATCTTACCGACGTCATACAGGGACTAACATTACTGGTCATACTTCTAACGTACATGACGTCTTACCGACGTCATACAGGACTAACACTATCGGTCGTACTCCTAACGTACATGACGTCTTATTGACGTCATTTCAATTTTGGAGTATAACCGTTATGACGTCAGTAAAAAGTCTTATTGACGTCATGCATCCATATTTAAAATGACGGAAATAAAATCTGGTACGTATATGAAATACGTCACCTTTTCACCGGGATTTCACTGTGAATATTGGATTTGAAAGTTGCTGAGAAACTTTCTTTAAAAGGCGTCACAAGAATTAGCAGTTAAAAACTAGAATCGAGAATAAAAATATTTAAGAAAAATTACTGCAAATAACGCAAATACGGAGGAGCTTAAGGTAAAAGCACCAATTATTGACCAGGCACCAATTCCTGACCAGTCCATAAGCTAAACACGATTTCCTTTTATGGTATACGTGTTTAGCTTATGGACTGGTCAGTAATTGGTGCCTGGTCAATAATTGGTGCTTTTACCTTACCGAGTTTCTCTTTAGTGCTACTGCAACACAATGTCATCAATTTTCGATCCCCGAAGATAATCTGCTACCATAGAAATTTTTTATTAGAGTGAGTATACTTTCGTCCCTCCGAAATGCTGACGAAATACTTGCATGAATCGCTGGCCTAATACACATTTATCGAAAAAACCTCATGAACTTACGCTCTGGGACTACCGGCTCTGAGGAGACGCGTCTGGTTCTAAATAGAAACAGACACGTCTAGCTTTAAGAAAGGTGTCAGCCTTCTAAGTTAATGTCATCCAATTACAATCATTGTATTGATCATTATTGCACCGTCTACGACGTTCCAATAAACCCATGGGGCTCGACGACGCGAAGGTCTAGAGTGGTTTTCCGACATGAGTGAACCTGTCTGGAAGGGATCTATTTCATTAAAGTGAAGGATTCAAATCCGGTGGAGCATTAGTTATCATATTTACACGGGTGTATCAGAGGTGAATGCTGAACCTGTGAACTTTGCTTGAAGCACGATGCCCTTTACAACAAGACTGGAAATCGAGACGTTTGTCTCCCAGTCTGTTTTGTTTTCAAATATTAAAATTAAAAACTGTAGAAAGTGACGATTAAAGAAGTTTGAAAGCGCAAATCTCAAGTGAGGCGGTTCAAATAGTAAGCCTTGGAAATTTCGGACCTTCTTTCGCTCTTCTTCCTCGACAACGGAATTTTCTTTTGGAGATTTAACCTCGTCGCTATCATTCAGGAGCTCAAACTTGACCTTTTTTCTTATTGGCCAGCAGAAATACGCCTCCTCTTTCAAAGACTACACACCTGACTCCGCATTTTGTAGACTCTCCCTCCCGAATGACTGATGTATTATTTGAACAACCCTTGTAGGGTCTCAGGGTTAACCGAACCCTTTGGCTTGTGAAAGTCCCGATCTTGAAACCATTCACCTGGACGAGAAGCTAACTAAAAGGAACAGAATGTCGGCCTACGTCTTAGAGCATGAATGAACATTTCCTCGACTCTTCAAATACAGGAGTGTCCTCAACTTATAATTCTGTTTTTCTCAGAGCGGCCAATCACTTACGTCTCATTCAATCCATTCAAACACAATTAACCTAAAAATCATCGAAGCATGATTTACCGCACAACTGCAATAATTCAGCCAAAAGTATTTGTATTCACGCCCACACCCCCACCCCAATGCTAAAAGAAAGCAAGTAACTAAGTTAGGACATAAATATACAAACTACGTAAAATTATATCAAAATTAATTCTCGGAAAAGGCATCAAATATTCACAACCTTTTTCACTCCCATCCAACTTGCGGGGGAAAACTTTTCCCGAAAATCATGATGAAAGGAAATCATTACGCCAAATGAATTATAACTACGTAATAATCTATGTGGGAAAAGTTCTTTGGACTTTCCATGACACGAAAAAAAAAAAACCTTGTTTTTTTCGACAAAAGATTTCTATGATGAAAGGTTCTCGTTATAAATAAAAATACAATGATTAAAGTTTGCTGTGTATATACAAGAGGAGGAGGAGGAAGAGGATAGGAAAAAAAAGGGGGCACGGGGCGTGATATGATAAATGGGGCAACTTGTGGATACACGGAAACCTTTTGTGATTTTGAAAAACCTCCTCCCACACCCGAACTTTTTTTTTATACTGTTACACAGCTCGCCCTTCTCCTCCTTTTTCTTTTACGAAAAAGAACGTCTATTCAAACTGCAGCAGCTGAATCCTTTTTTTTTTTTCGAAAAAAAAAAAAAAAAAAAAAAATCATTCCAGATGAAAAAAAAAAATAAAATCCTCTCGGAAAATTTTCAGCAAGTAGTGGAAAGCCCATAAGTCTTATGACTCTTTAAGACGCGATAACTCGAGGATGAGAGGTCGGAATGCGTGGGGAAATGAAAATTTATTACCTTTGCTCCAGAATTACGAATATTTACCTATATATTCGGGAGAATTTTCTTCCTAAACCCCCCCAAAAAAAATATATATACTTTTTTTTTTTAATAATTCAGATCTAGATTGATATCAAAAAAGATTTTCAAGGAAGGATTTATTCTACTTTTCCTCCGCCTAAGTGAAATTAAGTGTTCCTAAATGAAGATTAGCCCGGGGTTGTTTCCAGATTAGAAACAGCGTTTGTAATCTAAGGCGTACACCCCATTCTGCCTTTCTCTTGTGATTTTCCTTTTCTTCTTCTTCATATCAATTACATTATAGGAGAGAAAACGTTTTCCCGGAAAAACTTTCTAAGACGTTGATCCGGTTTATTCATCGCATAAAAAAAAAAAAAAAAAAAAAAAAAAAAAACTTTCACGAAACTCGTTTATTTCCGGTTGATCGGGTTGCGACATATCCAAACGAAACCCTCGGGAACGTTAATTGACCTTTCAGGATACGCATTTTATAAGAGGAAAAATAATGTACCGATGACGGTTCTGCAATTAGCTAATTAAATCATTCCCTAATAGAAGGTTCAATTTTCAAAATCATAAATTCCGAGAATTCGGTCCCTGTTATCACAGATCGAACGTGATTCCTACTCCTATTACGATGGAATCGAAAACGGGTGTTAGTTATAACCTTTTGACTTCTGAAGATTCACAAATATATACTCTGAAATCCACTTTGTAAAATTCATGATGAAATTTTCGAAATTAACTACGGTACAACGGGGTCAAATGGAACCGATGGGACGAAATGTACTTAAAGTTTTATTTCCTGTGGTGTCTGGCGTAAAGTTAACGCGATCGACTGTACTCGCTAAAGACATAGAAACCACCTACGATTCCTAGGATAGGCAACCCGCAAGTTGCATTTAATGCTAACTTTCTTAAAACAATCAGGAAAAATGTGTTTACTGGGTATGTTGTACGGTGTATCGAAAAACACGAATTTCTCAATTTGAAATTATTACAGGACGAGGAAGTTGCTTTTCGGCCTTCGCATTAACCCAATTTTTTGGAGGTCGATTTCTGCTGCCTCCAGAAGCCTAAAGTTTCTTAAAGTCTTATAACGGCCGAAAAAATTAGAACCGTATTTTGGTGCAAAAAAAATCGTTTCCTATCGGAAATTTTCCGGTAGTATCAAAAATGAAGACGGTTTCACAGTAATTGAAGCCATTTTTTGTATATGAGCCGAAAGAGGTATAGGGAGTTCAGTAACAGCCGGTTTTTGTTCTCAAATAAAAAATGGCTTCAACTACTGTAAAATCGTCTTCATCTTTAAAATTTCCGGTAGGAAATGATCCTTTTGCACCAAAATACGGTTCTAATTTTTTCGACCCTGATGAGACTTTGAAAAAACTTGATAGATGCCTCTGAAGCCAGCAGAGATCGGCCTCCAAAAAATGTAAAAAAAATAGGGTTAATATGGAGGCCAAAATGCAACTTTTCCACGCTGTAGCATTTTCAAATTAGAAAGTTCGTGTTTTTTCGATGCATAGTAGTACGTAAATTTAAATATAGGCTCCGAGCGGCTTTTTTTCGTATAAATATACACTTTAATATACCTGTTTACCTTATGGAAGCGTATATATTTCCATCACGCAATTAGTTCGCGGGAACATTGCTTTTTTATAAGCTAAACATAATTTTAATGGTGGCGCTGCAGTCAAAGTCGCTCGGAGCCTGTCAGGATGATAAAATCCCAGAGAGGAATCCAATATGACGCCAAAAATCAAATTATTAGCATCAAAATGGCGGAGTGCACGGTACCTACAAAAGAAGGAAAAAAGTTTAGGCACAAGAGACTTTCGCAATTTTTTTATAAAAATTTTTTTAAATTAATTTTTTTTTGAATCCTTTTTTTATTTTCTTACTTGTAGATTCTAGATATTAGATTTTTTTCTAGAGATTAGACACTAATAGATTTTTTTTTATTTTCTTACTTTTAGTTAGATTCGTATTACCAAAAAAGAGGAGAGGTAAAACAAAACAAAACAAAACAAAACAAAAAAAAAAAAAAAAAAAAAAAAAAAAAAAAAAAAAAAAAAATTTGTCTCGTTTTTTTTAAAGAAATCTTTTGAGTTTTTTACTCAACTTTTCCAATTTGACTTTTCATTTTAATTTTGATTGTATTATAAGTACTGATTATAAATGTTTAAAAAATAAAAATGCTATAACCTGAATTTTTTAAAATTTTCTTTAGATAACATTCACTCTCAGGAGTGCTTGTTACTCATTCAGAGTGTTTCGTAACTGCGGGAAACATGCATTGCAGAGTGAATTTTAATTATTAATATTTACTCCAGAGTGCGTCTTAACATCAGGTAAAGTTTACTCGAAAGTGGTGCATTACATAGAGTAAATAGTAACGCCTGCCAGCCCTGCCACATCAGAGACCGACAATTCGGGGCTATGGATTTTTTCGAGCCACCCTATTCAAGATCCTCGGAAACCCTAAGTTCACAGATTTTAGAATTTCAACTAAAAAAAAATATTGCTAGGCAAAAAGTAGTGCATACATGCATCTTAATTTTACCAATAAACCTAACTTAGATGGTGACCAATCACTGTGATCACAATTGATTGCTTACGGGGGTAAGAGGGATCTGAAACAGGCAAAAATTTTGCATACGTAATAATTCCATCCCATCCCACTCCATTTACGGAACAATAGTCCATAGAACTTCGGTTCCAAATTTTTTGCTCCAATTTGGTCGTCAATATGTTACCGAAAAGGCGTCAACTTCTAAACTGACCAAAAACGGTCCATGACAAAAATCTTGTCAGAAACTCCTTAATCCGAAAAAACTTTCCTTTTACAAACAGCATGGGACAAACAAAAACAATTACTGCGTTGCTTGCTTTTAAATTTGCAAAAGTTATAAAACCCAAGCAAAATAATTGTTACAATTTTTAAAATCATCACAATGGCATTTTATTATTCCGCCATCCTCGAAGTCGATGCGTTTCAATCGCTCAATACAAAAACCATCATTTTGGATATATTTAATTACAAACTTTGATACTCTCTCACTCCCGACTCTCGTTTTTGTTTGGGTTCTTTGTCATTCCTCCAACCCTCCCGAGTTTGTTTCAAAATACACACGTCGACATCTATTTCCAGTGCTTTCGTTTTATGATTAATTCGCTCTCTGCATTTCAAATCCCGCGGTTTATTCCCGAATGTCAATCATTCGGGAAAGAGAGGACGTCGTCAATCGTTCGACAAGGAGGAGGAGAAAAGGAAAAAAAAATCAACAAAAATAAATTCAAAAAAAAAAAAAAAAAAAAGGCGGGTAAAAAAAAATTAAAGCCGAAGATAAGGAAACACCTATCAAAATCTGATCGTAAAAGCTCTTAAGATCATAATGGATTTCTAAATAATTGAGTTACCGGCACCCATAACGAGCCTACAAAACAACCCAACGCACAATCCGTTTCGACTTTTTCCACGCTCTATCTTTTCCTCTCTTTTTTTTTTTTTTTTTTTTTTTGATTTTTGTATCTATTCAAAAGTTTTTTTTTTCTTCTCTTGTTTGATTTTTGTTGAAGCTGTTTTTTTCCCGAATTAGAGTTTTCCCTATTGTTCCGTCCGATTATTTTTCCGGTTTTGTGATTTTTTTTTTGCCCCCACCGACCAGTCTGGTTTTGTAGTAACATTTTCAAGTGGACAAAGGGGGAAAAAAGAAAAATCAGATCAAGTATCTTAAAGACTGACGCAACCCTTTTCCAAATAATTCGGGGGAAAAAAATAAACTCTTATTTTTAAAGTAATTTTTTTGGAAGGAAAAAAATGGACTATTAAGGATGTGCGATTCCGAATCGCTTAATTTTCTACCGATACATCGATCCTGGATAAAACCCGGTTTGATCTTCTAGCATCTACAAACCGATACCCAAAACACCCGGATGTATCGGGTTTTTACAATGAGAAAATTCTTCCTCAGAACTCCGTGAGTTTATTTCCGAAAATTTGCGAAAAATGATCTCTTAAAAAATTGATCAAATACAAGTTCATAAAAATATAGCGGCAAAAAATTAAGAAAAAACAATAATAATACAAATAAACAAATTTAAAAATTTCTTGAATTTTTAAAAAATGAATGACAATTACCCGAGGGAATTTTATTTGATAAATTTTATTTGAAAATTTTCAAAAATTTCTGGTTTAAGACAATGATTTTTGCTGCGAGTTTTTTGTACATGGATTTTTCTGAAAAATAAGCCCTCCTTAAAATATAAAAATTTTGAAAATTTTCATAACTGATTTTGAGAAAAAAGAGAAATACTAATTTAAGTCTTTAAGCTGGAAATATTGCAGGCGATTTTCGTCAAATTCCCCGCCAAAAAATTAATTTTTTAAACTTTTTAAAATAGTTCTGAGGTTTGGGAATAAGGGACCATTAAAATATTATATAATCATTTTTCGGCTTTTTATCATCTTTTTTTAACTTTGGAGTACTCAAAACAGCGGGGACTAAACAAAGCCAGGGACGTCCATGGAAGAGAACAGGTGATGTCATAGAGGCGAAATGAACTGGGAAAAAAACAGCGCCAGAACATCAGCAATGGAAGCTTTTGAAAGAGGTATTCGTTCGGCAGTGGACAGATATTGGCTGCGAAGGAAAAAAAAAGGACTGATAAGAGTCAAAATGAAATGGTATATGTCCAAATAAAATTGTCTTAAGGAACCAACCGTCCTCTTACAATCTTCTGGGCACCTAGGCTATGCAGGAGCAATTAAACTCCAGGAAATTTCAGATGAATTTCGTACCTCAAAAAAAAACACCTAGATTAAAATAAAGACAATAAACGGACAAAGTCGCCAGCTCAGTCGTAAAGGATGGCACTTTCTGATTGGCTGAAGATCAACAGTAATGTTAAAAACTAAGCAGATATGCTTATTTTCAATTCAGCGAATCAGGATATACCCAAGTTAGATTTTACTTACAAAAGAGACACACAAAAAAAAATAGATCTTCACCCCATGACAGAGCTCCAGTCGAGTTGGCGACTATCTCTTTTTAGACTCTCTAAATTAAAACCAACTTTACTTCCGTGACCTAACATTTACAGCCTTCCTCTTACAACGAAAAAAGTTACTGTAAGAAGACAGCTTCCGTAATTTAATTATCATCTTTAGAGTCTTCTTCTTACAACGAAAAACGTCACTGTAAGAAGACAGCTTTTTTGATCCAATTATCATGTTTAGAGCCTTCTTCTTAAACGAAAAACGTTACTGTAAGAAAACAGTTAACTTTTCACTTAAAGTTTTTTAGTTAATTATTTTTTGTTAGTTAAATAATTTAACTTAACAATGTTAATAATATTTAATTTAACAATTATTGTTTTATTAATTTTTTTTTCTACTTTTTGTAAATTGATGTATAATAAAAAGATCAATATAAATTAAATTAAATTAAAGACAGCTTCCTAGATCTAATTATCATGTTTAGAGCCTTCTTCTTGCAACCAAAAACATTCCTGTAAGGAGAGAGCTTTCATGATCTAATTACCATGTTTAGAACCTTCTTCTTACAACGAATTTTTTATGGACCTCAGATTTGTGTGTCTGGCCAAGTTTGTTCTTCGAAATACAGAACTGTAAAAATAATACACTGTACGGTCCCTATCATCATCGTCCTTGCCCCCCTCAATTTTCTCACAATCTCATGATCTACATTGCCACCATCTTCTTAATTATATTTTAGCCATCTACTCTTGGAATAACGAAGAGGCTGCCAAAAGCCAACAATCAGGCAGCCACATGCATGCCGAGAAGCTCGGTTATAATACGAAGAAAACGACAATGATAATACAAGTACTCACCAAATTTCCTCCGACTCCTTCCTCCATCCCAAGCATTTCATTCAATTTCGGTTTTCATTATCCTCCAGTCATCCGCCCTCAATGTAGTTACAAATTTCGAAGCAAGGTAACGGGGTCTCATCTCCTTCGCATATTCACGAATTAGCGTCAGCTGAAAAGAGAGAAAAAAATATATATGTATCCAGACCGCTTAATTTTTTTTTTTACATATTTTAATTTTGTAATCTAAATGTATGATCTTGTATACGGAGGGAAGAAAAAAAAAACTACGGCGGGAAAACATTAAAAAAAGATTACAATAACAATTCACGCGACTAGTGGAAAATTAAGTCGTTTACGAACAATGTAAACAACGCCGAAGGTCGGGACTTCCCGCACACTAGTCAAAGCAAAGTTATAAAACGTAATCTTAAAACTCTTTGGCGGGTAATAACTCCGGAAATATAGAAACATTACTTTTTATTACGGTATTTCAACGGCGGGAAAATTGAAACGATTCCTTTTCTTCTTTGATAAATTCTAATTTTTTTTTATTCTTTGTCTGAGAATTTTTACTTAACGTCCGATATCGAATATATTAAAAAAAAAAAATAATAATCCTTATATTAATTTTCGGGAGGGGAAGAAAAAAAGAAAAATATTCTCCGGGGTATTAAAAAACATGAGTCGAAAATAATGCAGGAAGTTAATTTTCCAAAGGAGAAGTGGTAGGGAGATAAGCTTAAAGCAAACGATATACTCCTCACAAAATCCTTTCAGTTGATCCAGTCACACGCTTCAGTGACTTACCAAGAATGATGCCTTGAATCGTTTTATAACATAACAAATGTATCAAGATTATATCTTTTAGAAAATTTTCGAGAATATAAAACCTCCTTCTTCCCGTGTTTGGTATGCAAATTTATTGTGATAAACACGATTCAGCGCACAATTATTGCCCACCACCCCGCCCCCCCACTTTACCTTTTAAACTCTCCGAAAAGACCTCTTCACTTTCGTCTGGGGTCAATTATAATTTATCATCGTCATCGTCATCATCATCATCATCATCATCGTGATCATCATCAGGCTTGGAAGCACAAATTCTACGACAGAATATTTAAAGAGGCAACGGGAAACTTCTTGAATAAGCAATCCGGAGATGGGTTATAAATTATTTGAATCAGTGATTTGGAATGTAAACAATCAGGAACTGATATCGCAATGTAAAGTTGAAGAGGGAATGATTCCCTCTCCCCTGCCCTCCCCCCTCTCCGCTTCCAGTAATTAATTACAAAAACTTGGAAGATAAAAAAAAAAAATGTAAAAAGACAAAAAAAAATTTTAATAGATAAATAAAAAAATGGCGTTTGTTTCCCGTTAAATAAAATTCCGACGCGGAAAAAATGTTTTTACGCTTCTTAATTTACCTAAATTTTCTTTTATTTACAAAAAAAAAAAAAAAAAAAAAAAAAAAAGAAATGCTCCCAGTTAAAGAGAAATAAGAAACGCTGCTCGGGAAAAAAAGTAAGTCAGAGATAATTGAAGCCATGGTAGAAAAATGAAAAGTTAAATCTTTAGTTGTTTGTCCCTCGTGTTTCACGCCCAAAACACATTGTCTACTGAATTACTATCAAGGGGGTTTAAGTTTCGAGTCTTATGCCGAGTCAGCTCATTTCTATAAATACTCCCTTTTTCTCAAGGGTTGACCAAAGTTATAAATTCTTTCATGGTTTTTAAAAATGGGGGCCTTCTTTTTTTTTCTTTTTAGTTTCAACCTGTTGGTTTCGGCGTTTACCTGTTGCGGGGGAAGTGATCTTGTCCGATAGAGTGCACAGCAATTTCTGGTTCGATTGTTTTCCAGAAAAGTATTAGATTTTTGGTAGTTTTTTCAGGTAGATTTTTGGCACAAAAGGTTTTCCAAAATTCTTGGTAATAAATATGTTAGACTCCATCGGGTACTTAATTACAGAGTATAATTGATCAGGTCTGGATTTGTTAATTAATTGTCATAGTGGGAAAACCATGAGCTGCTTAATCACAGTTTATCATTTAATCCCTTCCGGACGATGGTATTATATACATAATACCAAAAACCCGACGGCGGTACTATACATAAGGTTAGGGTAGGGAAGTGTGACCGGGTTCTAGAAAAAATTGATTTGAACTTTTATTAGTTCTTATTAGGAAGAGAATCAAGCCAAGCTTTTTATTACATTATGCTGCTCCATTATTAAGCTTTACTGTGCATTAGCCTCAAATTTTAAATACGGCGCGATTTGTAGTTCAACCATACTTTTTTACTGCCTACGGATAATATTTCAACCTCCATTTTTTTAAAAAGTGTGACCGTTTTTTTTTTTTTAATGAATTCTACATCGCAAAAGTTATTTGTTCATAAAATATTAATTAATTTTTTTTTCAAAAATTGCTAAACACCGTTAAAAACAAATAATCCTTGCTTATTAAAATCGCAATTAAATAATTTTTATTAGTGCCACTCCGAATTGTAAATGTAAATAAAAATAAAATGATTTCATTAGACAAGTCACATGTTTTGAGATTTTCGCTGGAAACTACTGTATAGTATGCTCTTAACTAAAAACCAGTATTTAAACGGGAAAATTTTTCATCAAAATCCAAAAAAATGAAAAACAAGGTCCGAAAAAGTTTTCGTCACGTGATCACTCCTTAAACAATTTTCTATTGGTGTGACGTCATCTGCCTGTATCGAAGCGAAACACGTCTTATTTGTAAACATGCTTGTAAACATTAACATTACGCATCGTTGCCGTTTAGAGTTTCAGAAATGAACACAACCCCTTTTAGGCAGATGACGTCACGTTCCGTTTTGGCGGGCATTCAAATTCAAATGATTGTTTTTTATTTTTTCGGGGGTTAACAGTTTTTTTTACCGAGTCAAAATTACGCTTTTTGTCTTATCTCCCCTAGCACAATTAAACGATGGAATCATCTCAAAACATGTGACTTCTGTATTTGATATTACAATAAAAAAATTAAAATATGATCAGTGCCCAAAATTTTGTCTCATCCCATCTGGCTTTTTTAAGTGTAAGCAATTTTGACCGGTATTGGCACCGATCGAAATTTAAGCGGCAATAGATGCATTGGGCCTCGTCCCCAGCACCTGCACCGGTCTTCGGACCCCTATTTTAATGAAGAATAAATAAGATAGTAGATGGAGCCGGAGTCGAAATCGAAATCGAATCCCAAGACTGTTAAAGTATACTGAAGGTTTTCTTAAAACCATTTTTTTAATTTGTCCAAGCTCCACTTTTTGCCCCACGAATATTTTTAAATATCCAACCGTATAATATACTGTAAGGACAAAAAAAAATACGGCAGTTTGAAGGAAATCCGCCTCGAGCAATCTAAGAAATTTTCCCCCCCTTTTAATAAAATAAAAAGCACGCTTGCAACTTTCTTGTTTTTTTAAATCTTCCCTCCTCGAACAAAGTCTTTCACAAGGTTTCATGTATTGACTAACGAGAACATAATTTTCCAACTTTACAAAAGCGCTAAAACCCAGACGACCCCACTTTTGAGTTGACATAAAACTCTCTTATACTACATCAACATGTCATCGTTAAAGATAATGAAGCCGGCTCGACGACAAAGCATGTGCCATAGATACCGGAGCGATTATACCTCCTCGGGGGTCATTGTATATTCAACAAAGAATAATATAAAAAAATAAAAAATCCTCGACTGTAAAAAAAAAAAAAAAAACTTGGCGTGGTTAAATGATTAAAAGGTAGAAAAAAAAAAGTTTTTGAAATGCACCGCAGAGTGTCACCCGGTGCGATGTTACAACAAGACGGATGACGAACGTGACTGTAAGCAGTTAACCCTTTAACAACCCGAACGTCAATATTGCAATTACAAACCACACTTTATCGTCACGGAAACTTTGACCCAAACCCGAGGAAACTCAGACGATGAAGGCTTTTCTCCGAAAATCAAACTGTAAACAAAAGATGATCCATCTATGATTCCCTTTTCTTTGATCACCTATCTCAGCGTATAACATACAACTCTGGGTTTGATATGTTCTGAAGGATGACTGTAATCGAATTACTAAAAGCATCGTGTTCCCGTGGTTTCAATGTGTTTTCCACGTATATCTAAGCTCTTCATTCATTTTTAATTAAAATCTGTTTATGTTTTTGACGAGGGAAACACCGGATTTTATTTAATTTGTCTGATTTTACATGTATAGTTGGGATTTGAGAAATAATACACTGCTAATTGCGATATTTGTGATGTTTTCCGCCTCGGAAATCATTAGAAATCTTGGTTGCGTGGAACAATAACTTTCAATCATTTCATTCAAAAAAAAAAAAAAAAAAAAAAAAAAAAAATGAAGAGATTATATAAGGTAAGGTTAGATTAAAAGAGTGCACTGGTAATCAGACGTACTTAGATCAAAGCAAAAAGAAAGGAAACCGAGGAATCATCCACTGATTGGCCAATTACGATCATCCTTTATTTTAATAACGCTTTAGTTAAATACCTTACGTATCTGTTGAAGCTCCAGTCACATCAGATGCCCAAGAAAAAGTGTGTCAGAAAATTCAGTCATAAAAACTTAAAATACGTTATTAAATGTAATACGCGACCAAAAAAGACATCTATTTATAATTCGTTATAAATTTAATAACAAAAATTATATTCAATTTTTTCTTAAGTTTTTTAATTTTCTTCTAACGCTTCCTAAATTTTTATATTTCTACTTTTATTTATTTTCGAGCCTTTGTCAAATTAAAAATACAAAAAATGAACTGAAAATTCGGAAAAAATTGAAAAATATAAGAAGTCGATAAAATTGGCAACAGAACCATATTTCCGCTTTTAAAAATTCAGTTAAGAAGTGATGTAGTGGATAAAGGCGGCTGGTAAGTCGACCACAAGGCGAATTCGGGTTCTGTACCAAAAAATTGCAATTTTTTTTTTTCCTCAAGAAAAATATTTAAAAAAAGAGCCTAATAGGTCCCCATATGCTAAATATAGTACAAGGCAAGCATAAAATTAATATGTCGCTCAGTAAAAAATTTTCATTATTAAAATTTATAAATAGTTATAAATTTTATAATCGGCCAAAACATTATACAGTTATAAAATTTTATAACACGCTTTTTCTTGGGCGACAATTTAAACCTAAATTTTTCAAAGACTTATTTTATTTAACCTTTAAGGCACCGGTATAAAAATTCATAATTTGATTATAATTGACTGCAATAAGTTGAGTGAATTTTAATTATTAATTAATTCATAATTGAGTTTGGTCCAATTATGAACTTTGAGCTGCTGTCCCCAACCGTTTTTCCTAAAAAACATTTCCTACTTTTAATTTTTCTAAAACCAATTTTTCCTAAAAATTTTTTCCCCTAAAATTAAATTTCAAATTTTAATTATTTTAAAATTAGAAACTTCTAGCTAAAATTTTTTTTAAATTAGAAACTTCTTGCTAAAAACAGTTCTTTAAATTTTTATCTTAGACTTTTTCTTAAAATTTTTTTTAAATTTTTTTAAAAAATTTTTCTTACTAAAAATTTGGTGGAGCAGCCGTCATGAAAACGGAAGGTCGGTGGTTTGAGTCCACTCTTCGAGTGCCTCTGGTGTATTCTTTTACTGAACAACATTCCGGTTCCCTCTTTATGATCCATATACCGATAAACCCAACAGAGAGGATTACACCCCCCCCCCCCTCCGCCTTAAAGCAATTTTATAGGTTTGTTGGAAAATTAAAATTTTTTTTCTATATTTTTTCCTAAAAAAAATACTGAAAATTTTTATAAAAAATTTGTTTTGGTTAAACTTATTTAAAAGTTTGAAAAAAAAAAAATCCAAAATGGCGGATGTTTATTTGGATGGATATTTTTATTTTACTTTTGCGCAACGTTGTTTTTTTTTTTTTTTTTTTTTTTTTTTTTTTTTGTCTGACATTAAATTTAAAATCTACGACATTGAAAATACATAGGCATTACTTTTCCCCGATTGTTTCAAGGAAGAAACCAAAAATTATGCAATATTTTTAATTACATGCATGTGATGCGGGTTGCCTTTAATCAAAATAAGTAGGCGCTCAGTACAAGCTTTAAATTCATAAGGCGAGTTTCTACGGTAACAGGGGACAGTTTTTTTGCTCAAAATTATTCAAAAATAAAAATTTGAAAAAGTATCTTCCGAATTTTCCAGGAATTTTTTAGCATTCGGATCCTAAAACGCTAGGTAATTGTTTGTCCCCCGATTGTCCCACATAGTTTATTCTGAGTTTAAATCGAACAGTTTTCGTAAAGTCCGCTAGTTCCTCCTAAAAATTAATTGTTCTAAACTTTCGTCCAAATTTTTTAGGGAACAGGCAGCAAAGTCCGCCACTGCAAATTTCCTTTCCTCAAAAAGAAATCCCTTCCTTAAAAGTTATCTTAAAATAGTCAGCATTAATCGCTAACTTTTCCAAAGAAAAAAAAAGGAAAAACTTTAAAGCGGAAAAAAAAAAACGGTTATGTTATTTTTTTCCCCCCCGAAAGTTAGTTCATCTCGAATTCGACAATGATACTCATTAAAAAGTTGAAAAATGGATTCTTAACTCTTTAACTAATATGTTCGTGACGTAATAAGTTCTCTTTTCTCTTCCTTTTGCTTCCTTATTTTCCGATTTATAATTATTTCTCTTTGTTCTAATATTCTCGTATATGTATTTTTTATCCGACTTTAAGCTTTCCTTTTTTTTCTGTTTAAATTTCGAATTCGGTTTTTTTTTTCCTTCTTAATTTTTTCAACCGGACCCTTCCGATTCTTTTTCAAGATTGAAATTTTAGGGGAAAAGGAGAACATTTCAATAAGCCAAAAAAGCGAGGAGAGTGACGAAACTTAACAGATTCCAGCTAATATAACTTTATTGAGTGGAAAGAAAACCCCGGAATTCAGAATCCCATTAATTTCAATGAATTTTAATTTAAGTTCCGCGTTGTCTTGTATTATAGGCTTGGAAAATGAAAATATAATTTTATTACGGGGCCCTTTAATATTGAAATAAATTAGGTTGATCTTATTTTATGTTTTAGATATAATAAAGCAAAGCCCGCCAAAAGCATACGAGGCGGATGTTTGAAATTTTAAGGGGAAGGGGCAGGGAGAGGGAGGGGAGAGGCTGGGTATTCAAATGTGAATGTCGGGATGTTTGCTTCTATTATTTACTTATTATCTAGGAAAATTGCCAGGGGCTCTTTTTGTTAGATTTCCCAAGCTTTTGAAAACGGGCGGGAAAATAATCATGTAATTTTAAGACGGATGAAAACAAACAAATTTCCTTTTTTTAAAATAAAAAATGTATAAATTTTTTCTAAAGAGGAAAAAAATTTTCATCATTTTGGTTTTTTTTCCCCTCCCTCTCTTTCTCTCCATAGTTATAACAAGATTTTAGAAAATGATTTTAAATCTGACGGACTTGGACTGAATAAAGATCAGTTTTTTTTCCGAAAGAGAAACCTGTATCTTCCTCTTTTTTTCCCCCGGTTCTCATACAGTTGCGGACTGGCCCGGCGGCTGTTTACTATTCAGCTACAGATTCGGTCGGCTAGGAATTAATCGGAAAATTTCAACGCACGTGTGGCCCTGCCGAAAACATGTTTTGCTTCATTCGTGCCTACTGCCTGCTTTCCCTGTGTTTTTGCTTATAATTTTTACTTAAGTGTGACCATGGCAACTATAACACTTAAATGTTTATCAGGTATAAAAATTAAAGGTAAAGTATGTCTGCTACTGTAGAATCCTTTGAATTTCATTGGTCGATCGGGTAACCGATGACGAGGTTTTGCGAAAATTGCAAAGGGAGAGAGAAGTTTTGCAAATAGTAAAACGACGGAAGTTGGAATACTTTGGTCATTCTCTCAGAGGACCTAAATATGAGTTTCTCAAGACGATCATTCAGGGACATATCGAAGGAAAAAGGAGAATAGGCCGGAAAAACCTATCGTGGCTGCGTAATTTAAGAGCTTGGACCGGTTTAAGCGTCGAGGAGCTCTTCAGAATTGCCACCGTTAGAGGCGAATATAAAAGTCTTATTGATGGTCGCCTACGCCTGGACACAGGTACGGCACCGTAAGAAGAAGATATCTGCTTTTTCTCGACTACCTTCTTAATTACACGACGCTCAACCCAATTCCCACTCTTTAAGAAGGCTTTAGAATAACCTATTTAAATGGTCGCAATTGAATACTTAACGGGAATAGTGGAGTTAGTCTATCTCATCATGTTGACATCGGTCTCTGATGTTTACTTTTTGTAAAAACAATGAAAACAAAAACAGAGGACTTACGCCACTATTCCCGTTAGGTCTTCAATTTTGAGTTCCAAGATTCCATGACCGCCGCCATATTGAAATAGCCCTAAAGTCGACTGTTATTTTAAATCACGTGACCATACCCATCCTGAAATGGCCTGCACATCGACCGCCATCTTGGATCTCGAATCACCATGTCATATTTTCAGATGCCATTTTCAATCCATTGGACATGTTGTGGATTGTCCATTAGATATCCACAGGATATCCAAATCCATGGGATATTTATAGGACGTCCAAAGGACGCTTTTTGGATCAGTGCGGACATAGGTAAATCCAATGGACCACCAATAAATATCTTCATGATGATGATAATGAAAGTACCCCCTTCAGATCATAAGTTGAACGTTGTATTTTTTATTCCATTCTTATGGCGATTTCGGATCACTTGTATCCATCATCAGAGAGCCTAGAAAATGCAGAAGATAGATCATGAATACAGAAGATACATCATGTATCCTCATGATATCCTGACGACGTTCGGGGCTCGATAGACTTTGCTATCTGGATTTCTTAGTCATTTGCACGATCATACAAACAGGTCTGGAAACTGGGGGGTAAAAAAGTGTCTTCTTTATTGAAGCCATTTTTCATTCTGTATTTTGATCAATAGATGGCGTCTCCTGCTTGTAGTCACGTCATGTGACCACCAATAATAACATGGTCGTTGACAACACAATAAATATAAATATGAAATAAACAACAAGGTTGGGGGTCGTCCATAAAACACGTGAGCACGTTAGGGGGGGGAGGGGGTATTCAAAATGCTAACTTTTGCTAACAAGGGGGAGGGTTTTACAAATTTAACGTGAGCATTTGTCTCATGTAATAAACGTGCCAAAAGGAAAATAATTTAATTTTCTTACACTATGTAACCTAACTCACTTAAAAAAAAAAAATTTCAATTATACCAGCGCATTTGCTCTAAGTTAAAAAAAAGAAAAAAACCTGTTTTTTGCTAAATTTAAGTTCCGAAAAATTTCAGGTTTTTAAAATGTTTAATATTAATTTTTAAAAAAAATTTAAGGGGGGGGGGGTAACGGAAATCTAACGTAATTTTAGAGGGGGGGTCCTGAAATGCTAACCTTTGCTGACAAGGGGGGGGAGGGGGTCGAAAATGGCCAAAATAATGCTCACGTGTTTTATGGACGACCCCTAAGGTTATTTTGAAAAAATAAAGAAAATAAGTAATGTTGGGAACAAAAACATTTTTAAACTTATTAACAACAATCCAAAAGAACATTTTTGTGTTTTAAAGGTTTTGGTTTCAAAATGGAAGTTAAGTCACATGACCAGACTACATACAGTTCCTGCCATCTATTGATTAAAATTCGGAAGTAAAAACAGCATCAATAAGGAGGACACAAGCGCCCATATAAACGGTGTACAAGTTTCCAGACCTGTTTGTATGATCGTGGTCACTTGAATGCCCCCATTTTAAAATTGACGTTAAGTACCCTGCCCTCTTGCATCTGGAAATCACTGCCATCTTGAATTTCTAATAAGGAGCCATGATGCATTTTGAAAAGTCTCAACACGGCGCCGCGAAGCCAGTTTCAAGTAAACCGACTTAATTTTACTTACCAGGAACAACCTAGCCGGGAGCATAAGCCCAAAACCCATTTCGGTTTTCGGCATACCATTCAAACTTAGCCAAAGCTGCTTCAAGCCCATCTAAAACTCTAACAGGAAACGATCAATTTCTATGCTCAGGTATGCTTCCCCTTTGATCAGACACTTCTAGGCGAACAAAGACTTTAGGATGATTCTAGGGCATTGAAGGGGCTTGAAGCCATCGGTTTCTATCCTGGAGTTGACTTTGTAGCTCCTAAATGTCGGCATTTACACCTGGAAATAAAATTTCAAAATTTTTAGAACTCTAAATTTAACCAATTTACCCAAAAAGCAAATCTCAACTTCAATCCGCTCCTGCATGGCCTTCTGATTGTTTTTTTTTTTTTTTTTTTTTTTTCAATGAGTGTTTGTGAATTTTTAAAAAAAGCGACTTCATTATTGTTTTTTTTTAATATAAATTTTTTTTTAAAATCAATTTTGCGGTTAATCGTTGACACAAGATCGGAAAGACGAAGACAAAAAAAAAAAAAAAAAAAAAAAAAAAAATTAAAATGCAAAAGAGTGCGGAAACGTGTCTACTTTAAAAATCTCCGAACGCCATTAAAGGTGGCAGCTTAAAAACACCTAGAAAATAACTCTGAGGCGACGATTTCCCTTTTTCAGAGAAATATCGAGGGAAAACAAGGAGAAAAGCACTTTTCCTTATATTTCGGGAAGGATTCGTGAGTACCGTAGATTATAAAAGCTCCCGGGTACACAAGGCGGATCCCTTTAAGCTCATTACGTAAGGATTACAGGTTATGTTCTCGGGGACCCACCACTGAAAACTTTTCGGCTTTCTTGCGATCAGGCGAGTGGGTTTGGCCCCGATCAAAATCGAAAAGTTAATTAAAATTTCTCGTGGCACCGATCCACTTTTTTTTTTTTTTTGGTTTTGTAATAATTAAAGTGGTTATTAAACTTTCCTTATTAATTTCAAAACCGAAAATAATAATTGCCATTCAAACGAGAACGAAAAAAGAAAAAGAAAAAAAAATTCGAATTACATCTCAGAAATAAGGAAGAGATGAATACAGATTAAGGGGGGGATGCAATTCCCCCCTTCCCCAGTCGGCCCTCTGGTGGGAAACTTGAGAGACTGACAGCTTTTCCAAACTTCCTAACAGCTAACGTTACTTGTGAAAGCTTATTTCCTCCATAACTCAACGTGTTTATACGTGTTATTGATTTATTATATCTTGGAGAAAGTACTTTCTTCACTTTCACCGTATTTTCCACTTTCTCCCGACATCGATTTTCTTCTTGATTTATAAACGGATTATATTCCGATGTCTCTCCTCCAAACCAAAGCTCGTTCTTTATATTTTCTGAATGACGTGAAGGGGGGAAGGGGAGGATGAAGGGGCTACAAGGCACGCTCCTGGGACCGTTTTTCTTTTCATGTAATACGCAAAGACTGTCTCAACGTCGTCGAGGAGGAAAAGAGAAAAAAAAAAAGCTTTCCATTAATTTTCGAAAATAAAAAATTATTAAAATGTTTATCGGCAATTTGCGAAGCTCTCAGAGGACGCAAGGAGCTTTCCCTTTTTTTTTTTTCTTCCTTTTCAAATTCTTTTTATAAAGTTGCTTTGACACGGAGCCGCCGCGAAGAATGATATTTGTCTATGTCACGGTTGTAGGTGGTAAGTTTGTCACAGTTTCAGCAATTAATCTTATTCAAAATCTTCCCTCTGACCAAATTTTGTCCCAAAAGTTGGTTATTTATTGCATACCCCGTTGATTTAAACCGTGTTTTCCTCTTTACCCCGTTCCCTCGATATTCCAAAGTGGCGTTTTTCATCCGAAATTATCTTAATAGGAACCGGCACATTTTCAAAAACCTATTTTGGAATTTCCTTTAGCATTAGCTTCCTCTGGTATTTGTTTCCTTTATGAACTTCTGAAAATTCACTTCGAGATTGTTTTAAAAAAAAAAATATTCGGAGGTGGTTTTCGAACAGAAAAAAAAATTAATCAGCATTTCTTTAGGTCTGGTGCCTGTACAATAGGGAGACCCTTATTTTCCGAAATTTTAAAGGTGAACGCACTCACTAATTTTTTTTATAATACTGTTACCGAAAGATTGATAGAATTTTCGGACAAAAGAATATTTTAGATTGATAGACTATAGAATTTGATAGAATTTGATAGAAATAGAATAAACTAGAATATTATAGATTGATAGAATTTTCGGTTAAGTATAGTTTTTATATGGAACCTATTTTTATATTCTTATGCAGGTTTTTACCTGGCGTGCGGTGTACTTTTTAGAATGAATAAAGCGAGCACGGACAGCTAGTTTCCGATAGAAAATAATACTCCTATTTTATTTTATTTATTTATTTATTTATTTATTTATTTATTTATTTATTTATTTATTTTTTTTTTTTTTTTTTTTTTTGGCTTTATATGGGATTTTCAAAGGCTTCAGGGTCATAAAAATTGGAGAAAAATTCGGGTTAATAGTTTTTCCAAAAGGCACCCATTCCCCTATCAGGAGTCTTAAAATTCCACAATTCGTCAGTTTCGGCCCACCCTACTATCCACTCTGTCGACGAAGTAAAATGGATTCGGTAAAGAAAGAAAAAAAAAAGTCGATGGAAAAATTGAAACTCTCACTCCTGAATTTCATTTTCCGATCCATTTGAATAATCTTAACAGAAATCTAAAACCCTCAGACAAAAGTTTAATTTAAACCAAAAATCTTCACCCTCTATCACCTCTCTTACTTCTCAGTATAAAACTTCCTTTCCCCTTTTGAAATAAAAAAAAGGGGGGCGGGGAAAACACTTTAAGACAATAAGAAAAAACACCAGTGTCGTAATTGAAAGATTTCGGATATTTCAGAGCTTTTAAAAGAATCGATTTCCAATTTTTTAGCGGTTTCGTATCAGCATTTCTTGTGCTAGATGTTTCCGTTGAGGTTTAAACGGCTGATAGGTTAAAAAGGAAGAGGAAAAGAAAAAAAAAACCCTTTCGTGATATCCTTAAATATTTTTCCCCGTTCAATAGTATAAAATATGGAAGGAATAAGAAGAAGAAAAAAAAAATTAATTAAGTGGACTGCGATTAATAAACTAAAGAAAAGCTCTCGAGACTGAATTCATTTAAATGATCGAGATCAAGTTGTTTTTCCTTATTTTCCGGTTTTAATTCTTTTTTTTTTTTTATCGGTTTTTTCTTTTCGGACTTAATTAATCGAAAAAAAGAAAGGGAGGGGGAAAAAAAATAGTTTTCCATATTTACAAGAAAATAAAAATCGAGAGAATTTCACAAACAAACTTGAATTACGAAAAGTTTCCTCTTCCAAAAACTTTTCCATTGTTTCAAGTCTCCTTTTGCCGCGATTCATTATATGAATTACATTACCAAGTCCTTCCTAACGAATAATAAATCCATAATCAGAAACTGCAGGGAAAATGAAAAACCGGAGCATTTGTATCTCCTCCCTTGAACTCTTGCAATTAGGGTTTTCGGAATCCCCCCCCCCCCCCTCTCTCACCCGACTGATTTGATTTAGACTTTTCGCCACGCTCCCCCATCGAAAATAGAAAACAACGAAAGTATTTGAAAACAATCGCAATATAGTGCTCAACTAAGTAAAAAGCTAGTGCGGTATACGAGGGAAACGTGATGGGAATTCTTTAACGTATAGAAACCCCCCACAATTAATGGCTCTTCGATTTTATGAAATGATTTCGCGTCTTATGTGGCGGTCTTTAAGGTTCCGCCTATAATGAATCCGATTCCGATGGTGATGAATGTTTTAAGTTTTGTAAGGGTTTTTGGTTTCGCCTCTTCTCTCTCTCTCTCTTATGTTGAAAATTTAATATAAAGTGGCGGTTTTCGAGAGTCAGAGCATTAACGATAAATCGATTGATGGTAAATTTAGTTTTCAGTTAAATTACAATGTTAAGTTTAAATTTCATAAGAGATGGATGTTTTTAGTTACTTTAATTACTAAAAATTCCGCTCTGATGCCGAAGATATATCTGAAACGAGTGAATGAATAACAGTTTATCAGTTAAGGTGACGAAGGAGAGATTCACTTTTTGAACCCCCTATACTTCGAAATATGTGAAGAGACCTAGATACCCTATTTGAATAAGGCTGCTCCAAATGTCCTGGACATCTAATTAACGTTTCTGTCTTAAAAATGACTCTGCTAATCTCGTTCATGACGAATATCCGGAGTCTCAAATTTTTCGACCGCATCTCTCGTCTTCAGATTCGATGGAGAAACGCTGCCCCTGTACTCGATTTTAACGTATGTTCACTTTTGTAAACTTACGTAAACAGTGGTTCTATTTCATTTTTTTTAAAAATGGGCTTGCGTTGAAATCGCGTACAGGGGCAGAACGGGTACGAGAGATGCCGAAAGGTAAAAGAGAAAGGAGACCAAAGAGGTGGACCAAACTTATTTCTAAATTAACGAAATCGACTTCAGAAAAGGCTTGCAGATACGCCGAAGGCCGGGACGCAAATGGAGGGATATTATTCAGCGTGTGATTTGCCATATCCCAGTCAGTTGAAAATTGACCACCACACATCATTCACAATGTTGGAATAAAAGAGAGGGAGATGAAGACCAGGATGTATTGCAAATCATTTTCAGAAAATGCAAAAATCTGTTTTCTATAATAGAGAAGTCACATGTTTTGAGATGACTCCATCGTTTAATTGTGCTAGGGGAGATAAGACAAAAAGCGTAATTTTGACTCGGTAAAAAAAACTGTTAACCCCCGAAAAAATAAAAAACAATAATTTGAATTTGAATGCCCGCCAAAACGGAACGTGAAGGAACGTGACGTCATCTGCCTAAAAGTGGTTGTGTTCATTTCTGAAACTCTAAACGGCAACGATGCGTAATGTTTACAAGCATGTTTACAAATAAGACGTGTTTCGCTTCGAGTTCGATATCTCGCTTCGATACAGGCAGATGACGTCACACCGATAGAAAATTGTTTAAGGAGTGATCACGTGACAAAAACTTTTTCGGACTTTTTTTTTCATTTTTTTTGGAATTTGATGAAACATTTTCCCGTTTAAATACTGGTTTTTAGTTAAGAGCATACTATACCGTAGTTTCCAGCGAAAATCTCAAAACATGTGACTTGTCTATTCCGGAGACGCTTGATATTTATTTTATGATTGTCAAAAATACCTCCATAAAGACGTCGATTTTGAAATTTCTATGCTTAGCTTATGGTTAGAGGGGTGCTACGCCTAGGCTGCACTTACTACCACTCTATCCATAAGTTAAGCATAGACGGCACGCCTTAACTTGCTAGGGCGAGCAGATAGGATTTTGGCTTAAACGGATTTTAGATATTTAATTGATTAATAATGAAGTTTGAAGTCGAATTTTTACCACATTTTTGCAGACTAATAACTGTGTAGTTGACCACCGTGTGTAGCAATACATTTTTTATCTTTTCAATTAATGCATCTAAATATTTTGCACAGATAAATAATACATGTTTCTATGCTGCACATGTTCAGCAACATGTTGAGCAAAATGTTACCGTAACATGTTTTAGCAACATGTTTTAGCGTGAAATTTCAGCCAAACAGTCTTAACGCATAACTAAATAAAACTATACAAAGCTATACAATTAATCGCAGCGAGAGTCCGTGAGCAGCGGCAATTTACTTTCCCGATCATTGTGTTTCAATTCCCGTTATAATATTGCAATGCATTAGCCCATATATGGGCCGATGATAATTTCAATTACTGTAGGATCAGTAAGAATATAACGAGGAATGATGAAAATTGAAATGTTTGTTACAATTAAAGTCCGTTTCTTGGGAATTTCGTTGTAAAATTTTCCGGTTGGTATAACTTAGTTTTTAAAGGGGCAGCAATTTTTTGAAAAAACAAACCGAAAATTTGGTGTTTCCGGTGCTTTTTTGAAGAAAGCATTACGCTAATGAAGGGGTTAAATAAAACCATTCAGTTAATATATTCAGTTTTTGCATTAGCGAAAGAATTTCATATTGAATGATTCATATATGACGAAAATTCATGCTTACGCTTATGCAGGCTTATGCTTTCTTTTAATTTCATAATCAAATGAAATGGACAAAATTGAAGAAAGAAAGTTTTGACTTTAATGAAAAGAAAAATAGTAATATTTACAAAATATGACAGCTCTTAACTCAAAAGCTTTTAGAATACAGACTATTAAAGCGAACTCTAATAGGGACTTTGTCGAATTTGCGAGAAGAGAACGTGAAAGTAAACAATTAAAGAAATAAGTCGGCAGATAGCGGTCAATCGAAAATTCGAACACGGCCATTCACCTATTGATAGTCCCCTGGCCAAATGTTCACCCGACAATTTTAGGGTTGAATCTAGGCACACCATTCAATTTGCTGCTTGCTTAATTAGTAGTAATAATTCTAGTGAATTTTGAAAGTGAAAATTTACCTTATTTCCTGTTAATGCCATCATTTAGTCGTATAACACCCATTTTGTGAAGGATAATCAGTCAGTTTTACAGTTTTATTATTGACCAGTTCTACAAAATTTCAGGCAATCAGCCCCTTTCTTTGATGATCGAATGAGTGTTGTATCATAGCCTCCCGAGCTTTGAAATTGAAATGGCATCTGTGGAGAGAAAAAAAAAAATTAAGGCAAATTAATGTTGCTGTACATATGAGTTATGAATCTTAGGTTACTATGAAAGACTATTATATTCTTAAATGAAGATTGTCAGATCAGAAATATTTAAAAAAAAAATTTTAAAAAAAAAATAGTAAGAAACAATATTAAAAATTTATTATTTGTAAACTACTCCAACTAAGAAGAGTAAAACAAAAGTGAACTTCTTTTTTAAGTCGCGAGGAGTGTTCAACAAGGATAGTAACTTTATAATAGCGGGAAGTTGTTTTATTTAAAGTGGCAGTAGTTTTAATAGAATGATTGTAATGATTGTAGAAATAGGGTTTGAAAAACTAAAATAAAAAAAAAAAATGATAAAACCTATTTTTAATCATTTACCTGCTCAAAAAACGCCAAACATATTCAGCGAAGAGGCAAACAGATTGGCCCAGAGCTTGGAAAAGAACGGAGTCAACCGTTTCTCATATATCCTATAATAAAGAAATGTACCGTTCACGTAATATAGGGATTGGAAGATTTTTTCTCAGACGTTGGTATCCCTAAAATATTCGTCTTAGATAGAAGACCACTGCTTGACGTTGAGTAAAACGGGTCCCTAATCACCAACACCGGAGGATGGTCAGATAAAATCAGACGACGGATAGCGAAGGCTAGATCAGCAACCACCAGGCTGACATAGATTTGAGGGATCGTTCCGTCATTAACGCCACGAAGCTACGTCTGGCAAAATCCCTAATTTTCCTTATCGCCACTTATTCTAGTAACACCTGAACAATGAAAGAGGTCGACAGATGGAAGATCGAAAGCTTTGAAATGGGGGTGCACCGAAGGATCCTACCCTATCAGAAAAATCCTGCTATTAGACGTCTAAAAGCCTTCTAAATTTCGGACGGCTAGAGCTATTAGCCTTCTATTTTTGGGCTATATCATGTCTAACTTACAGCTATTTACAAAAATGTCACAGCTAATAGAAAGCTAATAGACATCTAGGTTTTAGGGCTAATAGATGTCTATTTTTCTTTTTAATAGCGAAAAAAAAAATGAGCCTCAACATGGAATCGAACCCGTCATCTGTATTTTACTTCTTTTTTTTCGGACAATGCTATCCACTAAGCCACTTCTTTAGTTATCTTACCAAGTGAACAAAAGGGTATTTATGTCTCAGATTACTTTTAGGAACTTAGAATATTTTCGACAGTATAGTAAATCACTTCTTTTCCTTAATTCTTTTTGTTTCCTTCTTTCTTCTTCCTTCTTCCTTCTTCTTCTTCTTTCTTCTTTCTTCTTTCTTCTTTCTTCTTTCTTCTTCCTTTTTCCTTCTTCTTTCTTCTTTCTTCTTCCTTTTTCTTTCTTCTTTCTTCTTCCTTTTTCTTTCTTCTTTCTTCTTCCTTTTTCTTTCTTCTTTCTTCTTCCTTTTTCTTTCTTCTTTCTTCTTCCTTTTTCTTTCTTCTTTCTTCTTCCTTTTTCTTTCTTCTTTCTTCTTCCTTTTTCTTTCTTCTTTCTTCTTCCTTTTTCTTTCTTCTTTCTTCTTCCTTCCTTTTTCTTTCTTCTTCTTTCTTCCTCCTTCTTCTTTCTTCTTTCTTCTTCCTTCTTTCTTCTTCCTTCTTCCTTCTTCTTTCTTCTTTCTTCTTCCTTCTTTCTTCTTCTTCCTTCTTCCTTCTTCCTTCTTCTTCCTTCTTCCTTCTTCTTTCTTCTTCCTTCTTCTTTCTTCTTCCTTCTTCTTTCTTCTTCCTTCTTCTTCCTTCTTCTTTCTTCTTCTTCCCTCTTTTTCCTTTTCTAAATCTCCTTCCTTCCTTCTTATCCTTTTTCCTTTTCCTTTAAGAAAAATGTCTATATTCACAGCTAAAAAACATCTAATGGACGTCTAAAAAGTCGACATTTATTAGACATCTAATAGACGTCTAAGATTTTTAAAAATTAGACCTGATTTTAGATTTCTATTAGACTTCTAAAGGATGTCTAATTTCATAGCTAAATTTTTAGCTGTAATCTAGACGGCTAAGGCTAATTTGTTCTGATAGGGTAAGGGTATCTTGGACGGAACACCGCTCCAGGATGAGCTTCGAACAAAGGAAAGGTCCTACCAACAATTAACAAAGTCTACCTCACCTTTTTCGGGCACAATACCAGGCGGAAAGGCTCAATTTTGAGAATTTGGTCGTTGAGGGAAAGATGGAAGGCCAGCGTTCTCGCGGGGGGTCGCCAGGGAAAATGGGACTTGTAAATGATCACGTAAATTTTAAGAATCGTTGGTATAATGATTACGATTCATAATTTAGCAGGGTGGGGTCAAAAATCCTAAAACAAGAAATTATTCCAAGGGCCACTTTTTTGGAATAAAAGGTATTTAAAGACCTGCTGGGTCTTTTTCGAGCAGCGGTCGATAAAGTAAAAATAGTCCAGATGATACCAATCTTCGTCGCGGAGCTAGCACTTAAAAGAAGAAGAAGAAAGACCTGCATAAGGTAAAGTACCCGAATCCTGACAGGGCACCTAAACCTGACAGGGTCATAAGCTAAACATGTTTTCCTTTTACGGTATTACGTGTTTAGCTTATGACCCTGTCAGGTTTAGGTGCCCTGTCAGGATTCGGGTACTTTACCTTAATGGGCTTCAACTATTTGCTAACTAATTTTCTGAATGACATCATGTCAACATTAAATAAACCAAGTCTTCAAATGCCACTACAAATCGCAACTCAAAAACACACAAAAAAAATTATAATTAAATTGTCTTATCAGTTGTGAAAATTTTAAGAGTGATTAAAAACAGGTATATTTTTCCCACGAATAACAAACGGATGAATAAAAACATCCAGTTTTTTTAATTTCAGACACACCGGTAAGATCTGTTTACTTTATTGTTGATTTTTTTATTCGCTGAATTGAAAAATGAATTTGACGGAAGATGATTACCAACCGACTGATGAAGATGTTCGCATATTAAGGGAATGGCTCAAAAAAATGCCGCATTTAGTGCAGGACTATGGTGAGTACCAAATTAAAAGAAAGTCATGGTTAACTCGTTTAATGTCTTTATTTTTTCCATATTCAGATGATACGTTTTTAGCTACTTTCGTAAAAGGTAAAAAAGGCAGTTTACAAAAAGCCAAATTTGTTTTGGAAAAATTCAACAGCTTTGAAATACTTTATCCAGAATTTGTGGATCATTTTGATATTTTAAACCCGACAACTCAAAAATGTTTAAAAGACACGTAAGTGAGTATTAGGAACGTCTGATTTATTACGTAAAGCTTGTAATCATTTGAGTCATATTTTAGGATCCTTTTCCCCTTAGAAAAACGTTTGGACAATGGAGCGCACGTGTTCGTTTTAAGTTTCGCCTTTGACTTCAAAGATACAAAATCAATAAAGACGAATATAACAGAAATGTGGAGATATTGGTTTATGCTTTTTTATGTTCTTGCTTGGGTAAGACAACAAATGAAATAGTGGCAACTGACTTGAATTAAAAATATCATTTTTCAATTAGGAAAATAATCCATACACAAAAGTTGTCACCATTTTTGATTGGAAAACTTTAAGAGTGGGCCACGCCAAAGACATAAATCCAGTTTTCTTAGGGAGACTGATGGCCTCAATTAAATGCGTCCCGATTCGGACACTAGCTGTTTACAACATAAACGTTCCCCCGTCACTCGAATTTGTACTAAATATGTTAAAATCAGTGGTAAAGAAGAAAATTGCAGATAGGGTAAGTAATTCATCGTTTTGAACAAAGAAAATGAAAACAACTTTAGTTATTGCCTAACAAAGACATGATTTTTCAAAATAAAAATGGATGGTTCCTTGTGATTCCAGTTTCATTTTACCAGTTCAATCGACACTTTACCAACCAACACATTCCGAGGAAAATGTTACCAAAAGACTATGGAGGACCCCAAGAGGACCTAAAAACGATGCACAGTGAGTACGACTTCTGTTGTTCCGACTCTTCGGTTTAAAATAAAAGTTAAAATATTAAAAAAATTAAAATGTATGATCTCCAGGTCGCCGGATAAAGATAGTAGAGAGTTACCGGGATCGCTTGTTGGAAGAGAATAAGAAGATGAGAGAACTGGATCCTTTAAGGCCTATAAAAGAAGATTCGCAAGATATAATAGGGACATTTAAAGCTTTAAACGTTGACTAAAGAATTTAAAGGAATTAGAGACTTTGGTCATTGGGTTGTTTAAAAAATGCCACCTGTAAAAATATTTTCACTAGACAGTTCAATATTCATTTTAAAAAGCACCCAATAAATTATGGTCACCTAACTGATGGATCAAAGAGGACAGATCGACTTTCTGACCAATTCTACAAGGTCGTTGTGTTAGAGTCATATACTTGCTGTGGTTAATGGACATTGTTCACCTCAAGTTTTCCAAATATCAATTTGCATCTGTGGGAAAAAAAGAAGGAAATCGTAAATTACGAGTCAGTAAAAATTAATTATACAATCACAGAGTTATTCTCAATGAAGTTTTTCCACAAGCAAAAACACGTGTAGCGTAGCTTGTAAAAAATTGCAGCAAAAAAGTGTTTTAAAATTATTCTTCCTTTGGTAGATTTGCATCCGGTTACAATTTACTAAATTAAACTTTGATTTTTAATTCCCTTGAATTCGCCATTGCTCAGCATTAGAATGTTTAAAAAATCTTGTTAGTTGTTACTTTAGATCAAAAACGAGATCGAGGCCAGGGAGCTGGAGGCGGCAATTATGGCATCATAAAGCGTTATTAGGATTTGTAACGTAAGGGTTAAAAAGTTCTAACCAGAAAGGAGCGGTAGGGGAGCATTAAAAATATTGACTACAGTCAATTGGGCCAGAAACCTTTAAATTACATGTGATTGGGCAACAAAAAAATGCTTGCCTTTATAATTTCGAAAATAAAATAAGCCTTTATCAAACCCAACATTTTGGCCATCCACTCGGGTTTCTTTAGAAGCTACAACCACAGACATGGCTTTAAAAGAAATAAACGAAAAGAAACCAAAATCCTCTTTCAGCGCGGACAGGCATTAGCATCAGTCAGGCAACATTCATGCTGTTGTTCATTCGGAGTAATTAATTCGTAGTTTGTAATGGGTGAGAATTAACGTAAATACACTAAGGGTTTGATCCAAAAACAATGTTTATTTTATTATTCCTTTCAACACATACCAGTCGGACTGTTGTTCACTTAGGTATTTAATAATAATAATAATAATAATAATTCTTTATTGATATCAACAGCCTGAAAGGCCCATTACAGATTCAATTATCACAGAAAGAGAAAAAAAAAAAAAAAAAAAAAAAATTAAATTAATTAAATATCACAGAAAAGAAAATTATTGAGTAAATTTAAAAGTTATCACAGCTTAAAATCGAATAATTGAGTTTAATATGTTTTTAAGAAAAATTGTACTAAGGTGCGTTTAAAGTGGTTTAGCGATGTGCAGTAAAGATCTAATTCATTTCTTTTGCAAAGGTCGTTAAAAAGTGTTGATAATTTCGAAGCAGGTGATACGAATCGGGATTTATTGAGAGGAATTATGAAAGTTTCTTTTTGTCTCGAATTATGGCGAGGAACACGGAAATTGAACTCTGCTAACATCTCCGGAGAGTCAACAGCATTGTTAAAAATACGGTATAGAAATAGGGCGTCATTCAAGTCTCTCCTGTCTTTTAAGGATAGGATTAGAAATTCTTTCTGCATATCGCTAGTGCGCACTGGATGCCGAAGGTAGTGAGGATAAACACCATGTTTTCGATAGTACAAGTAGCGAAGAAATTTTTTCTGTACTTTCTCAAGTTTGTTCCTCTGATTAACACTTGGTCCATGCCATATGATGGATGCATATTCCAGTTTAGAACGAACTAGAGAATTGTACAGAATAACCAAGGTATGAAGTTCTCGAAAGGAATGTGATGATCTGATAACAAAACCAAGCGTTCTGTTCGCTTCTGTAATAATCGAGCGGATGTGACTATCAAAAGTTAAATTAGAGTCAAATATAATTCCTAAGTCCCTTACTTCTGCTTGTGGAGTAATTATGGTGTTACCAATCATGTATTGAACGCTATCGAAGCGACTTTTATTTTTACAGAAAACCATCAGTTTACATTTGATTTCATTTATGGGTAACTGATTTGTTTTAGACCAAAGCAATACATTATTAATATCCTTTTGGAGTAATTCCATGTCTAAGTTGGATGATATACTGTATTGCATTGCTATAGCAATTGCATTATTTCACTGCCAATATAGAAAGATCGCATTAATGCTCATACGTTCCGTTTGCAATGGGACATAGGAAATAGGAAGTGCATATGTACACGTATTAAACATCAAACCAAGAAATTCTCGGATGCTTTAATAGGGGGGAAGTTTGCTATGATATATTTAAGGATCATAACATCGGATACTCCGAAGAGCAAGTCTCTATTTTTATGTAGCAATTACGATCTAAATAGATCGTTAATAGGTAGTTTTAAAAAAAGATAGGGAATTTTGCAACTGTCAGAAAAAAAAATAGAAACTTATTGTTCTTTGGAGCAGTCGATATAGAACATTGTGATCAAATACAAGATTGGTTGTTGCAATTTAAAAAACTGGAGAACATCAAACTTTAAAATCAAATTTTTTCGGTGCCCTTAAGCGGGTTTTTATCCGATTAATCAAACGTTAATTTTAAGTTTTAATTAAATTTTAATTTTATTCATTTTTGTACATGTACCTTAAAAGTTGAAATAATAAGCTCGTCACTAGATTCTTACTCGTAATAAAAATACCTGTTTGAAGCATTGCAACATTTCATGGGTTCTATCTAAAAACAGGAAAAAGTCCCATAGGTAATAGAAAAAATGAATGAATGAACGAACTCAATGCCAAGACGTAGAACAACGTAAAAAGTATGAAACCTTGTAAACAAAAGCAAGACACTATAGACAAGGACGTAAACAAAGCAAGCAAACTAGTTTTTCTTTATTTGAATTTTGATTATTAGAACCCGGTTAGTTCTTATTCTAAACAGGATTAGTAAAAAAATTTTTCCCTTGGGAATGACTGGAATTAGATTCTCTGAACAATTTGCATAAAAGTGAAACTTTTAATAAAAAATTCGGTGTGCTAAAATAGGGGAAAAAAGTGAGCCCTTTAAACACTCTGAAATCGTTTTAGATGAGAAAACTCCAGGAATTTTCCTGACTCTTTTCAGGATTTGAACAATAAAAGGTTCATTATATTTGATTCTTGTTCTGAATAAAAGGTTCAATTCGGACTGTTGGTCAGTTAGTAAATGCTTACCTGCAACCACTTGCATCACTAAACCTCCATTAATTCTTCCAAATACAATTGATGAATGACCATTAGAGCGAGTTGAATGATCAGGGTGTTCAGGTCGAATTTGGGATCCATTCTACTCCTGAGTTCCGGTCATATATTTGATGGTAGTTAAGATTATTGGTCTCAGCATTTTTGACTAGGTTCCGATATGTCAATTCGCATCTGTGGGAAAAAAAAAATTTTAATTCGGGGAATTTATTAAGACTGGACAATTAAAACTATAATCAAGCTATTTGAGAAGCATTACGTTTTTGACAAGAAATACCAGTAAAAAAAAATTGCAGAAAAAAACGGGTTTGTTCTTAATTTTTTTTTTTCTTTTTGTGGTAGATGAAAAATTTTTCTACGAATTACAAGTAGTGCAAATTTAATAAATGGAAAAATTTAAATTATAATCAAGCTTTTTAAAAAGCATCGAGTTTTTTTAGCTATTTCTTCACAGGAAAAACCTGTTTTTTTAAAAGATACAATTTATGTTTACGTGTTCCAGAAAGTGCCGGATAACACCTGATAAGAGGGAAATACCTGGATTACACGATAGGAAGGTTTTCAACCATTAGTACTTGAAATCCAGAATAGTTTCACACATGTAATTAAAACTTTTTCCCACATGGTAGGAACTGTATTAATATAAATTATTTTCCAGTCCATTCTTTTAAAACGTTTTCCATAAAACATCAGACAAGTCACAGTCGCACGCTGATCCGGTCAAGTTATAAAAAGTTTTAATCTTTGATTTTAAAAAAAAATGCTTTTTATTGCGAAATATTTATCATTAGACTTATTTATTAATTCGATTCCTTACGTTGTAATAATGATTATATTGAAATATTATTAAGACAAGAGAAGGCTATTTATGTTGCGAAATCGATTACCTGGTCCGCACCCTTGGCCTATAATAGGAAATGCTTTGGAGTTTTTGCCGAAAAATGTCGGCGAGTACATTAATTGCTATTATCACAAGAAAAAGATTAAGTTAAGTTTTTCTTCAAATTTTATATGTACAATATATAAAAAAAGAACTGGTACATTTGACCTTATGCCTAATTGAAATATTATTCAATATAATATTGGACATTTGCATTAGGCCTAATTCAATAATCCTATCAAAAGAAAATCTAGTATAACTAGGGAGGTCCAAAAACATAAATGTCTCACATACTAACAAACAAAAAATCCGATTTTCGCAAACGAAGACTTGACGAGAAAAATAATCAAGGTCCAATACTTTTGTTGACATTCCTTTGTCAAAGATTAAACATAAGAGCAAAGTGAAAATAAAAACATTAGACCTTGATCGTTAAATATCAACAAAGTGAAATATACGTATTGATGTATCTAACCTACAGACTTGTAATTAAGAACGTGGGTCGATAAGGTCGATTTTTGGGCTGTTGAAAAAAAATTTTTTTTTTCACGTTAAAAGGTAGTTTCATATGAGGTTAATAAGGGGTAAGTGGCACCGAGTTGCGCGCATGCTATAGCCGTTTTTTTTAATTTATTCACTTTTCGCTCTTGTGAACATGACAGTCGGAAATCATCCAGTGGCAGACAAATAGTAGCCATGAAGGCCTATTTACTGCACCATACTAAGGTTGCGACCGGCGTGTTCACACATGCTAAATTCGTATGGTTTTTAGGCCTCATGAAGAAGCCGTTGAATGGCCCTAGTTTCCTTTTCACACGAGCTTCCTAATGTTGAAAGCTTACTTAATTCACCATTTCCAACTTAAGCACATAAGTGCGCCATTGTTAAATGAAGGAAATTACATTTCAGATAGCTGATTTCTAATGTTTATACTCTGTATTAACCGTATTTTTCATTAATATTACATGCCTAACGTTTAAATGGATCAGATGCATTGTTGTGCGAATATATATTTTGATCTCATTAATCAGTAAACATGAATAAAAGGTCCGCAATTTATTTGTCGACTACTTGTTTGACTTAAAATTTGATTTTTAGCCGAAAAATTGCTATTTTAGGCCAAAAAAAGCTGTTTGGCCAGTTAGGAGTGATTCTGATCGAAACGGGGTGGTCATTTTCGGATTCTACGACGTCGAAAACCCCTAAACAACCTGGTTTGGTTCCGAAGAATCACTCCTTAAGTTTCGGAAAAAATTGTTTAAAAAAATGCCAAAAACATTTTTTTTTTTCAAGCACAAAATGGCCGCGGGCCACCCCTAAACGTGGTCTAAAAATTCTGAAAAAAATTACCTTTTGTTTTTAGACCCTAAGAAAAGTGAAAATCACATGAAGAACAAAATCGCGAAAATTAATGGAAATTTGAAACACCCTACTAGTTCATAGCGCGCTCGACTCTCAATCATGAGATGCGACGCGTCGTGCTTCTATCCTAGTTCTATCCTAATTCTTCTCAGGTGAAAACTAGTGCGCTAGTCAGAAAATCAACGGTCACCACCCCTCGGAATGCAATGGCAAACCACCGAGCGGTAATTCCCCCGTAAATCTCTCAAAAATAGCCGTTCGGAACCGGCGTTAAACTGTAGGACCCATATGCCTGTGAGCGCACGCACGAGTGAATGTGACAGATCACCACGATCGTAATCGAGTAAAGGACTAAGAAGAAGAAGAAGAAGAAGTAGCGGTTGTAAGATAAGAACAGTAGATTTAAATCAAATTAAATTAAATCTTCTAAATTCAATTTGTGACGATCGACAACGGAATTTCGCATTTTTTTTTTTCAGTTTGATTGCCATTGATATTCATTAGCAATGCGAAAGAACAAGGAAAAATCTATTCATTTATTCGTTTATTCGTTAAGATGTTTAACTAACACTTGCTCATGAACCGTTTTGAATGTCAACGTGATTATCCTTTAGTGATGATGGCCCATTCCCTATTCGAAATATCTATTAATTATAGTTTATCAAGGACGTTGAAAGTTTTTGCTTGAATTTAATAATTTGTCCTTGAAGTTCCGATTAAATTTAAAAAAACCATTGGCAATATTTGGATAATTTTTCCTTATACATCTATCACGTCTATTTCATTTTTTTCCTTCCGCAAAACTAATTTCATTGGTTAATATTAATTAACTGCGAAAGAAAAACAAGGGAAAAAAAAATCCAGCAACCGTCGTCTCAATAGTTGACATCACGCTTATACGGAAAGTAAAAAGATTCTATAATCAAAAAGAAAAAAGCAAAATGTTTTTCGTAGTGAAATATTTGTCAATAAGCTTCTTTATTAATTTGATTCCTTACGTTGTAATGGTGATTATATTAAAATATTATTTTGGTAAGAGAAGGCTATTCATGTTAGGAAATAGATTACCTGGTCCGAGACCTTGGCCTATAATAGGAAACGCATTCGATTTCATGTCAAAAAATTTGGGTAAGTACATAATAAGTACAAGATAAGTATAAGTACAAGATTTTTCCATTTTTTTTTTTTTTCAGATATCTTAAGTCTAGCTACTGAATTAAACAGAAAGTATGGACTCACGGCTCATTGGGCTGGGCATATTCTAGTCATCTATGTTTGCTCCCCAGAGGATGCAGAAGCATGTTTCAAATCCCTCCATTTACGGGAAAAAGCTGAGATATACAGATTTTTTGAACCGATCGTGGGCAGAGGGCTTTTAACAGCCCACGGTAAGTCCTACCAAATTTTTATGTCCCACACTATATGATGGTAGATGGTAAAAAATGTTGTACTTTTTCAAATGATTCGTAGGAACACAGTTCGAAAAATATAAAAAACTGACGGAGCCTGTTTTCAACCATTTATCCGTGCAAAAATACCTGGATATATTCAGTGAAAAGGCAAACATATTGGCCCAGTGTTTGGAAAAGGAAGTAGGGAGTCAACCTTTTCTCATATATCCTTACGTAAAAAAATGCACCTTTGACATAATATGCGGTAAGTACGGATTTTAAAAAAATATTTTTGGGTCGAGGTTTTTTTGGTTGACTTTGAGTCATTTTGCAGAAAGTACATTGCCCATCAGTTTTAATGCCCAGCAAGAAAGACTGGAACCTCTGGAGCACGCAGAGACAATATTGAGTTATACTGTATATGCGATAGAATATTCAGCGTTTGGCAACATCCCGATTTTATTTACAAAATGTCTCCACAGGGGAGAGATTTTTACCGAAGAGTTAATCATCTCAAACGTTTTGTGGGATCAAAAGTGCAAGAAATGAAAACAATCCTGAGTGAGGAAATGAACACGCCTCGAGGTAATAAACTCAAATTTCAAAAAAAAAAAAAAAAAAAAAGTGCTGTATGCATGAATCAGGCACTAAGAGTCTTTCTTATACTCCTTTCTAGGAAACAGTGATGAGAGGGTAATAAAAAATACGATGGTCGAAAGATTTCTAAAAACAGATGAATTCACAGATGAGGAAATAACAGACCAAATTATAGGGGTTATGGCAGCGGTAACTAAATATTTATTTTAAAATATAAACATTGCTCTATAATGTCAGTATCTATTTAATTTTCTCCAGAGTTTCGACTCGACTTCATTGACGACTTCATTCGTTTTAATGATGTTAGGCATCCATAAAGACGTACAAGAAAAGTTACACGACGAGATTTTGACAGCTTTTACAAATGGTATGGATGAAAAAGATCTACATCGACTGGAATACTTGGAAATGGTGATAAAGGAGACACTTCGATTGTATCCACCGCTACCGTACATAGGCCGAAAAGCAGACGGTGACATCAAGATGGGTAATGATAAAAACCGGTATCTCCGAGGTCACCATTTGCCCATACGTTATCACCAGACAGGAGATACACTTTTGTTTCCGGAAACTCGTTTATCAGAAGGAAGCTTTTGTAAATAAACTCTCTCCGTTTTGCTGCTGATGTATGTGATATATGTATGCTGCCGTGTTAAGCGATTTGGGCATATGCTCATTGTTAAGTTGACACTTTTTTCCTATTTTCAACTTGCAAACAAAAATTAAATTCTAGAACGGACATACGCCCAAATTGCTTAACACGACAGTACTAGTGACTTCAAAATACTGAAATAAAAATAATTGAATTTTCTTGTTTTCGTCGTCTTAAGTTAGTTTGGTAATACTAAAAAGAAAATCTTACTTTTTTTTACTTCATTTCAGGACAGTATTTAATACCAAAAGGAGCTCAAGTTTTGGTTAACATTTTTGCGATTCACAGAAACCCGAAGGAATACGACAATCCGGAAGCATTCAATCCTGATAATTTTCTACCGGAAAATATTGAAAAACGTCATCCATACTCGTACGTTCCATTTTCAATGGGGCACAGAAAGTGCATCGGTGGGTATTGGGATTAAACTAAGAAAGTTTTAGATGCTCTAAACTTTTATTTCATCCACCAGGGGGAAAATTTGCAATAATGTCATTGAGGATCATAATATCGAAAATTTTGCTCAAATACAAGATTGACTGCGATTTAAAAATGGAGGACATCAAACTTAAAAATCGAATCTTTTCAGAGCCTGTAAACGGGTTTATCCGACTAGCCCAGCGTTAATCTTCATTTTAAATTGAATCGATTTTTATTACTTACTTGTTTTAAGGTCGAAATAAGAATTTTCTAAAAGGACGTGGGTGAAAAGAACCGATTTTCGGGCTTTGCAAAAACAAAAAATTAATTTCTTGTTTAAAAATGTATTTGCCGTTGCGACCTTTCTTCAAACTTTTCTAGTTTTAGCCATTGTGCCATGGCAGCCGAAAACCATCTGCTGACAGATAAATATTACCCATGAAGTCTACTGAGTCTACATGAGGTCTACTGAACCTTCCAAAGGTTTCGAACGCCGCGTTCACATCGTTTTAAATCGTGTGGTTTTTAAAACCCATGACGATGCCTCTGTTTCTCTCTAACTTCCATTGAATATGTGTGCTATTTGCAACTTAAGCACATTGTTGTGCCATTGTTAAATCAAAAATTCCATTTCAGATAGGTGATTTCTAATGTTTTTAATTTCTTTTACCCTTATTTTTCATTAATATTAAGAAGCTTTTAATCCAGACAATTTCTGCCGAAAAATTAGGGATGGATCACAAGAAAATGATTACAAGACGAGGCAAGACGAGACAAAACAAGACATTTTTCAAGAAATCGTTCAATTCTTGTTTTTCGACCTTTCCAAAGACAAGATTCGAAATGTCGCAAACAAAAATTCAAGAAATCAAGAATCTGGTACAAGAAATTTTGAATTTGAAATCCTTATTGTCTTACCGATCAAGAACCACAATTCGAGAGGATTTCTTGAAAAATTTCGTGTTTTCTTGTTATTCATCCCTAGAAAATATTGAGAAATGACACCCAGGCTTGTTTGTATAGTTTGTTTAGGGAAAGAGAAGGTGTATTCTGCCTAAAATCTAAGCAAACCTCAAAGTCATTCCGTTTAGGAAAAAGTACAAGTTAGCTTTTAGGCTTCTAAAAACTAATTTACATCACAGCGCTCCGATTCTTATTCAGGTTTATTTTTTTTTATTCAGAGAGTATCTATGATTTGGCTAAGGATTATAGTCTGAAAGATCCTACTTGTTGCATATAACATTTACTGCTATTTAAAAATGGAGGACATCAAACTGAAACGTCAGTTTGTCCTTCATCCCAAAAATGGCTATATTCGAATAATAAAACGATGATTATACACTTTAGTTCATCGTAAATTTTAATTTTTCTTCACTTTAATATTTATTTTGATTTTAATATAAACTTATTTGTTCCACTTTAAAAACCGTATAAACCTTTTACTACATCGTCATCCCGGAACCAGAAGCGTTCAACGATTTTGTCTCTCACATAAGTTATAGATAGGAAATACCAAAACTGTTGAACAGTTCTGGTTTTGAGGTGACGACATACTCCCTTTAGTTTTAGTAGTTTTAACCGAAAAACAAAGAATTTCATAGTCGACGATTTGATCAATTCTGGATGCTGACAAAAAAAAGGTAGGGCTGTCAGCTGATTTTGCTGATTGAAATGTACTTTGAGTTTCATCATGTTTTATAGTTTCACAACCAGGAAATATAGCTGGTCCTGGTTCACATGATTCCACGGCCTCTAATGGGGATTTCGCGATCGAGTTTTGACAACTAACATACATAGAATGTGAAAAAGAAAAGATTAAACATTTATGATTTGTAAGCGATTGCAATTAGAAAGAGGAAGACACAAAAGAAACTTCTCCTTTTATTCCAATTGCAAAAGCTCCAGGTAAGAATACTAACTGATAAGCAAAGATCAGAGAATACAAAGTCCGAAAGATAAGTCACAGAAAATTAATATAAGGCTGGAATTTCACGCTAAACCAGGTTACTCATCTTGTTGCAGCATTAGAAACAGGTTGCCAAGATGTTACTCAACATGTTGAAGCATAAAAACGCTCCCAGTTGGGCAACTCTCGAAAACAAAAAATAAAAAATAAAAATTTTTGATTAGACTCGTGTTCCTACTTAATTAATAGACGGAAATATTGTGGAATTTGGAACCAATAAAATATTCAATCGATGATATAGATTGGATATATTTAAGCTGACATGTTTCGGGCGTCAAATGGGCCCATCGACAGAGCTAGCTTAACGTTACAAATTAAAAATAAAATACATCACAGACGATTACAGGTACTTATGTTAAACATCTCCTATAGGTTAAAATGGTTTTATCGAATTCAATAATTATTAAAATTAAAATTAAATCAATTTATCAATGATGAAAATATAAATATCAGCCATGATTATGAGTTCGGACAACTCATAATCAACCGATATAACGATCCGATGATATAATGATCCGAACTCATAATCATGGCTGATATTTATATTTTCATCATTGATAAATTGATTTAATTTTAATTTTAATAATTATTGAATTCGATAAAACCATTTTAACCTATAGGAGATGTTTAACATAAGTACCTGTAATCGTCTGTGATGTATTTTATTTTTAATTTGTAACGTTAAGCTAGCTCTGTCGATGGGCCCATTTGACGCCCGAAACATGTCAGCTTAAATATATCCAATCTATATCATCGATTGAATATTTTATTGGTTCCAAATCCCACAATATTTCCGTCTAAAAAATAAAAATATTTAAATGTTGCGCAACATGTTGCCAACATGTTTCTATGCTGCAACGTTTTCAGCAACATGCCTTAACATGTTAGCTGCAACATGTTTCAGCTTGAAATTTCGGTCTTGGGGAGTAACGGTTTCAACATGGTCTTTGAAATTTTCGCTGTGTGGAAGCGAAAAGCTTAAAACAAGCAAAGTGAACTTATAGGAAAAATCACAAGATTTCCCCACTTCTTTAAGCTATAGATTTAAAGTAAAAATGATGTGTTTTAACCCTCAAGGAACTCCCACTAACTGCCTTCTTGGAAGGTATATTTGAAAGGTTAACCAGATTAACTACTAGTTCCGATGAATATTAACACGTGTACATACATATGTATATTTATGTAATTAATAAAATTCTCTCTTTGTGAAAAAAGTCAGGCGGTTTTTTTTTCGGGCTGATTTAGGTTAAAAATGGTCCAAATCGTTGAGAAATTAAAGAAAAAAAAACATGAACGTAATTTCTGAGCCTTGGAGACTGAATTCGATACTTCGACGTTCTTTAGAACAGTCCAGAAGTAAAAATGACTTTAAGGGCAAATTTTTGGAATTAAAGCTATTTAAGAACCTACTTACTGGGCTCCAACTATTTGTTAACTAATATTCTGAATGACATCACGTCAACATTGTGTATGCCAAGTCAGAACTCATTAACGCAACAAAAAAATTTACAATTAATTTTTCTTGTCAGTTGTGAAAATTTCAAGAGTGATTAAAAACAGGTATTTTAGTTCCCGCGAGTAACAAAAGGACGAATAAAAACATCTAGTTTTTTAGATATCAGAAGTATATCGGTAAGATCAGTTTACCTTATTGCTGATTTTTTTTTTTACATCGCTGAATTGAAATAGTAGATTTCCAGGCTGGACCGCAAAAGTGAGATTTTTTACGAGGCCGAGTGAAAAATCGAAACTTTTCGGTCCAGTCTTGGAAATGTTGTTTTCAGGACGGGAATAATGAAATTTCTTTTGTTTACATGATCTGGAAAGTATCTAGGCCTGAAAATGGATTTGACGGAAGATGATTACCAGCCAACTGATGAAGATGTTCGCATATTAAGGGAATGGCTAAAAAAAATGCCGCATTTATTGCAGGACTATGGTGAGTACGAAATTAAGAGAAAATCATAATCGATTCTTTAAATGACTTTCTTTTTTTTCATTTTCAGACGATAGGTTTTTAGCCACTTTCATAAAAGGTAAAAAAGGCAGTTTACAAAAAGCCAAATCTGTTTTGGAAAAATTCAACAGCGCTGGAATGCTTTTTCCAGAATTTGTGGATCATTTTGATATTTTAAACCCGATAACTCAGAAATGTTTAAAAGAGACGTAAGTGTGCGGTACGGAACGTATAATTTATTAAGTATAACCGGTAATCATTTGAGTCGTATTTTAGGATCGTTTCCCCCTTAGAAAAACGTTTGGACAATGAAGCACAAATATACTTCATAAGTTTCGGCTTCGATTTCAAAGATACAAAATCAAAAAAGACGAATTTAATTGAAATCTGGAGATACTGCGTTATGCTTTTTTATGTTCATGCTTGGGTAAGGCAACAGAAAAAAATAATGGCAACTGACTTGTATTAAAAATACAAGTGTATTTTTTTTTTTAATTAGGAAAAAAATCCTTTCGCAAACCAAGTCATCATTTTGGATTGGAAAACTGTAAGAGTGGGTCACGCCAAAGAGATAAATCCAGTTTTTTTGGAAAGACTGATGGGCCTACTTAAATGTTTCCCAATTCGGACATTAGCTGTTTACAATATGAACGTTCCCCCGCCGCTTGAGTGGGTACTAAATATGTTAAAAACAGTGGTTAAGAAGAAATTAGCGGATAGGGTAAGGATATAATTGTTTTTGAAAAAGAAAATGAAAATACGCAGATGGACCTTTAAATACCGCAGATATCTAAACATAACTAAAAAATAGCGAAGTAATAAATATTTGGTAAAGGGTTAATAGATATCTAATACACAGACCAATTATTTTCTATTTTTTTTCTTTTTTTTTTTCATAACTAAACCTTAAATATCTATTAGTTTATTATTTTATTTTTTTAAATTTCATAGTTAATTTAAACATCGTTCATAGAAAGTTAGATATTTTGCTTGACTATCCTTATATCTATTTTACGTTTACATGGTAGTGTTCGGCACTTTATTCAGTTGATTATATTATGAAATCTATTTTACCTTGTGTCATTTTACTTTGCAAATATTTTTAGGGACCCTTGCAAAACCCCGAAATTCAAAACCCCGATCGGGATTTTGAATTTCGGGGATTTGAATTCGGTGGTTTTTTAAATTTATTATTTAATTAAATTTTTTTTTTAATTTTCAGGTTTTTGAAAATACCAAAAAATGATATATAAAAGTATTTTTCAAAACCACGAAGTTTTCAAGGCTTTGCAAGGTCGGAAAAATGATTTATTAATTTTTTTTAAGGGCATAACTTGTACAATGTACAATAAACTAGTGTCTTAAACTTTCTAAAAGAAATAAATTATTTTATAGGACCGTATATTTTTAGCGTTAATTCAGGGGGTGGTGACGTTTTTTAGCTCCTAGGTTTAGCTTATGTAAGCTCAGAAACGGAAACGTTTCTTCGAAACGGAAACGATTATTTTTGCTAATTCCACCCCTTTTATATTTTTACTTTTCAGGAAAAAAATCGGGGTTTTTCAATAATTAAAAAAAAATTAATTAACTATTTTTCCGACCTTGCAAAGTCCCGAAAACTTCGTGGTTTTGAAAAATACTTTTGTAAATCATTTTTTGATATTTTCAAAAACCCGAAAATAAAAAATAAAAATTAAATTAAATAATAAATAAAAAAACCACCGAATTCAAACCCCGATCGGGGTTTTGAATTTCGGGGATTTGACATAGTCTCTATTTTTAATAGAGACAATTTTTTAGGAGTAATTATCAAAAATATCCGTAAACTAATAGTAATATTGGTGAACCTGCAAATCGCCCATTAAAAATAAGCGAACTGGTTTTTACTTGCTTTAAAAAACCCAAACCGACTGGCTTAGCCCAGATGTCCATAAAATAAACATATTGTAGTTGTATATTAACGCGGACAATTCCCGGATTATATGTCTGTTAGATCTCTTCTAGTCATCTAATAGCAATTCGTAGAAGTCCATCAGATATCTAGTATTAAAATTAGTAGTTTATTATCTAGTATTAAAATTAGATATCCTATAGACATTTGTTAGATGAAAAAGGTCTATCTGGGCATCTTTAGTCGAGTAACAAAGGCATAATTTTAGAAAATATAAATTTCTTTGAATGAAAAAAACACGACGGTCCCTTGTGATTCCAGTTACATTTCATCAGTTCAATCGACACTTTATACCAACACATTCCGAGAGAAATCTTACCAAGAGACTACGGAGGAGTCCAAGAGGACATAAAAACTATGCACAGTGAGTACCGACTGCCGTTATTTCGACCTTTCGGTTTAAAATAATAATTAAAATATTTAAAAAAATTAAAATGTCTAATCTCCAGGTCGCTGGATGAGGAAAGTAGAGAGTTACCGGGATCGCTTGATAGAAGAGAATAAAAAGATGAGAGAATTGGATCCTTTAAGGCCTATAAAAGAAGATCCGCAAGATATGATAGGGACATTCAAAGCTTTAAACGTTGACTGAAGAATATGACTGAAGAATATAAAGGAACTAGAGACGTGGCGAATGGGTCGTTAAGGAAATGCCACCTGTAAAAGCAGCTTCACTACACAGCCCAATATTCACTTGGAAACGCAACCAATAACTTATGATCATCTGATTCATCAGAGCGAAATTCAACAACGTTCTTTAGTTATATCGTCAAACGTTCTTCAGTTATAGTCATATACTTGCTGTGGTTAGCTTAAATCGTTACCTCAAGTTTTTAGAAATATCAGTTCGCATCAGTGGGAAAAAAAGGAATGAAATTATAAATGATGGTTAATTAATCATAGTTAATTAATTAAAGTAATAATAATTAATTATAAAAGCATAAAGTTATTCTCAATGAAGTTTTTCCACATTGAAAAACCTACAAAAAATTGCAGCAAAAAAATTGTTTGTTTTAAAATTATCTTCCCCTTGGTAGATTTGCAACTGGTTACAATTTATTAAATTAAACTTTGATTTTTAATTCCTTTAAATTTGCCATTTATCACCATGATAATGCTTGGAAAAATCTTATTATATTAGACCAAAGAGGAGATCGAGGCCCGGGAGATGAAGGCGGCATTTATAGCATCAAAAAGCATTATTAGGATTTTTAAAGTAAGGATTAAAAAGTTCTAACCAAAGGTGAGGGGTAGGGGGACATTACAATACTTATTACAGTCACGTATTATGGACCACAACGTATAATCTACAAACAATTGGGCGAAAAAATATGCTGCCCACATCCTTACAAAAATATAGTTGACCCTCGCCCAACGCGGAGGTAAGGGGGAAAGAGGGGGTGCCGCGTATGTGGAAACCGCGTTGTGAGACCAACTTCTTATGGGTTCGGGGGAACCTAGACCAAAAGTCCACGTAAATTGAAAAAAAAAAAAATGTAAGGTGAAACTCACCTATTAATTATTAATTTTTAAAAAACGTGTTAATTTTCGGTTGTATAGCACTATTAGCCATACCCTTTCTCATTTCCTCATAGGGTGTTAGAAGCTTTTTTAATGAATAGAGTGCCTAGAAGCCTTTTTTTTAAAAAAAAATTCGCAGATATTAAGACTATTTTTACTCTAGACCGAAAAAAGGCAAAGACTTTGGTTGTTTGAATTTGGTTATTTAAGACTGCAGGATAGAAGGGATTTATCAGCTTATATTCTTATTTTTAAACTGCTCAATTACATAATTGATTCACCTTCTTTACTTAATCTTGTTCAATTTAGGGTTCCTATTCGTTTTACTCGTCAAAGGAATCTCTTTCACTATTCAAGTTGTGCAGTAATCGACGGGATTCTGCGTGATTTCAATACAAAGCTCGAAGACATAGATCCCTTCGTCCTCAGTCTTAATGCATTTAAAAAAGCTGTCTTGAATGTACTAGTCGAGGGCTAATTGCTGGTTGGCTGTTTTTTTTTTTTTTTTTTTTTTTTTTAACCTTAAACTGTTATTTTCTTATTGTTTTATTTTATTCTACCTTGTTATTTTATTTTTAATCTTGTTTTATTTTTATTTTTATCTTGATCTGTCTGGAAAAAAAAAAATTTCTGTTGATCAATATAATATCTTAATAAAGTTCATTAAAAACATAAGAAAATTAACGTGCAAAATAGAAACATGCTCGGGCAATCAAAAAACGACAATGACTTTTAAAAAGGAAAAGAGTCATTTAAAAGCGTAAACATTGCCCTATCGAAACTTGAAATAATTGCGTTCGGTAATTTATTGAACTTTTGTATATATAGAGGACGCTAACAGTATAAAAAGAATACCCTTTACAAGCGGTCCCTGACGATTGTTTTAACAAAAAATAAAATAAAACAAAGATAAAAAAAAATTAAGTTAGTTAAGTTTAAGATCAAAAAAGTTAAATTAATATTTAAAAGATAAAATAAATAAATGAAACAAAAGTTAATCAATCGGGGTAGAAAAGAAAGGTGAAGACACAAGCCGGTATTACTCCCCACAATTAGGAGAATATCTTCCACGCTCTGTTGAAAAGTATTAGATTTACAGAAAATACAAAGTTCCCGATGAAATGTGTTAAAAGTAGTCGTTATGCGGGCTAAATTAGAGCCAAAAGGAAAGGAAGAAGAAAACAGAGCAAATAAAAAAATAAAAGTGTGTATAAGCGAGGGAAGGGCAGCGCTCCAGGAATTGGTGGTCTACAAAAAAAAATCGCGTATAGCTGGATGCGCGTTGCATGATGCCGCATTGGGAGAGGGTCAACTGTAAAATTTTTATAAACCCGACATTTTCTCCAATTAAAATTTTTGTAAAATTACCATCAAATTCGTAGTCGGTGATGTCGCTAATCTCCAGGTACCGATTTTGGGCCATCTGAGTTTAAACTTTAAATTTTCAGACGTCATCTTGAATTTTAAAAAAGCGTTGTAGGGATCCTTATATGCCTAGGTGACGCATTTGTTTTTCATTTTTTTTTCAGGTGCTTTCGTTAGAGAATTGTTTTATGTTTTTTGGCCATAAAACCCTTGGTCACTACGTCCGCTACCAAGTCATTAGAGACAACATTTAAAGAGCGGTCACTTTTTCCTGCTGCAATAACATACATGTTATTGGAGAATTCAAAAAGTCATTACTTAAGATAGATTAGGCCTAAATTTTTAATTTTTAGATTAATTTTTAGATTTAATTTTTAGATTTTTTTAATTGAATAAAGGATTACTTGGGTCCAATGGAACTCGAAATTTAATTAAAAGTCAATCGCCGACGTTTCGGTTTATTGTATACAAACCATTTTCAAGGCTACAACAGAAATTATTTTTCCAAAATTAAATTAACAATAATAACACATTGCACAAATTGATCCTTAATCATATCTCCCTCACCTCTGACTAATTCTTGAACATAATTAAACAAGCATATTTTCTAGTCATGCTTGTTTAATTATGTTCAAGAATTAGTCAGAGGTGAGGGAGATATGATTAAGGATCAATTTGTGCAATGTGTTATTATTGTTAATTTAATTTTGGAAAAATAATTTCTGTTGTAGCCTTGAAAATGGTTTGTATACAATAAACCGAAACGTCGGCGATTGACTTTTAATTAAATTTCGAGTTCCATTGGACCCAAGTAATCCTTTATTCAATTCTAAATATCGGGAACGAGGAAAATTAAGATTTTTTAAATTTTTAGATAATTGAATTTTTAAAATTCAAGAGTTTTGGATGATCATCCTAGTGTCCTTCAGGTCTTCCTGAAGTCCAAGACCTTCAGGAAGACCTCGGCTAAAATGGGAGGATAATGTATCCGCGGACTCCGGCCACCTAGAGATGCCAGACTGGCGGGCGGTGGTTCAGGATAGGTCCAAATGGCGGACTGTTGTCGGTGCAGCGATGGGGCTCTGATACGCTACGTATTAGGATATATAGAAATTGATCAATAACTCATACCTGAATCGGCGAAATCTAAATCGCTAAGCTCAGCGATTTAGACCGAGTCGATTCAGGTTCAACGATTGTTAGCTTCTGTCCTCTGTAGTGAATATAGAGATATTGTTATTATCGGAAGTATACGTTTATTTATTAGATACGGGCTTAGCCCTGTATCAGCTCCAAGCCCTGTAAAAGCATGTTGTTGTTGTTGTATTACTTTCATATATGGCAAATTTTAAATGAAGCGCTTCTTAAATGATAAAAGCAGATCATTGTCATTCCGTAATGTGTTTGTCAGCAATGTCAATTCCTTAATGGTGTAATTTCAAGCCAAATTTTGAGGAGGTGCCTAAATCTGCTAGAGGCAACTACCTGTAAATGTGCTATAAAATCCGAGGTATGTTGCGGACATGCGAATCGCAATAATGTATGGTTATTTCTTCACACTGGCCCATATAAAAATAGCGTATTTTTCTTTTAATCGAAACGAAGGGAAAACGACTGTTTCTATCTTAAGTGATGAAATAGTAGATTTCTATTCAAGGAATGCAAACGACAAAATTGCCCGTCGAGACCGAGTGTTAAGCCGGAGCCGAAGGCGAGGGCCTTAAAAAGGTCGAGACGGGCAAGTCGTTTGCATTTCTTGCATTGAAAGTTATTTTTCATCACAAAGGACGGCGTAATATAGTCTGTGAACACTTTTCTGCGCTGTGTGATAGGGTGGTTCGAAAATCAACTTTTTTGAAATTTCAAAACTCCTATATCGGGAAAAGTTTCTTTATAGGTAGAGTATCAACCCTGAATTTTTTCAGATTTTTTGAACGGCATCCTGAGGTGTCAAATCGGCATTGAAATTTTCAAAAAGCTCATAAAAGGGCCGGAAATGAACCTTTTTTTTTTTGCATAAAAGACCATCGATTCCTATCGGAAATTTTGCGTAGATTACGAATTTGAAGCCGAAAATTAGTTTTGGTGTATAATTTTTGAGCTACAGGCCGGGTTTAAAAGCTCTAAAAATCTGGTTATGGTATTTTGTCTGTGGCTCGAAAACCGTGCACCAAAACTAATTTACGACTTCAAATTCGTAATCTACGCAAAATTTCCGATAGGAATCGATGGTCTTTTATGCAAAAAAAAAAAGGTTCATTTTCGGCCCTTTTATGAGCTTTTTGAAAATTTCAAGGCCGATTTGACACCTCAGGATGCCGTTCAAAAAATCTGAAAAAATTCAGGGTTGATACTCTACCTATGAAGAAACTTTTCCCGATATAGGAGTTTTGAAATTCCAAAAAAGTTTATTTTCGAACCACCCTACTGTGTGATGAAAAATAATTATCTTCATGCATTTTAATTCATTCAGTAAAACATTTGAATTAAGCTCATGATGGGTAGTTAGCCCAAAACGGTCACCCTATTTGATGTTATTAAAATTTGGTTTGGACAACAAGTAAAAGAAAATTTTTTCATATCCATCCGAGCTCAAAATCATCAAGAAAAAAAAAACCATGTTTCGGAAGATTAAGGCTTTTTCCAACGAATTACAAGTAATGCAAATTTAATAAAGGGGAAAATTTTAAATATAATCAAGCTTTTTAAAAACCATCAAGTTTTTCTCAGCAAATTTTTAGACAGGAAAATCCTGATTTCATTAGAATGTAAATTTATGTTTACGTGTTCTAAAGACTGTCGGGTAATACCTGATAATACCTGTAAGTTATTATCTAATAATTACCTGACAGGAAGGTTATAACTAGTACTTAAAATCCGGGACAGCTTTACATATCTTATTAAAACTTTTTCCCACACGTCCCCCACATTTTTATTTATTTATTTTTTTATTTTTTTTTTATTTAAAATAACTCCATAAAAAACCTTCGTTTATCATGATAGAAACCGCATTAATATAAATTAATTTCCATTTCATTCTTTAACAAGGTTTTCCATAAACTTCGGACAAGTCGCCCGCTGATTTGGTCAAGTACGTGTTTACAAGTTTCCATTTTCAATTTTTAAAAAAAAAAAAATGCTTTTTTTTATGAAATATTTATCATTCGGCTTATTTATTGATTTGATTCCTTATATTGTAATGATAATTACATTGAAATATTATTATGATAAGAGAAGGATATTTATGTTGGGAAATCGATTGCCTGGTCCGCGACCTTGGCCTATAATAGGAAATGCTTTGGAGTTTTCGGCAAAAAATGTGGGTAAGTACATTAATTGTAATTTTAAATTGAAAAACATTCAGTTAAGTTTTTGTTCCCTTATATACAGTAGAGTACATTAAAAAGAATTGGTACATTTGAACTTCATGCCAGATACTTCAATAATCCTATCAAAAAAGAAAGAAAAATCTGGTATAACTAGGGATGTGCAAAAACATAAATGTCTCAAATAAACACAAAAAATCAGATTTTTGCATATTAAGACTCTACGGGAAAAACGATCAACATCCAATACTCAAAAAAAAAGCTCTATTACTTTAGTTGACTGACTTTGTCATTGTCAAAAGTTAAACATAAGAGCAAAGTGTAAATAAAACCAATAGACCAATCATTCTTCCCATGGAGTCTTTAAATATTAACAAAATGCAACATACGTATTAACGTATCTAACCTACAGAGTCTTACTCTCCATCAAATTAAGGACATTTTGAATGTAACTTGACCCCAATTTTGTTAGTTTTTGCTTCAAATGTGAAAAATTATAATGGAAAAAAAACATTCTTCTGAAAAGCCGATTTTTTTGATTCGATACCTATCGTTTTAGGACTGATTGTGGAAAAAACTGGGTACAAAAACAGTTTAAAAAATAGAGTTAAAAACCAGTTGTAAAGAAAAACCGTAAATTAAGAAACAGGTCTTTTTTTTTATTTTCACTGGTCCATTGATTGCATCCCAAGCAAATTCCAAATTTGGCAATTCAATGCTGCTTCGGACGTAACCATTTTTTTCTTATTTTTTCAGATGTTCTCAGTAAAGTTACTGAATTAAACAGAAAATATGGACTCACATCCTTTTGGCTTGGGCATACACTAATTATCTCTGTTTGCTCCCCTGAGGATGCAGAAATATGTTTCAAATCCCCGCATTTACGAAAAAAAGCTGAGTTTTACAAGTTTTTTGAACCGGTGGCGGGCAAAGGGCTAGTCACTGCGAACGGTAAGTAATTAATAATGGCTAAATTTAAAGACGACATTTTTGAATAGTTTTAACAATTATCGAACTACTTAAAATATTCAGCATGAACTGGAATGATTTTAGGGATGCAGTTTGAAAAACCCAAAAAATTGATGGAACCTTTTTTTACTAATTTATCTTTACAAAAATACACTGATATATACGTTGAAAAGGCGAATGTGTTGGTTCAGTGTTTAAAAAAGGAAGCAGGGAGACAACCGTTTCTCGTATTTCCTTACATAAAGAAATGTACCTTTGACATAATATGTGGTAAGAAGGGATTTAAAAAATATATTTCTGGGATCGAAGTTTTTTTGGTTAACTTTAAGCCATATTGCAGAAACTACATTGTCCATTCGTTTTAATGCTCAGCAAGAAAGATTGGAACCTCTGGAGGACGCAGAGGCAATATTGGATTGTATATGCGATCGAATATTCAGCGTTTGGCAACATTCCGATTTTATTTACAAAATGTCCCCACAAGGAAAAGATTTTTCCCGAAGAAGCGATCATTTAAAACATTTTGTGGAATCGATAATAGGAAAAGTGAAAGCAATGCGGAGGAAGGAAAGTAGCTCACTTAGAGGTAAATATTTTGACTTAGAAAGAAATTTGTACCGGCGACCTACCTTATTGGAGTCACATTAAAAGAAAATGAAAATGTGATAGTCCACCTTTTGGTGCCGATATACAGGACTAATGTAGCCGTGTTAGAACCATAGGGATCTTCTAGAAGGCTATGGCTCTAACCCGACGATTTAGTCCCATTTTTTATAATAGAGAAGTCGCATGTTTTGAGATGACTCCATCGTTTAATTGTGCTAAGGAAAATATGACAAAAAGCGTAATTTTGGCTCAGTTAAAAACACGGTTAACCCCCGAAAAGGGGAAAAACAAAAATTTCAATTTGAATGCCCGCCAGTACGGAACGTGGAAGGAACGTGACGTCATCTGCCTAAAAGCGATTGTGTTCATTTCTGAAACTCTGAACGGCATCGATGCGTAATGTTTACAAGCATGTTTACAAACACGACGTGTTTCGCTTCAAATTCGATGTCTCGCTTCGAGTTTGATATCTCGATTCGATACAGGCAGATGACGTCACATCAATAGAAAATCGTTTAAGGAGTGATCACGTGAAAAAAACTTTTCCCGACTTCGTTTTTTTTTTTTTTTAATTTGATGGAAAATTTTCACGTTTAAATACTAGTTTTTAGTTAAAAGCTTACTACAGATTAGTTTCCACCGAAAATCTCAAAACATGTGACTTGTCAATTAACATTTTCCATTAAGTTAGAAATTGCGGATACGTGTGGCAAAAAGTAACCACACATTAATGCAATCCTACCGCCTTTGATGGGTATGAACGACATGCTACAATTTTAAATACCTTTTCAGAAAACGGTGAAGAGGGCGAAATAAAAAACATCTTGGTTGAAAAACTTATGAAATCAGGTGAATTCACGGATGAGGAGTTAAGAGACCAACTTACGACGATTATTTTTGGGGTAAAATTTTATAACCTTCAAAACTTATATCACTTTCAGTTTGTAGTCAATTATCGATATTTTTTAAAATATTTTCCTAGGGTTTCGAATCGACTGCATTGACGACTACATTCATTTTGACGATGCTGGGCATTCACAAAGAAATACAAGAAAAATTATACGACGAAATTTCGGCAGCGTTTAAAAGCGGCTTAACTGAAAAAGACTTATATCAACTGAAATACTTAAAAATGGTGATAAAAGAGACGCTCAGATTATACCCAACGGCACCATATATAGCTCGAAAAGTGGATCAGGACGTCCAGATAGGTAAAGAAGTTAATAATAATTTATCCTTAATTATATAAGTTATTGTTAGTTATATTAATTAAATATTACAATTTTTAGTCATTCTCACTTGTTTTTTAAACGAAAGAATTTGACTGTCTTGTTCGACTAATTATTTCAGGGCAACATTTAATACCAAAAGGAGCTGAAATTATGGTCAACATTTTTGCGATTCACCGAAACCCGAAGGAATATGAAAATCCAGAAGCATTCAATCCTGATAATTTTTTACCAGAAAATGTTAAAAAACGACATCCATGCTCATATGTTCCATTTGCAATGGGAAATAGGAAGTGCATCGGTACGTATTAGATATCAAACTAAGAATTTTTCACACGCTTCAGCATTTTTTTTTTTTTTTTTTTTTCAATCTGCCAGGGGGGAAATTAGCAATGATGTCATTAAGGATCATAATATCGAAAATTGTGCTCAAATACAAGATTGACTGCGATTTAAAACTGGAGGACATCAAAGTTAGAAATCGAATCCTTTCGGAGCCCGTAAACGGGTTTATCCGAATAACCCACCGTCAATCTTAATTTTAAATTCAATTTTGATTCCAATTATTTTCCTGGCTTAACGTAGTGATGTGAATTTTTTTAAAAATATTTGAATTACATTTTCGGTGAAGATTCTGTAGAGGTACTACTAGTTCGTTTACATCACCGGCCACTTAGCCGGACGGTGAAGACATTTTAACGATATAAAAAAAAAATCCCGCCATTCGCCATAAGTCTATTCTAAGGAACGCCATTGTGCTCAATAAAAAAAAATATTCTGTTATTTTATACATGAAAACGGAGTCTAACCGCACCGAAACGGTGCAAAAACGTCTGTTATGTTCAGAGATATAGATTTATGATCTTATTTGCATGAACAAGATTCAGTTGTTCTTACATTTCATAATTTTCAATTGTTTTCGTAATAAAAAAAAAAAAAAAGTTTCTTTCCAAGAGACTAGTACAGCGCTCGAACGGACATATAATCAAATAATTTAAAATGAAACTAAATTCACTTATTACTTTAATTATATTTCTTTTTTGTTTTAATTTAATCAATTTTATTTTGTTATCCACTATTCTTTATCTATATTTTTGTTCTGTGATGACTTAACATACATTTCAGCAACGGTCAGAATCTTATGTGGGACCGAAAAATGCTTTCCTGCAGAAACTGCATCACTTCGCCGCCGAATATGCACATCATTAGCATTGCATTGAATATGCAATGAATTGCAATTGAATTTGCAATGCTAATGCATTGCATTTGCATTGCAAATTGCATAGTAAATGCATTGAATATGCAATGTTAATGACAATGATGATCACCAAACTGTATCATATTTTCCGCTCTCGTGCTCAGGAGAAATTAAAAGAGCAAGTAATACCTAGGAAGGTTCCGAACGGCTATTCTGGAGACATCGAGGCAATTATCGGTCGGTGGTTTGCGAGGTCGCTGATTTGGAATCCGCCAGCGTTTTTTTTTTTTTTTTTTTTTCCAGTTTATTTTATTTTAGGCCATAATGAGCGGTGTTTTGCCCTATTAAGTCTGGCGTATGAAATTCGAAAAAAAATCTGACGAATTCGAAATTAGCTGCCTCGAAAACCCCTACGTACCAATTTCTACGAACATCGGTAAACTTCAGCAAATGCGAATAAAAGTCGCCATATTAACTTCGCCATCTTGAATTAGAAGAAACTGGTATCAAATTCACATTCAGATACCCCGAAAACCCCTAGATATGCAACTTTATGACAAAGGCAAAATTCGGAATTTCATGCGTTATTTTGAATTTTTCTATGGGTAAGATTTTAAACTAAGCAGAAAACCAAAGCTTTTGACTCCCAGATCCTTTCTATGGCTTTTACCTACGCTTGAGATGGGAATTATGTCCGGTTTTCTCTTGACTAGCGACCACTGTGTGTGCTTAGATTTATTTAACCATTCCATGAAGCCTAACATTTTCTCAATGTTTAAATTTACCAAACCGAACTTTTTTTTTTTTTTTTTAGTGAACTTTAAAAAATTCAGTATTTAAAACGTCCTGCCTGCATTAAACTTGAAGTTTTCGATTTGTATATACAATGACAGCCTCACACTACCCCTTTCTTCCACGACTAATTTTGTAATTTTAATACAACATTGAAGAATTAAAAAATAAATGAGACCGTCATATTGTCTGTCGGAGAAACTGACGGGAGTGCCAACAACCCGAATACACGCAAATGTCAAATTTCCCTGCCTTTACAATCACGTGATCCGTCATCTGGCATAAATTAATTTCGCCATTTTCAAACAGCTTTTTTTTTCTCCTTTTTTTTTTTTTTTTTTTTTTTTTTTCTATTCCATGGATTCCGTGTGTGCGAACTGTCTAACCGTTTATTTTGAAGGCCTTTTACCCTGTGGGAGTTTTTCTCCCCGAGATTTCGCGGTTGAGTAATAATTTTAGATGCAGTTTTGCATCGTGGTAGGCTTGACATAGTCACGTATCGCAATTAATCCGCCGGTTCGAAATCCCCCGGACTTGACGTGCGGATTTAACGAGGATGAATTTTCGGAATTTTGTGCTTTTGCTTCGTGGTGAGGGGGGGGAGGGTTTTTAAAGCGCATGGGCCCCTCTCGAAAAACGAGATGGTGGAGAGAAAAGGTGGCCGGTGTAGTCATTTTCCTCTTGATAAAAGACATTAAGACGAATCTGGTTTAATTATTATTTATATGATGTTTCATTTCTCCACCAGCAGCTATTTATCATGATATCCTTACATTAAAACAATGAGATTGTCTTCTTTCGCTTTTAATGTCAAAAGGCTACATCTGACTGTTGCTATTCCGTGCCCATTCCTTCTCGTTTGGTCGATAACACTGATTATTTCATTTGTTTTATTTTTCGCTGGAGGCAAACAAAAGGAAGGGAAAAGAAATTAAAGCAGTACGTAACTAAATGAAGGTCAATCTCTGACCTGACCAGACGTGTCCAAACCTGATTAGAAGTGACTGACATGTAGACTCCTTCATATTTAACACTTCTTTCCTTATTTTTTTTCTTTTAAGTAAAATAAATTTTCGAAAACGATTTTGTTGGATAAGCACAGATTTTTTTTTTTTTTTTTTTTTTTTTGCTTTGTGATTATGATTTAGTAAGTGTCGAACGTTTTTAACATTCCCCCTCGTTTTTTTTCTAAATGTCGAAACCTTAATTAAAAAGATTTTTTTTAAGGGAAAAAAAAGGGGGAAGAAGAAATAAAAATAAAAAATAAAGGAGAACGAAAAGTCCCAAGGAGATTGGAAGCAATAAAAAGCAAAGAAAATTGCCCTAATTACATTCGATATAGCCTTGTTTTGCTCTCCTAGTTGTCTGTTCTAAACCGTTTAATCCCGGGGTGGATGATCCTTTACTTTAGCGTTACAAGGATACAACAGGTGAAAAAGCTAAATCTACACTTTTTCCTTCGAACATTTAAAATAGCGTTTTCCTGCAATGATTCTTATTTCAATGTTTATATATATAATATACAACCTCACAATCAAAGGGTGCTAAGTCAATTTTTTTAAATTAACACTCGTCGGTTATTTTTGAGTAATAAAAGAATGTAGGAATTCATGATTTCGATTTAGCACCATTTGGTGCTTACGCCGAGAAGACAAACATGCACTCGGGTGCACAATTAAAGCAACTGTTACCTTTTTTTTCAACTAAAAAGTTGCTTTACGATTTTTTTTAGTAAAATTTTCTTGCGCTGCTGCCTTCACCTTTTTCTTTAAATTCAGGATTTTCATTGGCCACCTCTTCCCCCTGAGATTTTTCTTTTTTCTTTTTTTTTTTTTTTTAAATTTTTTTTTATCGTTAAAATTCAGGGCTGCAATTCCGATTAATTTTTATTCGGAATCGGAATCAAAATCGGGATCTCGTCAAAAAACAGTTCGGAATTTTCGGAATCGGAATCCAAAAAAATATTTTCGATTCAGATTGACTTAAAAAGCACGAAAATACCGCTATTACAGTTAATCAATTTTGGTTTAAATCGGGATCTGAATTGCTTTAGGGCCATTCTCAATTTATTTACAATTTTCGGAACGAAAAATGTCTCTTCAAAAATGTAAACAACCCATATAAACAGTATTGTTTTGATTGCGTTAGTGGAAATGTTATTTTACTTAATTTTACTATTTCGGTGCGGTTTTACCCAAAAAAATGTTTCGGAAAGACGAAAAATCGATCGTATGACTTGTTAGTGAAGTTTTAGGTGAGCGGTTTAATTTTTTAAAACGATTTTCGGGCAGTTTTTCGCACTATCGTGATCGGCGATCAAACGTTAATTTCCCCTTTAATTTATAATGCATTTTTATTTAAAAAATTTTATTTAGAGTTTTAGAGGGAATAAGAGTTTGTTTATTGATATTTAGTGCTTTATATAAGTCGTTGTAATTTATAAGTCGTGAAAATAGATGATCGGTAAAAAAAAAAACAGCGTTAGTGGAAAAAATGGAGGACAAGTTTTAAATCCTTATTTCAAGAGAAATTATAATGGAATCGTTAAATTCATTTCAAATTATTGATTTACTTATATTTCTGATTGCTAATTGTGAAAAAAAGATTTTCCTGAATTGGTTTACGTAGAAAATCGAGCTGTTTATCTGGGAATCTCGAAATCGGGACAGCCATTTTTTTCCACTATCATAGCAGTTTTTTTCGTAAAAGAGCCTCTTTTTCTATCTGACGGTGCCGAATATATTTAATTTAATTGATTGAAGTTTGGCGATCCATAATTATTATTAAGATTTTTGGCGGGATTGGATCTAAATATTTCGAAAAAGCCACGATGTTTATCGTGTGCTAGGAAATATTGACAAAGAAAATCAGTTGAAAAGTTAAATCGAAGTGGCGAAAGATGGAATCGAACCATCGACCTCTCGTTTTCATGACGATTGCTCTACCACTAAGCTACTTCGACAATCGATTCAACCTTCAACTGATATGGTACTTAGATTAAAGACGCGAGCAGTACAAGATATTAAAGTTATTATTCGGGGATATTTTTGCTTTTCCATTTCGATCGACCCATGGTTTGTGGTCTGGTTGAAATTGGTCGATCGAAATGGAAAAGCAAAAATATCCCCGAATAATAACTTTAATATCTTGTACTGCTCGCGTCTTTAATCTAAGTACCATATCAGTTGAAGGTTGAATCGATTGTCGAAGTAGCTTAGTGGTAGAGCAATCGTCATGAAAACGAGAGGTCGATGGTTCGATTCCATCTTTCGCCACTTCGATTTAACTTTTCAACTGATTTTCTTTGTCAATATTTCCTAGCACACGATAAACATCGTGGCTTTTTCGAAATATTTAGATCCAATCCCGCCAAAAATCTTAATATTTAATTTACTTTCAAAAAACATTTTCTTGTTCGTTCTATCAAAGCATAATGTAGTTTTTCATTCAAATTCAGAAATAAATCATAATAAAATGCCCGGGACCTGAATATTGTAAATAAATTGAGAATGGCCCTTTAATATTTGTTAGTTGGAATCGGAATCGGAATCTGAAATTTTTTTCCACCTTTCGGAATCGAATTTGGAAACTTATTCATAAATAATCGAAATTCTGCGGAATCGGAATTGCAGCCCTGGCTAAAATGTCTCCCCCTGCCGGCTGACTGGCCGGTGATGTAAACGGACTAATACCTTTACAGTTGGAAATGAAATAAAGAGAGAAAAAAAAAAACAACTCCGTAAGCTCTTTAAAATTTTCCTTTTGTCGCAATCTAATCCCGGCCTTTCCTAGAATTTCGATATAGATCTTATTGTTTCCGAAAATTCCCCGCGCTTTTCGAAAAGGGAGAAAGTAATCAAAGTATATTTAGAAAAGGTGAAAAGAAAAGGAAGAAAGTTGAAAGGCTTAAGGGGCCCGGGGAGGTTCAAGGAGGGCCAGTCCCTTGGGGCTCATTCATTATAGAAAAGACTGAGATATATATCTCCGAGGACTTGATTAGAAATTTTGTGTTAACGTATCTAGAAGTAATGAAATAAATGGTCTGAAAATGGTTTTACTGTTTTTCTCCCTAAATATTTTCGTTCTTTTTTTTTTCTTCGATCAGAGAAAAAAAGGAGGTTTCCTTATCCTTCAGACGTGTGTACAACAATAAAGAGTTTTGCACAATCCTGTGCGAAATCCCCACCTTTTTTTTCCGCGAGATTTGTTTGTATAAAAAAACATGTAGCTCGGTTTTCGTAAAAGAAAGGCTAATAAGCGTTTAAACGCTTCACGCTTATAGCTAAACAACCGATTAATAAAGCTTTTTAAAAGTTTTAGAGAAGTCAGAAGTAAACCCCCCTTCTCGTATTTTGTGTTTTTAGTTTCGGAATGTGAAGCATACTGTTTCAAGTGCAGTTATACTTAAAATATAACCATTTTGAAAATATCTTAAGATGTAGTTAAAACCGGATGAAGTGGGTTAAATATCGTTTTTTTTTTAATTTTTATAACGATCTCATTACTTTACTTTGTTAAGAGATTTATTTTCTTTTAATTAGTTTAATTCACTCGGTGCTTCTTTAGCGAAAGAAAAGAATTTTTAGATCCCTCCAATTTACAAGAGTCTGAAAAAGTTTCCATGTTTTGCGAGAAAGAACAGTCAGATTATTCGCTTGTTTTCGGAAAAATGTTAAAATACCGAGAAATCGGAAGCTTTAAAGCACAAGTCTTCTTTCTTTTTTCTTTTTCTTGTGGTGCGAGCCTTCTTACAAAAAAAAAAGAAACCATTGATGGTAGCGTTTGTGGGGCTCTGGCGTCAACACACATTTTTCCTTTCCATTTCTCCCTTCTTGGAGAACAATACCAGGCTTTTACTTATGAATATTTAAAATCGCCCTCGTCATTTTTTACATACCCCAATGCTTTCCAAGTATCGACCTAATTCTTAAATAACCATTTCCCTATAGGCCTGAGGCAATTTGAAATGAAAAAGCTTCGTCTCATGGTAAACTTAAAAATTGGGCTATATGTGAGTCGAAAAACATGAATTTTTGAATTTGACAGGGCCTAAAATTATTTGAAAAAGCTACTACACACTCAAAAGTTGAGCAACTTAAAGGATCCACCCCCCCCCCCCCCCCCCCCCCGAAGAAATTTTTTTAAGGTTAAGATTTTTTCAAAAAAATTTAATGCTAATTTTAAAATGTTTTTTTTTTTTTTTTTTTATCATATTCTTAAAAAAAGGTCATGAATAAAATTGAAACAAAAGAAAAAGTTATTTTTATTTCTATTATATTAAAGAATTGGTACATTTCACTATTAAAAACCAACATCCAATAAAAGAACACACCAGAGATTTTTACACAGCCAAAATATTCGCCAATCAAAAGCAGGAAGTGTTAGTGTTAAAATGACATCCCCACCCCTTCTCACGAAAGTTCGAAGACCCAGGGAATGAATTAAAGAAAAAAAAAAAGGAAAAAAGACAGTAAGGTTATCGAAAATTTATTGGGGCCAGAAAATGAGTTCAAATTTTTAAGGATTAAAAAATATGCAGAAATGTTAACAAAAGAGTATTCTGACCATCCATTCATTACATTATTAAAATAAAATATCCAAGAAAAAATGTTTTTTTGAAAGATAAAAGTACCACTACCTGATTCATATTTTAAAAGCACTCGCGGAGCGTTTACCTTGGGAACAAAAAGGCGGTTAGAAAGAAAGGAAAAAAAGTGGAATATTTTGCGACGATTTTGACATCTTATTGATTTTTTATCATTTTTCAAAAACCTTACATTTAAAAATAGTGAACTAAGTCACTACAAACTTTCAAAATTCATACTACACACTTTGGATTTCCAACTACACAAAGTGTGTGCTACTACACACAATTTTAGGCCCTGGAATTTGAAAACGCCTGATATGGGGATCGATCCCTTATTATAATACTATTAGCCCTAATTTTTTTCAGATTTTTAAACGACATCTTGAGGTGCCGCAATGACCTTGAAATTTTTGAAAAGCCCAGACAAGAGCAAAAAATAAGATTTTTTTTCTGTAAAAAGGTATCGCTTACTATCGAAAATTCTGCGTAGATTACGAATATGATGTCCAAAATTCATCTTTGTGTACAGTTTTTAAGCCAAAAGAAAAAGCAGCCTTAAGTATTTCAGTGTTTAGAAAATAGGCCTAAAGCTCAAAAACCGTACATTTAAAGTGATTGTTGACTTCATATTCGTAATCTACGCAGAATTTCCGGTAAAAAGCGATACTTTTTTCAAAAAAAAAAAAAAAAAAAAATTTAATTTTGCCCTCATGTGGGCTTTTCAAAATCTTCAAGGTCATTGCGGCACCTCAAGATGTCGGTTAAAAAATTTGAATAAAATTAGGGTTAATAATAAGGCATCAATTCCCAATATTAGGCGTTTTCAAATTCAAAAATTTCGCTTTCTTCGACCCACCCTATTGTACACCGAATAAAAAAATCAAAGTGAGGAAAAAATAACTAGTCAGCAAAATTGAAAAGAGAATTCATCCTCACGGTGACATTTTGTCTATCTTTGACATCTCACTGTTAAAACTCTAACACTGCTGAAGCCAGGATTAGGATAATAGACAACAGACATGATTGCTAATTATGGTGAATAATGAAAGTTCAAAGTTTTCTGGTCATCTAATGACAATTTTTACAGAAGGAATTTTCTTAGAAATTAAGAAAAAAAAATTATAAAGTCGTAAAAACTTTTTGTCACGTGACCCCACTCCAAAACGTTTCTCATTGGTGTGACGTCAGTGCTCACTTTTAAGCGCGCGGTTATTTGAAAAACGAAACCACGAGTGCACCTGCTCGTTGTTAAAGATTAACACGGATTCGTTCGTACGACAACCCTTCTTGCTTTAATAGGCCTGCAGCGGCATGCCGCCGATAGCTCACCTAGAAGCATACCTAAATAGTGAATTGTGACGTCATTGTCGTTTCGGTGCCAATTCAAACAGCCTAAATTTTTATTCTTTTTTATTCGGTAATTAAACATCGCATAACAACAAAAATCACATTTACTATTTTTATATGCTAGGTTTATTTAAAAAATATGTTCAGTACAAAATGTGTCTGTTGTCTATTGCAGTATATTCTTTTTCTTCCTTCAATTTTCCCTGTGCAGTTGTTTACAGCTCATTTTTTGAACGAGGACATGCATCTTATAAAGCAACACCTACTTAAAATTACTGACTCCGATTTTCAATATTTTACTGATGTTGCCAAAAAGAAATGAATCAAGTTTAATTTTTTTGTCATGGAAACTTTGTCAAATTTGGAACCGATAATAGGGTGGGTCGAAAAAAGCGAATTTTTGAATTTGAAAACGCCTGATATGGGAATCGATGCCTTTTTATAATACTATTAACCCTAAATTTTTTCAGATTTTTTAAACGACATTCTGAGGTGCCGCAATGGCCTTGAAATTTCCAAAAAGCCCATTTCAGGACCAAAAGGGTAATTCTTGAAAAAACGTTCGGTGTCGGGAAAGACAAATAAGGCACATTTTGGATGTCCGTGAAGTTGGCAGGACCCAGTCAACGGATTTGATCGAAAATAGTCTTATATAGTAGCTTTTCATTGTTCTGTAATAGTTCCGTGATTGTTCCAATTGGTTCTCTAACCTGAAAAAAACTGGAGCCAAAAGTTGGTGGGTCCTGCTAACTTCACGCGAACAGGACCCAATTTGAATTTATCAAAAATTTTTGCCTTTGTCGGTTGCTTTTGATTTGTTCTTCGTTGTTCCGGCCAATTCAACGTTTGTTCTGCAACAGGTATGACAGTATTAGGAGGAGTAAGGGCACTTGATTGGGAGTAAGGGCAAGTTGATTGTTCTGGTATTTACAAGATAATTTAGAATACCTCGCATTATTATAGTGATGAAACATCGTTTGTTCGCGTTTGTTCGCGTTTGTTCTCGATTGTTCTCTTTTGTTCTCGTCAGGAAAACGTTTAAGTTCATTTGTGGCTGGAAGTTCTGATCATAAGTCGCTTGTTCTTGATTGTTCTGGTATTAACAAGATAATTTGGAATACCTTGCATTATTGTATTGATCAGAAATCGTTTGTTCTCTATTGTTCTTCCCTGACAAACGACTGAACGAACGACTTTTGATCAGAACTTTCAGCCACAAATAAACTTAAACGTTTTCCTGACGAGAACAAACGAGAACATTCGAGAACAAACGAGACCAAACGAGAACAATCGAGAACAATCGAGAACAAACGATGTCTGATCAATAATGGACAAAAAAAAACAACACTGTAAACCCGACGTGGCAGCAGATTGAATAACAAACCGGAAAGATGGCGCGCTCTATTGGGGGGAAAAATGGGTCCTTCTGCATGCAGACCTCAAAAGTCTGTATTTCCAGGATTTGAGAAGATGGAATACCGAAATATTTGTAGAACATTTCAGAACAATCAAAAAGACATTGATAGACAAGTCCTAAATATTACAAACAAGCCATGATTTTTTCATACCCAGAATGTCTTTCCAAAAATGAAAAATTCAACCTGATAGTATTTCTCGTACAAGAACAAACCTTTTTCTCGGAAAACAAACAAAATGAAATCGATTCAAGCAATTTAAACGTCTGAATTTGACTTTATTTTATTTCCGTGAAGTTGGCAGTGCCCTTACTCCTTCTAATACTGTCATACCTGTTGCAGAACAAACGTTGAATTGGCCGGAACAATGAAGAACAAATCAAAAGCAACCGACAAAGGCAAAAATTTTTGATAAATTCAAATTGGGTCCTGTTCGCGTGAAGTTAGCAGGACCCACCAACTTTTGGCTCCAGTTTTTTTCAGGTTAGAGAACAAATTGGAACAATCACGGAACTATTAAAGAACAATGAAAAGCTACTATATAAGACTATTTTCGATCAAATCCGTTGACTGGGTCCTGCCAACTTCACGGACGTACTTTTTGGTAATAAAAAAAGGCTGAAAAGTAATTAATTTTTTCTCAAGAAGAGGGATATCGTTCTTTACCTTGCATATACCAATTCACAACAAAAAAAAATTTTCTCGTTGCATCCTTAATGAGAAGCTGCTAAAAAAACAAAACGTGTCGGGAGAACAAATAACGCACTCTTTTCTAATTAAAAAGGTTTAAAAATCATTTTTATTTTCTTTTAAAAAAGGATATACTTCTTTACCTTCTACAACGCAAATTCACTGTAAAACAATTTTTTTTCAGTGTGTGTTTGATGAAATATTAAGCAATATTGCCTAAATATAAAAAGGTACGTTTTTTTAAGAACTACCCAAAAATGAAAATTTGAAAATGAAAAATGAAAATTTTTTTTTCGCCTAAAAGACCATCGTTTCCTATCGGAAATTTTGCGTAGATTACGAATTTAAAGTCAAAAATTAGTTTTGGTGCACGGTTTTTAAGCACATGCCGGATTCCAAAATTCTGAAAATCTTGTTATGGCCTTCTGTATGTGGCTCAAAAACCGTGCACCAAAACTAATTTTTGACTTTAAATTCGTAATCTACGCAAAATTCCTGATAGGAAATAATGGTCTTTTAGGCGAAAAAAAAATTTTTCATTTTTGGTCCTCAAATGGGCTTTTTGGAAATTTCAAGGCCATTGCGGCACCTCAGAATGTCGTTTAAAAAATCTGAAAAAAATTAGGGTTGATAGTATTATAAAAGGGCATCGATTTCCATATCAGGCGTTTTCAAATTCAAAAGTTCGCTTTTTTCGACCCACCCTAACCAATAACTCCTACAAATACCAATATTTCAGGGATTCAAAATCCCGGGACTCCCGGGATTAAAACAGGTCTGGAATCTCGATAATGCAGTCTCTACCACTCTAAAAGAGGGGTGCATGACACTAACAACAACAACAACAACCCGTTTACCAAAAAAAAAAAAAACAAGGCAATACATTACTAACCTTCTACTGTCGCATAGAATGTCAATAACTAATCCCAGAAACCCAGTAACTAGGATGCGTTCCTGACTCCGTATTCTTTGCTGATGGCTACAGCTTCCTCCAGTAGCTTGAAACTTCATAATGGAATGATTTGAATCGCACCTCCTTAAACATACTCCCCCAAAAACGGAGCTCCACCAATTTCTCTTTCCTGAAAAAAAAAAAAAGAAAGAAAATACATTATAAAGAATCTCAAACTACAATTTATTTTTTTTCTAACGCAATTTCAAATTTATGTCGTCTCATCTTCAAGGAAATAAGGGCACATCTAATGACTCTTAAAAGCATAATTAATACACGAACAAACTATTCGACAAGAGCCTCGCTCCCCTGGCTCCTTCCTCCACCCCCTCTCCCCCCCTCCCTCGCTTTTCCCCATTCAAACTCCTAGTTAGGAAAACAATTTTATAAACCTGACGGTTTGAAAACGAACGTCAATTTTCCAACCAACGTCATTCAAATACATTTGATTGAGTGCACGTACACTTGTTTACTATGGGATTAAGGTTTATTATTTTGTCGTCCCGCTGTAATTAATCGCCTTCATTAGTCAACCGTGAGCCATGCCGGGACATAGTAATTGTGGACACATTAATGTCGTGTTAAAAAAAAAAAAATTGGAATCGGTTCTTTTTGTAAAGAATTTTTATTTTTTCTCATATTGACCCTCTCCTCTTTCCCCTCCCCGATTTAATCGCTTCCTTGAGAAAATTTCCCCCCAACGGCCGGGTATAACAAAAAGAAAATCGTTTTGGGTGGGTGAATTATGGTTCTCGGAAATGGAAGGTCGAAGTTTAGTTATTAGAAGCAATTGCCACCAGTAGCCGACCACTAATTTACCAACAGTGCGACAGGCGTATGTAATTATAATAACCACCTCCCCCCAGAACACCCCCCCACCCCCGCCTGCTCACTCACGCCTTTTCCCTTCCAGCAATGACAAAAACCCTTGATTACAGATGTTTTTGACGTTTCATTCATCTTTTCCATTGTTCTTGATATTTTCAAAATTATTTTCTTTTTGCAAAAATAAAACCCTTTTGTCGTCCCCTTGTTTCTCTTTTTTTTTCCGACTCTAATCATCCGTCCTGTCATTTTAGGCCGTTTCGAAAGATAATTTTCCCTCGTTAAAATTCGTCTTTAAATCTTTCGCATAAGGAAAAAAAAAATCAAAAAAAAATAAATAAATAAATAAATAAATAAAAATAAAATAAAATAAAATAAAGGAAAACTTTTTAATATAGTTTTCACAAACGAAATCATTTTTATTAGAATCAAGCATCATAAAATGAAATTTCCCTCCTTTGTTTTTCCCGATTTGAAAATCCTACTGCCCCTCTGTCAAAGGAAATTTGTTTTCCACGGATTAAATTCGACAATCCATCTCACGTTTTTCCCCTCAACATTCTCATCATCATCATCATCATCATTCCCTCCTCCCCTGTCCAAAGTCTTTTTGTCTTTGATTCGAGCAGGAATTTTAACTATTGGCTCCTGGGCATTTTACCGAATACGATTTTAAATAACCTAACTTCCTTTTCCTCCTCTCTCCCGAAATTTTTTTTTTTTTTTTAAATGTAAGGGCTCATCGTTTTGTTATCCTTTGTGCTCCTGGTCAGACACTTTTCATTGCAAAATCACACACACACCAATGCTTTTTCCTTTTCATTAGGAAAATTATTTTTTGGGGGGGTTTAAAATTCTAAAAATTTAAATTAAATTTCATTACTTTCATGTTTTTCCATTTTCCCTCAGGCTAATTAGATGAAAACTCCTGATTCCCGGAAAATGCCATTTTTTTCCCCTTCCTTCCTCCTCCTCTAAATATGTTGTTTTTATTTGAAAAGGTCAGGTTTGTAAAAACTCTCCCTTTCGCTCTTTTTTTTTTCTTTCCCCTTTTTCTTTCTTTCGGTACTTAACTGAGAGACATAAATAAAAGGCATGAAGTAATAAGCAAGATGAATTGCTGCAGTAAAGAAACATCCTTTTTTCATGTTACAGCTTCCTCCAAAAGGTAGAAACAGGTTCTTAAGTCTCTTTCATTTGAGAGTTAAAATTTAAATACGAAATGGTGAAAATATTTTCTTAAGTTTCTAGCTAAATTTTTAAAAAATCATTAGGAATCTTAAGATCCTATTTTGACCCAGAGTCATAATATTTATAAAAAAAAAACAAAAAAAATAAAAAATAAAAATAAAATAAAAATAAAAAAATCAAACCCATGTGGAACTGGATGGTGTAAAACACCAAAGAGTCCAAAAAGATACTCACTTTTCGGTGTAGTACGGTATAGTACACTCATACGGTGGAAAAACACTGGTTTTTCACCGTAAAATGAGTGTACTATACCGTACTACACCGAAAAGTGAGTATCTTTTTGGACTCTTTGGTGTTTTACACCATCCAGTTCCACATGGGAAGAAAAATATGAATTTTATATCTCGTCTGCATTAAATAAATTCAAATTAGCAAATAAATCACTGCTATGTCATTCTACTTTTCAAGCCCTTGCTTACTTTACGTATAATCCCCCCCCCCCTGCACTTTCACTACCAAAATTTTTTTTAGAAAAAATGCTAAAAAAAAAGTCTTAATATTTTTTTTAAAAAAATGGTCCCATAAATTTTTTAGCCAATTTTTTCTTGAATTCTTTTCATTAAAACTTTTTGAATTAACCTTATACTGTTATCTCTTTCATTAACATTAATTAAGCTCTAGCCTGAATTTACTAATTTGTCGCTTTCATGTAGAATTAAATTTGCCAATGGCTTCCAGCTGGTCTTCCATCATTTTTGGTATTCAAATTTAAATTGTGAAGCAGAATAATAAATTTAATCGTTATCATTTCAGTGTTAATTATTTCAGATGAGGTTCTGATAGCTTCGGATAAAAACTTACTTTCGAAACCTAAAAACTGCAAAATTGTTTTCAATCATTTTCATGATTCATGTACATAATGCTTTACTGATTTTTTTCCAGTAATTTTAACACCACTTAAATGACTGAAATATTCTCAGAGTAAGTAAAAGATAACAAAAGATGTTAACCTTATTTCTTATGCATAAAAAACTGTCTCGACATAACAAGAAAGTTTTTCTTAATGTTCACAATATACTGAAAGACAATCACTTGCTCCCTGAGTTAAAACTTCCAGTTGCTTCTTGAGGCACAAATGCTTCCAAGAAATCAAGTACTTCCTGGCATATAACTACTCGTAAAAAAATCAGACTCAAGAATGCTCATAAGCAGTTACTAGAGATCGTGACAAATGGGTATCTATAAACAAATCAGGTTATTCTCGACAAATGAATGCACATTAAAAAACAGCTGTTCTTTCTGAATCAGTACTTGCAGGCAATAAACTCCTTTTTGTGCTTGTGAACTATGAGCTGATTCATAAATGTTAGCACCCTGAAGCATTCACATGAATTTATTAATAGTGCTGAGCATGAATCAACTGTCGCCTTAGCTTCAACTATTTGAGGGCAATCATCTGCTCCTGTTGTTACTAAGTTGTGAAAGCAAACAGCTTATTCTTTACACATCCTTGGACAGTGTATGTAAACACAAACAAAATATCACAAATATAACCAAACCATAAATTAATTCTTAAGTGGAAACTTACCACCAGAGGAATAATAAATCTACAAAGCATGCCCTTATTCGGCATGGATATTTCATGACCAAAACGATACACGACGATCTTAGATCATGTGAATTGTTAAAAAATGAACTTAATTTGATAATATTAATCATGTTTTTTTAGCTCAAAAATTAAAAATTAAAATTTAAAGAAAATAAATCAAAAAAATATTTTTTTCACTGCACGGGCCAGCCTCCATGTTAAAAATACCACAATTTCAACACGAACATCCTCAAGGCCATTTGTTTACGACATTCAAGATCTTCCCTTTTGTAGTTTTTCTATAATTTTCATTCGGCGACGTTCGAAGAACTATTTTACGAACCCGTTAAGAAATATAATTAATTAAAACGGTTTTAAAAAGAAAAAATGAAAACAATGAAAGCACATCCCGATCACGATATACGAAAAAAACATGGCGATTGACTAATTACAATATTATCCGCAAGAGTTCGCTTCTAATAGTTACGAAGCTAAGCGTTAGAGGGGCAGCACTTAAGATTAATTTCATATTTAAAAATTTTTAACAATTGAATCGTGAAGTGTAATATTTCTCAGGACCAGTTTTTCAGCAGAAAATGTTAAAAAAGTAGTTAGGCGTATTGAAAGTATTTTTAAAAGATAATTTTTTTTTTTGGGCGGGGGTTTTGAAATACCTTGAGATTCGATTAGATATCGCATTTAATTTTTACGTTTATGTAACTACAAGGCCTAAAAGACCTTTTAGAGGAGGCTTCAGGAATACCAGAAGGAATGGCAGTTTTGTCAAAAGCTCGATTTACGAGGGAAAAAATCAAATTTTAGGTATCTAACGAACTCCTTTGACCTGTTCTTGTATTTTTGGTACAAGTCACAACTTGTTCCAAGCAAACAAAAACCAGAAAATCGAAATCAAAGTTTTTCGACCGCAATTATTTTTGAAATTATTTTCCCGACGCCCATACATTCCAGACAAGTTGAAACTTGCACTAAAAATTCCGGGATATACCAGAGGAGTTCGTTAGGTACCTTGAATTTGGATTTTTTTATCGTAAATCGAGTGTTAAAGAAAAAAGCCATTCCTTCCGGCCTCCGTGAAGCCTCCTCTTTGCGGGGCCTTGCACCGATAGCTTTTTTTGATAAAAAAGTCTCGCGGTTTTTACTTCGTAGCCCGCGTTCTCAAAGTCGTCTTCCAACTTTCGAAAAAAAAAAATCCAAAAATAAACGCTTGGGAACATTTTTATAAATGGCACAGAATTAAGTTTTTTCGGTCCAATTTCCGAGAGCAATAAAGCTGGATTATATGTAAAGGGGATCAATTTTTTAAAAAAAATATACGAATAAAGAATTTGTATTAATTGGCCAATTTGCCAATTAATTGGCTCCATTGGCCAATTCCGGTTGTACAATTAATTGTACCACCGGAAATGCTGTATATTTTTGGACTTTTTTCTACTGCTACCACTTTTTTTTATTGTTTTGAGTACCCTTGAATTCCGTGCATCAGAGGTGAACTAACGTATCTCCATCGTAAATATGATTGGAGTTAGTCTGTTTCGACGTTTCGTAGAAGTGTCACGTGACCTCAAGTTTACGGCAACATGAGCGTGTAAACTTGCAGTCGCATGATCACGTGATTTTTCATAAACACTCGAAACAAACTATCTCCAATCATATTTACGATGGAGATACGTTAGTTCACCTCCAACGCACGGAATTAATTTTTCAATGGGGACAGAGCACATTTAATCGAAAATTTTAATTTATCCGGATTTCTTAAGAAAACAAAAATTAAAATTAAAATTATAAAAAACTTCCCGACAGATTCGTTGTCGAAATTGTTTGGCCTTTTCGGTCTGACTGCAAAATTGGAAATGTTACATCTAAATTTATTCAGCTAAAAATATTTTGGTCAAGGTCCTAAAGTCATAACACGCTTGAAAAAGCCATGTTTACCTCCCATATCAGGAAATCAACAGTTAATAAAAATTCGATCAATTCATTACTTTTACAAAATCCGCGACTAAACTGATCAATCGTTTCTGTCATTTTTTTCGTTTTCCTCTTACAAAACGACGAATCCATCCACATGAAAAAGCTATTTTAATTCCCATTCAAAAACCGAAAAACCGGCCCACGCCAAATGCCGGTTGGTATATTTTCGGAATTTCTTCCGCCTCACCGCACTTATGATGGTGAACAATCGTTCAAAATCCGAAATAATGTAAAAGGGAAAACGAGAAACACAAAAGGTAAAATCCGAACTTTATAAGGGCCCCCCTTCCCGAAAAGCGATTTTAAGAGAGAGAAAACCTTGGGTTAGGAAGAATTTACATACTAAAACCGCATATGCCATGACTAGGACATTTTCGATCAGCTTTCGAAAAACCTCAAAATCCGCAGGTTTTCTTTTTTTTTTTTTTTCAGTTGCACTACTCGTTTCCTCTCAAAAAAAAAAAAAAACCTTGTTATTATAAAATAACTTGCGGTTTTCCCCGTTTTCTTACTGCATATTTTTTTTTTTTTTTTTTTTTTTTTGCTATATCCTTCTTGATTGTTTTCCCTTTTAATCGATCTTTTGGATTCTGCTAAGTAGGGTGATCGATGGCTCTTAGAGAAGCTTTCAATCCGTTTTTGAAGTTAAAGTGGACTTAAATAGAATTTTATCGCGTCAGTTCAATTTGTAAGTGATCGATAATGATTCCTTTCGTTTTATTACGAAATTCGTGCGGGCGGGTAAGATGGCGTGGTTGAATTGTTATTATTTTTTCCCTTGGCTCCCCGGTCCCCTTCCTCGTTCTTTTTTTATTTTGGACTTCGGGGGTAATAAGCTTTTTATTTTCCTTATTTTTTTTTTTTTTTCCTCTTTTTTTGGATATTTGGAAAAATGAGCGAGAGAGGGGAGGCGGTCCAAAAAAAAAAAAAAAATTATTGCGAAAAGTACTTACATGCACGAATATTTGATGGGAAAGTAAGACGTTACGTCAAAAGGAAATCGAATTTTCGAAACATATAAAGGTAAATAACTCAATTTACATGTTATATGGCGTGATTCCGTATCTCAAAGATATAATTCAATATGCAGAACTGAATTTAGCCAGGGCCTGTAAAAGTAAACTGAGACTTCGGAGCAAGGTTCTATATGGAGTCAAGTGCGAGGCAGATAAAGAAAGGAGGCACCATTGCAGGGGGGAATAATATATTACGTAGCCGCATATGAAAATATTTGTCCCGTAAAGTGCTTACATTAGCAGGCAGTTCAATAGAGAGCGTCTAAATAAATGGTCAATCATTCAAATATCATTAAAAAACTCACATAAAAACGAATTTTTACGTGAGTTTTTTATAAAATTTTCTTTAGGTAAATGAAATTTAAATTTTCTAAATTTTTTATTTAAATAGCGTACTTGCTTTTCAACTTTGATACCTCAATTTTGGTTTTTTCCGAAAGAAAATGACTCAACTAAAAGTTATCTATAAACAAAATGTTTAAAAATATGATTTAAAAATACATATTTTACATTTTTTGTTCAAATTTTTTTGGAAGCGCGAAAATGAGTGGCCGCCATGTTTTTAAAATGCTGACGTCATAACTGAGTTTTTAATGGCGGATATATGTTTTTATCATTGATCTCTATTTATTACGCTAGATGTACAACTGATATTCCTCACCTATATTTAACTTATGAATTGAAAAATTCATATCGCGAAACTAGTTTGACTCCAATGCACTGCCGTCGGGATGGATTTTTTCGCATCTATTTCCGGTTCTATTTGACTATAACGGAGGGATTGCATAAAAACAAAAAGAAAACGGTTTAATGAAACAATTGCGAGTTAAATTATAATAAAAATTTTGATTTCTTTTTCCTTTTTATTTAATTTGAAATAGAAATAATGCCATGCCTTCTGTTTGTAAAGCTTGTGGGAATAGGGGTAGGGTGGGTTCCGGGGTTAGTCTTTTTAGGTAAGTGATTTCATTCGGATAAGATTAAAATTACTTTTGTGAGTAATCTCTCTCAGATATTATGAGTAATCTCTCATATTTCAGTTCCCAGTTAACAACCCGATCGTCTTGAAAAATGGTGTTCCGCCTTGGAATTAAAGAAAATGAAATAAAACCTTCCAGCCGAATATGCGATCGTCACTTTCAGCCCTTTGATTTTAAAGAGAACGCCTCGTATTCGTACACGAAAAGGCTAAAATCGAATGCTGTCCCTATTTTTGAAAGTACCGAATCAGTTCCTTCTACTTCAACATCTGCATCCATATCCACCACTCATAATAGCCCTGAATTTGAAATCAATCCTGCTTTTCATGAGGTGTCAAACCCTGAAATCAATCCTGCTTTTCATGAGGTGTCAAACCCTGGAAAATTTAATAAATTCTCCAGAGCTAAGTTGATTCGTACCATAAACAACCTAAAACACAAGATGAAATTGATGCACTTTAAATTACGGAGAACAAATTTAAATTTAGCAAAAGCAAAAGCTACAATTGTAGAACTTCAAAAGAAAATCGATTTAAAACCTGATGCAGTCACTTTGATTGAAAATCTTCTTAAGAATACATGTTGCAAGATGCTTTTAAGGAATGAAGTCGAAAACAACCCCAGAAAAAAGCAAGGTTACCGATACTCAAAAGATTTTAAAAAATGGTGTCTATCACTTTGGTACTATTCACCCAAAGCATACAGGTTCCTACGGTACATATTTCCTTTCTAAATTCCTGACTTTTTCTTTTTTATCATACTACTTTTCCTTTACCTTTAGCAAATCCTGGACATTACCTCATCCCAATTCTATGAGATCTTGGCTTAGCAATACAGAAGTTGAACCCGGATTTCTTGAGCAAGTTTTTAAGCATTTGGAACTTTGCCTGAAGAAGACAGGGACGTCAATATGGTTTTTGATGGCATGGCAATCAGGAAAAGCATAGTTTGGTGTCCTCCACGCAATAAATACCTTGGCTACTGCGATTACGGAGATCTTTTGCAGTTAGAGAAACAAAATACAGTGGCAACAGAAGCCCTTGCATTCATGTTAGTTTCTTTAAAGGGAAAATTCAAATGGCCTATAGGTTATTTTTTTATAAATAAAATCGATGGGAATGCTCAGGCGGAACTGGTAAAAACCGCTTTGAAACTAAGTTCAGAAAACAATATTACGGTCAAAGGTGTCACTTGTGATGGCGAAGCATCAAATCGTACAACAATGGCAGTTCTGGGATGTAAATTTAAATGTAATAATTATGATGGAATTGTGCCTTACTTTCTTCATCCCCAAACAAAAGAAAAGGTACATTACATCCCAGATGTATGCCATATGTTAAAATTACTGAGAAATGCTTTAGCTACGTATAAAGCTTTTATTTCTGAGGAAGGCTTAATAAAATGGGAATATTTTGAAAAGTTAGAGGAATATCAAAGAAAAATGGGTTTAAAACTGGGAAATAAAATAGGCAAATCTCACATTAATTGGTTAAAAAACAAAATGAAAGTTAAGTTTGCGGCCCAGTTGTTCAGCAGTTCCGTTGCATCCGCATTACAGTTTCTCTGTGCTCAAGGGTTGCCGGAATTTCAGGGTTGTGAGGCAACTGTCTCCTTTATTAGAAAAGTGGACAGACTTTTTGATTTTTTAAACAGCTGTAGCCCCATGGGCAAAGGCTACAAAAAACCAATTAGGGCAGGAGATTTACTTTCCTTAGAAGGGGTTATGAAAAATATTGTAAATTATTTATTATCACTTAAAGATGCAGACGGACAATATTTAACCCACTCTAAAAGAAATACATGTTTTTTTGGTTTCGCAACTGCTGTTAAATCAATTTTTGCGATATCGAAAGATTTGCTTCTAAGAAAGCAGAATCCATATAACTACATTTTAACTTACAAATTTTCCCAAGATTTTATAGAGTTACTTTTTTCACAAATCAGAGGCAAATCTGGTTTTAACAATAATCCCAATGTTCCTCAGTTCAAGTCTGTAATGAAAATGATATTATTTAAGAACGAAATTTCGGCTAGTACTCTTGCTAATTGCATATTGATCGATCCGGAAAACGAAAGGATAGGTTCAATTTTTGATTTTGATGAAAAGCCTCGAAAACTGAGAAAAAAAGGCAAGGAAAATGATGCCGAAGAAAAAAGATGTCTCTCACAATTAGTTGATCATGATTATTGTTTAGTACCACGAAAACTGGACGAGTCTGTCAAAGCTTTTGATGAAACAAAATTAGAAAAAGATGAGAACGACGATGAAAGCTATTCTCAATTATTTCTTTTTGACTACAATGAATTTTTGATCAGGAAAAACATTTTGTATTACATTGGAGGGTATATAGTTAGGCAACTTTACGATCATGTAAGTTGCAGAATATGTCAAAATTCATTATTGCAACCAGTAACGGATCATGACTATGCATATATCTCTGAATGTTCTGCATTTACGCAGTTTAAAAACAATGGGGGTTTAGTCAAGCCATCGATGTCTGTTGTAAAAGTTGTAACTCAGACTGAGTTCGAATTGATATCTGTCACTGACAATTTTAATGACTTAACAAAAAATAATTTTAATTTAAAAGTTAAACTAAGGATTAGGAAAATATGCGGGGAAGATCCAAAAATATTTTCAGAAAGTAATGCTTGCGCCAATAAAGTTGACATTACGGCTAATTTACTGCATCGGATGCAACTGATTACGAAAATATGTGATAGGTATCTTCGTATTAGATTATTTTCGTATGGTAAAATGCACACGAAGGATGTCCTCCAAGAAGTTAGCAAAAGGCATCAGTTAACGAAACTAGTTTTATTTAACCATATGTAATTCATTTAATTTTTTTTAAAGTTTTTACCTATCTTCACTCTTAGAAGTTTAAATCTCACTTCTAACAAGAGTAATTTTGTGTTTATGTTAAAGAAAATATTTAACATTTAATGGTAAATCTTTTTTTTTCCTGAAGAATGCATTGCCTCAATTCTTTATTCCTTAATTTGTTTATTAAACTTTCATTTCAATTATCAGTTTCATCATCTAAATGTTTGAATTTTCTTCTTGATACTATGCTTTGTTTATTTAGTGTAACATTTCCTATTTTCTCCAATTTTATCTTTTAAATGAAAAATTAAAGTTTGATTTAATTAAATTGTTTTGATCTTATTTGTTCTAAAATTTTAAAATAGGTTACAGGATGTAAAAAACTGTTGGCCTTTTCAGAACCCCCTTCCTCTACAGTAAGCAAAAATAGGGTTTCTCTTTTAGCATTAGCGTAAGCAATTGAAAGACCCCTCTCTCTCCCCTGTTGAGTGCTTACAAAATACTTGTCTGATCCCTAGGTGGAATCAGACCGTAATAAAAACCTATTTTTAAGCTATTTTAACCGCCTTTTTTCCAGCAATCAGTGGGTTCCCCCAAATTATTATTTAGTCCTCAATTATCATTTCAACCAAACTTGCATTGTACGAAGGAAAAAATAATGGTTTTACCATTTGAGTCTTTATGCTTTATTGTTTTACTAAGGTTCGTCTACACTTCTGGCACTCAGTATGCTTGAGAATGCTTTTAGTCACAAAACATGCAAAATGTAATAACTATTCTGTGTTTGATCAAATTATACTAGTTATTAAAATAAAGAAAAATACTATTCGTTCTTATCCCAACTACTTTGCCTTGCCCCATAGAATGAAACATGTGAATGCAAGTTTCCTGATCTTAAATTATTATTGACTGTTGTTTGTGATTGTGATTGAGCAATAAAAATGAATCCGAGTTTATTGTCAGCTCATCCATTGGTGGAAACACCAAGAGAATCATTTCATTTAGCTTGCTTTGTGGTTAAGTGTTTACTGAAGCATACAGACTGTGAGGAGTGTAGATGTATCTTGGTTAATGACAGAGATTTCAATGTTGAAGGACTGCTTTCACCTTCGTATGACACCATTTTTATTGCAACCAATATTGAAAAATTCATGAGCAAGCACCCAAACAAAGAGGCAGCATTCATCGTGTCTGAAATTTTCAATCGCTTGAAGGACTGTAGGGTTTTTGGAAATTTGCGGTGTCATCATAGGTCGACATTATTACGAAATTTTGCTAAAAAATATATAAATATAAGAAAATTATTTTAAATTTTACACTACTTATTATTTCTTTTTTGCATAAAAAATATAAATCGAATCTATATTCGTTGTTAAAAAGAATTTTAAATTAAGAAAATTCTAAAATCAGATCCGTTTTTCGTCGATTTCGAGCTTTGTTGACAAATCAAAAGCAAAGCCTCCGCTACGTGTGTTTTGCTAATACCGGAAACAGTTAAACAAGGAGGCATTGCAGTGGAGTCAAATCTGGATCGCCATTTTTCCCGTCAGTTGTACATCTAGCGTAATAAATAGAGATCAATGGTTTTTATTATTAAAGTAACGTAAAATTAAATATGTTTTTATTATTACGTAGATATATTTATTATTACGTAGATATGTTTTATTATTACGTAGTAAATATGTTTTTATTATTACGTCGCGTAAAATTAATTTTGCTATTCACATTATCAAACTTGAGTAATTATTTTTCTTCTAAATCGGAATTTATATTTTACTTGCGCAAACAGGCTATTTAGGCATAAAATTATTTTACAAAATATGTTTTTATTTTTAAGGATTAGGTTCGATAATGGAAGGATTGGGCACTTCCAGACTTGTTTACCAAAAAGCATATCGAAAATGCAAAATTTAAAATCATGTAGGTGTCCACTTTCGGTAAATTTAATGAATTTTTCTCTTCAAATCCTTTTTCCAATTTTAAACCATTTTAAGAAACGATTTCAAGGATTTTGGTGCAGCGAAACATAAGCGAGACAACATGTTCACTCAGTTATGACGTCGCGCCAATAAAATTTCGTTTTCATATCACGTGATTTATAATTTTTTTAAAAACGGAATTACGCGGTGAATAAATTTTTTTTAAAAAATATAATTTTTATGCAAATGGTCTTTTAAAACATTTTTATTTAATATTTTACCGATTTCATAGGCACTTGAAAAAATGCAAGTTTCCTATTGATATTAAAATGTTTTTCATAATTTTATCGCGCTCCGACCACACTCAAGGCCCGCCAAAAGAAGTGTCACTTCAATAATGAAAATGAAAATAGTGCCTTCAAGCCAATAAAATGAAATATTTTGAAATGAAAGAAAATCATGCTTCCGTTAGATGTTCGGAGTGCAAAGCTCAGGATTATGAGACAGGTAAAACGTTCAAAACTGAGACGATATTTCTCGGTCTCGTTTCTAGTCTCAGTCTCGATCTTGGTATCGGGGAGTATAGTTTTAAGCTCAGTCTCGTCTGGAAAAGAGCTGGTCTCGAGTACCCCTAGATAAAACAAGACCTTAGCTAATTACTGAATCCTTTCACCAATCCCTTCCATTTTTCAGATTTTGAATTCTTTCAATAAAAAGTTTCGATTTTACGAAACAAAAAATTCTCATTAATATTTTTATGACAATCATTCCCGATTCTCAACGTGACATAAAAACCTCCGAACGAGGAGTGAGAAAAAATGGCGCGAAAAACTTTTTTCCCTTTCCATTTTTTTATTTTTTTTCCTCCTCCCCCTTCTTTTATTATTAGTCTATTACCGTGTCTATCCTTGAAGGTTTTTGCAACATTATGAAAATTTTTCACCGGAGACAAAGGGAAGTCGAAGAAGTGGGTTGAATGCATTAGCGAACTCTATTTCTTTACCATATAGAAGTGTTGTAAGTGAATTTTTATGAAAAACAGTTTTTCGGATTTTTATTATTCGCCCCGGATTCTTTTTTTTCTTTCTCCCTTTATTTTCTTTTCTATTCGGTTTATAAGCGATGATAATGATGATAACGATTTACCTGAATAATACCGCGTGTGACACGGTACACTCGATGATCGTAATTTCCCGTGAGGATTCTCATGTTTTCTCCTCATTTATATACGTAAACAGCCTCTAATTAAAATTTATTCTATGACTTCCTTTCGGCGCAGATTTTAATGCCGGGAGGTTATTCCTTTTCGTTTTGCATATGTACCGAGATTTTGAATGTGCGATGGATTTCCATCGTTATTATTTCGTTAGTAGATAAAATTTGGAGGATGGCTCCACCTCCCTTCCCCCCCCCCCTTCTTCCCTTTGCAAAAGGTTTTCGTGACCTTGAATTGTAGGGTGCGTAAAAAGAAAATGGTACATTCCAGATTTTCGCTTCCCGGGGAAATTTCAGTTCTTTACTGTCTGAAAAAGCTCACCAATTTTTTTTTCATATTTTTAAAAAATTTTTTGGAGGTGCTTGTGCCAATCAAAGATTTTTTGAGCGAAAAAATGGGGAAAATCTGATTCGAAACCAAAGCTTTAAAAATTTGTAAGTTATAAAAACTGAGAGAAAAAAAAAATTGAAACTGTGGCTCAAATATATAAGGGTATCGAAAAAAAAAAAAAAAGCCAGGTTTGAACTGTTGCCTGTGTGTAATGTGGAGAAGCATTTATCCGGAAAAATTAAAAAAATTATGGACCTTGGCACAAAAATTTGAATGTTGGTAAGGTGTTTAAAATTTATTTAAAATATGTAGGATTAAGACTCCGTGTCAAAACTTTTTCACAATTGACTTTTAGCGATTTTTCTCATGGCGCTAGCGATTTCCTCAAGTCCTATGTAAAAAAAATTAAAAATGGCGGAAAAAATCAAAATGAGTTTCCGTGCCTAGAACTCACCAAAAGAAAACTTAAAAATTTCAGTTTACAAAATTTAAATTTCATTTAAAGAAAATTGATAAAAAACTCATATAAAAATTAGTTTATAATTTTAGAGGCGAATTTCATGATAATCTTATAAAAAATTTTATTTTAATTTAAATAATTAACCCAAAAAGTAGTATCACTTCCGCCCTAACGCTATAATCATAGAGTTTTTTAGTCACCATTAAATTTTTTGTTATGACTTCTATTAGATTATGACTTTCATTATTTATCATGACTTTTATTTAATATGATTTTATTTTTTATTAGACAGGTAAAACTTTTGAGACGGAGACGATATTTCTCGGTCTCTCAGTCTCAATCTCGGAATTATTAAGTATCGTTTTAAGCGAAATCTCTTCTCGAAATTGCCCTAATTTTAACGCAACAACGAATCAACTACACAGTAAATTAATAAATGTATAGATGAATAAATAGGAGAATGAAAGAATGAATTAATCAATCAATCAACGAATGAATGAACGAATGAATCGATCAATGAAAGAATGAATGAATCAATCAAAGAATCAATCAATCAATCAATCAATCAATCGATCAATCAACGAATGAATGAATGAATGAATCAATGAATCAATCAATCAATCGACGAATGAAAGAATGAATGAACGAACTACTGCTTGTTGAATAGCTGAATAAATAGGTGAATCAATGAATGAATCAATCAATCAACGAACGAATGAATGAATCAATCAATCAACGAACGAATGAATGAATCAATCAATCAATCAACGAATGAATGAATGAATGAATGAATCAATCAATCGACGAATGAAAGAATGAATGAATGAACTACTGCTTGTTGGATAGCTGAATAAATAGGTGAATCAATGAATGAATCAATCAATCAACGAACGAATGAATCAATCAATCAATCAACGAATGAATGAATGAATGAATGAATGAATGAATGAATGAATCAATCAATCAATCAATCAATCGACGAATGAAAGAATGAATGAATGAACTACTGCTTGTTGGATAGCTGAATAAATAGGTGAATCGATGAATGAATCAATGAATGAATGAATGAATGAATGAATCAATCAATCAATCAATGAATCAATCAATCAACGAATGAATCAATTAATCAATCAATCAACGAATGAAAGAATGAATGAATGAACTACTGCATGTTGGATAGTTAATTAAATGAGTAGGTTATCATAAGCCACTTTAATTAAGTTTCCAGTCTCAACTGCGGTTTTAAGGTGAAGCCTATGTGCTCAAGTGTTTCGCGAAGTGGCGGACATATGCTGTTAGTTTTAAATTCGCAGAATTGAATGAAAAAAATGGACTTCCCACTTTTTTTTTCGGGAAGTACGAAATGTTCCGTTATTCTTAACCTTCGGTTATGTTTGCATAGGTTTCCGACTGAAGGGCGAATTCTGTTTCGTGGTTTATCTTCTCCTACCGAAATGTTATTCAGCTCGTAAGCCCAATTGTAAACGAACGTTAATGCGTCTTAGTTTTCCCTTAAGATATTATGAAAAATAATGAACGTTAATTCCTTCGGTTTGTTAACTAAGGAGGAGGGCAAGGGCAGAGGGGGGGAGGGAGAGTAGGTGTTTCGTTTTGTTTTGTTTTGTTTTATGCTTCTGATAGAACAATGCGGAGCGTTCGCTTTTCATAGCGGAAAAAGGTTGAGGGGCAGTTTTCTCGAACACACGCCCGGCAATATAAGAGAGGAGGATCCTTTCGGATGGGAAACACACGAAGCGAAGTCCCATTTATGTATGATTTAGCTTGGGGTTTTCATCGCTTTTTCGAATAATTGAAAAAATGATTTATTAATGTAAATAATATAAGCGTTTAATACAGTCCCCAACGTTGGAAAATTAACGGATTAAGATTAAAATGTGATTAAATTCGTATAATAATTCCGTGCAGGAGGGTTGCATTTTGCTAATATTCTAAGAGGATTACTTATTTTTACATTTGTTTAAAACAGTTTACTAGAGACCAACGGCGAGAAGTACTCTTATTATTCAATGTGTTAAGGTGACGCAATGCCCATTGCCCAAAGACATTTTTTTTTTAAATTTAACTTAAGACTTCATATTCCTTTTTAATTATTTCAATTTTCCTCTTTTTTCTAGTATTCTAACCACTTTCTCGTAAAATCGTGACTTTAAAGATAGAAATACAAAACATACCGTTTTTCTCATAGAAAATTTTTGGGGAATCGTGTATCAATTTTTTTTTCTTTTTTGAAAATAGTATTGAGTTACTAGAATATCGGGCAGAACAAATATTGAGAAATGACATCTCTCCGGGTCGGGAACACGCTTCAGCCAAATTGACAACTCATTTTGGAAAATGGAAAAAACCGGTTTTGAGTTACGTCAACGTTTGTGTATTTTAAGTAAAGTTTTTATAGAAAAACATGAAAACTTTTGACCCAGGGCTTTGCCAGAATTAAATAATACATTTCACGTCAAAAAAAGAAAATAGGAAGGGAATTTTTTTTTTCTTTTTTTTCCCTTATGGGAAAAAAATAAATCCCGATGTATTTTTAAAACCTTCTGCCAATTCGGAAAAGAGAGAGAAAGAAAAAAAATACTACCGCAATATGATGTTTATTTTTTTTTTTTTTCGATTTTATTGCCTCAATTTAAAAAAAAAAATTAAATTCCATTTTAAAATAAAATAAAATGAATGAAGGGAAAAGTTTCGATGAAAAGGTTTTAAATCGTGGGCGAGGTTTAAAGTGACTTCGTTAGCAGCGTTAAGCTGAGAAATCAAACCGAAACACGTTTTCTGACTTGTGAAACCGGCCGAAGTGAGAGACCGCCCTTCTTCTTGCGGAGGAATTAAAGCTAATTATTAATAAACTCGCTATCCGGATCCTTGACCGGAATGATTCGATTTAGCTATTCCGCAATTCCATTACGGTGTTCGGTCAAGCAAGATCATAACTCCGGTTCCCACCCTTCAATCATCATCCCCGATCCTACGGGGCCTTTCCTTTTCTAATTAGTTGCATGCGCCATTAAATCTGATAAGGAAAAGTCTGTGTTGTTCTTGAAAGTGTAAAGAAAACAAAAGGGGGAAAAAAAATGTTTTACCCGGAAACTTTTTTGTTTTTGCAATTTTTTTTTCTTTTTTGAAAATAGTATTGAGTTACTAGAATATCGGGCAGAACAAATATTGAGAAATGACATCTCTCCGGGTCGGGAACACGCTTCAGCCAAATTGACAACTCATTTTGGAAAATGGAAAAAACCGGTTTTGAGTTACGTCAACGTTTGTGTATTTTAAGTAAAGTTTTTATAGAAAAACATGAAAACTTTTGACCCAGGGCTTTGCCAGAATTAAATAATACATTTCACGTCAAAAAAAGAAAATAGGAAGGGAATTTTTTTTTTCTTTTTGCGGATTTTTTTTTCCCTTATGGGAAAAAAATAAATCCCGATGTATTTTTAAAACCTTCTGCCAATTCGGAAAAGAGAGAGAGAAAAAAAAATACTACCGCAATATGATGTTTATTTTTTTTTTTTTTCGATTTTATTGCCTCAATTTAAAAAAAAAAAATTAAATTCCATTTTAAAATAAAATAAAATGAATGAAGGGAAAAGTTTCGATGAAAAGGTTTTAAATCGTGGGCGAGGTTTAAAGTGACTTCGTTAGCAGCGTTAAGCTGAGAAATCAAACCGAAACACGTTTTCTGACTTGTGAAACCGGCCGAAGTGAGAGACCGCCCTTCTTCTTGCGGAGGAATTAAAGCTAATTATTAATAAACTCGCTATCCGGATCCTTGACCGGAATGATTCGATTTAGCTATTCCGCAATTCCATTACGGTGTTCGGTCAAGCAAGATCATAACTCCGGTTCCCACCCTTCAATCATCATCCCCGATCCTACGGGGCCTTTCCTTTTCTAATTAGTTGCATGCGCCATTAAATCTGATAAGGAAAAGTCTGTGTTGTTCTTGAAAGTGTAAAGAAAACAAAAGGAGGGAAAAAAAATGTTTTACCCGGAAACTTTTTTGTTTTTGCAATTTTTTTTTCTTTTTTGCCTCGTCATCAGCAATACAGACAACCAATTAATTTTTGGTGAGATTGAAGAAAATAAAGCGATTTTTCTAATCAAGAAAGGTCGCAACGCTTTAAAAAAAAGTTATTCTTTATTTTAAAAAAACTTGCTCTTTATTTTAGGACCCACCAATTATTTTTTGTAACTTTTCCAAATAGGAAAGTCATAAAGCATAGGAGCCAGTTAAGCATAAATCATGGGCTTAGAAATTTCAGCTATAATCAGGTTTGAGTAAAAACCATTCAGTTCCGCATCAAACTTTTCGATCAGCGCTCTTCCAATACGATCACCTTAAGGCATATTTTTCCGATTTTTTTACCTCGAGTTGGAATCTTTAAGGAGATTCCACAGAGGAATTGTTAGTTGATCGCTCTCCTGCAACTTATAAATGGGCGCAACTTTGTCAATTTTTTGAAGAAAGGTTTTTTAGTCTCATACACAAATTTAGTTAAATTCAAAGAATTTTTAAAAAATATGGGAATATTCCTCCCAATATTCTCCACAATTTTTGTTACATGAAATTTCGATCCCTTTATGTTACGATGTTTTTTGTTAAATCGCTTTTAAAAGAAGTTCAATCTTTATATAGAAAACACATGAATGTTTTAAATATTTGCAAATTATTTTTTTAATAGGCCTAATAAAAGCGAATTTTCATGTAACAGAAATTGTAGAGAATTTTAAGTCGAAATTTCACGCTAAAATAATTTGCGGTAACATGTTGAGACAACATGTTGCTGAAGTGTTAAAGCGTTAGAAATATGTAGCTAACATACCACTCAACATGTTGAAACGTAGAAAATGTTGCGCAACACTAAAATATATAAGAACTAAAATAAAAACTTTTTAAGATTTGCGCAGCATGTTGAGCAACATGTTGGCAACATGTTTCTAACGCTGGAACATGTTGAGCAACATGTTACCGCAACGACCGTTCAGCAGTAAGATCGAAATTTCACGCTAAAACATGTTGGAGTAACATGTTGAAACAACATGTTGCTCAACGTGTTGAAGCGTAAAAATGTTGCGCAGCACTAAAAACTGAAGAAACTAGTTAAAAAAACTTGGAAGTGTTGCGCAACATGCGGAGCAACTTGTTGGCAACATTTTTCTAACGACAAGTTTCCGCAACGGCCGTTCAGCCGTACGGCCAAAACTTCACGGTAAAACATAGACAACATGTTGCTCAACATGTTGAAGCATAAAAAATGTTGCGCAACACTAAAAAATGAAAAAACTAAAATAAAAACTTGGAAGCGCTGCGGAACATGTTGGGCAACATGTTTTTAACACTGGAACATGTTGAGCAACATGTTTTTAACGCAAGAACACGTTGAGCAACATGTTTTTAACGCAAGAACATGTTGAGCAACATGTTTTTAACTCTGGAACATATTAAGCAACATGTTGCCGCAACGGCCGTTCAGCCGTAGGGCCGAAATTTTACGCTGAAACATGTTGAGACAACACGTTGCTCAACGTGTTGAAGCGTAAAAAATATTGCGCGACACTAAAAAAATAAAAAAAATAAATAAAAACTTGTAAGTGTTGCGCACTATATTCAGAAGCCGAAATTTCTAAGGATACGTAATTTCCACATTGCTAGCAACCAGCGGTGGCGCTATCTGTTGTGGGTGGAGAGAAGTTGAACGAAGTTCGGGGACGGTTCGGAGATAGAAGTTTTTGGAATTGAATTTTAAGTATTCAAATGATTTGGAGGCAAGAAATTGAGACAAGGTGAGGTTAATGTTACTAGCATAAATAATAGTGGCATATTAATAGTGTGCACTAAGGACGGATTCATTATTACATTTTCATTTTCCACAGAAATTTACGGGATTTTCCCTTGGACATTATTCATTTCCCACGGATTCATTATTAACCTTTTTTAATATCACCGTCTTCTGTCTTTTTTTTTCATTTTTTTCATTTATTTTTAAAAGTCTATATTGCAATGACAAACGTCACGACGATAATGCGCATGGGGCGCAAGTCAAGCGCAATCATTGCGTATAATTCATTAAACAGGCAGATTTGTCGATTAATTAGTAAAAAGCAAAAACAATCCTTACGGGAAACCAATGTAATTTCTTCCGCATGCGTCTTGCGACCATGTTCTTGTTTCATCAACGAAATGCATGATGAGGTGATAGGCGCGGGATTTAACAATATGAATCTAACTTCCAGTTTCAAAAATTTTATTCTTTTCTCTAGACATATATTTTTTAAAATTAGTTTTGTTGTTTCTGCTCAAATTATGAGTGCTAATAAAGTTGTCTTTTTTTTTTTTTTTTTTTTTTTTTTGTTTAAATGAGAAAACTGTCCACCATTTTCATTATTCTGCGTATGGTTGATACAAGAGCCGAAGAGGGTCAAAAAAAAAATTTTTTTTTTCTTTTCCTTGAAACAGTTTTTTTATACGTTTTGAAAAGAGAAGAAAAGCAAATCGTTTTATAACACTAATTTCTTCAGTTAATTGATTTTATCAACAAGGAGTCACAGGAAAAACAAAAAAAAAAAAAGATTATGATATTTCATATTTTTAAATTTAACTTGAACAATGATATTATTATTACTATATTAAAGCATATAAATTTAAAAAAACATTGTTTTCGCAATACTCGATGCTTGCTGATTATTAGCTCATTGGATTCGCCACGCGACGTCTTTGACTGACCATCTCCTAAAATTTGATATAAAACATTAATTAAAATCATTATTGAAAAAAAAAAAATTCTAACCTAACCATAACAAAACCAGGGTGCAAACAAGGTATATAGTTCAGTTTCAAAAACAAATATCTTGGTTTTCACTTGACAGGGGTCTCTTACACTTATCATATGCAGAACACCTGTCTTAATGAAGAAAAGATATTCGCTTTTAGAACTGAGCCCCAAAAAAAAATCGGCGTGGGTTCATCCCCGTATACATTTTCGAAAAAAAATCATGCAATATCTTCAATTCTAAGCACAATCATGCATTTTTTCATTATCAGGAGGGCTTATTAAATTGATATGGATCTTTTTTAAATCATTAAAGACAATTTCAACCATCAAAAAACGAAAAATATACTTACATTAAAAACAACGCTATCTTGACGATCGCCATGTTCCCGAGTACTACCGCTTAGAATGCGAAATTCGAAATGGGATTTTTTTATTTTTTTAATACCTAATTAAATATACCATGTCAGACCGTCAATTTCCGGAATTGACTTACTGAAAACAGAAAGAGAGTGGCGAATGAGGACTACCTTTTCGGAAAGCAAAACGAAAACATTTTCAAAAAACGCATTTTTTACATGTATAAAGTCCACGAAAAACGTTTGCACGATTACATGATCTGAATGTGAAACCATATGAAATAATTTTTCTAGATTTATTTTTTATTTAAGAAAGTTATAAAAACTTTAAAAAGTTTTTCAGCGGCACGCGTAAAATGAAAAATTGGATTGGGCATCAATTTCTTAAAAAGTAATGAAATAAGGTTGGAAGAATAATCCCCCCAAGTATTTATGATAGATTTTTCTTTTTATTCTTTTTTTTTTTAATATCTGAAGACGAAAAAGGATGAAGGGAATGATTTGTAAAAGAAACAATAATCACATTATTTTTTTTTTTTTTTTTTTTTTTGTTAATTAATTATTTATTTCTTTAAGAACTACCTATGCAGATGTGCTTGTAAAAATAAACTACTTTTAGTATTTAATTAAACGCACTATTTATCGGCTTCATTAAGTTGGCCCCCCACCTATAACATTTTTGAAATCGATAGTTTGTACCTTTAGTACTCCATTAGTACCGTTAAGTACCTGCAAAATAATAGTTAGCAGTTATAGAGTTTTCCCGGAAAATGGAAAATTAAAGTGAGGTGACTTCTTTTGCTAAAAGGTACAATCTATCGATTTCAAAAATTTTATAGGTGGGGGGCCAACTTAATGAAGCCGATAAAAAGTGCGTTTAATTAAAGACTAAAAGTAGTTTATTTTTACAAGCACATCTGCATAGGTAGTTCTTAAAGAAATAAATTAATTAACAAAAAAAAAAAAAAAAAAAAGATAATGTGATTATTGTTTCTTTTACAAATCACCCTTCATCCTTTTTTGTCTTCAGATATTAAAAAAAAAAGAATAAAAAGAAAAATCTATCATAAATACTTGGGGGGATTATTCTTCCAACCTTATTTCATTACTTTTTAAGAAATTAATGCCCAATCCAATTTTTCATTTTACGCGTGCCGCTGAAAAACTTTTTAAAGTTTTTATAACTTTCTTAAATAAAAAATAAATCTAGAAAAATTATTTCATATGGTTTCACATTCAGATCATGTAATCGTGCAAACGTTTTTCGTGGACTTTATACATGTAAAAAATGCGTTTTTTGAAAATGTTTTCGTTTTGCTTTCTGAAAAGGTAGTCCTCATTCGCCACTCTCTTTCTGTTTTCAGTAAGTCAATTCCGGAAATTGACGGTCTGACATGGTATATTTAATTAGGTATTAAAAAAATAAAAAAATCCCATTTCGAATTTCGCATTCTAAGCGGTAGTACTCGGGAACATGGCGATCGTCAAGATAGCGTTGTTTTTAATGTAAGTATATTTTTCGTTTTTTGATGGTTGAAATTGTCTTTAATGATTTAAAAAAGATCCATATCAATTTAATAAGCCCTCCTGATAATGAAAAAATGCATGATTGTGCTTAGAATTGAAGATATTGCATGATTTTTTTTCGAAAATGTATACGGGGATGAACCCACGCCGATTTTTTTTTGGGGCTCAGTTCTAAAAGCGAATATCTTTTCTTCACTAAGACAGGTGTTCTGCATATGATAAGTGTAAGAGACCCCTGTCACGTAAAAACCAAGATATTTGTTTTTGAAACTGAACTATATACCTTGTTTGCACCCTGGTTTTGTTATGGTTAGGTTAGGATTTTTTTTTTTCGATAATGATTTTAATTAATGTTTTATATCAAATTCTAGGAGATGGTCAGTCAAAGACGACGCATGGCGAATTCAATGAGCTAATAATCAGCAAGCATCGAGTATTGCGAAAACAATGTTTTTTTAAAATTTATATGCTTTAATATAGTAATAAATAATATCATTGTTCAAGTTAAATTTAAAAATATGGAATATCCTAATCTTTTTATTTTTTTTGTTCTTCCCATGACTCCTTGATGAAAAAATCAATTACTAAAGAAATTAGTGTTAAAAAAAGATTTGCTTTTCTTCTCTTCTCAAAACGTATAAAAAAACCGTTTAAAGGAAAAGAAAAAAAAAATTTTTTTTTTGACCCTCTTCGGCTCTTGTATCAACCATACGCAGAATAATGAAAATGGTGGACAGTTTTCTCATTTAAAAAAAAAAAAAAAAAAAAAAAAAAAGACAAACTTTATTAGCACTCATAATTTGAGCAGAAACAACAAAACTAATTTTAAAAAATATATGTCTAGAGAAAAGAATAAAATTTTTGAAACTGGAAGTTAGATTCATATTGTTAAATCCCGCGCCTATCACCTCATCATGCATTTCGTTGATGAAACAAGAACATGGCCGCAAGACGCATGCGGAAGAAATTACATTGGTTTCCCGTAAGGATTGTTTTTGCTTTTTACTAATTAATCGACAAATCTGCCTGTTTAATGAATTATACGCAATGATTGCGCTTGACTTGCGCCCCATGCGCATTATCGTCGTGACGTTTGTCATTGCAATATAGACTTTTAAAAATAAATGAAAAAAATGAAAAAAAAAGACAGAAGACGGTGATATTAAAAAAGGTTAATAATGAATCCGTGGGAAATGAATAATGTCCAAGGGAAAATCCCGTAAATTTCTGTGGAAAATGAAAATGTAATAATGAATCCGTCCTTAGTGCACACTATTAATATGCCACTATTATTTATGCTAGTAACATTAACCTCACCTTGTCTCAATTTCTTGCCTCCAAATCATTTGAATACTTAAAATTCAATTCCAAAAACTTCTATCTCCGAACCGTCCCCGAACTTCGTTCAACTTCTCTCCACCCACAACAGATAGCGCCACCGCTGGTTGCTAGCAATGTGGATATTACGGACGATTCCGAAATTTCACGCTGAAACATGTTGCCAACTTGTGGCTGAACATGTCGCACCGTCATAAACATGTTGGCAACATGCTGCGCAACATTTACAAATTTTAATTTTTCAGTGTTGTCTCAACGCGTTACTGGAACATGTTTTAGCGTGAAATTTCAGCCTTACTGCAACATGTTTTAGCGTGAGGAATATTCTCATCTTTATTTCAAAAATTATTCCATTCCAATTAAACATAGGCGAAAAAATCTTTTTTTTTAACGTAGGACTACGTTATTGGGCTCGGTCCTGGGGAAATCTGTCTGTCGAGGATCTGTGACCGCGATGTTCGCCACTCTAAGACTAAAACGTGTCACGAGCTTGGGGGGCGAAACCCGAGGTGTTGCGGTGTTTCATTCTAAGACTAAAAATAATTTTAATATTAATTTAAATTAGTTAATACTTTTGCCTGGCCTATTTATCTCCGCAAATTTTTATTCCCATTTCCGAATTCCGACTAAAATTAATTCCGACAACCGATTTACGAATTCTGACTCCCGAATTTAATTTATTCCGAAAATATATTTTTTTATTTTTAATACTTATTAAAGCGTGACATGAAGTCAGATTAATGCTGCTTCTCCATTATGGCTCAAAATTAATTTTACAAAATTAATTTTATAAAATTATTAAGAATGATGCTTTTATTTTACTAATCGAACATGAGGATGACTTAAAAAATTTGAAAAAAAAATTTGGGGGTTTCAAATTTGGGCATAAATATAAATTAAGCCCGGAAAATCGGGCTTAAGCGATTTCATTAAATGCTAAGAAAAAAACGGTGGTTTAGACCCTTTTTCTGCTCTGCGCCACAGCTAAATCGTTGAAAAATTTTATTTTCATAATTTTTTTTGCGTTTGTACACTTTAAAAGATGCAATTGATAAACACCGATCTGTTATTCATCGATTTCGAGGCAAATAAATATTAAAAATAACAAAAAAATATATTTTCGGAATAAATTAATTTCGGGAGTCGGAATTCGTAAATCGGTTGTCGGAATTAATTTTAGTCGGAATTCGGAAATCGGAATAAATATTTGCGGACTTATTCCGGGGAGCGAATACTTTTAGAAACAGCTAAATTTCAAAAATTTCTTTGTACCTTTTGATAGACCTCTGATCGAAAAACTAACTATATTTTTGCAAATTACATAAATAATCTTTGATTGGTTCACCGATCTCATTTTTTTATATTAGGACAGTACCGGGAGACGTAGTCCTACGTAGGGATATGCCCTCATATCCCAGTATGATTTTTTTTTATATACATACTGTACATATAACTATTTTGAAATTGGAATATTTGCTAGGTAACTTTAAAAAAGTATAAAAAAGATTCTTTCATTGTCTTTTTTTTTTTTTAAACGACGACGAGCCTTTATTTTTAATATTTTGTTTAATGTTTTCAAAAAAAGACCGCATTTTAATTTTTTTAACTTTTTTTTTTAGAATTATTTTTAACTAAAAAAAGGCTCGGAATTTTTTTTTAAAAATGTAAAAATAATTTTCCATTTTTTTTGTAAATCCTTTTTTTCTCTGCGGTATTTTATATTTAGTTTCGGGTTATACAAGTATTACGTAAACATTGGCGAATTTAAGCATAACCGAAAGTTCATGGAAATTTAAGAATTTACGAGAACAAATTTCGTTTACTGCTTTTTAAACCCAGCATAGGAAAATGCTAAGAAATTTTTGGCGGGAAAAAACCGGAGCAGAGTAGAAAGATAGAAAGAAATTTTCGAGAAAAATTAACAACTCGTACCCATGGAGGACTCGAGGCTCGTTTGGCCCGGGCCAAACGGGAGTCCATGGGTACGAGTTGTTAATTTTTCTCGAAAATTTCTTTCTATCTTTCTACCCTGCTCCGGTTTTTTCCCGCCGAAAGTTCATTATAACCGAGTTCACTATAAGGAGATCGACTGTATTACAAAAGTCGAAACCTCATTTTTTTTTTACTTTTAATTGGTGATAATATTGATGATACACATGATGATAAAATTTTTATTCGAAAAGACTGAATATCGCTACCTCAGGATAAAAGGCTTGTATCTAGTTTTTCGAATTGATGCTTCTTAGGCATATTTAGCTTATAGCGAGACGAATTCAGTTCGAAAAACGAGATACAAGCCTTTTATCCCGAGGTAGCGATATAGCAACTAAGGCTGTGATGAATGCTTTACTGATATTTTAGGTATAGTTAAAAACTAAAAATTGTATAATTTAATATACGATGATAACTTTTTCAAGTTAGTGGAAAAGACTGATTAGAGGAGCTATGATTGTGATAAATTTTATTGCGCAATTTTAGGTACTTTATATTCGCAATAAGCGGAACTGGAAATATACTTAACTATGTAAAACATAGCTGGAAATATTTTAACTATGTAAAATCTGTAAAAATTTATGTCTACATTATACTTTGCTTGATAGCAAATATATAGAATCTTTGGCATGTAAAATCCATTACTGGAAAAGCTCGTAGAGCGATTGAGCTTCCATCTGTTCCCGTTAAATTTTTTTTTTTTTTTATATATATAAACAAAGTAGCATGTTTAAGTTGCAAGGGAGTAAACAATCAGCTGCCAACCCCAAAATTCCCAGTAGAACATCCATAATTACAATAAGCTCCCAAAGTAGACTGTACAGCACAAAAGAATCGAAAAATTTTCAATATAAAATTAGAGAAAAAAAAATCATGACTGCTTTCAATCTTTTTTACTAAATTTTCCACTTTCCTCAAAAAAAAAAAACCGCAATATTATCTAACCTCCAATCGCGAAAAAAAGCAAGAACCCTCTTTTGAACCATAAATCTAATATCATTTCGAATACAAACGATCATCGCCACCATCATCATTACATCATTTTTTTTTCTTTTTTCCATTTGTCGAATAACTTATTCTTTTTTTATAGACGTGAATTGAATGAACTTATACAGTTGGAAGTATCGGAAGAAGTTAATATTACAGAATGGAAGGAGACTTTACTTGAAGAAAAGAATTTTCTTTTTTAGCTGATAAAATGATTTATGCTGATGTTTCTATGACAACCTGGCCTTAAATCTCAATTGTTCCCATTCTTTTTTTCATTCATCATTTTTAAACATAGGTATTTATCAAATTTATCCCCCGGGGAGAAAATATATATATGTATCATATATATATTTTTCTCAAATGCCTTAGATGATTAGGCTTTTCATGTACTGATGGAGAAAAAAAAAAAAAAAAAAAAAAAAAAAACCAGCGGCGGAATGTGGTTTATCGGTCGAATTCCGGGAAAAATAATAAACAAAGCAAACGCCTTAAAATGGACGATTAGATTTTTTATGCATTAATTTAAAATAAGAAAAATAATAATGGCTATATGTGATTTACTGATTAAATTTGAAAGCAGTAGTTTTTTTCGCCAATACGTGGAAAGCCTAATCGTCAATTTTAAGGCGTTTTTTTCTCAAACGCCTTAAAATCGACGGTTATACTTTGAGAAAAAAAACGTATAGCGTTTTTATCTCGACATATAGAGGTTTTTTTCTGAAAGCATAATCGTCGATTTTAAGGCGTTTGAGAAAACGCCTTAAAATCGGCGATCTCTTTTTTAGACTTTCCACGTATTGAGGAAAAAAACAGTGGCAGAATGTGGCTTATCGGTCAAATTCCGGGAAAAATGATTAACCAAGCAAACGCCTTAAAATGGACGATTAGATTTTGTATGCATTTATTTAAAACAAACAAACAAAAAAAAAAAAAAAACAATAATGGCTGTAAGTAATTTACTGATTAAATTTGAAAGCAGCAGATGTTTTTTCGCCAATATGTGGAAAGTCTAATCGTCAATTTTAAGGCGTTTTTTTTCTCTAACGCCTTAAAATCGACGGTTATGCTTAGAGAAAAAAAACATTTAACTTTTTTCTTATTGCCTTTTTTATAGGTTATTTGACTTTAAGATTTTTAAAAGGACAATGAATCAATTCCAATTTTGATAATAATACAATTCGACGGTTATGCTTTGAGAAAAAAAACGCTATACGTTTTCTTCTCATCCAAGCACAAGCGAAGCAAGTGTTCTCGTGTCGCACGGAACGCCGAGGGACACAACGAATTGGGAGGCATACACAACAAACAGCTGAAAGATATACGGAGGCAGCTGATTTTAAAGCACAAAGCCCAGGTCGAAAAGAAAAAATAATTTAGTCGGGAGATTAACCGAGGTGTCTCGCTGTACGTTGAGAAAAAAACGTATAGCGTTTTTTTCTCAACGTACAGCGAGACATATAAGGTAAAGTATGCGAATCCTGACCAGGCACCTAAACCTGACCAGGTCATAAGCTAAACATGTTTTCCTTTTACGGTATTACGTGTTCAGCTTATGAGCAGGTTTATGTGTCTGGTCAAGATTCGGGTACTTTGCCTTAGCCTTTTTTTTTCTAAAAGCATAATCGCCGATTTTAAACGATTTTAAACGCATTTTTCTCAACGTATAGCGTTTTTTTTTTTTCTCAAAGCATAAACGCCTTAAAATGGACGATTAGATTTTTTATGCATTTATTTAAAAAATAAAAAAGTAATGGCTGTATGTATTTTGCGATTAAAATAGAAAACAGCACTTTCTTCTCGTGAATATGTGGAAAGTCTAATCGTCAATTTTAAGGCGCTTTTTTCTCAAACGCCTTAAAATCGACGGTTATGCTTTTGGTTATGCTTAAAAAACGCATTTTTCTCAAAGTATAGCGTTTTTTTTTCTCATAGCATAATCGTCGATTTTAAGGTGTTTGAAAAAAAAACGCCTTAAAATTGACTATTAGACTTTCCACGTAATGACGAAAAAAAAACAGTGGCGGAATGTGGTTTATCGGTCAAATTCCAGAAAAAATTATAAACAAAGCTAATCCCTTAAAATGGACGATTCGGTTTTTTATGCACTTATTTAAAAAATAAAAAAATTATGTTTGTATGTATTTGCGATTAAAGTAGAAAGCAGCAGTTTTTTTTTTTTTTTTTTTTTTTTTTTGTCAATATGTGGAAAGTCTAATCGTCAATTTTAAGGCGTTTTTTTTCCTCAAAATCGACGGTTATGCTTAAAAAACGCATAACTTTTTTTTTCTCAACGTGTAGCATTTATTTATTTATTTTTTTTTTTAAAGTATGATCGTCGATTTTAAGGCTTTTGAGAAGAAAAAAAAACGCCTTAAAATTGACGATTAGACTTTCCACGTATTGGGGAAAAAAAATTATGACCAGTGGCGGACCGATCCAATTAGTTTTGCAGGAAATATGGCGAGGTTTTTTTTCCCCCTCCCGGATGAATACACACCTGACAAGACGGCGGGAGCTTGTTAACACGAAAATGGAAATATTTAGCAATGTCCGAACTATGAGAACAAAACCGGTATAATTCAATAGATGTTTCAGGAAACGGATGTCAAAATGCATTAAACAATGGGGCGTAGTCATTAATACGTTATTGACAAGCGTGATTGTGTGAAGCAATAACAACAACAACGCTTGAAAAGAGGGAAAAGGCCGGGGATGACGATGATAATGATGATGATCATCATCGTCATCATCATGTTGATGTAACCCGGTGGCGTGGAAAAACGCGACCCTTTCACCTGTTATCAAATATGAATGATGCGGAATAAAAGCAGGGTGAAAAAAAAAAAAAAATTGAAGAATAATCGCGGAAAGGAATCTAAACCGGAAATGAAAAAAGCATTAAAGTTCGGCTTTTTTCTTTGTCTTACAAAAAAGATATTTCAAGAAAAAAAAAAAAGGAAAATCGGTGCGACTGAAATTTTGTATCGATGAAAGGCGTTCATACAAACATCTCGATCTATAAATAAACATATCGCGAGGTGAAAAATACATGAAGTTATGAATTATATACGAAGGATAAGAGCACATTGTGGGTAAAAGAAAAACAAATCTATCATCGTCGTGACTTTGTGTCGATTTGGATGAAGTTTTAGATTTTTTTTTATTCTCAACTTTCAACCCCCATTTTTTTTAAGTTTGCACAAAGCTAACAAAATCAAATACAAGGGAGAAAGGGAGCAATAGAAAAGCACAACGGCGAAAGGGGGGGGGGGAAGAATTGATCGTTTCCCGAATTGGGAAATTTTCCCCTTGAATTATCAACAAGGCAAAATCAGTGTCATCAATTCATTAACGAATTCAAATAGGGAAAACAATGTGTAAGTTTTTAATGGGGAGTTGCTGCTGCCGTTGCTCATTCTAAGCGGTTTTCGAAAATCCCCTTTTCTCCCAAAATCGAAAAGCTCGGGTTGGACAAAAGGACTTGCAATCCGGTTTGGCATACCTCCTTTATTTTCGCTCAACAACAAAGGATGTGTATTTCAGTAATTAAGAACTTTCATAATGATTTCAGTTTGCCGGGCATTTCCAACAAAAGAAAATTGTTTACACTGGCGTTGCATTTACAACATGAATGTCTCCCCGACAAAATTAAAAAAAAAAAAAATAACAACAGGAAGGAAATTCCGTGCCAATTATCATCGGGGGGAAAAAACAAGAAAACAATAACAACAACATGTAAATGGGAAGAAAATCTGAAAAGGAAAGAAAGAAAAGAAAAGAAAAAAAAAATCTTTCGTTGTAAATATTATGTTCGAGTCAACAGATTTTCCGGTTCAGAAGAGCAAATGATTTTTAAAAGATTTGAAAATGTCAAATGAGATCCAAGAAAATAAAATTTTCCAAGATGTCAGTTTATTTAGACATGGAAAATTGTCGAGTCGTTGCTACGCTTTTAATATTGTGCCAGCAATTTGATTATTCCTCGTGTATATATAGGAACAAATTTTTTCCAAATCAATGATTTTCCTTCCTTTTCCGCGAGCTTACATTTTATTTGTTCGGATACTTGTTAAAGTTGTCGTTTCTGAATGACGAAAAAGGAAAAAAAAAAAAAAAAAAAAAAACGATATTATTAGGAAGCATTTTTAAATGACAAGGTATACGTAATATTCGAGGGTTGAAAATTTGTTTTTTTTTTCCGGGTTGATAATGTTCAAAGTTTTGAAAGGACACTGGTTTTTTTTTGGCACTAGATTAGTCAAAAAGCGTCGGATCTTCACCCTTCGCAAAAGGTTTTTATAAAAATCCATCAATTATTTTAGGGCTGAAACGCCTAAGGATTCTTAATTAGGACCCATAGGTTTTACCATCGGGAAACGTTAGTTTATGGAGAAGAAAAAATCGCAAAAAGTTATGCCGGTTATAAATTTAACCCAGAATTTCGTAAAATATCAACCGTTTAGGAGCCACTTCGTATATTTGTGCCGATCAATGTTTTTGAGATTTTTTTCAGATTTTAAAGGCCGATTTCAATCAATTTTTTTCAGATTTTAGGGGCCGTCCATAAATTGTGTGAGTATTATTTTGGTAATTTTTTACTTCCTCCCCCCCCCCCTCTCTGTTAGCAAAAATTAGCATTTCGGGACCCCCTCCCTTAATCTCACGTTAAATTTCGATTGCCCTCCCCCTTTTAATTTTTTTTTTCTTTAATTAACATTAAATATTAAAATAATATACAATTCTTCGGAACTTAAATTTTGCAAGGAAAGGGTTTTTTCTTAACTTAGAGCTAATGCGCAAGTAAAATTGAAATAAATAGTTTTATTTAAAAAGTGAGTTAGGTCACATAATTTAAAAAATTTAAATTATTTTCATTTTTGCACGTTTATTACATGAGACAAATGCTAAAGTTATATATGTAACCCCCCCTGTTAGCAAAAGTTAGCATTTTGAATACCCCATCCCCCCCTTAACTTACTAACGTAATTTATGAACGGCCCCTTAGGACAAAATCCTCAGTTGCACTGAACGGAGAAGAGGAATCCGTCCTAAAAAGCTCATATTTTTCGCCTATGTTTAGCTTATGGAAGGTCATTTTCAGATTCAAAATATTTAGTACACTAAGTGCAAATCAATGATAAAATAATACATGTCCGGTATGTAGATTCGCCAGGGGGTTTTCCGGGTACTCCAAGGAAATAGAAGACAAATCCCAATCCTGTTTTCCGAGAATTTCCCCGTTGTTCAAAAAGCAATTACTCCTCCTGATTTCGTGGGAAATCCGAGATATACCCTAGAAACAGAGGAATTTAAATTTTCCAGGAAATCCGAAATTCTAGTTCGGTAGCAATATAGATCAGCCAGTAACTTTTTTTTTGCGAAAGCTTAGCTAACCAGGATCGAGGAGGGGGGGGAGTAGGGCAGGACCATGAGAAAGTATAAAAAGTGCACTGATTTATTTATGAGATTCCATGTTTAGCTTATGGACCAAAACGCTATATGAAAGAAAATTTCTTTCAAACAGCGCCACTGTACGTTGCAATTCCGAAATTTTGATCAATTAAAAAAAAATAACGAGCGAGTCAAAAATAAAAGATTAAAAACCAGACAGATTTCACGAGATAAAAGGATAGTTAGCGAGAGAGTTATATAAGTTACAAATTAAATCATCAGAAGGTGAAGTTTTTTTTTTATTTATTTTATTTTATTTTTTTATTTATTTATTATTTTTTTTTTCTTTTTTCGTTTTTGATATCTTTTAAAGACTCATAAAACTGTTTTCCGGACTTTAAATTGAATCTGTTTGAATTTTTTTTTTTCTCTTTTTTTCCCCCATGTTCGTATTTTTGAAAAAAAAAAAATGTATTTCGTGCGTTTCTTTCTTTTCGCCTTGGGCTTATAAACGTGCACGAAAATTTAAAAACATGACGTAATAATTCCTTTTTTAATACATTAATATCATTTTTTTTATTTTTATTTTTCAGTATTCCGTTTGTGTAGATGAATGTGATCGCTCACTTCGGATACATGACAAATGCGTTTATTAATTTAAAAAAATATATTAACGGACATTTCCTTGCGATATCTAACTAATGAGAAAACATTTTGGGGCTAAAGTCGTAATTTATCTCAGCATCAATATATCAAAAAAAAAAAAAAAAAAAAAAAACTGAGTGAGTCTAGCTACGCAAACTCACTGAAGAAGGGAAGTGAAACTTCTACACTCCGCTAATCGCTGGTATCGGGAAAACGGGCGCTCATAAGCTAACACATATAGGCAACTTCTGTTACAAAAAAAAAACAACCGAGAATTGCTCGCCTGCTTTATACTGTGCTTATGGTTCTAGCAGGCGAGCAATTCTCGCGTACTACAGATTGCATAGCTACCCCCGTAATCCCGATACCAGCTATAGTAGACACAATAAAAAAATTTCAAAGGCATTTTTTTGCTCGTTTTTGGTCAAATAATTTGTACATTTCAAAAAAAATATAACTTTTTTTTCCTGGCACGAAAAAAACTTCAAACACGCGCACTTTTCGGCCTAAAATTGTGGCCCAAAAAATTTACTCTCAGCGATTCTAAAGAAGTTTATTCCCCGTGATTTTATCAACTTTTGGCCTAAATTGTTGCACACTTTTCGGCCTAAATTGTTGCGCACTTTTTGGCCTAAAATTGAGGCTCAAAAAATTTACTCTCAGCGATTCTAAAGAAGTTTCACTTCAAAAAGAAATAAATATACGCAATATACAATTTTTTTCAATGCATTTATAAGATTTCTTTACCCTCCTCCTGTAAACTATGAATTTTTTTTCACGGACCAACGCCGTCCCTCAAAATAAAATTCTTTATTCAAAAGTCCGTGACAAAATAACAAGTATAAGTTTCTTTTTTTTTTTTTTTTTTTTTTTTTTTCCGTCTGTCGGGGGTGGAAAAGGCCAAGAAAAATGTTTTAAAGGTTTAATAACTGGAGGGGAAAAACGGGAAGGGGGAGAAAGAGAAGAGGCTATGAAGAATATCTAGGAACGTACAAAGCACTCCCTTAGGACACAATATCATCCCGTTTAAATGGAACAAGATACAAAGAGACTTTGAGAATCTATCCAGGTTGTCCGGACACTTTTTTTTTGTTTTTTATTCCCCGGCCCAAATTCAGTTATCTTCCTTTCCTTTTTTTTATGCCGAAAAATCTATTTTGAATAATAAAAACGTTATGCAGGACGCGCTAATCCCAAACGGTTATCGGATCCGATCGTAAATCTTGAAAATTATGCAGTGAAAAACAAACAAAGTAGAAATAAAAAAATAAAAAAAAAAGGAAAGAAAGAATAAAAATAAAAAAAAAAGAGAAAGGAAAAGGAATCCATTTATGAAAGTTCGTAAAATTGCACCTATAACAAGTTGAGAAAATGGTCTATGTAAATGGAACAAAAAAACTTACAATAATTGCTCTATTGGGATCGCTTTTCATAATCTCCTTTTCAAACATGACGCCGCTTTTTTATTTATATTCGTTAAACTGTTTCTTCCTTTTCTTTTTTATTATTTTTTTTCTCTTCTTCTTCTGCTTTTGCTTTAGTATTGATCCGAGGTTCTTGGCTTATCATCGATGATTTAACATGTGTATTAGCGAAAAAAATTTAACTCCTATGTTTAGCTTACGAGTGTGATATTCTTGAAAAAAAGTGTTAGGGTATAGCGACATGAAAACAAGACAGGGGCAAAAGTAAGACCATATCACTTTTAAATAGTTTTTTCCGCTTCGGGCAATGATATCTCTTATCATTTTATGCTCCCTTGTCTTGGTTTTAACTTGATACACCCTAACCGAATCGATTTCGGCTGCGGAGGATTTCATTTTCGTACGAAAAAATAAAACTCGGCGGAATACATAAAACAATTTTGTAAGAAGAGGCTTCCTGTCGTAGTAAGCTTATCGTTAACAGGTTCTTCTTATAATAAAAGTTTTACGCAATTAGGGTTGGTAGTAACCCAGCGAAAAAGGTTACGTAATTTAAAAGTCTTGAAGACGTCAACCATATACGTACCGGAGACATCATCGGGCATTGTCACTTTCCAGGGCTATTTTACGAGATTTTCGACGTCAAAATTCGGTCATTAAGTATGACCGATGTTAGAACGTAAAAATGAATAACGGAGGCTTCGTCCGTAATCGTGTAAATAGATAGATTTTGTACATATAGCAGACGACAATATAATGGCGATCGCATAAATCGTATTATTTTATTAAAGTATTTAATCCGTTGGAATCCGGAAATTATCCATCAGGTTATGGGCCCAGCGATTTGAAATTTAAATAAATGCCCATAGTTTCATAGTTTAATATGGCGCTCGGAAATTTAAATCTTCACATTGAGAAATTAAACCACGGAAATATTCCATCAACCGATGACGTATCTCATTGAATGACGTCAATATTATGTCTTATGGACGTCATGACGTTTGTATTTCGAAATTGAGTTGGCATCAGTACGACGAAAGTTAGACGTCAAACAGTCACAAATATTACCGGTCGTACTGTCTTGACGTATTTATGACGTCGAAAATCTCGTAAAATCGTCCCGGAAAATGACCATATCTGGTGACGAAAATCGGACGCGGGCCTTTTTCGCTGGGAATGTTAACGTTCTTTTTTTTATAAATTGGTGGCAGCAACAACGAGGATAAAGTTTTTTTATTTTTTATTAATGACTTTCTGAACGCATCTCTTGGCCTACACAATTGTGGAATTAGAATTTCGTCTCATTAATTTGAAGGTATGTCACCAGATGTTGGCAGACATGTAGGCTTCCTTTGAGTATGTCTTCCACTGTTTTAGGAGCACTCTTCAAAATTTCCTCCATGTTATATATCATCTCGTTTCTTCCGGTTTCCGTGATCGGACATCGTAAAATCAGGTGTTTCGGGTCGGCGATTCCTGTCCCACATTCACTCTAAGTCACACAAATCTCCAATTAGTGATTTTAGCCTCTAGTTCTCCAATTAGTTTTTCAAAATTAGTTCTCCAAATCTCCAATTAGTTTTTAGCCTCTAAACCACGATTTTTTTTCCCCTTCTGTTTCCATTTCCTTTTCTTTGACTAATTTTCCAACTTAAAACAAATGCTCAAGCAACGTGAAGCAGAAAAAAGAATTATTACCGTTGAAATTTTTTGACAGCGCGTTCAAGTACATTATATGAACATGTCTGGCAAAAATTGGTTAACAGTCGAGAGGGAAGATGAGAGAAGAAGAAGAAGAAAAAAAAAACATAATTGTTGAGTACGAGTGAGATTTATCATCACCGACAACAATTTATCACTTTGTGTGAGTGACAACGGGGACAAGATGTCACCCGGTAGAAAAACCTCAAATTGAAAAAAAAAAAAAAAAAAAAAAAAAAAAAAAAAAAGAAGCAGACAATCTTATTTTCTAAAATGTAAGTGATTTGTGTCAACATCTCAATTTTTTTTTTTTTTTAAATTCTCCCTGATTTCTTTTTTTCCTCGTGTAAATATTTTTCCCTTTTTTTAAAAAGTTTTCGCAACGCGGAGTAAGTTAAGATAACGATTACTAAAAGGAAAAGTGTCTTGAGAGAGAATTCTGAAATACAAGAAACCGCTAAGTTCAAAGAAAAGGGTTTTCAAGACTCTTGTCGTCATTGCGGTTGCAACGTATGTATTAAGACGTCTTCTCGCGACTTCGCGTTATTACGCCGTTCTGCCGTCTTTTTTTTCTTTTTCATAAAAATCCTCTTGACGAATTTGAAAGAAAAAACAAAAGAAGGTAATCCCTCCTTCCTTTATCGATTTCCTATTTGCGAAAATGGAAAAACAAAACAACTTGTTATGCAAATAAGATAAAAAAGACAGCGCGAAAAAAAGAAAAAAATGCGACGAGGAAAGTTACGAATTGGCTATGAGCACTTCACTCCAAAGGAGATAATCATTAGCAGTAATGTAATCAATTTTTAAAATTTTTTCACGACCGATTTAATCCTTTTCTAAAAAATTAACTTCGTTTTCGAGCTAACAAGAAAAGAGAAAAGGGAAAAATTATGTTATTTCCATTCTGGAAAAACGATAATAGATTCAAATCTGGGAAATCTTTCCTTTTTTTTTTTCTTTCTTCCGTTTTAGTTTGTTTTTCAGTTAAAGGATTCAAAAATAAACATGACAGTGGTGTCATGATTGCCACGTGTTCCTTCACCAAAATCGATATTAGTGACATTCGCCTGTCAAATTTCTGGAAAAAGAAAAAAAAGGAAATGAATCGATGAAAAAGTGAATACAGCTTGGTAAATATTTGGTGTTGCGTAAATGGATGTTTTTCTCCCTGTTTTTTTTTTTTTTTTTTTTTTTTTAAAGGAAAATAAAATGCTTTGATTTTGATGTTGCCGATTATGTCGAAGGACGAAATAGGGATTTTTCTACAAATGCAGTTATTACTGGTGAGTTCGGGGCGGGTTGTCCTCATTGGATATCCGATGTCAAATATACTATTTCGACATCCCGAGTAAAAAATGTCGTATCTTTTTGGTACTTTCTATGTTTAGCTTACCGTAACTCAAAGTAGATACGTCGCATGTTCCGGGGGACAAAGTCCAAATTAGCCGTCTTACCCATAAGCTAAGTATTGGCGAAGGGCCCAGGGACGTACTTTAAACGTCATGAAGACGTCAACCATATACGTACCGGAGACGTCATCGGGTATGGTCACTTTCCGGGACTATTTTACGAGATTTTCGACGTGAAAATGACGTCATTAAGTTTGACTAATAACGTATCTCATTGAATGACGTCAATATGACGTCTAATTGACGTCATGACGTTTGTATTTCGATATTGAGTTGGCGTCAGTACGACGAAAGTTAGACTTCAAACAGTCACAAACAGGTCGTACTGTCTTGACGTCATTATGACGTCGAAAATCTCGTAAAATCGTCCCCGAAAATGACCATACACTCAAAAAAATAGTAGGGTAATATATTTTTGACTGGACGCTTTGATTAGTCCGAAGATAAAATTGATTGGAGACTAATGCAATTGTAATAGCTGCTAATCAATTTTTAATTAGGCGCAAAATCCAGTTTAAATTGTATTGGCGACCAGTATTCATTTTTTTGAGTGTACCTGGTGACGAAAATCGGACGAGTCACCATGACGTCACCTTTTTCGCTGGGGGTGATCAAAAAGACCATCTTACGTAACTTATGGACGATCCTCAACGGATGAGATTGAGTTAGGACTTTTTCTTTATACGTGTATGTTAAGAATCTTTTATCAGTGATGTTTGTCTCGAAGATATTAGGTTCATAACAAGCAAAAAATGCCTCATTATATCACGTCACCTGCGTGATATTTGTCAAATATCAAAAATATCATGAATCTGAAGTCGTCAGCAACAAAAATATTTTATTTTTGACGCAAAGCAAGTGTGCCAACCTAAAAATCAATGTTGGTAGTATTTTCAAAACTTCCCAAGAAAAAGTGTGTTATAAAATCGAGTTTGTAATCGTTATAAAATTCGTTATAAAATTCTAACCCGCCAAAAAAGACATCTATTTATAATTCTTTATAACAAAAATTATTTTCAGTTTTTTTTTTTTTTTTTTTTTTTTACGTTTTTTTATTTTCTTCTAACGCTTCCCGAATTTTTCTATTTCTGTTTTTCTTTATTTTTGAGTCTTCGTCAAATTAAAAATACAAGAAATAAACCGAAAATTCGGAAAAATCTGGAAAATATTATAAGTCAAAATAATTGGCAACTTAAGAATTATATCGCCGCTTTTAAAAATCCGTTGAAAAGTGGTGTAGTGCATAAGTCGGCCACAAGGCTCGGGTTCTATTCCAAAAAATTGTAATTTTTTCCCCTTTTTTTTTCTCATGAAAAATGTTTAAAAAAGAGCCTATAAAGTCCATATATGCTAAATATATTGCAATTCAAGCATAAAATTAATATATTGCTCAGTTAAAAATTTTAATTAAAAGATTATAAATAGTTATAAAATTTATAATCGGCCAAAACGTTATAAAGTTATAAAATTTTATAACGCACTTTTTCTTGGGTTCCTCTGCAGGCATGCCACCACGGCGGTATAGACAGATCCGCAAACTTCCCATGCCGTTCATGTCCCACTTAAATTTACATTTTAGTTCTCAGCAACATCGCAAAAATCTGGTTACATTTTATTATTTAGACAATTTCAAAGAATCATATAATTATCATCCAAAATCACCATAACCTACGACATTTTTATTCCGAACATTAAATTTTATTTTTTGTCCTTTTCACAAAAAAATTGACTAACTAAATTAAACTGCTTAGAATAGCCTTTCGGACTGCTGGTCTTTACCCTTTCAACATTCCCCCCCGCCCCCCTTTTTTTATATACGCAAGCCAAGCTCGAGCAACTTCCGTAAAACTTTTCAATAATAACCTCACTTATTAAAACTAAAAAAGCGGTTTTATATAAATGTCTAAAACTTCTCCAAACAAGCATGTTTAAGTTTTAAGTACGGGAATAAGCGTTTAGTTTAAATTGAGCGTGCTTTTCACCTCCTTTTCAAAAACGAATAGAAACTTTCCAAAAAAAAAAAAAAATCTTTTTCTTTTTTTTATCTTTTCACGTAATAGCGATCAAGTTTTTTTTCGGTCCGTTAAAAAAAACCGCAAAAGCAAAAAAAAAACCGAAACAGAGCACAAGAGTGAGGAGGAGGAGGGAGGGAGAGAGTGAAACTTAGCAAAACGGAAAATGGAAAGGAAACACTCAATTATGTAAAATAAGGTTTAAATTCGAGCCGGAGAAGAGAAAATCAGTGTTAATTTGCCAGAAGAGCTCGCGGTTAATTGAGATGGAGATTAGAAATCGAATTAGATGCGACTAAGTGTCAGTATCCACTGCAGGACCATCCTGCCTTTGCTCTGCTTTTTTTTTTTTTTTTTTTTTTTGTTATTTTTATGGCAAGTGGCGGTTAAATTTAAAAAGGTTTCAGGAGCCGCTGCCGCCGCCGCGGACGAGCTTTTAATTACGGTCAAACTAGTTAAATTAAAAAGAACGGTGAAAGCTTTTTTCACGGGTGATAAAACGCCGAAAAAAAAAAAAAAAAAAGAAACAAACAAACGAGGATCAGATGGAAAAGAGGCCCTAGAGTGCGATCTTTTTTTTTTTTCTTTATTTATTGAAATTTGTGTTGAAGTATTAGGGAGTATCGTTCAAAATGCTTACTTACACTTCAGCAAGCGTCGAGGGTCAAGCGCTTTATTCAAGAGTCTTAGGGTTCTCGGATCGAAATATTTTCGTTCGTTGGTTTGTCAAACAGGAAGGGGATGATTTAATTAAAATAAATTGAAATCTGACTTTGCGGTGCACAAAGAGTAGTTTGTATTCGTTAATTTTTTATTTTATTTTACGGTTTTATCAATTATCTAATATTGTATGGAAGTTTGTTTTTTCCAAAAATTCTATGATCCATAAAAGACTTCTGAAGTAGTAAAGGTCAATTCCAAGGTCAAGGTAAAGATAAAAATTCATCCTTTAACCTACCGGTTTTCGAGTAGTAAAAATGTTCGGATTTTTCCTCAGCTTTTTCTTTCTTGTAAAATTTTCATGAAAATGTATTTTATTTTTACAGAAATTCCGATTTATTTTTTTTAAACCTTTGGCGTTGGTTACATTACACGAAAATTTTTGTTCGAAGAGTTTCAGAAATTTTTTCTCGATGAAAGTGTTTACACATTTCGAACATGTTCGAAAAGTTTCGATGATGTTCGAATTGTTTGATGATGTTTGACGTTATTTTTGGGGTTGTATGATATTTTTTACGTAATGGGAAAATACATATATCATCGGCCGAGTAACCATATTAATATAATACAACCCCAAAAATAACGTCAAACATGATCAAACATTTCGAACATGTTCGAAAAGTGTAAATACTTTCATCGAGAAAAAATTTTTGAAACTCTTCGAACAAAAATTTCCGTGTAATGTAACCAACGCCTTATGAAAATTGGCTGAAATTGATAACTCTAAGGCGTTGGTTACATTACTCGAAAATTTTTGTTCGAAGAGTTTCAAAAATTTTTTTTCGATGAAAGTGTTTACACTTTTCGAACATATGTTCGAAAAGTTTCGATGATGTTCGATATGTTTGATGATGTTTGACGTTATTTTTGGGGTTGTATTATACTTTTTAAGTAATGGGAAAATACATATATCATCGGCCGAGTACCCATATTAATATAATACAACCCCAAAAATAACGTTAAACACCATCAAACATTTCGAACATTATCGAAACTTTTCGAACATGTTCGAAAAGTGTAAACACTTTCATCGAGAAAAAAATTTTTGAAACTCTTCGAACAAAAATTTTCGTGTAATGTAAACAATGCCTAAGGAATAGGTTGTTCCATGCTATACGGATATTCGATTTATTATAAACGTATTGTCCGTCCAAGGACTCCGCCGAGGAGGTGGAGAAGGTGGGCAATATGTTTTCGCAGATGTTCAAGCGTAGTTAAGGTGAGAAGTTCGAATTTCGGGAAAATATGGCCAGAAATCTTTTTTAATGTCTTTGGCGTTGGTTACATTACTCGAAAATTTTTGTTCGAAGAGTTTCAAAAATTTTTTCTCGATGAAAGTGTTTACACTTTTCGAACTTATGTTCGAACATATGTTCGAAAAGTTTCGATGATGTTCGATATGTTTGATGATGTTTGACGTTATTTTTGGGGTTGTATTATATTTTTTACCTAATGGGGGGATACATACATATCATCGACAGAGTACCCATATCATTTTTTTCCTACGGAAAAAAAAAACACTTTCATGGAGAAAAAATTTTTGAAACTCTTCGAACAAAAATTTTCGAGTAATGTAACCAACGCCTTTTACTTAAATAATTTTTTATTCTGTAAGTTCGGTGTTCTGAAGTCCGGTTTTTGAGCTAAAAACCAAAATACTGCAAAAGAAAGTGGTTAAGTAACTAAACATACCAAATCCTCAGTTTTGGTCTCTAGCTCAAAAACAGGACCAGATAAAAAAAACGAACTTCAGATTCGTGATCTACAAAAAAATTTGCGATAGGTAACCACATTTTTTTCGCAAAAAAAAAAAAGTTGCAGTTCTTTTTTCTCTTATGGCAATTTTCTGAACTTTAAGCCAAGCTTTCCCGTCCAGTAAAAAATTTTAAGAAAAAAAATCGGGTTTGTCAGCACACCAAGGAGAACCATTTTTGGGGGTAAGCGATTTGAAATTCGAAAATTGCCGATTTTTAAACCTAAATCTAAATCTATTTTAAAACGGGTACCGCAGGGCTCAATACTAGGTCCGCTTCTTTTAATTATTCTTATTAAATATCTTGCCGCTGTTTCTGTAGTAAACTGTAGAGAACAGTCATTTATATGCTGATGGCTTTTCAAGACTCTAAGGCAGTGCTTGTCTGTGGTGGTTCTGCAGTACTAAGTGCTGGGGCTATGTTACAAATTTTACACAATTTTCCGGATTCAAGAAGGCGGTGCCTTCTGAGATAAAATTGGAACCGATCTTACAAAAAAAAAGAAAAAAACGTTTTTAAACAGATTCTCGAATGGTAAGTAAGCAGTCATTAGAGGCCCTTAATTAAAAGAGACCCGACAGAAAAATGGGCGGGAAATTTTGGAGGCATATGATCATGCGCATTAGATTTTCAAAAGACAGTTAAACGAGCAGTTAAATAAAGTGCTTTTAGAACATAATTAACAAAAAAAAAACAGACAGAAGAAAAAATCAATGCGCAAGGTCTTAGGGCGGGTCGAAAAGAGCAAATTTTTGAATTAGAAAACGCCTGATATGGGAACCGATGCCTTTTTATAATACCATTAACCCTAATTTTTTTTCAAATTTTTTAAACGACATTTTGAGGTGCCGCAATGGCCTTGCAATTTTCAAAAAACCCATTGCCATTTGAGGACCAAAAATGAAAATTTTTTTTTCGGGGACTTTGCGGTTCATCCAAAAAATTTTGGATGAAACGAATATCGGTTATTTTGCACTTGATCCAAATTCGTTTTATCCAAAATTTTTTGGATAAAATGCAAATTGGCCATTCTTGCATTCCTCCAAATAGCTTTTCGTCCAAAATAATTTTGGATGAAAAGCAAAAAATTAATTCTGCAGTTCATCCAAATTGTTTTTTATCCAAAACATTTTTGGACGAAACGAATATTGACTGTATTGCATTTTATCCAAAAATAATTTGGACAAATCAAATATTGATCACTTTGCATTTTATCCAAAAAAAAAAAAAAAAAAAAGAAAAAATCAAAATTATTTTATTTTATGGGGTGTCTTTGCAAAACGATTTTCACTGAGAACCTTATTATATTGACAGCCATTAAATTGATAATTATTTTTTTTAAAAATTGGTAAGTATTTAAATACGATTCTGGGAAATGTAATAAATAAAAGGGAAGTAAAAAATTTTAACTGTAAGTAAAATAAAACCCAATGGTACCATTAAGAATTAAGAATTACGTAATTTTTAATAAAAATATAAAAAAAAGAGTACTCTTTTTTTTCGATTATTCGAAACGAGATGTCAATGGATCTTCTAAAAAATTGTTGAAAACAATCAAATTTTATCTGTAAGCACATTAGCGATGTGTCTTATGTATGTTCGGCCTCCAGCCTCAACAGAAACTCAACTGATAGGACAGAAAAGGAAAGGGTTACCCTCAACTTGCTTCCAAACCTCTCTTAGTAGGTTAGGTAAGCCTAAAAAATATTTTTATTTCTCATTACCTCTTTATTTACTTACCAAAATAGTTTTTTTTTCTTACCATTGGGTTTTATTTTACTTACAATTAAAATTTTTACTTCCCTTTTATTTATTATACTTCCCAGAATCGTACTTAAATACTTACCAATTTTTAAAAAAATACTTAACAATTAAATGGCAGCCAATATAATAAGGTTCTCAGTGAAAATCGTTTTGCAAAGACACCCCATAAAATAAAATAATTTTGATTTTTTTTTTTTTTTTTTTTTTTTTGGATAAAATGCAAAGTGATCAATATTCGTTTCGTCCAAAATTATTTTTGGATGAAATGCAATACAGTCAATATTCGTTTCGTCCAAAAATTTTTTGGATAAAAACCAATTTGGATAAACTGCAGAATTAATTTTTTGCTTTTCATCCAAAATTATTTTGGACGAAAAGCTATTTGGAGGAAACGCAAGAATGGCCAATTTGCATTTTATCCAAAAAATTTTGGATGAAACGAATTTGGATTAAGTGCAAAATAACCGATATTCGTTTCATCCAAAATTTTTTGGATGAAATGCCATTTGGATGAACCGCAATGGACCCTTTTTTTCCCATAGAAGACCGTCCCTTCCTATCGGAAATTTTGCGTAGATTACGAATTTGAAGTCAAAAATTATTTTTGGTGCACAGTTTTTGAACCACATGCCGGATTCCAAAATTCTGAAAATCTTGTTATGGTTTTCTGTCTGTGGCTCAAAAACCATGCACCAAAACAAATTCAATCTACGCATTCAACTAATTCGTAATCTACTCAAAATTTCCGATAGGGAATGACGGTCTTTTATGCGAAAAAGAAATTTTTATTTTTGGTCGTCAAATGGGCTTTTTGAAAATTTACAGGCCATCGCGGCACCTCAAAATGTCGTTTAAAAAATCTGAAAAAAAATTAGGGTTAATAGTATCATAAAAAGGCATCGATTCCCATATCAGGCGTTTTCAAATTCAAAAATTCGCATTTTTCGACCCGCCCTAATGGTCACACTTCTCCAAAATTGTAAGATTTTGGGGTATTGTAAGGTTTGTAAGGTTTTTGATTATTATTTTTCATTTTCCAGCTATGGGCAGATGGTATTTTAAAATAAGTAAGGATCGCTGCCGAGACATGCTAATGGATTACCTGAAATATTCGAAAAAACGTCTCCTCCAAAAACAAAAGCATTAAGAGGACGAAAATTTTTTTAATAAGTTTTCTATGTTTTCTTTTTCTTTTTTTTTTTTTTTTTTTTTTTTAAAAGATAACATTTTCTTTAAGTCATTGTAAGATTTTTAACGATCGACGTACGTTTTTGCTTGTAACTCGCCTCGAAAATAATCCCCTCCACGTGGGATCCTCTTGCCATTCCTCAAAAAATGAAACAAGCAAATGAAATAATTAAACGATAGTAACCCAACATCGTTTAAAACCCCTTCAAAATTTCAACCTCAATCGGACAGTTCAAAGAGGAAGAAAGGGGAGGGAGGGAGGGAGGTTTAACCTTCCGGAGGAATCTTGTCACGGTTCCTTAGGAAAGCCCGCTCCGGTAATATGTCTTTCGTTCTGCAGGGCTTTTTAGACTCGAGCGAAGTATTTTCCCTTTCTGTAGAAGGTGAAATATTAAGATCATTTGACTGGTGCGATTCTGAATCACTAATTCGTACCATAGGTGAGGTAGGTATAAATCAGAGTGGGTAAAAGGAAGTTTTGGGAATTTCGGAATCCCAAAGGCACCCGGCTCTATGTCGGAAACTCTATATACAACGGAAGATACTTTTCAAAAACCCACTTTCTCCATAAATAATGAATCTGAGCGAGTTCAGAATGTTAAAATAGGTTTCCTTCTGCTATGCTTTTTTTTTTTTTTTTTTCCCGGAATTTAGTTTTTTTTTTCGTTCCTTTTTTTAATTAGCTTTTTTTTAACAGGTGGGTGATTTATAACAGTTTTTTTCTGTAGAAATCTTTTGAGGATTACGTAATCATTTCGTTTAATTTTTCCGAGCTATATTAAAAACGGGATCGGAATCGAAACGATCGCGGGGAAAAAAAAATTTTTCCTTTCGCACGCGATTAGTTTAATTAAAGAATCACAATGAAGAATAAAAATAAAAAAAAAGACTTTAATCCATAAATTCGCAAAAATGGCACCATAGGACCCTTTGAAGATTCCTCTAAGTTTCCTTAAGTTTCCCTTGTGCGATTTCCTTTTTAATTATTTTTAATCACAGAGCAACCTCCTTACTTTCCTTTTTGAATTCGATATCTCGTCGCGTTAATTACAAGAAACGACAGTTTGGATACAGTTAACTCATTAATCTGCTTATTCCTAATTAAAATTTGTCGTCTTCTATGAAAGGGAATTTTTCAATATTTTCAATTTACGAAATTTTCCAATCAATAAAAGGGCGGACAAAAAATACCGGGAAATTTTCAAAAAAAAAAAAAAAAAAAGGCGGGGAATATATTCTGATCAACAACTCGAATTGATTTGAAATCGCTGCAGGGAAATTTTACGCTGTGTGATAGGCTTTTTTTTTTTTTTTTTTCGTTTGTTTGTCTGTGTGTGTGAAACGAAATAAAGTTTTGCTGCGGGCTCCAAATACAAAAAAAAAAAAAAAAAAAACAAGCTTGGATTACCGAAGGTTTCTAATGTCATCCCGATATACATATAATTTCGGAGAATTATTTTTTTTTCTTAGAAAACCTGAAACGGGAACATAAAAAACAGTTTGTCTTGAAATTTTTGCTGAAATAGCTTCCGGTTGTAACGTGAAATTTTATGATTAAGCTTGGCAAAGATACATCCATAAGGTTTTAAGGTTCCGTTGGGGTAGCCAAGACGTCCGTGCAGACTCGAGTCATAACATTAATTTTCTTTTTTTGAAAAACTGTTTCTTGATACGTAAATTTTAATTCACGAAAAAATAATAATAAAATCCATCCTCTCTTATATGAGATTTTTTTTCCTCAAGATGAAACAAAAGGGAAAAAAAAGTAGCCATGAAGAGGCATCCATCCACGTTTGAAGTGCTACTTAAGTTAAGAGTCGATCTCATGACCTTTCTTTTAAATATTCTTCATCCATAAAATTTTAATTTAAAAAAAAATGTAATTGCAATGAATCTTCGTCATAAGCGAAGGGGCAGAAAAACAGCGTGGGTTGTAACGCCAAAAGCTATCTCACAATAACCGTGGCTGCCACCGAAATTCCAGGTGGATATTCTGGTAGAATATCCACGAGGATTCCACACGGATTTTAAGATCATCTGATAAGGTGGATCGAAAAACACGAATTTTTAAATTTGAAAATGTCACAGGGCGGAAAAGTTGCATTTTAGCCTCCATATTAACCCTAATTTTTTTCAAATTTTTTGGAGGCCGATTTCTGCTGCCTGCAAAGGCCTAAAGTTTTTTAAAGTCTTATAAGGGCCGAAAAAATTAGAGAGCGAAAGAGTTCATTTCCTATCGGAATTTTCCCGAAAATTTCAAAAACAAAGTCAGTTTTACAGTAATTGGAGCCATTTCTTATATATGAGCCGAAAGAGGTGTAGGGAATTTTATAACAGCTGTTTTTTGTAATTATTAGTGTAATAAAAGTGTTAAGAAATAGTATATTACGCTCGCTACGCTCGCCGTTTAAAACATCAACGGGAAAATTCATTTTCCTCCCTAGTATAACAATATACTATTTCTGTAAGCAATAATTTGTTAAAATTGGGGGTTAAAAATTGTAAATCAAAACGGTCGGAATAAGCGCGGAAGCGTTGTGACGTCACATGCTAATATCGTTCTTTTTCGAGTTTTCTTTAAAAATTTGTCATAGAATGCGATGCTTTCAATGTTTATAAACCAAGCCACCGCATTCTTGAAATTTTTTTTCGGACGGAACTATATCTACTTATGACGCCATAACGCTTACGCTCTTATTCCGGCCGTTTTGATTTAAAATTTTTAACCTCCAACTAACAAATTATTCCATACAGAAAATAATTTTTTTAAATACTTTTTATGACACAAATAATTCTTTTGATTGGGGTACCGTAGAATGGGGTGAAGTTAAAAGGAAATTTTAAAAAAAAATCTAGGTTTATTTTAATTTTTTACTTAAGTATCCAAAAAACAATATCCCCTTATAGTGAAATAAAAAAGTTTTATTTTTAGTGCCTAAAATAAACCTAGAATTTTTTTTTGAATTTCATTTCAACTTCACCCCATTCTACGGTACTTTATTTTTACTCCAAAATTTTTCAAAAATAAAAATACCTGAAAACACCCTATTTTTTTTTTTACAAAATGCAGGTTTCAACATATTAAGAAATTAATTTATAACAACAGCAATGATTAATTAATTATTCGAATTGTGTATTCAAATAACAGCGAGGCCTGATACTTGACAAACATTTCCATGTTGAACGGTTAAGTATAAATTTACGCTAATTACTTTGCTTCGCACGTCTTATGCATATATTGTTTTTATTTAGTTAATTGACTCGATTCGGTCCCCGGACAAAAAAAGAAAAGTAATCGTCGGTTCAGACACACAAAAAAAAAATATATATATATCAAAAACGGATACGGGAAGAAGAAAACTACCAATTTAGGAAAAATTAAAAAGTTTTTATGATCCTTACCTAAGATAAACGCCGATGGGCCCACAAGAAATTACTTCCGATTGAAAACTGGGAAAAAAGTTCGTAATGTTTTCTCATAAACTATTATAGCCGTCCCCTCCCCCTTTTTGTTCCGAATAAAACTCGGTCAATTTCCAGTTCGGAAAAGGAGGGAAAAAGTCAAGAAGAAGACGTTTTTATTAAAAAAAAAAAAAAAAAAAAAAAAAAAAAAAAAAAAAAAAAGAAGACCGAGAAACATTATCTTCTCGTATGATGAATTACGGCAGAGAAATGTTTCCGAGAGGTAAGTTAAACATAAGAGGTCGGTTGTAATTTGTAAAAGTTAACATGTCCAATTTTCCGGTCGGACAAACCGGCACCGAGAGGAAAGATAGTTTCATAGTTCATTTCATCAGTTTCCGGTTTTCCTCATTCCCTAACTGATAAACTTTTGCATTTCCGGTTGAAACTTTTTTCCCTCCTCCTCCTCCTCCTCCTCCTCCTCCTCTCCTTCTCCCTCTTTCTCTCTCTCGCTCTCGCCCGAAAACTACGGTGACTTCTGTTAATGGCTTTACCATCGATTAAATCCTTTCATTTTGTCCACGGTCCGTCTCACCCTTTTTTTTCGGGGGGGAAGGAGGAAAGAGGAAAAAGGGTACTTTTTGTTTGTTTTTCCTCCAATACTCCTTTTCTATATATAGATTAAGAGGAAATTTTTTAACTTTTTGAGAGGAAATTATTCTCAGTTTGGGAAATTGTTTTTAGTGGTTTTCCGTTTTTTCGCAGTTCAGTCCTCTATTTCCTGCATTACAGCTTTAGGAATTAGTGACTAGAAAGGAAGGATAACCGAATGCAGGACATGTCGCTTGGTTTAAGTTCCAACATGTACCTTGTTTTCCGAAGCAAAGTGGAACTTAACACCGAAAAATAAATATACGTATGTCCAATTAGGGTGTCCCTTATTTTGCCATTTTTCGAATTTAGGAACCTTACAACCTACAACCTTCTAGTGTTCGGGAGGGGCGTGTTCCCTACTCCGGAATCCCCAATATAACTTTTTAACTCAATAACTGACTTGCCAATTTTTTATTTCCCAAAAATAATGTCTTCCCATCCTCGAGTTCACAAAAGCAAAAAAAAAAAAAAAAAAAAGTCCAGCAGCTAAAAACCATTTAAAGTAATAACATTCTTTTTTATTATTTTAAATTTACGCTCCTGTAGGGATAGTCCTCGCATCCGTCCAATATATTTTATCCGGATTTAATTGAACTTGTACGAGTAACGATCCCTATCCCTCTATACGACATAAAAGTTTGATAAACCGTTTTTTATGGTCGGTGTCGAACTTTCATAAAAGTGGATCTCTTACTTATAAGATTTTTGAAGGAAAAAAACACACACAAACACATATAAAAACTTTCCTGGAAAGTTTTTTTTTTCCTTTTTTTTCCGAGATAAAAAAAAAAAATTCTTTCCCATTTTTTACATAATCGCGGAACACGGAATTTGGTCTTTTGAGAGTATAAAGTCATTTTTTTTGGGTGGGCTGGGGTCATGATAAAATGACATGTAACTTTGCTTCCATTTACGGTTCGCAACGCCGATGATGAAAACGTTTTTCATTTTTGAAAATCGTTTCGTTTTCTTTTGAATGTTACCTGAATGAATGACTCGAATGTACCTGAGCAGTGCTGCCATTGTAAAATTGTCCGGATGTTCCGGGCAGATTGGGTGACCAATGAAAGCGTTTTGCACGGGTTGGAAAAAGACCTCCAGCTTGTGGTGACTGTGGAGGGATGTGAAATGGTAGATTTTGGTCATGGCTCCAATTACAAGATACTGCGGGATTATTTACAAGGTGTAACAGGGTCACACAGCAGGGAAAACAGGGTATGAAGAATGAGCGCATTTCGCAAAACGTTTTTAAGCTCCTGGTTTTTTTCTCCATTAAGAGGTCGACAGTCACGAAAGCGGTTTTTGATCCTCATATTGGTTTGCCCCATTTGTTAACGCAAAATTAGATTTAAAAATATCCCAACGATAAACGTGAAAAATCAATGCAAACGATGCAATGGTAATGCAATTTCCAACAATGCAAATGCAAAGAAATGCAAAGCCATGCAAATGCACGTAATGTAGCAAAATTATACCTAATGAAGTGCTACATATAATGCAAAGGCAATGCAATGTAATGCAAAGTCAAATGTACACCGGAAACACCGGAATGCGTAAGCGAGTAACCCCTCAACCGCCCTACATTTTTTTTTTTTTTAAATTATTGTATTAAGTTCAAAAGTTGTACAAAAAAACACGCATTAATTTAAAAAAAAAGGACAAGCGTTACATTTAAAAAACATCATTTGACATTTTCGCTCTCGTTTTTTCATCGATGAAATTTCCATGACGGTTTACCCGTGAATAAAATGTTTAAAAAAAAAAAAAAGGTAGGAAAAAGAGAGATCTTAAAAAAAATGAAATGAATAAAGGGTCGAAAGAAAAAGTTTTTTTTTTTTTTTTTTTTTTCTAGATATTAACAAACTTTTCCTCAAGAAAAACAAAAAAAAAAAAAAAAGGAAAAAAGAAAGAGGGGAAAAAAATCTCATTGCCTGGGTAATTAAATGATATAAGAAAAGTAATAAAAATGATTTTTATCTCTCACTTTGAAAAACACAATAGTACAACTTGTAACGATTTGTTTTAATTTTTATACTAATTTCCAAAGGCGTACCCGGAGAAAAGAGAGAAAAAGATCGTAAAAATCAACGATAATTTGCGGGTTACAGGATTTAAAAAAAAATCATTTACATTTTAAAAATGCAAGGATTTTCTCGTCGGGATATAAAACGGATCGTTTAATTCTTCTTTAGATTTTTAGAAAAAAAGAAATTCGAACTACGGCATTTTTCTACTTTTATTTTTATTATTTATTTTTAATTTTCTCCTTTTTTTTTTACGTCCTCGGGATGAGAAGGAGAAAAAAAATAAAATAAAATAAAAAGAAGAGCTTGTAGATGAAAGAGTTTACGCCTATTCTCTCGTAAATTCCTCCGAGCAGCAAATGAATATCAAAAAGAGAGCAATAAAAAATATAAGGAGTCTCATTAGAAGGGGCAACATATTGTAAAGACAGCCATTTGCCGGTTCAACTTTTTAGCTATATTAACTTCTTGACTTTTAGATATTTCTAACTTTCGCTCAACGAGTTAGATTAAGAACATTCTCAAAAAAAGTAAAAAAAAAAAAAAATACTATATATTTTTTTCTCAAAGCAAAAAGAAAAAAAAAAAAAAAAAAAAAAAAAAAAAAGGAAAAGGAAAGAAAGTGTACGAATTCGAAATGGAATTAAAAGCAAAGTTGTAAGACGGATCTTGATCCAGTGACCTGACTAACAGTGGTTTCCGGTTAAAACAATTTATCTCACTTTTTTTTTCTTTTTCTTATTTAACTGCACGCATCCAAAACTAATCCCAAGAAAATAATCAAAGTAATTAATCGAACGATTTAATAATATTAATCTTTTAATTAATAAAATTTATTATAATTGTAACAGTGTAATTGCGTTTTGTAACGTTATCGCTGGTTTAAAACGAAAAAAAGTTTCTTTTTTACTTTCGAGTGGCCGCGAAGCGGGCGCGAAGAAAGTATTGCCGTGGTCGGAAAAGGGAAAATCGTTAATCCTGCCAGTTTCTACATGAAACTTATATAGTTATACTTAGAATAAAATTCTGAGTTCCCGGTTGTCCGCCTCGTACGCCTCGTACGCCTCGTACGTCACGTACGCCGCGTACGCCTCGTACGCCGCGTACGCCCGGAGCTTTTTCTCCGCTATTACGCATCGGATCAAAAGGAAATTTTGCACACGTATTTTTCGTCGAAAAATAAGAGGGGGTCTTTTCTTATTTTTTAAAAATTTAAAAAATTACGTAAACGGCAAATATTTGAACTTTTAAATTTGGTTTTCTTCTTGTGACGATAAATCTCGAACCCGGCTGCAAATCATCACCAATTTTCGTACTGTAGTAGATATTGGTCAAAGTATCATACCATCAAAATTTGGTTGAAGTCGGATGATTGGTTCACAAATTATGAGGATTAGGCTACGTGTAAACTAGGCCTAAAAATCGATATCTCGAATGACGTAATAAGTCATATCGATATATCGATTAAGTTATTTCGATATATCGATATATCGATTAAGTAATATCGATATCTCGAGTTACAGGAACAATCGATAATTCGGATTTTTTTTGTGGGTACAGCGGATTTCGCGGACCTTGGATCAAAAAACTAACCGGATTTTTGAAAATATTTTCGGGGTAGAGGAATCCGAATATGAAATTATTTTTCCAAAATTGGGATTCTTTATGTGGATACAGCGGGATTCGTGTACCTCGGATCAAAAAACTAACCGGATTTTTGAAAATATTTTCGGGGTAGAGGAACCCGAATATGGAATTATTTTTCCAAAATTGGGATTCTTTATGTGGATACAGCGAAATTCGTGTACCTCGGATCAAAAAACTAACCGGATTTTTGAAAATATTTTCGGGGTAGAGGAATCCGAATATGGAATTATTTTTTCAAAATTGGGATTCTTTATGTGGGTACAGCGGGATTCGCGTACCTCGGATCAAAAAACTAACCGGATTTTTGAAAATATTTTCGGGGTAGAGGAATCCGAATATGGAATTATTTTTTCAAAATTGGGATTCTTTATGTGGGTACAGCGGGATTCGCGTACCTCGGATCAAAAAACTAACCGGATTTTTGAAAATATTTTCGGGGTAGAGGAATCCGAATATGGAATTATTTTTTCAAAATTGGGATTCTTTATGTGGGTACAGCGGGATTCGCGTACCTCGGATCAAAAAACTAACCGGTTTTTCAAAATATTTTCGGGGTAGAGGAATCCGAATATGGAATTATTTTTCAGAAATTGGGATTCTTTATGTGGGTACAGCGGGAATCGTGTACCTCGGGTTTAATTAATACCCTTTGAAAACCTAAACTTGATTTTTTACATTTTTTCTTTATTTCAACTTCTTTTTTCCACCAATAAAGCCGCGAGAAAGTTTAATGGGGTGCGTATGCACCCCCATTACCATTCTCCTTGTTTTTTTTTTTTTTCACTTTTAAATATTAAATTTCTTCATGAAGAAGTTTTGAAAAAATCATTCAAGCACACGTAATTAATTACCTGTGACAAAAGAACTTTGGGGAGCTTTTTCCCGAAACCTTAACAATAATTAAGTAGAGATCTCAAAAAATTTTCGAAAAGTAAGGGGAAAACTTTGGGAAACCGTAAAACGGTTGTTTTTCCTTTTTCCACCTTCCCTTTCCTTTCCTTTTGTTTCAGACGGTGACCCTTTTAAGCTTTTTTTTTTTTTTTTTTTTTTCCTCCGTTTATTTACCTGAAGTAAAATAAATAAATTAATACATAAATGAAATAAATGAGAAATAACGAATTAAATCTTTGAATAAAATCCAAAAATAAAATAAAAAACTTTCCATTCAAGGAATTCTTTAATTTTGTAATCGGTAATTGCATTTGATTTAACAATGGAAATTTTTTTTCTACGATCAAGAATAGAAATTAAATGTAGGATTAAGGCGCCTATTTAAAGGCAGTAATTTATTAACAGTAGGGCAGTTTTTTTAAAAATATAATGGCAGTAAATTTAATAAGGCTGGCATTTTTCCGGTCCGTATTTTACTATGAAAGTGGTCAGTATTTTATTAAATAATTCGTCAGTAGATGAATTTGATTTGGCTAAGTAGTTGTTAATTCTCATTTGGTCAGTAAAACGTAAATGCGTAACGCGTTACGCGGCTGAAAATTTTTGAAGCTTTAAATTTGTTAAAATTTATTTGTCACGCAGATAATTTTTAAACATCCTTTGCCCGCGTAACGCGTCACTCATAACGCGGCTTAAATTATTTTTTACAATTTAAAAATTTCTTTTAAAATTGATTTATTACGCAGATAATTTTTAAACATTGTTTGGCCGCGTAGCCGCGTTACGAGTTACGCGTTACTACGCGAAGCTAACCAGTTTTATTAACAAAGGAGCTAAAAAATGTTTGAAAGACAAATAAAAAATTTTTAAAAGGTTTAAATTTTTTTAAATTTATTTGTTACGCGGATAATTTCTAAACATTGTTTGGCCGCGTGCCGCGTCACTCGTAACGCGGCTTAAATTATTTTTTAAAATTTATCTGTTACGCAGATAATTTTTAACTATCGTTTGGCCCCGTAACTCGTCACTCGTAACGCGGTTTAAACTATTTTTTACAATTTAAACAATTTTTAAAGGTTTAAATTTTTTAAATCGCAGATAATTTTTAAACAATGTTTGGCCGCGTAGCCGCGTTAAGAGTTAAGCGTTACTATGCGAAGCTAACCAATTTTATTAACAAAGGAGCTAAAAAATGTTTGAAAGACTAATAAAAAATTTTTTAAAAGTTTATATTTTCTTAAATTTATTTGTTATGCAGATAATTCTTAAGCATTGTTTGGTCGCGTAGCCGCGTTACGAGTTACGCGTTGCTACGCGAGGCTAAAAAATTTTTCAAACAAAAGAGCTAAAAAATGTTTGAAAGACTAATAGAGATTTTTTAAAAGGTTTACATCTTTTTAAAATTGGCTTAAACTATTTTTTACACTTTAAAAAATTTTTAAAGGTTTAAATTTTTTAAAACTCAGATAATTTTTAAACATTGTTTGCCCGCGTAGCCGCGTTACGAGTTACGCGTTACTACGCGAAGCTAACCAATTTTATTAACAAAGGAGCTAAAAAATGTTTGAAAGACTAATAAAAAAATTTTGAAAGGTTTAAATTTTTTTTCTATTTGTTACGCAGATAATTTTTAAACTTTGTTTGGCCGCGTAGCGCGTCACTCGTAACCCTGCTTGAATTATTTTTTAAAACTGGTCATTAAATTATTTTTTAAAACCATCAAATATTCCAGTCTGATTTCTTTTAATATTATCCAAGAAGTTTCACTTCATCACGGTGCAAGTCTTTCTTTTAAATCGCCACCTGAGAATTTTCTAATGGACTTTGTAAGACGCAAATAACAGGTAACTTGTTCCTAACTCAATAAAAATCCAGATCTATTTCCGCCGAATGCGATGACTTTGTAAACTGACCATTAAATTTTATTGCTGACACAAAAATGATTGTTACTGACCAATTAATACTGGCAATTTAATAAAAATACTGACCAAACGGAAATTTTTTCTCTTAAAGAAAACTCCTTTTAATGGACCATAAAATTATTTATATTTTGACAAATTCAAAACATCCTCAGAAGGCCTTTTCGGAAGGCTTTAACTTCCATCTTCAGTGAGCTACAAGACACAATAAATGAAATATAAAATTTTGAAATAAACACAAGGAGCAAAATGGTCATTGACCTTACATTACCTCGACATTACAGACAGTAAACCACAATCGGAATCAAATTAAATATACAAAACGTCAATAAATAAAAACGAAAAAGCTAAAAACAAACGTTGGGAATGCACATTAATCCGTTCTCTTTTTTCTTTTCCTTTTCTTTCTAATTAAAAACATGATAATACTGCAAACAGTTGAATAAATTAATATGACGATGCGAAAAAATAATAATTCAGATAACGACAATCGACAGTCAGGTTAGACAACTTACGGAAAATGATACGTTGCGTAATGGCGACATGTTTCGCGCGCGGAAAATTTAAATTAAAGGAGAAAAACGATAATACCTAAAAATTAGAGCTAAAAAATGCAAATCAAAAATAAGTTAAGTAAGCAAGGTAACTAAATTTGAAAATTGCACACGTCCGCGGTCCTCATTGAGTAATTTTCGGTCTTCTTTTTCTTGGATGAATAGACTCTCCCAATAGAGTAGGTGTTGTTCGTTGTTTACTTCCTTTAAAAGTTTTAAGTCTAGGTTTTTTGTTTTATGCCTAGTGTTGATTAAGTGATTCCCTAATCCCGAGCTCCCAATGTGGTTATATTTGTAATAATTTATATGTTCTTTAAACCTTGTCCCGATACTGCGTTTAGACTGACCAATGTAAGATTTTCCACAATCTCCACAGGTAATTTCGTAAACACCAGATTTATCTTTCTCTTCTACCGGATCTTTGGGGCTACCTAGTAGACTTCTTAACGAATTAATGGACTTAAAAACCACCTTCACGTTGTAATTATTGAATACTCTATGAAGACCTTTGCATAGAAACTTGTTATACGGAAGTATAATCCTTTTACTTTCAGGAAGTTCTTCTTGGCGTTGACGGGGGTGTTCTTTCCTTTTTATGATGTCATCAATGATTTTGGACGGATATCCGTTCGAAACTGCGATCGATTTAAGAAAAGTCTTTTCCTTCTCAAACTTTGCAGGGCTTAGAGGAACTGACTGTAATCTGTGAACCGCAGTTTCATGTCCCGCCATCTTGTACCTCCATGGATGGTTCGAGGTGGAGTGGATGAACTGGTGTGTGTTCGTCGGTTTCCTGTAAATATCGAAGGATATAGATTCTCCGTCTCTTAAGATCATCAAGTCCAAGAAGGGTAGCTTCCCGTCCATTTCTTTTTCCATTGTAAATTTGATTCCTGGGATTCTTGAATTAAGTAGATCTAAAAACCGTTCAGGTTCCATCTTGTCTAAGTCAAAGACCACGAACACATCGTCCACATAACGAACCCAAACTTCCGGGAAATATGCTAAATCCTTCTTTGCTTCAGTTTCAAACCATCCCATGAATAGGTCAGCTAGAATTGGAGATAAACAATTCCCCATGGCCATTCCTGCTGATTGACGGTATATTTTATTATTAAACCGGAATTGATTTTGTTTGATGCACAGACGGGTAAGTTTGATAAGTTCATCAATCTCCTCTTCCTGAATATGTTCTTCTTAAGAGTATCTTCCAAAATTTTTAAAGTAATTTCTATGGGTACGCTTGGGAAAAGGGATTCCACATCAAAAGAGACCAATATTTGATTTTTCTTTAGTTTGACCTTTTTTAAAATTTCGATGACGTTTTTATTATTCTGAACGCTGAAAGAATCAAACTGCAATTCCCTAAATCTGCCATTAAGCCATTTGGACAGACGGTGCGAAGCAGAATTCAGACCAGCAACGATCGGCCTCATCTTTTTTCCAGCCTTGTGGATCTTCGGAAGACCATACATTCTAGGTAATTTTGGATTTGAATTCGTAAGTCTCCACTTTGTGCCCTTGTCTAAGACCTTAGTACATTGTTTTAACGTTTCTTTGAATTCTTGAATCGATTTTTTCACCAGATCTTCCTCGTTAGTTGATAAATTATCGTAAGGGCCTTCTTCTAATAATTTTTCCATACGTGTAATGTATTCCTCTTTGGTGAGAATCACAACTGAATTTCCTTTATCAGCTTTAAGAAACATACAGTTCTTTTCCTTCAAAAGTTTCAGACAACGTTTGTCCAATTTTTCTTGCTTCATTTTTCTAGAAGTGAAGTTCTTGAGATTTTTCTCCAGTTGCCTTTTACATTCTCCTCGAATTGCAGCTTTTTCATTTTCCTCCAATTTTGATGTCCCTTCTTCAATGTGTAAAACTAAATCAGTCAAATCCTCTTTGGTTCTAGTTATGCTGTGTTTCAAACCTTTTTCTAGCAAGTCGAGTTCTTTCTTGGTGAAAATTATGTCAGTTTCGTTTTGTACCAGAGTTCTGTTTTCAATGGGTTTCACCATTTTAATCTCTTGTTTTTCTGGGGATTCAAGAATTCAAAGAAACGTTAAAACAATGTACTAAGGTCTTAGACAAGGGCACAAAGTGGAGACTTACGAATTCAAATCCAAAATTACCTAGAATGTATGGTCTTCCGAAGATCCACAAGGCTGGAAAAAAGATGAGGCCGATCGTTGCTGGTCTGAATTCTGCTTCGCACCGTCTGTCCAAATGGCTTAATGGCAGATTTAGGGAATTGCAGTTTGATTCTTTCAGCGTTCAGAATAATAAAAACGTCATCGAAATTTTAAAAAAGGTCAAACTAAAGAAAAATCAAATATTGGTCTCTTTTGATGTGGAATCCCTTTTCCCAAGCGTACCCATAGAAATTACTTTAAAAATTTTGGAAGATACTCTTAAGAAGAACAATATTCAGGAAGAGGAGATTGATGAACTTATCAAACTTACCCGTCTGTGCATCAAACAAAATCAATTCCGGTTTAATAATAAAATATACCGTCAATCAGCAGGAATGGCCATGGGGAATTGTTTATCTCCAATTCTAGCTGACCTATTCATGGGATGGTTTGAAACTGAAGCAAAGAAGGATTTAGCATATTTCCCGGAAGTTTGGGTTCGTTATGTGGACGATGTGTTCGTGGTCTTTGACTTAGACAAGATGGAACCTGAACGGTTTTTAGATCTACTTAATTCAAGAATCCCAGGAATCAATTTACAATGGAAAAGAAATGGACGGGAAGCTACCCTTCTTGGACTTGATGATCTTAAGAGACGGAGAATCTATATCCTTCGATATTTACAGGAAACCGACGAACACACACCAGTTCATCCACTCCACCTCGAACCATCCATGGAGGTACAAGATGGCGGGACATGAAACTGCGGTTCACAGATTACAGTCAGTTCCTCTAAGCCCTGCAAAGTTTGAGAAGGAAAAGACTTTTCTTAAATCGATCGCAGTTTCGAACGGATATCCGTCCAAAATCATTGATGACATCATAAAAAGAAAGAACACCCCCGTCAACGCCAAGAAGAACTTCCTGAAAGTAAAAGGATTATACTTCCGTATAACAAGTTTCTATGCAAAGGTCTTCATAGAGTATTCAATAATTACAACGTGAAGGTGGTTTTTAAGTCCATTAATCGTTAAGAAGTCTACTAGGTAGCCCCAAAGATCCGTAGAAGAGAAAGATAAATCTGGTGTTTACGAAATTACCTGTGGAGATTGTGGAAAATCTTACATTGGTCAGTCTAAACGCAGTATCGGGACAAGGTTTAAAGAACATATAAATATTACAAATATAACCACATTGGGAGCTCGGGATTAGGGAATCACTTAATCAACACTAGGCATAAAACAAAAAACCTAGACTTAAAACTTTTAAAGGAAGTAAACAACGAACAACACCTACTCTATTGGGAGAGTCTATTCATCCAAGAAAAAGAAGACCGAAAATTACTCAATGAGGACCGCGGACGTGTGCAATTTTCAAATTTAGTTACCTTGCTTACTTAACTTATTTTTGATTTGCATTTTTAGCTCTAATTTTTAGGTATTATCGTTTTTTCTCCTTTAATTTAAATTTTCCGCGCGCGAAACATGTCGCCATTACGCAACGTATCATTTTCCGTAAGTTGTCTAACCTGACTGTCGATTGTCGTTATCTGAATTATTATTTTTTCGCATCGTCATATTAATTATTCAACTGTTTGCAGTATTATCACTGTTTTAATTAGAAAGAAAAGGAAAAGAAAAAAGAGAACGGATTATGTGCATTCCCAACGTTTGTTTTTAGCTTTTTTTCGTTTTTATTTATTGACGTTTTGTATATTTAATTTGATTCCGATTGTGGTTTACTGTCTGTAATGTCGAGGTAATGTAAGGTCAATGACCATTTTGCTCCTTGTGTTTATTTCAAAATTTTAATATTTCATTTATTGTGTCTTGTAGCTCACTGAAGATGGAAGTTAAAGCCTTCCGAAAAGGCCTTCTGAGGATGTTTTGAATTTGTCAAAATATAAATAATTTTATGGTCCATTAAAAGGAGTTTTCTTTAAGAGAAAAAATTTCCGTTTGGTAAATGTTTTGGACCATAGGACGCCGCCCTAATTAAAATTAAAAATACTGACGAAAAAAATTTAAGCCATTTAATAATGTGGCAGCTTTTGCCTTATCGACTGCAGGGCGTTTTATGGGGGAAATTTAACTTTCTCAGTTTTCGATGTACTTACACGTTTTGAGGCTCCCTGACGCCGAAAAAACAAAAAAATTGGGTGGTGTCTTTATATGTGTATGTGTGTGATAATTCTTCAGCACATCTCACGACTTTTTTGTATGTTTGTCACTACTTAAGAGATGTCACGACCTAAATTTAGGTAGCGGCATAGGTAGTGGTCGTGACTTGATTTCTGATGTCACAGAAGAAAAAATAGATTTTTTTCATTTTTTTCAATTTTTTAGATAAATTAGATTATTAAAAATTGTGGTAGCAGAAGAAAAGAGTCCAAAAATATACAGCATTTCCGGTGGTACAATTAATTGTACCCTCCAATTAATTGCCCAACGGAGACAGCCCATATAAAGCTTAGGTGATCTTTTTTCGAGCTTAAAATAGTAAAAGCAGCCATATTCTAACCTGGCAAGCTCAATCTGGCAGGTCAGACTAAATCTGGCAACAATCTGGCACCCTCATATTAAAAATCAAGGAGAAATGTGAGTTTGTCTCCGGTGCAGAAAATTTTTCCACAACCGAATTACACAACCATTTGAAAACGGACAAAAAGAAAAAGAAAAAAAAAACGAGATTCAGGAATGTCGCCTTAAAAACATCTGCTCTATTTATAGAACTCGATCCCGGAATCCAATGAACAGAAGATGAGAAGGCTAAAACTGAAGAGGAAAAGTGTGGAAAAGGAATGCGAACGTACAACGACGACGACGACAGGGAGGACAGACGAAGCAGAGAAGTATGAGGGAAGAAGTGGAGAGGGGGGGATTAATTTCGAAACAAAAGTAATCGTAGAAGGAAATCCTATCAACTCAAGAAAACTTATTAAACCGGGTGTTCGAGGTAAATGGATGACTGTGCCGAGTTATAGAGAAAATTACGTTCTTCATTGTTTTTGATTTAAAAGCGACAAACATTATGAGTTTCTAGTATTTCTGTCCAAAATATTCCGGGGAGGCTGGAAGCTATTCACACTCCGATAAATAATAGATCGGGCAGGAAACAAAACCGCCACTTAAGGTATTTTCCCGGCAACGTGTTTTCACCCAAAAAAGGAATGTGGAAATGCCTGTGATTTTCCCTCATTTTCCTGAATTTAAACGGAAACAAAAGAAAGATTCTTGGGAGAGCAGGATGAAGGGAGAACAAAAAAAAAAAAGTACAAAAACGAATGTTAGCATGTGTAGTCTCTCGGGAGATTACGTTTTCAAGGAGTATCGAAGCATAATAAATATTTTTGGTTTTCAGAGTTGATATTGGAAAACTGCAGAAAACGTGAATTAAAATACAGCAGAAAGGATAAAATAACATGAGTGTTTCAATGACTTTAACTGCATTTCGATAGTTAATATATTCCAACATCGAGGAATTATTATTTTATATTAAATATGATAATTTCCATGTTTGAAAAACCTTTAAAAATAGATATTTTGGTTCATCTAAAGCTCTTTTACAAACAGAAATTTTATTCACCCCTCCGCTTTTTTTTCCGTCGACTCTTTCTTCGGCATTGCTAACCAGATTTACTTAGCCCAACCCTAATCAGCAAGCCTTAAATATTTCATTCAGTTATTTTGAAAATATTTCCAAAATACCTAAAACATTTCCTAAAGATATCTTTAAATCATTTTTAAAATGTATTTTTTCAAATATTTCTGAAATATTTAGAAATTATTTAAAACTACGGGTAGCTGACCGTGCTCGCTTTGCAGCTAATGTCCGAAAAAATTTTTCTGTCGACAAAAAATGCTTCTGACATTTCCGTGCGTCAGAGGTGAACTAACGTGTCTCCATCGCAAATATAATTTGAGATAGTGTGTTTCGACTGTTTGTGAAGATCACGTGACTACAAGTTTACAGGCTTATGTTGGTGCAAACTTGTGGTCACATGACACTTTCACGAAATGTCGAAACACACTATCTCCAATAGGGTATTTTCAGGTATTTTTATTTATGAAAAATTTTGGAGTGAAAATAAAGTACATAAAAAAAAATTATTTGTGTCATAAAAAGTATTTAAAAAAATTATTTCTGTATGCAATCATTAGTTGAAGTTGGGGCTTAAAAAATTTTTTTTTTTTTTTTTGATTCACCATTGTATACTAAAGTTTTTTTTAAACATTATTTTTTATTTTTTCCAAAATTTATTTTTTGATTTTGCTAAATTTTTATTAAATTATTTACTTTATTTATTTCAAAAAATGGCTCAAGCAAGCAACGGTAACGGAAAATGGAGTTGTTCGTGTAGAAGAAACGATAAAAATGAATATTTCTTAATAGGGAATGATACGCTGTATGATATCCTTGCTACACATCCGGATGTTAGTCTAGATGTACTTTCTCCTCAAACTTTGGAACAGTTCGGCATTGCAAACCCCAACCCGACTGATTGGAGCCGACCGCCTTTTAGTCCAGTTCAAGGACATCAACTTTCCCCGCTGCCAAGGGTGCCCAGTCCATCTGATAAGTTTAATGTAAGCTACGCCTCTTCTGACAGCAGCACGGCCTCATTCTCATTACTTCAGGCGCCGCTAGCGACGTCTTCACCAATCAGCGAAGTAAGTCAGCTTGCAGAAGAAGGCATTCGTATTGGAAGAAACTTACACACAATGCTTCCGCGCTTATTGCGACGGTTTTGATTTACAATTTTTAAGCCCCAACTTAAATAAATTATTGCAAACAGAAAAAAAATTTTTTTAATACCTTTTATTACACAAATAATTTTTTAAGTTAATCTACTTTATTTTTACACCAAAATTTTTCAAAAATAAAAATACCTGAAAATACCCTATTATAATTACGATGGAGATACGTTAGTTCACCTCCGACGCATGGATTTGGGAAAAATACTTCTTTCCGTTCGAAAATTTTTTTCATGTCGGGAAAAAAATTTAAATATTTTTTCTTTCGGGGAAAAAAAATTGTAGAGGAAAAAATTTTAGTGTAGAAGGAATAAAGGAAGTGAGGAAGAGGAAATGTATAGGAATACATTATTTCGTTCCATTTTGACACGTATTTTTTTCTGCCCGAAAAATTTACTATTGGAAAGTGAGTCCTAAATGTCGGAAGTATTTTTTGTCGACAGAAAAACTATTTCGGACATTAGGGGGCTCACTTCCCATTCGAAAATTTTTTTTTCGTCAGCTAATTTTTTAGTTAAAAGAAAATTTTCTTACAAAAATCAACATTTTCCACATCCAAAATATTTTTTTCTGTCGGACATTTAGCCCGGCGCCATTTTCTCTGATGTTTAGTCCGAAGGAATTTGATAAAGAAAATTTTTCAAAGAAAGCTTCTAAATTTGGAAAATTTTTAGGGGTGAGCTAAAACCAATAAAAATTTTGAGCTAAAATTAGAAAACGATCGGGAAATTTTTTTTTTTTCGGGCATAGCGTTTTACTTTTTTTTAAGCGAAAAATTTTAGCAAAAAAGAAGGAGGAGCCTTTCAAAAATTTTCTCCACGCAAGTTGCGTACGGACAAACCGAAAATGCCTTTTTTAGAAGATATGTTAAAAATAATATGCAATATTTTTAAAATATCTTTAAATCATTTTTTAAATATATTTTTTTAAATATTTTTTCAATATTTAGAAATATATCTGAAATACCTTAAAAATATCTTTTTGACCCCATTTTATTTATTTCTCTGAAAAATATTTCGTAAAGACTATTATGTAAGTTGGGCAACTATTCTAATGCCTGACATCAATTTTTTTTTTTTTTTTGAATATTTGTATTTTTGGATTTCGCAATTATATTTTGGAAACCCGAACACGGGCTGGCAAAATAGGAAGCATTTGGGTAATTTACCCAATTATGGGCAAGTACCCATTTGCTATTACGTGTAAGTTACGGGTTATAAAAATCATAGGCTTTAATTGTTCAAAAATTTCAACAAGGTGCTGGACGTTACGAGGACTTTACTTCCCTTTCTGCAAAAAATGCAGGAGGAAAGGGGGAGGGACATAACAATATTTTAAAATTATTTAACTTACGTACAGATTCAACGAAAAGACTGATGATTAAAATCTTACCTGGAAATAAAAAAAAAAATAAAAAAAAGAAACAACATTAAAATAACATAATAAAAATCTGCAACAAAATTTGCAACAATTTTTGATTTTTGAATATATTTTTAATGTTGCAAATATCTCAAAGTTCCTAAGGCCGCAATTTCACGATAAAAGATGTTGCAGTAACATGTTGCGGCAGCATGTTGCTGTACATGTTGCAACGTTAGAAAGATGTAGCCAACAAGTTGTGAACATTTTGATTTTTCATTTTGCAACAAGTTGGTCAACAAGTTATGCAACATGTTTCATCGTGACGTTGGGGTCTTAAAATTGCTAAAAAGCCTTCAAACAAAGATAATTTGCCAAAAAGCCAAAGATAATTTACACACACAAAAGGCACTATAGGGCTTGAAGCCCCACATCCACATCACAGATAAGACGCCAGTCTTTTCTTTCTTGGCAGCTGGCACGCAAATCATTATATTAAAAAATAAAGATAATTTGCCAAAGATAATTTGCTAAAAAGCCATGGCAAAAATAATTTATAGAGACCTGGACGGTCCCGTAATATGTCCGATTGTTCGACAAGTCATTAAACCAGTTTCCGACACATAATAGTTAAAGTCTCCAAGAAAGTCGAGAGCCTCTCCTCCTCGACTTCGCAATCGAATGAAGTGAAGCGCTTGTGGGATACCATTTACATTAAAACTCGGAGGGGCTAAATCGTAGCAGGAGCTATTTTACAGACCATTATTTGAATCCCACTATCCTATCACGCATTGTGATATTTACGAAGTTGTATATATATCTAGGCACTCTCAAAAAATAGCGTCATAAAAAAAAAAATCTCACCAGGAAAAAAAAAGTGGAAATAAGTTGGGGGAAAACGATCAAAACGAGAGAAAAAGAAAAAACCGTCCATTTTATATTTCTAAGTTATTATTTTTTATTCAGACATTCAGTTCTTCATTCTAATGAAGCAACAAACGGTTTTTTTCTCCCCTTCAAAAACAAGAAAAAAAAAAAAAAAAAAGAAATGAGAAAGAACAAAAATGATTTATAATAAACTCGTGTGAAGCAAATGAACTTTACAGACGGAAAAATATTTTATTTTGAAGAAAGAGAAGAAAAAATAAAATAAAAGAATAAAAAAAAAAATAAAATAAAATAAGAAATACTAGAAAGGTAACCCTGCAATCAAATGATAATGAATCTTCGAATGAAAAAAAAAAAAAAAAAAATGAAATAAAAAGAAAAAAAAATAATAAAAGAACGAAAGGGGGGAAAGAAACAAAGCAGATTTTCAAAGCAGAGATTAAACTGAAGGAGGCAAAGTAAGAGAAAACGGAGAATAAGAATAGTGGAAGAAAATGAAGAGAAGCAGGAGAGACGTACGGGCGAGATTTTTGAAATTCATGAGATTTTTTTTTTTTTACTGTCGGAACATAATTTTTTTGTAATATACTCAATTTGTCGGAAATAAAAAGAAAATTACAAAATTGTTTTCTTAACTAATTTGAGGTTAAGTGGGAGAGGAACAACTACACAGATGCTTTATTCCTCCAACTGGAGCGTCTAATATTTCAAGAAAAATTTGGAGAAAAAAGAAAACATTACATTCATTTCTAAGGATCCGGGTGGGGGGAGGGGGGAAAGGATCCAGCTTCGATATCCTCCTTTAAAATGGGACGGCTAATAAGAAAATAAGGTAACCTAAAACATTTTAGGGAAAATAGCACTTCCGATATTATTGTTTGGCGGGAAACAATGTATATAAGCAGCTCCATCCCAAATTCCAATATCAACAAAGACATTGTAGTACTATTGATGACAAAGATAAACTTTCCCGGAGAGAAAGCTACTTTCCACCGGTCCAAGTGTGAGAAAGCTCTTTGACAAATTTAATCAAACTTTCACTCCAAACTTTCGCTGGGAACCGTTCATTAGAAAACTGATATTCCGCATTTTCAGTTAGTTTGTCGCTCTCCACGTTGAGTTACTTGAAAACCACGTAATTCGTGATCCGTTCCGGAGAGCGTTAACCTCCTCAACAACCCCCCCCCCCTTCCTCCCGCAAAAAAAGAAGTTGTTAAAAAAAAAAACCTGAGTCGATGTACTTCCGACTTTGCGTCAATTTTTTAAACAGGATGAGGGAGGGAAAAAAAAAAAGTTTTAGGGTCAATTTCGGGGTCGTGTACGGTGAAAACTCGGGATGTTTAATTAGTTGCGGGATGGAACTATTGATCCTTTTGAAGACGCAGGTAATTTTAACCACTTTACGCATTATCATATTAAGTTTCAAAGTTATCAATTTACGTCTGAATTGAGTCTTTTCGAGTGAAGTGTCACTAAGAATATCAGATTATTTGACTACAAAAAAGGAGGTTTGGGAGCTTTTAATAACTTTAGCTTTCGAGTCTGGAACCAAGGAGGAAAGGGCGTAAGCTTCTCTTAAATTGGGGTCTGAGAAGCACTGGAAAATATTTAATGTTTACAATTTTTAAGTTCTATTAAAAAATTTCACGGAAACACCCACAAATTTTGGGATCTCATACAGTGTTTCTCGTCCAGTTGGTACCAAAGACCAAACTGGCACGCTCGATTTTCATACAAAAAAAGCGCCAGCACGTTAGTGGCAAAATAGAAAGGAGGCTTCACGGAATACCGGAAGGAATGTCTGTTTCGTCTAACACTCGATTTACGGCGAAAAAAATCAAATTTTTGGTATCCAACGAACTCCTCTGACTTTTTCTGGTATTTTCGGTACAAGTTTCAACTTGTTCCAAGCAAACAAAAACTAGGAAAACCCTTTGAAAAGAGTGGGGGGTGTCTAATGGTCCCAATAATTAATTATTTTATAAATTGAATACAAGAAACCATTTGAATCAGTTAAATTTTTTGGAGGGAAAAAACCCGATTCTTAAGAAAACCCGAAAAAACACATGTCAAATCGCAAATAAATCTTGCATTACGCCAAGATTATTATTCGACAATGTGAATAAAATATCGAGAAAAAATCACACCTCGAGTGGACTCGAACCCACGAAGGCCATGGACACGCCTGAAGTCCTATACGCGGACAGCGCTCTAACCAACTGAGCTACCGAGGCGACGCTCAAGGTAGTGAGATTTTCTCGATTATAACTTTTTAAGGTGGAATGCAAAGTCGAAGTATACTTTTGAAGAGAAAATTTACTCTGTTTCCAATACCTTAAAAAGTTATAATCGAGAAAATCTCACTACCTTGAGCGTCGCCTCGGTAGCTCAGTTGGTTAGAGCGCTGTCCGCGTATAGGACTTCAAGGCGTGTCCATGGCCTTCGTGGGTTCGAGTCCCACTCGAGGTGTGATTTTTTCTCGATATTTGATTCACATTGTCGAATAATAATCTTGGCGTAATGCAAGATTTATTTGCGATTTGACATGTGTTTTTTCGGGTTTTCTTAAGAATCGGGTTTTTTCCCTCCAAAAAATTTAACTGATTCAAATGGTTTCTTGTATTCAATTTATAAAATAATTAATTAGGAAAACCCTATTAAGCAAATAAATGTTTTTAGACATCTTATGCCATATACACGACGGAACAATTTTTATGGCGGTGTTTCCTATGTTTACCTTAATAAAATCACGCCATAAAAATTATTCCAGCGTGTTTCAACTTAAAGTGTCATCAATATCAAACGCTACCTCGGGATAAAAGGCTTGTATCTCGTTTTTCGAAACGATGCTTCTCACGCATATTTACCTTCTAGCGAGACGAATTCAATTCGAAAAACGAGATACAAGCTTTTTATCCCGAGGTAGCGATCTGTAACTCTAACAATCGGGGGTCGATAAAGCAAAAATTTAAGTAGTATCAATCATCACTTGTATCGGTGTTACGGATTTTTGCAGAGCGTGCACAGGTTTGTAGACGCTTGAAAAAAACAATTTTTTTTTCGGTTGATCGTTCATATATTCTATTAAATTTTTACTGGGCTCTATTTCATAAAGGCTGTTCATACGTATTAATATGGAAGGAAGAGAAGCCACTGTAGAGGAGATTCACTCCGATACTGTTTTGGGAAATTTGCCTGAGGCAAATTCAAATTCAAATTTCTGAAGTTTCACTTCAATAATGTCCCGTCGGGACATTATTGAAGTGAAACTTCTTTTGGGGGGCTCAAAATGAGAGACTGAGGTGTCACAGTTTAGGCTCCATGTAAAAAAAGAGGGACTTGAAAAGTTTTGAAGAGAAAAAGTGAAACTTTTTACCCATTTTTCTATCAATTTTTAGGGTGGAAATCCACCATGGAATGTTGAACCAACACGGAAAAAAAAGTTCGGTTCCAGGAACCGAACTTAAGTAACAGTTACTGAAAGTTAAGTTGGGGCTTGTGACATCTAAACATTTGAGTTGACAATACTGAAAATTAGGTAATTATTACTAAACGTTATTAATCATTACGAACTCTTAGTAATAATTACTAAATTTTTTCGGTATTATCTACTCAAATGTTTAGATGTCACAGGTTCAGTAACAGGCACCGAACATTTTTCTCCGTGAACATGTTGTACCAATATTTTACACTAATTTTAGTGTAGGAGTAATTTCTGCAAAAGTCGATTCCTTCGCTTGTCAAACATGTAGGTACAACAAGTTCGTCCAACATTCCAACAAGTTGGTATAACATGTTTGTCCAACTTGTTGTACCAACATGTTTGACAAGCGAAGGAATCGACTACTGCAGAATTTGGGAACGTTCAAGTATTACGTAAGACTTTTTTCCGGGTTTTTGGACCCCCTCCCCCCCGTTCGTAAGACTTAGTAAGATTTCTTTGACCCCCCCCTTTTGTATTACGTAAGATTTCCGTCGACCCCCCCCCCTTTTTTTTAGCGCCAATTTTAAATTGGAGTAATATTTTCTTAAATTTAGATTTATAGTTCATGTTCATATCCCTGAAGATGGCTACAATTGGCACAAAAACTCATCAAAAAATAAATTTTCATTTCTTATATTTTTTAAAAAAAATTTTCAATTTTTCTATATTAGGCTTCCGAAAAAAAATTAAAACAACTTCATTTTTTGAGATTAAAAAGTAATTCTGAACGGTAAGTTATAATGGAAATTCTTACGTAAGATTTGCCAAACTCCCCCCCTCCCCCAAGTAAGAAATCGTAAGAATTTCGAGTACCCCCTCCCCCCCGTTTCGGTCTTACGTAATACTTGAACGCTCCCTTTACTCCTACGCCAAAATTAGTGTAAAATGTTGGTCCAACAAGTTGGTACAACAAGTTGGACCAACATGTTGTACCAACTTGTTGGACCAACATGTAGGGTCAACATTCCATAGTGAATTCGCACCCTTAGTTTTTCTTGTTTGTTAAATTGTTTTGTCACAGTTTTGGTGATGGGAGACCTCAAAATGAGTGACTGACATGTCACAGTTTAGGCTAAAAAGTGAAACTTTTTACACATTTTTCTATCAAATTTTACTTTTTCTTTATAAATTTTTTTTTTGTTAAATTTTGTTTTGTTACAGTTTTGGTGATGGGGGGCCTCAAAATGAGTGAACACCCTCCGTCTCTATACACCATAAGAAGTCTTCTTAACTCTAAAACACCAGATATAGCGTGTTCGATTTTTTAATGAAAAGATTAATGTCACCATTGATTTGATTCAAATTATGCTTGCTATCCAAAATCATGAACATAGACTTGGCAACGTTAATACTGAGACTATTTTCACGTAACCACCGAAACAGTTTTGACAATTTTAAATTCATCCGAGTTACAAAGTCCCAATAACATAACCCGATAAATAAAACTATAAGTCATTCGCAAATAAATCAACAAAACAACTGAGACATTTTTCCACGTCATTAATAAACCAAATAAAAAGGAGAGGACCAAGAATTGTCCCTTGAGGAACCCCTAAGAACGAATTTTTAATAAATAATATTCTAGAAGCTTCACTTTATGAAATTCAATCCTTATTTTGGCTTTTCCTTGTTCTATTTTCAAGATTTTAAGGGAAAATCAAAGTGTTTAAAGTTACAGGTCGAGTACAAATAAAACCCCATGACACGGTACATAAAAATTAAAAAGATGGATTCCTGAAAGGTCTAGGTATAATTTACTCTAAGATACAGAATGTATTATGATCTTTCTTTTTTCCTTTTTACCTAATCTTTCAACATTTTTTAGATTTTCCAGTTTTTTTTCCTTTTTGCCAGAAAAGATGTTTTTCCCCTCCGGTTTTTTTTAAATCGCCAATTTCCAACGATCCATAAAGGTTTTCTTTAGACTCCCGACGGTTTTTTTTTTTTTATCTTTAACTTCGAGGTCAGCATAAAATAATATTATCAATATCCCGTTATTTACTCGTTTACCTGCTCGTAAAATTTGAGCGCCTCTCATCGATCTTGACATAAAACATTTATTTACACTCATCTCTCGAGGCGAAGAGAGGAGCTCCAGGCGTAAAATTGAGTCGTCGAAGGAATACAATAACTCTCTGGGAAAAGAATTACGATCTATAAACTTTTTCGCAACAAGCATATTAAAATCATCCGACAACTTAATTTTTTTTTTTTTTGGTCACTTTCTTTGTTTTTATCAAACGGGAGGAAAGAAAAAAGAAGAAGGTAAAACAAGAGAAAAGGAATTCCTCTCCCCTTCCCATAATTTTCGACGTAAAGATGCTTTGAAAATTTTTGCTCCTTGAACGAGTCGGTTCTCATGTTTTAACGAAGGTCGTTATAACGTTAAAGCCATTGACTTAACCCAACGTAACGACATCGAATTGCTAAATCTGATTTTCATGTAAATCGTATCTAGAATTTGCGAATCAATGGAAGTATAGAGAGACCCTGGCAAGATGTTGCACAAAAGGTGAACGGATAAAAGGGGACCAGAGGAGAAAAGAGGGTTAGGAGGTCGGGGAAGGGGGGGGGGAGAGGGAGAACAGGGGATATGTAAAACAGTAGGTGGGAGGTCGTTAAGAAGACAGAACCGGAAGTAGCCAGGGGGATCTCGGATCTAACCGGTCCGGGGGTCACGTTTTTCCCGTAACTCATATTCACGTGCTTGGATTCACGATCTTTTACAAAATATTTGACAATTATATCCTGTTTTTTTTTCTTGTACACGAGTAAAACGGTTAAAAGCGGATTTTTTTTTCTTTTCGAGTTTTTTCGGTTTGTCTTTTGAATCCTAAAAACGTGTATCGATTTTTTCTTTTAAGGGGTATAAAGAAGAGGTTTTAGAAGCATCTTACAAGTATCTTGTCTTTTTTGGAATCTGTCATGTTCTTCCAAGCATGTACCTTACTTTGCCTAAACATTTAAAGTTTAAAAAAAAATCCCAAATTTTTCCATTAAAATTTTGGCAAACTAACTTTTATTTTAATCTCGAATTGCGATGCGCCGTACTTTTTTTTTTATCTTTTATAATCGAAACAATTTAAAGTTTTTCGTAGGAAAAAAATTCAATCCTTCCACCCTTGCCACGAGGCAAACGCCTGGCTGAGACAGATGAAAAAACCAGTGTAATTTAAATGAAGTCTGCCGAGTCGACTTCTTACTAATGGTGTGACGCATAAACTGAAAAATCCTTATATCTCGACAACCAGACGTAGTTGCGAGATTTTTTTTTCTCTCTCTTTAAAGGAAACTGGAGCAAATTTCTTTTCCGATTTTTCTCAATCTCGGATTTTTTCCTCGATTTTTCTTTTTTTTTTTTTTAAATTTAAATCGATATAATAATTATTCTAATTACGTTAAAAACAAAAATAGTAAGTCGTTGCGAGATAAAAAAAACAAAAAATTCGAAAGAAAAGTAGAAAGAAATAAAAAATCTCTACGAAGTTTTTAACTTTAATTTATTTTCGAAAGGGCCATAAGGGGATAGTAAAAATAAAAAGGATGTAAAGAATCCGCGTATCTTAACTGGCTCTGTTCCATATTCCGTTTTAGTTTAATCAGTTTTACAAGGATGACAAGGTCATCGGACATAAATATCAAAAAGGAAAATCGAAACTGGAGGGAAAAAAAATTTCTTTTCGGAAAAAAAAAAACTTTTTCATCTGATTTCAAATAAGGTGATGAAGGTCGTATAAATCGTTGGAATGTCGGTACCACTGAATAACGAAGTTTAAAGGAGTAAAGAGTTCATGAGCTTAAAAAAATTGATTTATTTACAAATAGTGGGTGAAGGTGACGCAGGAGTGATTCATTTTTTTGAACACCCAATACTTCGAAATATGCTAATATTATGCTTTTGATGCAAGATATTAGGCACCAACATGAAAAATTCCATACCTGACTAAAGTAATTTTTTGGAAAACCTTCAGTTACTATAAATTCCAGAAAATTTATTCTGGATAAAAATTTCCCAAAAAAGTAATGCATGGTCAGATATGGAATTTTTCATGAATATGCATAAGATTGATAAGATTTGTTGCTCGGAAGCGGAATTTTTATATCTGGCTTGAAAACGTTAATAATAGCGTTTTTCGAAGTATAGGGTGTTCAAAAAAATGAATTACTCCTGCATCACCTAAAGTCACATGTCTCAACTTAAAGGATTGACGCACGTGCCCCCCACCGCGGCCAACGAGAGAATGATTGATTAATCCACAAAAATTTGGTAAAAATCCAACTTCACAGCTTCGCTAGGATCAATTAAATATCCAAAATCCGCTTGATTAGCGGATTTTGGATATTTAATTGATCCTATTGATTTATTTAAGGATCGGTATATTAGGTATATTGTACTTGAGATCTGATATGTAACTTTAATGCGAGTTCAAGTTATGAGACCAACGGGCAGAGCTCGTAGCAAGAGTGAAGGAGTCTCGCCTCACGCACAGCAGGCTCTAGTTTGAGGCTTATGTACAGGTCTTTCCTCATCATCTGCTCGTCCTGACGGGATAAGGGGTCCAGCTTATGCTTAACTTATGGGTAGAGTGGTAGTAAGTGCACCTAGGCATATGCTATGTAATGTCAAATATGAACGTATATTTGACATTACATGGCTTTAATGTACTCGAGATCTGATATGTAACTTATATACGTGTTCAAGCTATGAGATCAACGGGCAGAGCTCGTAGCAAGAGTGAAGGAGTCTCGCCTCACGCACAGCAGGCTCTAGTTTGAGGCTTATGTACAGGTCTTTCCTCATCATCTGCTCGTCCTGACGGGATAAGGGGTCCAGCTTATGCTTAACTTATGGGTAGAGTGGTAGTAAGTGCACCTAGGCATATGCTATGTAATGTCAAATATGAACGTATATTTGACATTACATGGCTTTAATGTACTCGAGATCTGATATGTAACTTATATACGTGTTCAAGCTATGAGATCAACGGGCAGAGCTCGTAGCAAGAGTGAAGGAGTCTCGCCTCACGCACCGCAGGCTCTAGTTCGAGGCTTATGTACAGTTCTTTCCTCATCATCTGCTCGTCCTGTATATAATAAGGGTCGAGTATAATATGGGGTATAATAAGGGGTCGAGGGATCACAAAACATGGGATGTCTGGATACCTCATCTGCAGAAAATCATCAACCACTCACCAAATATATCGACAGGTTTTTCCCCTACTGAGTTACATTTCAGTAAGGAGCCGAATAAATTTCCCTTTCACAACATAACATTTCCAACAAGAAGAAAGAAGGGAAATTATCGTAGAAAATTAATTATGGCCCGAAAAAATTTACGAAGGAATGCACAGACCAGAAACAGAAATATCAATCGCAAAAGAAAGAATTACCCCATTTTTAAGACTGGGCAACCTGTTTTAATTAAGAAAAATATTTTTGAAAGACAAAAAAAAGATGAAATGTCGCAACTCCGTAGAAAATTTGATGGACCTTTCAAAATACCTCTCAAGATCGGAAAATATACTTACGAAGTTAATTATTTAAATAATAAGACCAAGGGAATCTATCACACTTCACATTTGAAACCATACTATGCATAGTATGGTTTCAAATGTGAAGTGTGATAGATTCCCTTGATAGATTCTTAAACATAGCTATGTTTAAGAAGGCGCTGACAAATAAATAAACAATCAACTCTGTGAACAATAATAATAAAACACGGAAAAAAAAAAATTAAATAAATTATGGATTAATTAGTTAATGGAGTCCTGGGGACGCAAATCGACCGATTGCTGGAAATATTAAATTTAATCCTGGTCATATTGCAAGAGTTACGCCAAGAAAAAACTGAAGGAAAAACAATCGCCACCCAAACATTTCCCGGATGGAGACGCATCGTTAGTGTACAGACAGAAACTCCACGATCTGACGCAATAATACGACCTTATCTCGTCAGGACGAGCAGAAAGGATTTTGGTTTTAACGGATTTTGGATATTAACTGATCCCTAATGAAGCTGTGAAGTCAGATTTTTAACACATTTTTGTGGATCAATAATTGTCTAGTTAGTTGACCACTGTATCCAATAAAGTCAACCCGGTGGTAAACATTGTTCAAACAAAATTTTTAATGTCTGGGTAATCTCGACACCGTTCATGTAGTATTTCAAATTTTTTTGAGAAACAACGTATTCTCCAGCAAGCAACAGATTCAAAAAAGGTCTGTCCACCATCATGGCCTTACGATGGCTGAACTTGTACCTATCTCTACAATGGTACTATCTCTACAATGGTACTGGTCTTGTACAATCCCTACAAGATGAACTAACGTATCTCCGTCGTAAATATGATTGGAGTTAGTCTGTTTCGGTGTTTCGTCGAAGTGTCACGTGACCTCAAGTTTATGGCAGAGGGTGTAAACTTGCAGTCACATGATCACGTGATTTTCATAAACTTTCGAAACAGATTATCTTAAATCATATTTACGATGGAGATACGTTAGTTCAGCTCCGACGCACTGAATTTTTAATCTATGTTTTCATTTTTTATAGCCCTGAAGATGGATTTTATATATATCCGAGACGTTGGCGAATCGATTTTAGCGTATTTCTTTGTCTGTTCCAATCCCACTAATCCACAAATTAATATTCGACTGGAAAGCAGCTATCTTATTCCTAAAAAGAAGGAAGTAGAAGTAAACTCAAAATTTCAAAGTGGCAGTGACTTTTGTGCTCATATGATTAATGAATTAATGAGCTGCCATCACCCAACGATTATCTGACTGCCATGCCTCCAATTTACATTTCTGTGAATCTGAAACATTCCTCAAATTTTACAAATTTACATTACTGTTGCATGTATTTAACTCCGTATTCACTATATTGAAATCTGTACCTAAGATCAGAACTGAGCCAAGTCCATCCAAGCAACATGATTTCTTCTTTAAAACCCGACTTTACAAAATGGAGCCGCATTTCCAAAGTTGCACATTGATTCAACGCTAATGTATGCTTTCTGCTTGTTTTTATTCGCTTTTCTTCAAAAATTATTCGAGCAAAAGACGCAACAAAAGGGTTGCCAACCCTTAAAACGAAGTAATATTTACGAAATGCGGCACCATTTTGTGAAGTCGGGTTTTGAAAAAGAAGATACGCTGCTTGAATGAACTTGGCTCAGTTCCACTCTGAGGGTGCAAATTCACTATGGAATGTTGGATTAACATGTTGATACAACAAGTTGGACAAACATGTTATACCAACTTGTTGGAATGTTGGACAAACTTGTTTTACCTACATGTTTGACAAGCGAACGAATCGACTATTGCAGAATTTACTCCTACGCCAAAATTAGTGTGGAATGTTGGTTCAACAAGTTGGTACAACAAGTTGATACAACATGCTGGTCCATTTTGTTCTACCAACATGTTGGTCCAAAGTTCCATAGTGAATTTGCACCCTGAGATACAAAACTCTTTTTGTATCTTAAAAAAGAGTTTTCTTATTTTTTAAAAAAAATCTTGTTTTTAATTATATTTAATTACATTTGTAATAATGTAAAAACTAATAAAAAAAAAAACTTTCTTTTCAAAAACGGCAGGACCGGGCAGACTCTTTTACGAATGCCCTCCGAAAATGAAATTTCGCTATTTTCGTTTCTCCTTTTGTAATACTGCAGGTAATTTTTATTCTGGATGCTAAAACATCGCCAGTCGCTGGCTAGTTGCTCAGCCCGTTCGACGAGGCACGGCTAAGGCTGTATGGAAGTTCGTTCTTGAACACGTGATCTTGCAGTACGGTAAACCGGAGTTTATCCTTGCAGACAGTGGGTCGTGCTTCACCAGCAAGTTCTTCAAAAACAAGTGCAAGGAATTCGACATAGAATTAAGATTTACTCCCGTATACAGCCCGCAGACGAACCAAGTGGAGAGACACCATCGAAGCATCAACACATCTCTAGCTATCTTCGCACGTGACACGCACCGGACGTGGGATGAAAATCTCCCCTTTGTCATCTTCGTACTTCGGAATGCGGTGAGCGAAGCCACGGGGTATTCTCCAGCAAGGCTAACATTTGGAGATAACCTGAGGATGCCTTACGAACTGACCACCGACACGGGCGATGGAGAACTCCAAGAATTCGACCCGGAAGCATACGATAAGGAACTTGAAGACAAGCAACTCCAAATGTACGAAAAGGCGATCGAATGCGTAAAAAGGGGCAAGGAAGCCAACGCGAGACGTTACAACCTCCGCCGTCGTCCGACGACGTTCTAAGTGAATGAATTGGTCTGGAAGTTAAATGATCGTAAGTCGGACAAGGCCAAGTACATCACGGCGAAATTTCTGCCTCGTTATGTAGGGCCCTGCGTGGTCGCTGAAATTTTTTCCCCGTCCCAGGTGAGGTTGGAGACCTTGAATGGGAAAGATTTAGGCAGGTGGCATGTATCCCTTCTGAAGCATGTCATTTGAGCTTGTGTACTTGATTTTCCTTACTCGTAGGTCTTTCACAACGGCTAAGTCTGTGATTTTTTTTTTCTCTCCCTAATATGATTTTTTTTTTTCCCTCTCCCGATTGTGACAATTCCCGATTTTGACGTATCCTGATTTATGAATCTTTTTTTTCTTTCGATTAGACTTCGAAGGATTGAGGTTATAATCATTTTAATATTATCCTAGATTTTTAGGTTTAATCACTTTTTTTTAATTTTTGGTGGATTTTGTTCGTAATTTTTTTTCTCCCAGGGAATTTCTCAAAACAATTCCTACGTAATTTTTTTTCCGCAAGTAAGGGCGGATGTAACGGTTAAAAATAACCGTTCGTATGGCTTTTATTTAAGCGGAGAAACTTGACTAAGTATTTTGAAAGTATTTTCTTCGCGGTAAAATATCGCGCTCGTTTTTCGTTGTTTGTGCGCAAGTGCAAAAATTACTGTGCGCGTCCACTGTTTCCGGTGAGGAGAAAAATCGTTCGCTCTCGTACGATATGCCGGTCGCCATTATTTAATCCGTTATTTATCTACTTATTTAATTTATTTAAATATTAGATTGTTAATTCTTATAGTTTTATTTATTTAAAATGTTCAAAGTGACCGGGATTTCTCTTGGTCGAAACTATTATTTTTAAATGAGGGGTTAAGAGGATTATCCCCTTTGAGGGAGAGCGGGACGGCGATCATGTATTTCAATATGGAGTATTAAATTGTACATTTGTCATTTAGCCCGAATTATCGGTAAGAAACGATTTTTGGATTTGTTTTCATTTATTCTTTTATTGTGAACTAAAGATGCGATTGTTTTACTCAGGGTTTTAGTTCCTGGATTAAGTTTATGTACTTTTGTATTCGGAATATAACTGACCTGTAGTCGTCTTGCAATCCATTCCAGCATCCCCCTTCTCCCCAAACAAAACCTAGCTTTCCTCCAATAATTTGATTCTTTTTAATTTTTTACCGCTCAAGGGACTTTGGGGAATCCGACAGGATCGCAACCATTTATAAAAATTGAAAAGACCCTCCGAAAAAACCCGATCAAAATCAATTTGATTTTTGAAATTTCCTTTACCGCGTTATTGTCACGATATAATCAAAACCGTACAGTTCAGACGTTTAAAAAAAAATCCAACTCAATCGAGATAAATGATTAATCCAAAACTTTCCCAGAAAACTTTTTCCCAATTTTCCATGTTCTCCGATATTGACATTTTGATTTTGACATATTTCAATATTTGTTTTGTGTCGTTCTTTCATCCTTGACTGATTGCATTCGCTTTTTCAAAAAAAAAAAAAAAAAAAAAAAAAAAAAAAAAAAAAAAAACTTTTTTTTTTCTTTTTCTTTCCTACTCCTCTCGTTTATCAGAAGTTTTTCTTTTGCTGTAAAAAAAGTTGGTTTTTTTTTTTTTTTTTTTTTTTACTTCTTATCATTTGCTGATCGTGTAAAATGATTTCATGGATGTATAGATAACAGTAAATCCTTAGGAAAAGTTTTTTATTCTTCTCGATATAATTGAGAGAAACCTACGCGGGGTTTCGGTTTTTGAAAAGTTTACGGTTTTGACATATAAATTTATAACCTCCCCTTTCGGACCGAAAATCAACCCACAAGAAAGAAAAATTGCGAGTTTTATATGAAAAAAAAACTTTTTTTTTTTTTTTTGTGAAAAAGAGTTTTGTTTTGACAAAAACTTTTATAGTTTGTTGAAATGATTTTCCGAAATGTTCCGCACATGGTTTTCCCCTGATTTGCTGTCATCAGACTTGGTACAAGTTTGGAAGTTATGTGGATTATTTTATTTTGTCGCATATTTTTCATCAATGGTTTGATTTCGATGCTTTGTAAAATAACGCCGGGCAAGCAATACCATAACCTTGAACAGAGGAATGTACGGAAGCCCGAAGGATCACGTGACTTGTTTATTGTTCACTGCCAGTTCCGGAACTGGCAGTGCAACTTGTTCATTATTCACTGCAGTGTTCCTGAAAATATTTTTTAAATTTTAACGTAGAATGTATTACTCTTGGGGAGTGTCCAGGAGTTTACAGAATATTTTAATTTTTCTAGCATTGGGAGATTTTTAAACAAATGATAGCTTTGGAAGGATTTTTCAAGCAAATTCTTAGCACTGGGAAAGGTCTGAAAAATAATTTATAGCTTTGGAAATTTTTTAAATATTCCGTGGATTCCAAGTTCCGGAACTGGCAGTGAACGTTAAACAAGTTGCGTGGCCCTTCACAGCTTCCGTAGGAATGCTTTTAACGACAGAATTTCCTATATCAACTCTGTACTTCAGTGCGGAACTAGACCAAGTCTGTAGTCCCAAGTCCGGACTTGGTCTAGTCCATTCAAAGATTGCAACTTCTTCTGTTAAATAAGGACCTCCCGTGATTAGGATTATAGTGATAAAGAAGAAAACGTAAAAATAATTATCAAAGAGAGTTGAAAATTCAAAACAAATTGTATCGATAAAAAAGTCCTTGATGTCTCTCGGTACAATTTTTTTTTGTATTTTCATCTTTCTCTGATATTCCTCAAATTTTATTTCAGCTCAAAGTCCGCAATGTTCTAATGACGTTGCACCAGCTAACGCTTAAAACTTTTTTTTTCTTCACAACCATTTTTCTTTTTAGCGAACCTTGAAAGTATTGCAACGTCGCCAATTACTTTGAGCTGCACGAAGTCTGGATTTCCAATTTTCCAATTTTCGATGTCGCAAGACGTTTCTCGAATCAGTAATGAAAAAAAATTCCTTTTTTCTTTTTCTTACTCCACTCAAAAAAGTAACCCTTTCTTGAAAGAACAAAAAAAAAAAAAACAAAAAAAAAAAAAACTTTTAGTAGGTAAAGAAATACTTTTTTTTTTTTGCTTCCTCTTTTCCCTATCGAAATTCCTGTCGAAAAAAAAAATTATCAATTGGCGAGGACACTGCGATTGGATTAAAGCTATCGGGAAACATCAAGGGGAGAAAGAAAAAAAAAACCCGATGAAAAAAAAAAAGAAATGGAATCGGAAAATACAAATTACAGCGGGAAGGAGTGGACCACGCCTCTGAGATAACTTGACAAAAACTGCTGAAAATGAAAATTTACGTATCAAGATAGAAGGAAAATTGTTTTCGGGTTGTAATTTCTTTTTATTGGACTTCGTCTCCTGTTTTTTTTTTTTTTTTACCTAGGAATTGATTTACTTTTTACTTCGTTATTTAAACTGTGACATAAGCTCACCGTAGTTTTGAATGGAATGTACTACGCAGATAAGAAAATTCATCCATTAATGTCATTTTAGAAAAAATCCGTATCGAGCGAAAATGGTGACATAAAAATGACGCGCCACGTTTTGGACATTAGATATGGCCATTTTCCGGGAAAAATTTACGAAATTTTCGACGTCACCTGAGTGCGATTGATAATGTTTGTCACTGTATGACGTCAAGTCCAGTTCGACATGCTAATGTCATTTCTTTTACAGGTCGATAAATCGTCCTCTTGACGTCATTTACTAAAAAATTGTATTATCGGTAATGTTTAAAGACGTCATTTTGACGTTTGAAAATCTCGTAAAATCGCCTCGGAATGTGGCCATGGCTAATGACCACTTTTCAACATTTCCAAACGTTTACGTCATTTCTTCTGACGTCTTCTTGACGTCATCCACAAATAAATTGTATTATCTATCATTTTTAAAGACGTCATTTTGACGTCAAAAATCCCGTAAAATCGTCAAACGTGACCATGTCCAATGACGTCTTTTTGACGTTTAAATTACGTCATATTATTCGCTGAGTAGAATGTTCGATAATGATAAATGTCCCTTTTTGCATTAATTGAAAAAGTGTAAACATCAAGTCGTGCTGGGAAAATTATGCCTCAAGTAGCACACTACTTCCTTCTAAAAAAGGTAAAATTTTCACCCTTCACTCTTCCAGAATCAGAGTCAGAACTATTTCTTTCAAGGGGTGCAATCCAATTAAGAACTGGCCCACGTTAGTGGCCGCCAATTTAAAATTTTTCTCGGGAAAACTCTTTTTAAAGATTAAATTTTAAGATACTCATCTCCGGAAACTGTCAATAAGAATGAAATCAGAGCACATCTACTTTTCTTTTTTTGTGGGTGTGATACTTTCCGGGAAAAAAAAAAACTTTGAGATTCTTGGAACGGAAAGAGGAGGTAAAGGAAAAGAAAAAGAAGAAAAAAAAGAAAAAAAAGAAAAAGAAAAACCGAGTTAAAGGAAAAAAAGTTTTTTAACTTTTTTTTTTTTCTCCTTTCCGAAATCAACTCTTAGTTTACAAAATATTCCAATAAAAGGTTTCCAAAAGAAAGAAAATATTCAATTTTGTTATTTTTTCCTGGAATAAATCTTTAAAAAAAAAGGGACTTACAATTTTTGCAACCTTTGTAAGGTGTAATAAATCCTTAGCAGGTATCATAAATCGTTAAGTTTGGCCACCGACTTATAAGCTAAACATATACATGGTCAATTAATGATGCTATTACATTATTATGTTTTGAACGCTTTTGTTTTGCCGTAAAACATTTAAAGTCATAAACATGATGTAACTTTTAATAGCATGGCAACTTGTTTTGAAGCCAAAACATTTTTTTGAGTTGCAGCAAGTCTTCCATTTATTTTTGCCGAAAACCAAGATGGCGTCATCCGTGGAAATACTTGTGTTTAATTGGTTCTTAACAATCTGCAAATTGCAGCATATAATCGAGGTGTTTCACAGCAGCACACTAAGGACAAGTCTATCTCTATTAGGGTGTCCCCCGTTGCCAGCTATGATAGTGCTGACTTCAAATTTCGGAATCTTTTCTCCAATTTTAACAGCAAGTCACTGATTAAAATCTACCTGTGTCTGAAGAATATTTTAAAAACCAAGAAGTTTCATCCTGTATGAATAGCTACTTCACATTTATTGTGCAACAGGCTCCGGTTCCACGAGTTTGGATTAAGTCCTTCTTTTTAAAAGTTTTAGACCGACTGTAAATCCTGCCTTGCACTGCCGAAACTTTTTTCTTTCTTAAGTACATTTTTTAAGTGTTTTCAATGCGATGTTTTCAATGCGATTAAGTGTTTTCAATGGTTACCTCTTTTATAAATTTCTGAACGCACCCCAATGGTCTTCGTTGTTAATCTCCTATGAAACATTAGGTTGATTTTATTTAAATCAAGGAAATTTTATCCGATTAAAAATCCTTATAATTGCTACCCATTCATCAGCTTTGTTGTGCATTCTGTATTCTTATATTTGCAAGGATTCAATTGAAGTGATTTATAAAGTGTTAGTACCGATATTAACAAGTAACTTGGGGGTTAATTTCCACAAAGGTTATATAATTTGCCCCAAAAGTAACGGCTAATTTGTGTCGTCGCAGCTTCATTTAAAAAGTAATCATCGAGCAAAGAGACAATGGCGGATATTGAAAATCAGAAAAAAATCGCGAGTTTAGAAGCACAAGTAACCATATACAAGGATTTAGCTGCTGAAATTCAAAGGAAATTCGATGAAAAGGAATCAAAATTAAAAGAGGAATACCGTCAGTTCCTTAAGGAGAAAGAGGATCAGTTGCTTAATCAGTTACATAAGGAAATGTTATCAAAAAAAGAATTGGAAATAAAAGTAATAAGCTATGAAAAAGTTCTTCGAATCATTTGTGTAAGATCTAAATTAGAAGGATTTGTGCAAAGAGTTTATCCAAAGGGAATAAAAAACACAGGGGAAATAATTTATGGAAAACCCGCAGAAGGGTCTATATTTGGACCAAGAATCTTCCTCAGCAACTTATTCTCAAAAGCTCTCTTTAGACTTAGCAGTAGCCCGACTATCAGATACCCTGGTTACCACACTTGTTCCCTATGTTTAGTTTGTGAAAATTTCATGGAACATGTATGGTAACCAAATATCTGACAGTCGGGTTACTGCTAAGTGTAGAGAGAGCTAAAGGCCAACAGCCTCTCTTCGGAACGGACAATAAGGTTTTATGCTTTATACATTATTATTAATCTCATATTCCATTAATACGTTAGTCAGATTTACTCCTTCCGTTTTCTCAGTGCAACTTGTTCTAAAATAGGGGTAATTGCTCTTTAAATTTGTCACATTTTCTAAAATCGGTTCGTTATAACCGAGGCCTTACCCATACGGATTTGGGCCAGGACCATGGGGGTCGTTATAGCCGATCTACCAGGGAAACTGCACAGGACATACATTCGCAATCAGCCAAGAGTCAGTTAAACTTTTGCCTTTCTTCGGTTTTAAAATGATTATCTTCTCGCCTTTAATACATAAACCCTAAATGACCTTCAATTGCCTTTCAGAAACAAAAAAAGAAAGCAAGCAATATGAAAAAAAAAAACGAACTGAATTTCGCATACCGAACGGGCATAGAACGAGTCGACTGATTTTACGCCTCAGGAAAAAAAACGGTAATTTTTTTTCCTTTTTTTCTCCACTCGAATTCTACGTAAATCGCCTTTCGGGTTCCTACCTCACGATGATGGATATTCATCGTGTGATTAACAAGAAAAAAAAATCATTTAAAAATAACGAAAAAGCATGTTCTTCGGGAGAAAATAAAATTAGTAGGATATTTAAGATCCAAAGTTCAAATGGAATATATCTATTTTAATGTTGGTTTTAGGATTTAGGTTTTAAGAAATGCAGCACCGCTACCGGATTAAACAAGAACTAAAACTTAGTCTTTCAAAACTCTAAAACAATATATACAACTTTTTCTTTGTTTAATAATATCTTTCTCTCTTTGTTCTGTGTTTTGTCTCGTCAGCTTTTCTCAGAAATATTCCGTTCATTCAGCTATTCTGGATTTTGTCTAACAACGTAAGAGAGCTTTTCTAACAGGTTAAGTTTCGTTTATATATACTTTTTTCTTTTTTTTCCTCTTCTCTTCTTTTCTTTCACTTCCTCCTCCTCCTCCTTTTTTACCTCCCCCTCCCAGGATTTAAAATTAAACTTACGGCGATGTAATAAAATATTTCCACTTTAAAAGCTTACGCACACGTTAAAAATTTAAAATACAGACTACAGTATATAAAATATGTTTTAGCGTTTTCGATCCCCGGAGGAATTATGCTTTTCACTATTCCCCCCCCCCCTTCCCCCGTTTGCCGCCCTCCTCGCATTTCCAATGCAATTACAAACCTAGATTCTTTGTTTTTGTAAGATAATTGCTTGTTTTCTGGAGCTTCTCCCTTGGAACTGCAAAAACCCAAGGAGGAAATTCCTACATGTTTATCTTTTCGTATCGGTTTTTCGGGTATATTCTCCGAATTGTTTAACTTTTCCATTAAACTTTTCCAGAAGCTTTTCTTTTTCGTTCTTTTTAGCATATCTTTCGTCGTTGAAATGAAAAAAAAAAAAAAAAAGCGGGGGAATGTACTCGAGAAGGTTTTACCGGTGCTAGAGGGGCTGGTTGGAAAGGGGGAAAAAAAATGCTAATTTTCCGTACAATTGAAAAACATCAAAAGCGGAAAATTAAAAATGGCGATGAAGACGACGACGAATCCAAAACGGCGGAAAGATTATTACAAACGTCGTCAGGAACGCGTAAAAATGTGCTTTCGGGGTCGCTGATCTAGAATCTCTCGAGTCATAACTTCAGTTTTTAAAATAAACAATAACGAAACGTTTGCGGGCGTCGGCGTCGGCATTATAATTTTTCCTGCGGGAAACAAGAAACGGGGAAATATGGAAAAAAGAAAAGAAACTCGATATCGTGGGGAAAAAAAAGAAGGGATCTGGATAATTTGGGGCGGGGGGGATATCTTCAGTCGATGTTTACTTATACGAAGGTACAGGTTCTAAAGGGGAAGAGAACCAAAAATTTGGCAGCAATCACGACAATTTCTTTGGAATGGGGAGGGGGTCCTCTAAATGATGACGCTAAGGTTCAATGTACAGGTTCTGTCCGGGAAGTCCCGGGACGGAAAATCTAGGGATCCTCAGAAAAGAGTCAATCCCGAATCCCGGATTTAGAAATTCCCAGGAAATCGAAATCTCTAGTTTAATGTCCATAAGTATATTTTTCAAGAGGAACCCAGTCAGCAAAGAAATATTAACATCTATAAAAAATTTTAAAATATTTTCTAAAACATTTTTCAATATTTTCTAAAACATTTTTCAATATTTTCTAAAACATTTTTCAATATTTTCTAAAACATTTTTCGATATTTTCTAAAACATTCTTCAATATTTTCTAAAACATTTTTCAATATTTTCTAAAACATTTTTCGATTTCTCAATATATTTTAAAACATTTTTCAATTTCTCAATATATTTTAAAAAATTTTTCAATACTTTCTAAAACATTCTTCAATATTTTTTAAAACATTCCTCAATATTTTTGAAATATTTTTAAAATATTTGTCGAAACTTTTAAAACATTTTTTATCGTTTCTTGCTCCAATAAATATTTATATAATATTTTTTAAATATTAAAAAATATTAAAAAATATTTTTTAAATATTAATATTTTTTTCTGACTGCGGGAAGAGGAATGGGAGCAAAAAATCCAAAAATAAGGAAAACATGAACAGCACTTTTACCACCAGAATCGGGGACAATTTCATTCATTTAACCAAACGATCCTGGAGATTTGCGGATCATTTTTAGCAAAATAGCTAAGTACAATTTAATAAAATTACAGGCTTAGAACGACAGGAAACCCGACTAACCAACCAGACAACGTGCTGAACAAAAAAAAAAAAAAAAAAATATCATGTAACTCGAACTATTTTAAAATTACACTCAAAATGCGGTATTTCATTACGTGGGGAGACCCTACGCAAATGAAGTTGACATCTCTCAAAATATAGGCAGGAGAAGACAGTCACCCCGAATGACGGTGTTGAATTTCACTCAGACAAGATGTTTTATTAAAAAAACGTTTTAGTTATTAACAGGAAAGCATCTGTTTGCCTAGGTGAAAAAGAATCTTAAATTATCAAGTTCCGTTAATAGCGTTTTTTTTTTTCTTCTTCTTTTCTTGAAATTTGAATCTTTCTCTGTAATTTGTTAAAATTATTCGATTTCTAAACTTTCTCCCTTTGACGGAAAAAAGGTGTGTCTTTTTTTTTATTTTTTATTTATTTTAATGAAAGGTTTTTCTGACAAGAAAAAGGATTTCTTAATAATTTTTTTGTCTTTTTCAAGAGGCATGTTGAATCAGACCCAACGTTTGCCGATACCGTAAAATGGGGTGAAATTGCCCAGTTAAAAAAAAAACAATTAGAATGGCTGCTCAACTTTGAAAGTAAAATAACAGAACCTAGAAAATAAAATACTGAAGTACTGCACCAGGAAATTAAGGGCATGTCCTAAAACACTACCAAAAATGGTTTCAGAGCAAATGAATGGAGAAGACTCCGAACATGTTAGCAACGAGCAGAAAAATCATTTTATTTTAAAATTTCTCCAATAATTTTTTTTTTTTTCATTTTAAAATCAACATGAGGCTTGTAGACATCCTCTGATCAATAAATATTTTCGCGAATCCGCTCCGCATTTTCTTTCCACTTAAAGCGTTTTTTTTTCTTCTTCTTTTCTGAAACGCATTATATTCCTCCACAAAAAAGAAACATTCCAAAGCGTACCGAATCGGTGTAATAAAATGGGGATAGAATAAGCAACAATGATCCGGGAGTCACTCTCTTGATATTAGTTTTCCGTCTACAATAAGCATTCTCCGCCGGCAACGGCTCATAAAGCAATATGACACCTCTTTGCATCCTCGCTTTGGTGCTTTCAACCTATCCGTCAATGTTGAAGGAAATAGCTGAATATCTGCATCCCGATCCAGGTAAAAGAGGATTTCGTACATTTCCACCCCTAATCTTAATTCCCTTGTTTAATCAACTTGAAAAGCATTTCCAGATGACTCCAGGTGAAAATTCAAATTCCCTTTATTAATTAAAAATGCGGGACAAGGTCGGGAAAAATACGAGAAAAAGAAAATAAATTTTTTTTTTTTAAACTTGAAGGAGAAATGATGATCAGCAAGCTTGCTTGAGCGAATTCATATGTAACGGATGGGACATTTGTACGCTTTAAAGCCTTACAAAACCCCCTCAAAAGTGAAAAAAAAAAAAAATAGTTTCTATTTTCATAGTAACATAATGCAGGTCAAGATCTACCACAAGAAAATTTTTTCAAAGTTTCAACTGTGCAGCAGAAGATATAGCGGCAGCTTTTAGCGTGTAGCGGACGGGACATTCAAAATGAACTCATGTTGAGATTTATTGTCGTTTGTGAAAATTTCTGTTCTAAATTTCAAGCTAGTAGGAGAAAGTATTTTTTTTTTTCGTGAGATTTATAGGTGTGGCGTAGGTTTGTAATTTAATCATTTTAAAAAATTTTCGTTTAGTGGCTTCCACAACTTTTCGAAAAATGTAACGGACGGGACAGAGATTTTTTAGCATCTCCTCTTGTAATGGTAAAACTAACGGATCGATAATCGCGTTGTGCGTAAAAAGAGTTTAATTGAATCTTGAAAGAGATCTTGTTAGGTATACTTAGCGTATAGCAAGTCCCATATACGAATATTTGAAGACTCCACGGGAATTATGATCAGATTCCATGTTTCTGTTTTGATTGTTTTGACAAAAGCTAAACATAAGAGCTAAGTGTAAACAAAAAAATGGAATCTGATCATTTTTCCCGTGGAGTCTTCATTTCCAATGATTTACCTAATACCTTATGTAACCTAAGTTCAATGGAGATGCATCAGAGCCGAGGTAGATCAGTGGTAGAGCAGCCGTCACGAAAACGGAAGGTCGGTGTTCGAGTCCACTCTCGGGTACCTCTGGTGTATTCTACCGTCTAGGTTGGTCATGGGACCCTTGACTTAATTTTTCACGATGGATTTCCTAGCAGTAGATACTTGTCTCAGTTCCGTGGTTGTTGATTTCCTCACGTCCCTTGCCGAGGAAGTGGCCAAATATTACCTCTTCCCGCCAACACTTTTCCTAGCAGTTTATTTCGTTCGTGTCATCTTCTATAGATCGAATGGCAAGTGTAAAGTTTTTAACCTGCGTTTGTACAGTAATCACCAGGCATTCTGATTAGTCAAGGTTTCAGTACGTTTACTCTCATTGGTCAGAGTCATACCGACCAATGAAAGCTTATCAGAAACCCAGAAATATAGAATGGCAAAGCAGAATTGACGCGTTTATATACTAGTCTTAAACCGTAATATGCGATCACGGATAGGTCGGTATGACTCCGACCAATGGCGATCGAGGTCCGTGATTCAAATTTACTTTAAATTTACTATGCTTCAATTTTCAGAATGGATTTTTTTTTTAGGCTCATTTCCGTCTTCAAATATCATGAATGTCTGAATTTTCGATATTTTTGCTGCTGAGAAAACAAAAATGACAGTTTCAAATACTTTTTTACTCGAAAATCAAAGATTTGAGATCAATCAAAAAAAAAATCAGTTTTCATTTTTTAAACTTATTTAAGAGGCCACTCTAAATCCGCCATTTTGAATTATGAAAAAGTTCCCAGAATCTTTACCGGCTACTTTAGTAATACATACATGCAAGTTTTGAAACCTCTGAACAAAATTGTTAGGTTTTGATCAGGTTTTGTCGGTCGACCTACAAAACCTGACCCAGATTAAGACAAAATCCAGACCAGTGCGAACATAGCACTGATCCAAAAAGCGTCCTTTGGACGTCCTACGGGTATCCCATGGATTTTGATATCCAGTGGACATCTAATGGACAATCCACAGGATATCCAATGGATTGGAAATGCTATCTGGGCACGTAACCAAAGAACCCCGCACAAAATAATAGGAATTTAAATAATTTGAATTGTGAAATTTGAAATGAGAATTTGAAATTCACATTTAAAAACAAACAAAAGAATAAGAAAAACAAATGAACAAAGAATAAGAAATCCGATAGCCGAATTCCTATCATTTTGTGCGGAGTTCTTTTTTAAACAAACAAAAATTATCCAAAAACCAACTTTTTATTTATCTAATTTTCCAAAATAAAAGGGATTTTGATGAGATATTCATTTATCGCGAAATTAACCAAGAAATTAAATTAAACCCTTTGAGAAATGGCTGCCCTTAACGCATCGCCAAGTTTCCCTAGTTCATCGACTTAATGGAAATATGAATTATCAATTAAGTACATTAAAATCAAAGCGCTTAACTGTCCAGGAGGACAAAGCCCGTTGGGATGGTATTAAAAAAATATATATATTCAAATAGGAAAACAACAATAGAACAAACTTCGCCCTCAAGAAAGAGACTGAATGTTTTTTTTTTTTTTTTTTTTTTTTTTTTTCACTTTTCCGCACGGTTAAGTTTACACTATGAGGTAAATTCCACACGATTTTCAAAAGCTTTTAAAATTAAACGCCTCTCCTCGAATAATAATAATAAAAAAAAAGATTCTTTTTTGAAAAATAAAGAATGCAACTAAATAATAATTAAAAGACTTGAAGGGGTTTATTTCCCTCGGGAAATTCATTTTTTTCTTCTTTTTTAAAGGTATATCTCGTTGTACTTAAAATAGTTTTTACTTGTCGCAAACTGCAAATGACTCGCGGAGTTGACCCCCTTTTGTTTATATCGCAAGATAAAATTTATATAATTTTCCGCAGAAGTTTCTAAACAAGTTGTAAAATATACGGAACGTAACAACTCTCAACGTCTCATTAGTTATCCTTTAAAATTTGTTACGAATTTTGCAGGAAGTAAACGAGCCTTTATTTTGTTATTTCTTTAATTTTTAATCACGAAAGAAAATTTTCGGCTAAATTGGGGGAAAAAAATGAACAAACTAAAAAAAAAAAATTAATGATTTCAGAGTCCTTTGCCCATTAACTGGTTTTATCCTGACCTTAGAAGGGGATTTTCGCACATAAGTTCGCTTCGACATGATCGCAAAAACACGAATTTCAGATTTAAATTTTTTTTTTTTCTTTTTCGCACCGGAATCGTAGTTTAACGCCGTGACCTTATCATTAACCTTTTTTTTTCCTTTCCCCCTTTCAGCATTCAGTACATACGCTTAGATAATGGACTGCCATATGCAAGAAATGAGACCTTTTTTTGTTTTCCACAAAAGAAAAAAAATGCGTTATTTTTTCCCCAGTTAGTCCATTTTCCTAGAAACGATGTTCAAATTCTTACTTATGTTTTCTGCTATGAGCCGAAGAACAGTGCCGATTTTCCACAACAGCCAAAAAAGTGCCGTTGTTATAAAAAAAAATAAAAAAAATAACTTCCTACTTCCTACTTCAGAAAAGCTCAAATCAGCTTCAAAAAATGGTGGCACCATTACTCCCAATCAACAAAACAAAAAGCAGATAACCCGAAGGTTTAGATCCGAAGGTGCGCACAGCGAGAATTCACTTGCTGAACTCGTCTTATTCATACCGAGAAACGCGTTGGCTCCAAACTCAAATTAAAAATATTTTCGAATAAACATCTGCATTTTTTAAACTCGAACCTAAAGCTCCCAACAATAAATAAATTGGATCAATTCCTCTGTTACAATTTCGAAAAATGAGATTCCATGTAAATAACTCTGAATCATTTTCAAAGGAGAAAAACGTGCAACATAGCATAAGCTTACGTTCAATTTTTTTTTTTTTTTTTTATTCATTCGAAAACCATGAAAAAAAGCTCGATCCTGCTTTTATTCTATCCTTTTTTTATGTATGTATCCTTTTTTTAAAAAAAAGGGTCAGAAGCTGGAAAATATTCATGTTCAGAAATCTGACAAGTGTCTAGAACATGAAAAAGGTCTTATTGGGCATTTTTCGTTTATGTCCGTGTGTAGTATACACATACTATGACGATTACATCGTTTTTCAAATAAAATGAAGTTCGAAGAAGTGGAAAATAAAAAAATCTTTTAGAAATACGGGATTCTGTACATTTTCATTCAAAAAAAAAAAAAAAAAAAAATTCTCTCTTACAAAGAAAAAAAAAAAAAAATCGCGTGAAACATATCTGGCTGCCCGTTTTCGAAGCAGAAAAAAAAAGCTTTCAGTAATTACTTCTAATTCTTGGAATATCAAAATTTGACATTAAATCATTTTTATTGTTGCTATTATAACTGTGACAGTTGTTAATGTCTGGAGTGGGAGACTGGCAACATAAACTTTTGAAAACTTCAGAAAAACAATTTTCTAAAATCGCAAAAAATTTCGGAAGTTTCGACCACCGAAATTTTTTTTTTTAATTTCATGTCTAGAAATATGCTTTTATGTTCCAAAATTTCACACTAAAACATGCTACAGTAATATGTTGAAATAACTTGTTGCAGCGTTAGAAACAAGTTGCAAACATGTTACTCAACATGTTATTGGGATCGGACGACGAGAATTTTTCTGAATCCGAATCGGACAATGAGATTTTTTCGGGTGTAGAACCGGAGAACGAGAATTTTTCTGGAGTAGGATCGGATTCAGACAACGAGAATTTTTTTTGCTGAAAGATGTAAAGAATCAAGACCAAACTTGTTTGGTACTGTCGTGTTGCATCCTGCGGATCGAAACGCTTCTTATCCCCTCTCTTATCCGTGCTATCGAGACGTCTTAACGTGGAAGGGATTACGTTCCCGATGCCATTGGACGCAAAATTAATTTTTAAATTCGAAGGCGCAAATAAAAAAATTCAAAAAAATTGATTGTTGCGAAAATGAAATAAACAAAACCAAAAAAAAAAAAAATATTTGTAAACAAAGTCCGGGGGCACGCAAAAGTGCAATTCGTGTCGGAGAAGTGACTTGGTGATTAGTGAATAGTGAATAGAAAGATAATAAGTAAGCTAAAACATTTTGAATCGTGGTAAGTAAAATTAAATTATTAATATTTTTCCAACCTAACCTAACCTAACCTAACCTAACGTGAAAATGACGTTAATAGGTCAAACTGACGTTAATTTGTCCGGACATTCGCACCAACAAATAAACGTCATCCAAACGTTTTTTTGACGTTTATTTGACCGACTGGTGTTATCGGGTTATTTACGAAACAGATGACTCAAAGGAACGCGTAAGGGGCCCAGTTTTCGAGACCAAAAATAAAAGGGAGAGGCACGTTAATCTCTTATATTTTTCGGATTGCCTTAAAAAAAAGGTACCATTACGTTTGGATCAAGGATTTATCTCGGTTGATTGCTTGCCAGATCTCGGCTCATAAGATCTGGCAACTGATCTCAAATGATAGCAAATAATCTCAAACGATCGCAAATGTATTTTTTACCGAAAATTGGGTAAAAAATACATTTGCGATCGTTGTACTATATGCAACAAAACTAAATGCTCGGGCTACTGTACCGACGGTTTGTTCTGCCAACATGTTGGTACAAAACAAACCGTCCATTTGTCATCGACGTGTAATTGCGGGAAAAAGGCTATATTCACCTTCAGGTACAACTGCGACAACCCTCGTCAGTTCGTAGGAGACAGCGAAATGTATCGCCCGACATGTTGGACATGCTACCTCAATGGAAGACTAGGAATATAAAGTCAAAGTCAACATAATCTTCCATAGTGAATTTGCACCCTGATTTTTCGATCAAAAAATTGTTTGTTGATATTAATGCTTCTTTTTTCTTCATTTCCCATAGGTATACTCTTGAGAAGAGAAACTCAAAAGGTAGTAAGTAGTTAGCGATCCCCAAGAAAAAGTGTGTTATAAAATTGAGTTATAAAAAACTTAAACTTGGTTATAAAATTTTATAACCCGCCAAAAAAGACATCTACTTATAATTCGTTATAAAATTTTATAACAACAATTATTTTCAGTTTTTTCCAAAGTTCCTTTATTTTCTTCTAACGCTTTCTGAATTTTTCTATTTCTGTTTTTCTTTATTTTTGAGCCTAAAAATACAAGAAATTAACCGAAAATTCGGAAAAATCTGGAAAATATTATAAGTCAAAATAATTGGCAACTTAAGAACCGTATTGCTAATTTTAAAAATCAGTTGTAAAGTGGTATAGTGGATAAAGGCGACTAGTAAGTCGACCAAAAGGCTCGGGTTCTATTCCAAAAAACTAATTTTCCCTCCTTTTTTTTCTGATGAAAAATGTTTAAAAAAAAGTCCTCATATGCTAAATATAGTGCAATTCAGGCATAAAATTAATATATTGCTCAGTTAAAAATTTTAATTATAAAAATTTATAAATAGTTATAAAATTTTATAATCGGCCAAAACGTGATAGAGTTATAAAATTTTATGACGCACTTTTTCTTGGGCCCCAGATAACAAAGTCTATCCAGTCCCGAGGACGTCATGAAGATATTTATTGGACGTCCATTTTATTTACCTACGTTCGCATCGATCCAAAAAGCGTCCTTTGGACTTCCTATAGATATTCCATGGATTTGGATATCCTGTGGATATTTAATAGACAATCCACAAGATGTCCAATAGATTAAAAATGCTATTCGGGGCTATATTGATAAAGCTTGGAAGCGAACAAGGATAAAAAACGAATCGGAAAACAAAACAGGAAATATTCTGTTAAAAAATAAAAAGAAAGGAAAAAAAGTGTGATTTATACATAAAAAGACTTAACAAGATATGGTATAGATACATATATAATAAAACCCATATACTTGGTCATTAAATGTGCAAGTGGGATTGAATATATTATAGATGGAGCTAAAGCAGGAGGAAAAAAAAAATATCTTACATGTCCGGGGAGAAAGATATGAAAATTCTACGTGGTAATAAAACTTGAAATAGGCGCGTTTTCCTATCTCAAAATTTTATTGCCAGCTGTTTATGTGTCCAGTTTGTCACGGAACGAATTTTCCATAACTAACCGATAATTCATTCCAATTATTGCTGGAAATCGTTAAAAAAGAAAAAAAATTCTGAATCCAATTATACGATTACAATTATAACATTGTAACGTCGGTAAAAACACGCGCGCCTAAACGGAAATATGCTAAAAAAAATAAAAAGTCAGATTCTCCCCCCCGCTAAAAAAAAAGGGAGGGAAACAGAAGAAATAATAATAAGCATGTATAATATTTAAAATAATACAAGAGGCAGCGCTGGAAGCATTAAAGGGGTCCCTCTCTCTCTTTCTCTCCTACGGTAAAATGATCTTTTTGGAATTTCGTATTCTCAGCCACCTTTAAAGTTCACGGAGTCCTCCGTCATCAACCATTTCGCATCTCTTTATGAATATATAGGTCACGAAGAAAAAAAAAACAACAAAAAAAAAGTTTATGTGTATAGACGCCGCGGGAGGAAAAGAGAGAAGAAGGAAAAAAAAATGGAAGGAACCGCATAAATAAATGAAAACTGCGGTTGTCTTTTTAGAGTTTTCCTAGTATAAACATTTTCCGTGATCAGACCCCTTTAACCGAAAATTTTCCGGGGGGGAAATATCATACCTTTAAGTAAGACTTTGCTGTTTTGTTTATGCACGTTTTATTTATGTCTTCGATACGAATTCAGAGTTCAAATTACCGTTAATGAGGGATTTCGCTGCGTATTACCCGGAAAACCCTGGTAGGTTTTTCCGTAAAGTTGAAACCGATATTTTAAGTTAGGCGTTAACTGTTTTTGAGGTAACATTTTAACCGTTTTAAAAACTTTTCAAAACAAATTTCAAAATATTTTGCGGATTTTAAGCTTTTGTTTAGAAATACTCTCCCGATAAATGAAGAAAGGGGAGGTGTGCTTCAGATTATATTTTCTTGTTTCAATTATGAATTGTGTTCATTTTTTATAAGGAAAAAACCTATCGCCTTTTATAATATTATAAAAGCAAAAATCTCTGAATCCCTTTAATTTTATGTCAATAGCGACATCATTGAGAGAAAAAATTTTCGTCGGGTACGCGAGCCGAGTGGGAATCGAACTCAAGTCTTCCCGCTTGCCGGGCGGGTGCTCTACCGCTAAGCTACTTTTTTCGAGAAAACCTCACAAAAAAAAAAAACACCATAAACAATACAAAAATCAAAACTTTATTTAACAAAAGTTGTGGAGAATGTTACAAGAATGTTCCTACATTTTTTAAAAATTTATTGGATTCGAATTAAGATTTTGTAAGCGGAAAAACGTTTCTTAAAAAAAAAAAAAAAAAAAGCAAAGTTTCGCTTATGTTTAAGTTGCAGGAGAACGATCAGCGAATAATCTCAAATTCACCGGTGGAATCTCCTTAAAATTTGCAATTAAAAAAGCATGGGATCGAAAAATTATTCTTTACCGTAGATTGGAGTGAAGTTGAAAAGGTGGGGTGAAGTTGAAAAGGACTTCAAAAAAAAAATTCTAGGTTTATTTTAGGCATTAAATAATAAGAATTTTTTATTTCATTAAGTGGATATTGTTTTTGGGATACTTAAGTAAAAAATTTAATTATTAGTGCCAAAAATAAACCTAAATTTTTTTTTTTTTTTTAATTTCCTTTCAACTTCATCCCACCTTTTCAACTTCACCCCAATCTACGGTACCTCAGTGCAGAACCAGACCAAGTCCATTCAAGGATTTCAACTTCTTGTTTCAAACGTGACTTTACAAAGCATATAAAAGCGCTGCCAACTCAAAATTAATGTCTTCTGCTAGTTAACTTTTCTGCTTTGTTAACAAAATGAAAAGTCAGCAATGCCAACCGCTGAGCCTGTACACCTTTTGTAAAGTCGGGTATGAAATAAGAAGTTGCAATCCTTGAATGGACTTGGTCTAGGACACGTCTTTGTATTTAGTCCTTGGACACGTCAAAAAATCGTAATGAATAAGCCAGAATACGAAAAAAGTAAGTAAAAGAGACCATCAGTCCATTCATCAAAAATCTGAGCAATAAACATATTTTAAAGCATAAATTAAAGTAAAATCGCCAACGGCTGTCTTATCTCCCAGCGTATATTATAAGTATATTATACGGGTATGAAAAATATCCGTTAATTATACATATAATACACTAATAAAAAGTCGTATATTATACGTATATTACTTGTAGCGGTTATACCTGTATGTACTTACGTATTTACGTACGTACATCGGTATGAGGATCAGGATATGTTAAATAATAAAATTAAAAAAAAAAAAAAAAAAGAAAAACTTACTTATAATTTTATTCGGTTCCCCTTTTTGAATTTCCTCATAACCCGTACAAAAAAGAGATGCATAAAATATGTAAATTTTTTGCAAAATAAATACAAAAATATATATTAATTTTGTATAATTTATACAAAATTTGGACCTACATAATTTATATATAATTATGTATATTTTATGTATAATCATATATATAATTTATGTATAATTTATGTATAATTTATATATAATTATGTATAATTTTTCGTTGAAAAGTTTATGTTTCTTAGTTTCTTATACATAGTTTATGCATAATCATCCCCGAGGATAAAAAAAAAAATTGTTAAAAAAGTTAAAGTTTTTTATACATAATTTATGTATAATCATATTGTAGGATAAAAAAATATAAGTTCTTTATACATAATTTATGCATTTTTTATGCATGTCCAATTTTTTGTATATTTTATGTATAATTTTTGTATAAATAATACAAGTTTTATGCATCCCTTTTTCGTACGGGAAATTTCTAATTTAATTTCAGATAACAATTGATTAAAATGAAAAATTTTATCATTTTTCTGTACCTATAAAAAAAAAAGAAATTGAGGAGAGCTTCTAACGATCATATAGGTTATTCCCCGATTCTGTGTTACTAAGATTCTAGGCGAGCTACTGGTCAACTTGCATGCAGTCACTCCCTACTAAATGGTTGAAACTTTATCTTTGGTTTTTAAAAAGCGCGATTCCTGAGTTTAGTCATATTGGGTAGGATATTTTCTAACATATATAGTACATTTTGATCAAAAAATACTGCTAGTGTATAATGTTTCGATCATTTTACATTTTGTTGTAATGTTAATGTTAATTTCGTTGTAAAATTAATGTTTTGCATTTTACATGTTTTGTTTATTTTGGTTTGATGAAAAGAAATTTTTTGACGTTTGATTTTGATTACTGCCTGGATATCTATGGGATGGTGATTACGGTGTTTGTTTAATTAAATATTTTTATTATTGCTGATGATGATATTAATTTTTAGAATTTATAACGAAATTATTATAAAAAAACGAAATTATAACCCTGATGTTTCAAAACCTCGGTCGAGGTTTTGAAACATCAGGGTTTTTTTTTCTCTAGATAAGATTAAATAAATCATGATTTAAAAACGGAAAAAGTGATTTTTTTTCATTTGATTTGAGTACGACTATAACAAAATTGGCCTTTCAAAACCTCGGTCGAGGTTTTGAAAGGTCAGGGTTTTGAAACAAAATCAGTCAAAAGTACCATGTATAAATAAAATTTGTTTGCGCTGCAGCAAGATATTTAGATTTTCAAACAAGAAAATGAAAATTTCCATTATTAAAAAAAAAAAAAAATCAAATGAAATTTCATCGGAAAAAATAAACTTCTCGACGAAGAAAACTGATGGTGAAAAATTAACGAGAAACTGGAATGGAAAAACTTCAACAAAAAAAAAATCGAATTCTCAGAAAATTTTGCGGTTATAACTCTATTAAATTTTATATGTAAATGAGATTCACTACCAAATGATTTTGCGGTTACGGATCATTGCTTGTATGTAACATTAAAATTTTCCCTTCCGTAACGAACCAAATTAAAGGGGGGGAGAGAGGAGAATCAAAAAAACAAAAAAGAAAAAAAAAGTAAAACAAATAAATAAAACCAAAAAAAAGCATCGCTCCCGATTTATGTCCTGGAAAAACGAAAAAATAAGTTACACCAGGAACACCCTAGACAGACAAACAAAAAAAAAAAAAAAAGATGATAAAAATCAGAGTTAATAAAATTGACCGTAACTAGCTGTGAAGAACAAAAATATTTTCTTCCCTTGTAAATTCAAACCGGCGGTGAATGAAAGCGCATGTTCCAAATCTTGAAAAAGAAAGCTTTAGATCTGAAACGTGACTTGTCTCGATCGGGAACGGGGGGATAAAAAAAAAAAATTACAGACTGACCATCTTTCGTAATTAAAAAATCCGTTAATTAATCATTTTTTTTAATGATCACAAAATAATTATATCGGAATAATAAAAAACAATATTAATTAATTATCGATCGCCCAATTTAATAAATTGCTACTTTTTTTCGGAAATTTCAAAAAGAAACAAAAACAAAAAAAAAAAGTCCTCATTAACCGGGACGTTAATAAAAATATCTGATTTTAAAAACGTAATTAACAGAATTTATGTTTCCTTAACACTAGAAAAATAAATCCTCTCCCGTAGAAGAGGTGGAAAATTTAAAAATTGCCTTCATTAAAATCCGTACGTCGGTGCCATTAGCGAAAATCCGATTTCCGTTTTCGACGTTTTAGATCCTTTTTCCGCTGAGTCGGGGCATGTCCGCGCAAGTCTGCTTTTCAGTGCAGCCTTACGTGCTTTGGATATGCACACACAACACACACACATAATATACACACGTATTTCCTTCGCACGGGTTCGGTTCGAAACGTTCGCTCTCCGTGGATTTTTATTAAGTTCGGTAAAAAAAAAGTTCTCGATCTTTTTTTTTTTCTCTCTTTCGCTCGCTCTCGCCGGTTTATATTTCTTTTTTGTTCTTAATTATTTATTCCGGTGAAAAAAAAAAAAAAAAAAAAAGTTTTTAAAGCATTTATAACCCACTTTACGATTCTTTTAAAAAGTAAATGACGTGAGGGGGGGAAAGGGAATCGTTTTTATATTCAGTGGATTATTGTTTAATAGTGTGGTTTTTATTATTTTTTTTGGAATTATTGTTTTTTTTTTTTTTTTTCTTGAAAATATTTTGTGTATGTGTGTGGTTTAATGAAAAATTGCAATGTGGATTTATCGCTTGGAATTTTTAAATGGATTTCGGAACGACCGGTAAGGATTTTTTTTTAAATTTTTTTTTTTATGTGACTTGAATAAAAATTCATTGATCGAAGTGAATATCAGGGCACATTAGTTTCAAATTATACGGCACAAAAAGCCAAAGTTTAAAAGGCCACGAGATCGTTAGCCATATTTTTCTCATACCTCATTTCATCTCTTTCTCTCAAAAAAAAATTTTATTTTTAAAAACCCGCGTTCTATTTACGTGACCTAATTAATATCGTTCCCGGCGTCTTGTGTGTGTGTGTGACACCGACGTTAACGTAATTTTTTATTTTTATTTTTTAACTGTTTATTTACCAAAAAAATATTTAAAATATTTCAAAGAAGACCTCATCAAAAACCGCCGCTAACTACAGTCATATTTATGAAGTTATTTTAAAACTTTGGACGTTATTCAATAAAATGTGACCTTCTTAACGACTTACTTGACGTTTCTAAAAAAAAATCCGAAAATTTAAAAAAATAAAAATTAATCGCTCCGGATTTAACAAGAGAAAGGTAAACTCATTTCCCCCCCGGTATATAAAAAAAAGAATAGAAAGGTATATTTATTCAACTTCATAATTTTGAAATATTATGGTAATTTTCTTTGGTAATTATTACCTATTAGCCCGAGAAAAATGGCGCCTAAAATCACCTATAACCGAGCTTGATTTCATGCGAAAACCTAATCTTTCGATGCTTTTTCCAAGTAAATCCGACATAAAACCAAATTTGCGAGGTGATATCCTCATTTTACGACGATAATAGCGGATAAAAATATGGTAAAGTTTTTGGCATGCGTAGTAAATTTTTCAAAAAAAAAAAGTAACGAGGGATTTATAATTTTAAACACAAAACATTCTTTCATGCGTTTTTTTTTTTTTTTTTTTTACAAGTATAAATAAATAAAAGCTTAAGTTAAAATAGTTTAGGATAATGTAAGCAAAGCTCTTCACTTCAGTCAATGCATCTTTTCATACGTATATTTTTAAATTTTTTTTCACTCAAAGAATAATTCGTTGCATCTTCGAGACGTAATTCGTTATTTATTGAGAAATTGATTGATACAAAACAAGGAGAGGATTCCTTTTCAGTTTTGCGCAGTTTTGATTTAAGCGGTTTTTTTTTCTGGCTGACTCTTTTTGAATTTTTTAAAAAAGAAAATCGCATCTTCTTATCCGACTTACAAAGAGGATTTTCTTTCTTATTACAATTTTTCCGTTTGTTTTTAGTTCTTTTCTACTTTGCACTTTTTTTTCCGCCATGTTTCTTTCCAAAAACTATTTTTTTTCATAATTTTAATTTTTATTATGACTTTCACATTGATTGCAAAAGGGCGCTATTTGGCACCGAATTTGTTAAGTGAACAAGTTAACCCTAACTAACCCTAATTTTTTCAGATTTTTTGGAGGCCGATTTCTGCTGCGTCCAGAGGCCTAGTTTTTCAAAGTCTCATAAGGGCCGAAAAAATTAAAGTCGTATGTTGGTGCGAAAGAGTTCAATTCCTACCGGAAATTTTCCGGAAATTTCAAAAATGAAGACGGTTTTACAGAAATTGAAGCCATTTTTTATTTATAAGCAAAAACCGGCTGTTATTACTCCCTATACCTCTTTCGGCTCATAAACAAAAAATAACTCCAATTACTGTAAAACCGTCTTCATTTTTGAAATTTCCGGAAAATTTTCGATAGAAAATAAACTCTTTCTCACCAAAATACAGCTCTAATTTTTTTGGCCTTTGTGAGACTTCGGAAAACTTTAGGTCTATGGGGTGAGAAAAAATCGGCCTCCAAAAAATCGGAAAAAAATTAGGATTAATATCGAGGCTAAAATGCAACTTTTCCGGGCTGTGGCCTTTTTAAATTTCAAAATTCGTGTTTTTCGATCCACCCTAGTGAACATGTTAAGCAAATATTTTCTACCAACAACATTTTCCATTTACATATGAAAATCGATCGACAGAGTCAAACAACAACAAAATTCCAGGAAGGGGTTTGGCTGGAAAAAAAAGAAAATAATAGCAATACTGATAAAGGAGAGAAATTTTCACCTGTACGAAAAAAAGAATAAAATTTTTGCAAAATAAATGCAAAAAGTTTAAATAAAAAAAATATCATTTTCGAATTCTGTACCTCAGTGCAGAACTACACCAAGTCCATTCAAGGATTGCAACTTCTTATTTAAAACCCGACTTTACAAAGCATATACAAGCGTTGCCAACTCATATTAATGTCTTCTGCGAGTTCTTTTCTGCTTTGTTTGTTAACAAAATAAACTTGCTAGCAGAAGGCGTAAAATCAGCACTGCCAACAGTTGAGCCTGTATACCTTTTGTAAAGTCGAGTTTGAAATAAGAAGTTGCAATCTTTGAATGGACTTGGTGTAGTTCTGCACTGAGGTACAGAATTATTTATATACAAATTTGAACATACATAATTTTTGCAAAGTTATGCATATTTTTTTAAGCGCCAAAATCGAATATGAAAAATTTGTCTATTTAATATGTAAGAAATTAGAAGTATCATCGTTTACTTGTTCTTGTAAAGCTGGCTCTGACAAGTGCAAGCAGGTGCTGAGCTATTTGAGATATCTATGAATCGCTAAAAAATAGCTATGCTAATAGATATCTTATATATGTCTAATAAAATCTATAACAAAATGTAATAGACATCTATTTTAGTATCTCTTAGATATACTATAGACGTTTTAGAGACATTCACGATTTTGTGCCTGTTTCGACTTTTAATTGCAAGCACATCAAGCATTTTTAGTACTTAAAAAATTAAAAAGCAAATACATGATAATTTTTTAAATAATTAAATTAGGTGATTTAATCCATTCATTTATATGTAATTTTGAATTTCAGTAAAACTTTTGTAGAATCTTAAAAATTAATTAATTAATGTATTTATTATACTTATTAACTAGAATTTAAATCAAAAGCTATCACTTAAAGAATTATACTGGTATAGGCCTATTGACCACTTATGTAAAATGCTGTGTGCCAAATAATGAATGGTCCTTCCACTCAGCCTGATGGAAGCTAAGAAGAAACCGTTCCGGACTGAAAAAATTTAATTTCCTCATTCCCGATTATAACTTAGGTCGTGTCTTCACATCCGATCGCAATAGTGAAATGTCACCGTTCGCTATTGTCAATGGTCACCAAAGTACCGGAAACTGAATTAACGGAAGTCCGTACAAAAATTTTGAATTTGAAAGAAACAAAAAAAGGCGGTTGGCATGCTTCTGTTTATTTTTATTTAGTTTTTATTAGAGAAAAATTTTTAAATAGGATTCGAATAAATTCCCAAAATGATTGAAGTAATGTCGAGCATGATCATCTTTTTATATTTAATAAATTATATGAGCATTATAAACGAGCAGGATACAAGTTTGCGAAATAGAGGTCGTGCTAGAAGTTTTATTGGCAAGAATTTTGAAAAAGGAAAGACGGAAAATAACTTACAATAAAAGCTTATGGATAATAACTTACAATAAAAGCTTATGAAAAATTATAGAAGGCGGTGATGAGTTCAAATTCAAAATTTTTTTACGGACTTCCGTTAATTCAGCATTCCGGTACTCTGGTGACCATTGACATTATAGCGAACGGTGACATTTCACTATTGCGATCGGATGTGAAGACACGACCTTAATGTTCAAAGTTATATAATTTTTTTTTTCAATCAAAGCAAATATAACGTAAAAGAAATGTTTACGAAAAAAACCATTTTTATTTTCAATATTACAATCCGGGGAAAGTTAAAGGCCATTCGGGGAGACTTTTTTTAAGGCTAAATTCCAAATCGATAGCCTTTTTTATAGCCTTAAAAAATAGCCTCATATTAGCCGGCTAATAGCGAGGACATTTCGGAAAATAGCTTTAAAATAGATGGCTATTAGCTAGCTATTGCAAAATTTTAGATTTCTATTAGATATCCATTAGGGTGGTTCGAAAATCAACTTTTTTGGAATTTCAAAACTCCTATATCGGGAAAAGTTTCTTTATAGGTAGAGTATCAGCCCTGAATTTTTTCAGATTTTTCGAACGGCATCCTGAGGTGTCGAATCGGCCATGAAATTTTTAAAAAGCCCATAAAATGGCCGAAAATGAACCTTATTTTTTTGCATAAAAGACCATCGATTCCGATCGGAAATTTCGCGTAGATTACGAATTTGAAGCCGAAAATTAGTTTTGGTGTATAATTTTTGAGCTACAGGCTGGATTTGAAAGCTCTGAAAACCTGGTTATGGCATTTTGCTTGTGGCTCAAAAACCGTGCACCAAAACTAATTTTCGGCTTCAAATTCGTAATCTACGCGAAATTTCCAATAGGAATCGATGGTCTTTTATGCAAAAAAATAAGGTTCATTTTCGGCCCTTTTATGGGCTTTTTGAAAATTTCAAGGCCGATTCGACACCTCAGGATGCCGTTCGAAAAATCTGAAAAAATTCAGGGTTGATACTCTACCTATAAAGAAACTTTTCCCGATATAGGAGTTTTGAAATTCCGAAAAAGCTGATTTTCGAACCACCCTAATATCCATTCCCAAAATATGTAGACATCTTATAGAGATCCAATAGATGGAAAAGGTCTATGTGGGTTTTAAGACTTTTTTCAAATGACGCTTACATTTTCATGTTATCACAAAAAATTATTAGTAGACTTTTAAAATCTTTTTTTTCTAATGATAAGGGACTCATGAGAAAAAAATATTGAATGCTGCTACCGTTAGAGACACAGTTCCAGCTCTGTGAAAAAAAAAAAAAAATCCGGCTTATCTTCTTTTTCGTGCATTATTTCTGTAATATGATTTTATCGACTTCACCTATAGTAGGGTGGTTCGAAAATCAACTTTTTTGGAATTTCAAAACTCCTATATCGGGAAAAGTTTCTTTACAGGTAGAGCATCAACCCTGAATTTTTTCAGATTTTTTGAACGGCATCCTGAGGTGTCAAGTCGGCCATGAAATTTTCAAAAAGCTCATAAAAGGGCCGAAAATGAACCTTTTTTTTTTTTGCATAAAAGACCATCGATTCCTATCGGAAATTTCGCGCAGATTACGAATTTGAAGCCGAAAATTAGTTTTGGTGTATAATTTTTGAGTTACAGGCCGGGTGTAAAAGCTCTAAAAACCTGGTTATGGTATTTTGTCTGTGGCTCAAAAACCGTGCACCAAAACTAATTTACGACTTCAAATTCGTAATCTACGCGAAATTTCCGATAGGAATCGATGGTCTTTGATGCAAAAAAAAAAAGGTTCATTTTCGGCCCTTTTATGAGCTTTTTGAAGATTTGAAGGCCGATTTGACACCTCAGGATGCCGTTCAAAAAATCTGAAAAAATTCAGGGTTGACACTCTACCTATAAAGAAACTTTTCCCGATATATGAGTTTTGAAATTCCAAAAAAGTTGATTTTCGAACCACCCTATTAATTACCTTTAGAGCTTTTATAAAGCATTTAACGATGATTTAAAAAATTTATGGAAAGATCTGAGATATTCATTTTGAATGATGCTGCAGGGGACAGCTTTAGCCTTTCCATAGTCAATAACGTACCACATGTCCCAAATGTAAAACTCGCATTTCAGGTATGTATGTTAGTATGTTTCTCCCCATTTTAGAAATGATATGAGAAATTTAGAGGAAATTTCAAATACTGATATTAAGTGTTTGTGGTCTCAAAAAAAAAAAAAAAAAAAAAAAAAAAAAAAAACATATTCCCATCGACTTGTACAAACCTATCCCGGTTTATAAGTTTTGTTGCACGAAACCTAGGAAAACTTTAGAGTTAAGCAACCTTACAACTCAAGAGTATGAGGAATTGTTAGCTCAATTGAGAAACACTTTTATACAAACCGCTCAGCTTTCAGCTTTCTCAAGACACTATAAAACGGTAGAGGAAGCTGAAAAGTTCGGAATAGAGTACTCTGCAGAATAATGGGAATCGGCAATCAGTCAGGAAGAACTTGTTTCGGTTAAAAAGTTATGCCGAGATAATAATTGGTTGCAGTTTGTGGCTGACGAGGATACAAGGAAAAAAAAGTTCGGTTTCTGTTACTGAATGTTAAGTTGGGTTTTGTGACATCTAAACATTTGAGTCGACAATACTAAAAATTAGGTAATTATTACTAAACGTTATTAATCATTACGAACTCTTAGTAATAATTACCAAATTTTCGGTATTATCTACTCAAATGTTTAGATGTCACAGGACCCAACTTAACTTTCAGTAACAGGAACCGAACTTTTTTCTCCGTGTAATGTGTCCAATATGAAAGACTGCTGCAGGAAAACTTGCCGGGGAAAAAATCCTCGTTGACTATTCTCAACTGATCGAAATTTGTGCCATTACAAGCAAAGACAAAACGAGATGGAAAATGGAGCGCCAGTACCGTATAAGTGGTAGCAAGTGCTAAGGGATTTTCACAGTGGCCAATAATCCTAAGACTAACTGGGACGAAAAATCGGAGAAAATTTTCTGGCCAAAGTCTTTCACGAATGACTGACAAACTCGGTCCACACATTCTGCATGTAGTTCTTTTTATGTTAATTTTGACACATGTTGCTAGGCAATATTTGTTATTGTGTTATAATTTACAAATAAAAATGTGTGGACCATTTTTCAATTACAAATTATGTTAAAATTACACTAATTTTTTTATAGTGTACGGTAAAAGATTCTTCATAACTCTTTTCAAAACAGTTCGAAAACTGTTCTGAAAAGAGTTATGAAGAAAATTATATGAGATAGGTGTCTCATTGCTAAGAAATGTCGAAGCCTGGAACTTACGGAACCACGGTTGAAATTTCCGCATTAGCTTCTATTCTTTACATTGTTTCATTTATATCATCGACAAGAGGCAGTTGCTGAAAATATTATTGAAATCGATGACCAAACCAAAGTTATTCCTAGCGCTAACGGTAGAAACTGTGGAATTAACGCATATTTACTTAACCGGAAACATGGACGCAGGACATTTTTCTTTCCTGACTGAAGACAATATAGACCCACATGTTAACGATGACAATGCCGACGAAAATTGCAGTGGTCGAGGCGATACCTATGGAAAAAAGGTAACTTTTTTCCTTAATAATTTTGACCAGGATTTTTGCTCTAGCGTTATATATAACGCTTAAGCAAAAATCCTGTATATAATATAACTTTCAAATTTTTTCCAAATTTTGAAATTTTTTCGGATTTTTCCATGATCCTCCGAATGAATGCTAAACGCGTCTGTCTAATTTTCAGCAAAATAGGCCGACTCATTGGAGAGCTACAGCCCCCCTAAAATTATTCATAAAAAAAAAAAAGGAACTGCTTATATTCGTTTCCTGGGTTCTCGGAGCCGTAGATTTTGGGGATTTCGTTTCCGTAATTCTATAATTTTTTACATCAAAAGTGACGTCAGGTTTTCTGTGGTGGCAAAAAGACGTCAAAAAGTCAAAGACTTCTTTTTTGAAAAAAGACGTCAAATAGGCCTAAGCGAGGATCAAGATATTTTGACAATAGGACAACTGACGTTATACTTGATGAAATGACATCAGACATGTCTCCCGCTATCCTTAATGCAATAGTCGCAATTTTTTCGCAATTCGTTTCTGACGACCGCTGCTTATCCACAAGCCCACGTGCCAGATAGAAGAACCATTGTAAGAACCTACAATGTTTTTGATCATGAATTCGGAAGCGTAGTGAAACCGAAGGAGGAGAAAGTATGGCAGCCGAAGGATGAAGACTGGGACATTTACGAACGCTTCCTGGATGACCCTCATGCGTCGTCGAGGTCGGTGGCGGGTGAAATCCATTCCAACCACACCAGCGTCTTACGGTCGAGAGGCGTCGTTTTGACGATTTGTATTGGCACGAACGTCTTTTTCCAAAAGAGACGCCAAATAGGCCCAAAATGACTTCTAGGAATTTAGGATCTGACGCCTAAGCGAGGAATTGACATACTTTGTCAAACAGTCAGAATTGTCAACAGGCCTAAGCGAGGATCACGATATTCCAACGATTCTTTCTTACAAAATTCAAAACGGCAACTGACGTCACACATGATGAAAAGACATCAGATATGTCTCTCGCTATCCTCAACGCAATCGTCGCAACCTTCACGCAATTCGACTCTGACGATCAAATTTAGAGGCGAAATGTCACTTTCATGATTGGTATTGGGACGAAAGCTTACCCAAAGTACAAGTTGTTTTAAAATTCAAAGGTAAATTACCTTTCAATTTTAAAACTTCTTTTTAATTATTTACTTTTCAAATATATTGCTCTAGTTCACTAAGACCCATCAAACTCCTCCCTGCGAAAACTTCAGAAAAGAATCTTTGTTGTTCACCAAAATTTTCCACCACCCCTCGCGCCCCTAGAAGGAAGAAGCCAAACGTAAAATCGATCTTGAGCTTTCACTTTGACAGTTAACGGAATATTCGTCACCCTTTCCAACGAGTCCGACACCCTACCCCCCCGAACCGCAACAAGTATAAATTGGTTACCAAAATAATTAAATATCCAGACGGTTTGCGTATCGCATTCAGAAAGATTTCACTTGTCGTTAGTTCGGCGGGGGAAAACACGGAGACAGGTCTTTATTACTAAATAAATGTCCACCCTGATATTCCACTCGGTGACATCGTTAATGTATCTAAAGCTGGAAAATATCATTAACAATTTTCCACCAAAATTAGATCTCTCTCATTAGCTGACTCATTCTACTATAATCATATTAAGAGCCTATTATTATTCCTCGTTTTCCTATCCTCGCCATATCGTATTAATGAACCTATCCCGAAAGTGTGTTAACGTATGAAAAAAAAAAAAAACATCCGTCGGGAAAAAAAGAAAAAAAATCCACGCCCGAAGAAAAAAAAAAAAAAAAAAAAAAACTTTTTTTTTATCAAAAAACCATGAAATAGACGTAAAGGTTAACGGAAAACCACTCCACCCGCGGTTTTTTTTTCTTCTCTAGCATAAAAAGCCGTCGATCTGTATCGGAAATTTTTTAATTTAATCCCATCGGTTTATAAGACTTATCAGGATCGGCTGTCGGGGTCTTAGAAAACATGTTATAAAGCATAGGAAAGAACAGATGCATGGCTGAGTATAAATCACGATGCCAAAGTAGAACGGGGGGAACGGGAAAATAAGGAAGAAAGAACGGGACGAGAAAAGGGGAGAAGCGGGAAGGGGAGGGGGGGTGTTCTTACAAAGAAGCACACTGCTGATTATTTCCGGTTCCGGTCTACTTCTGGTACACCATTTTCCCTTTATCCCTGTATAGCTTTAGCCCTTTTCAAAAACGAATTTCTATTTTTAAAACTTGTTTTTTGATCGATTCGCCTTTAATTGTTGACCGTTATAACAGAAATGAAGATTCATTATTAATTTTCCTTCTTCTTTTCATTTTCCCGTGTGCATAAATGAATTTAAAAGTAGAACATTTTCAATTTTACAGTTAATTAGCAGTCGAGCCATAAAAGTTAAATGTTAATGTTGAGGGGTAGTAATAATACTTCCGGAAACTTAAATTACCCTACTGGCCCGTATTTCGAAAAATTCATAATCTCCCCCCGCCCCCTCTTATACGATTTGTTTAGACCTCCGTAAGCTAAACACGCAAAATCTTCATCAGCTGTTTTTTTTCCCACGCACTTCAACCGTATCGCTTTTCATTTTTTTTTTCCTTTTTTTTTTTTTCAAAAAAATGAAAAATTCTTATCCAGGGGAAAAAAATAAATACTTTCTTGTTTAAAAAAGAAAGAAATAAACCTAATTTGAAATGTAAGAAAAAAAAAAGCGACTCGAGACCCCGTTGATTGCCCTCGTAAAAACTGTGGTTTCCACTTTGCTCAGATAATTTAAAATGATCCTTATTACCATTTTAATTTTATATCTGAATATATTAAAACCTTTTACCTCGTAATTTATTCAGATTTAATTGCTGAGCGGAAAAAGGGCTCCAAAACTTATACTTTTTTTTTTTTTTTTTTTTTTAATATTTCTATTTTTGCATAGTTGCAGCTTCTTCTTCGAGAGTTTAAAACACTTTTCCCTTTAATGAGGTGAGAAAACTAAAAGAAAAGGGGAGTGGAAGTTGATGCGTGAAAACTTGAGGTGAATGCATAAAATTTAAGTCAAGGGAAAGAAGTTGGGATTTCAAGGAAATGAGATCTAGTGACGTTTGGAGCTATTGAGAGAAGAAAAGGGAAAATGAGAAATTGAAAAATTAAGGAGCACGTTTTTCGGGAGTGTTTCGGCTTTTCGGGAATATGGGAACTGGTATTTGAAGACAAGGGGGAGGTTTGCCGAGACCAACGAAAACTTCCCAGTCAGCAAAACAATATGAATATGAATATTTTATAAAATATTTTTTAAATATTTTTCAATATTTTAAAAATATTATGTAAATACTTATTGAAACAAGAAACGATAAAAATATTTTAAAAATATTTTTATCGTTTTTGACGTGAATACGTCTTTGTGGAGGTACAGCTGAGAATTTTTTATAAAAGTGCTCTTTTGGGAATGCATTTTGTGGGGAATGCATTTTGTGAAAAATTTTTTGAAATTAGTTCGAGTTATTGTTCCAATCCCGAGAAAATTTTCCTTAAAAATTTTTTCACCAAAAATGAAATAATATTAGGCTAGGTAAGAAATAGCGGGACTTAGCCAATTTTAAAAAATCAAATTTCAAATCCGCTTGAAAATTACAAAAATATGATTGTCCTGAAGATAAATATTTTAAAAAATCGGAAAAAATCGAAAAATTGAATTTTTATTTTAAATATTAGGCTGGAAACAAAAGTGCGGGACTTAAGCAAATTTTTTTATAAAAGTGCTCTTTTGGGGAAGCATTTTGTGGGGAAGGAGGAAATACATCCTTGGATGCTAAGTCTTATATAAATCAATTTCATTTTTTAAAAAATGAAATGTTTCGCATTTTGTGACAACTTATACTTAAACATAAATTTCGGGTAGAGAGAAAAAAAATGTATTGTCAAAAATTACCAAAACGATAAAAGCCCGGAAAAATAACAAATAGAGTAAAAAATAACTGACAATCGACTTCATTGTTGAATCCAGAAGTGAGGTGATGGATGTGAATTTTTAATTTAAAAAACCATGTAAATTTTTTTTAAAAAAAAGCATTGGCCGCTGACCAGCGATTTTTTGAAACCTGATCACAGGTTTCAATTATGAAATTTCAGTAATTCTGCAGTAGGATTTCCAATCTCGGTCGAAATTTTGAATTCCAGGATTCCGGGCGGGACTGTAAAATTAAAAATCCCGGAATCCCTCGAGGTTAAGGTAAAGGACTTGGGTTTTTTTGATGGCAATTTCATATATAATTTATGTATAGTTTATATATAAATTATATAATAAATTGCCATAAAAAAAAACCCAACTCCTTTACCTTGACCAGGATTTCCTCATGGCTCAAAAATCTCAGGGACTGGTTCGGTGTCGATTCCTTGGGTCTTCTTCGATCAGCGGTCTCCAAAATGAAAATCAGCCTGATGATTGCCAATTTTCGTCGCGGAACCGGCACTTAAAAGAAGAAGAAAAATGTTCAAACTTCAGAAATTCAAGTCGTCAATTTTTGTACCAATTCCAACAGAACAAAACTTGGTGTAGTGAACAGAGTGGCCAGGGCTTAGAACCCGAACCCGCAAGTCACCGGTTCGTGTCCCGGTCTAGCCGATTTTTTATTTTTTTCCTTCCCGATATAAAAATTGTTTTTTTGCGGCCAAAATGGCAACTATTAATGCATCTAAATCCTTTCTCATTATTTTTTTTTAACAAAAATGATTAAAAAATTTTTTATAAATAAAATAGTTGTTTGCAGAACTTATTATGTTAGTTAAAGTAAAATTTACTATAAGCATAAAGTAAAAGTTACTATAAAACAGCGCAAAAACTTGCCAGATATTTTTACTTTAATTTGCAGTAGAAGATAATCGTATTACAGTCACTCATATTCTAACCTGTATATTTTATAAACACTCATATTCTAAGTGTAATCTAAGTGTAGATTACACTTGTCGACTTGTCGACAACTGTATTGCAGTAAATCTGACTTTAACGTTTTTCTCAAAATTACAAAAAATTTTGCTTTTGCATAAACCACCAACGACAAGAGCTCGGCATGTCAAAAAACCGATCATCCAAAAAAAACCAATCAACAAAAAGTTCAAAACCTTGTTGAGCACCAAAAAAAAAAAAAAACCGACTCGTCTTATGAATAAATAACTCATTTTCGAAGAAAAAAAAATTCCATAAAAAACCTGAGTCATTCCCTTCCTTTTTTTTTTCCTCCTTCTAACAATAAAAATATCACTTTTAAAAAAGCAATAAAAAGATTCTAAAAAACCCTTTTGCTTTTTTATCTTCTTATCCTTTTTTCCCGTTATTCGATCAAGCATCCTGGAAAAAAAAACATTAAAGTATCTTAAAACATGCGTCAAAAGACCAAAGGAAAAAAAAAAAAAAAAAAAAAAAACCGACCAAAAACTTCTTGATGTACACAGTACAAGCTCTTGTCCTTTCTTTCCTTTTTCTTCTTCCTACTCTTTTTTCCTAAGGGAAGATTTTTTTTTTATCCAAACACACGACGACAAAAGAAGTTAAAAAAGGAAATATTTTGTTATATTGTCTGGCAAAAAAAAAAAGTTTTCTTTTTATATAAATGCATCATCGACCAATTTCACTTCAATAGACGACGTTACCATATTCAACAATAAAATAAGTCTTTATCATTTTTTTTTTTTTGAAAATCGAAGGGAAAAAGATTGTAATAGGATGTAGGAAAGCTAATTTGTAGCCTTGGGTTATCGCTTCTTCCCTTTTTTTATCGATTTGCTGAGAGGGAAAAAAAAAATCCTAAGCTTGTATTACGATATTCTCGATACGTCTTAATCTAAATTTTTCCTTTTTTTTCTTTTCTTTTTTGTAACCCCCCCATGAAATTGAAGGACGCGTCTTTTGACGATGATCGAATGATATTCTAAAGTGTTTTCATAAATTCCCTTAAATAAACGTTTCTCCTGTTTAAAGGATGTGTCAATCCCAATTCTAAAGGATTACCTCCCGAAAGTATGAACAGATTATGATTTATGACTTCAACATGCTAATAAACATGACAGAGCAAATGAATGATGATGATGTTACCCGCAAAAGTCAAGAATGGCTTTATTACATCCGGCGAAAAAAGGTGATATTTTGTCAAAGCGAAAGCACAAATCCTTATCCGTATTATGTTATCCAAGCTTGCATTTATTATTTTTTTTCCTCCTCCGTTCCGGCTTTCTCTTTCATCTGATCCATCGTCTCAAGATTTTTCCATCTCTCTGTCATTGAGCTATTTCCCAGAAACCCACCCCCGCAAAAAAAGAAAAAAAAATCGTAAACAAACGCATGGGAAATGTGGAAAATTACAACGAAATTAACATATCTTTTTAAAACATGACCGACGAAGCCTGTACCTCAGAGTAGAACTAGACCAAATCTTTTCAGAAATGCAGTTCCTTATTTTATACCCGACTTCACAAAAAAAATGCATGCGCATAGTTTTTTAAGCATTGGCAACAATATTATTTGTCGTCTTCTTGTTGTTAATTTTTAAAGCAAAGCAGTAGCCTTGCCAAAGTTTAGAACAATAGACACAATAAATGTAGCGTAAAGTTGGGTTTAAAAAAAAAGATGTGTTCCTGAATGGACTTGGTCTAGTTCTAGTTCTACTCTGAGGTACAGAAATACTGATTCTGAACTTTTGTGATTTTCAAATCACTCTGAAACTGCCACCTTAAAATAATTAAAGACGTGCCTCTACATAAAAAAGTCCCACTTGGGAGATGGCTCTTAGAAGGATGCGAAAGTTGAACTTGTAAGAAAACATTTCGTTTACAAACAAAACGTTCTAAGGGCCATCTGCCAAGTTGGACCTTTACGGTTAAGGTAACCCAGATGGAGCTGATACAAAATCGATATGGCATCATTTTTAAATCATTTTGCTGCCTTTTCAAAGATATTGTTGCGGTATCGTTCTGATTTCAGTATAATATCATAACGGAACCAATGGTGTCTTTCTCATGTCCAAATGGCGTATTGAAATTCCTTTACCTGGCTGGCATAAACGCAATAAATGTAGCGTAAAGTTGGGTTTAAAAAAAAAGATGTGTTCCTGAATGGACTTGGTCTAGTTCTAGTTCTACTCTGAGGTACAGAAATACTGATTCTGAACTGTGAGACCATCGTATCTCTCCCTCAATCGAACATCGTGACCGATGTGTGGTGGTCGATTTTAAGTGTCTGGGATATTGCGAGTCACTCGCTTAACAATATCCCTTCATTTGTCCTGTCTGTACGTCTTCGTCAATTTAGAGATTAGTTCTGTCCACCTAGTTGGCGAACGTCCCTTTTCTCTTTTGCCTTCCGGTTTTCCTTCTGCCATGGTATAGGTACCATTGAGGCCATCAGGTTTCACAAAATAAATTATAATTTTACAGTAACTTTGAATTTTTAGCGAAAATCAGTAAAGCAATACCATATACACTTTATACAGTCTATAGCCTTCCTTAGTCTTATTAGCATGTCACATTATATTATCCTCAATTTTGGAGGTTCGTTTTTTTAAAGGAGGAAAAATAAGAAGTAACAACTAATTCGAAAATTAAAGGGGAAAATTTCGACTTAGCCGACTATAATCGCAGTAGAATTTTTGTAAGAACTTTGTTTGAGCTAACAAATAATAATATGAGAAAGAAAATTTTAAAAATTTTTGAAGTCCCGCTTGTGTCGTTTTGGATTCGGAAAGGTATACCATTTAGGATTTAAGAACCAAATGCGGTAATTTAGAAATTCAGTATAACAACAATTTGATGGAGACACAGGAAATGAGGAGCTTCAGGGAGGAAGCAGAACAAGAAAAAAATCTGTTGGAAAAAGAGATTCAAAAACTCACGAAAGATAAATCGACCGTCGAAGACGATCTCGGGTAATGGATTTATAAGTTATATATTTGATGCACAAAAGCTTGATAATACTTGACCCCGGGAACTATTTTATCAGGTGGCCTGTCCTGTCAGTCAGTGAGGACACTTTCCTTTATACATATAGATTATTTAACTTAAAAAATGCAGCTCACTTTATCCAACCTTATCTACCGCAATTTTATTTTGATATCAATTTTACATCATTTTGGAATCGAAAGTCAAAGTAAAACTTGGATGAATTTTTTTTACTGTTATTAGAGTATTGTTTCGGTTTCACTTCTGTATCATTTCTGTGTCGGTGTTCACTCTAAAATTTATAAGTCACTTAATTTTTTATTATGGTATCTTTCCATAATCGGTTTATCATTTTGAATAATTTTTGGCATCCTTTTGATATCACTGATGGTATCAATTTAATATCGGTTTGTGACCGTCTCTACCTGAAAAGCAAAAAAAAAAAAAAAAAAAAAAAACCTAAAAAAAAGCCAACCCAAAAACACTTAGAGGTAGTCGCAGGTGTATCACTCCAGAGCAGAGAGAAAAGTGTGATGCATTTCTGGAGCAGTACAATAAGAGAACGATCACCAGGGCGCACTTATGTCGTTGAGTCACAGCACTTACTTAACTGGGCCCCAAAATCTGTTGACCTTAAGCGCTGAACTGAGCAGAGATTATGATAGAGAGAAGTTTATATACAGTAGGGTGGTTCGAAAATCAACTTTTTTGGAATTTCAAAACTCCTATATCGGGAAAAGTTTCTTTATAGGTAGAGTATCAACCCTGAATTTTTTCAGATTTTTTGAACGGCATCCTGAGGTGTCAAATCGGCCTTGAAATTTTCAAAAAGCTCATAAAAGGGCCGAAAACGAACCTTTTTTTTTTTTTTGCATAAAAGACCATCGATTCCTATCAGAAATTTCGCGTAGATTACGAATTTGAAGCCGAAAATTAGTTTTGGTGTATAATTTTTGAGCTACAGGCCGGGTTTAAAAGCTCTAAAAACCTGGTTATGGTATTTTGTCTGTGGCTCTAAAACCGTGCACCAAAACTAATTTACGACTTCAAATTCGTAATCTACGCGAAATTTCCGATAGGAATCGATGGTCTTTTATGCAAAAAAAAAAAAAAAAGGTTCATTTTCGGCCCTTTTATGAGCTTTTTGAAAATTTCAAGGCCGATTTGACACCTCAGGATGCCGTTCAAAAAATCTGAAAAAGTTCAGGGTTGATACTCTACCTATAAAGAAACTTTTCCCGATATAGGAGTTTTGAAATTCCAAAAAAGTTTATTTTCGAACCACCCTAATATACAGCATTGAGGAAGAATTAGAGAAATTTTTAATACAAATCAAACTAAGAAACAAAAACAAATAAAATGGCCGATTTATTATAATATTATTTTCAATTTTACTTTTAATGTCTGTTTTTTTTTTTTTTTTTTTTTTTTTTTTTTTTTTTTTGTGCTGGCCCGTAGCCTACTTTGAAGCGCGCTCGACTCTCAATCATAAGATGCAGCTAAGAATTTCTCTCAGGTCAAAACTAGTGCGCTAGTCAGAAAATCAACGGTCACCACCTCTCGGCAGGCAATGGCAACCGAGCGGTAATTGCCTCGTAAGTCTCTCAAAAATAGCCGTTCGGAACCTGCATTAAACTGTAGGTCCCATATCCCTGTGAGCGCACGCACAGGTGTATGTGAGAGAATGAGAGATCGCCACGCTCGTAATCGAGTAAAGGACTAAGAAGAAGATCTGTTTTTTTTTAAGGTATAAAATTTTTACTTATGATCAGTCAAATAAAATGAAATAGTAAATTGGCTGTCGAAACATGATTTTCATCCAAAATTATTGGTTATACTAACCAAAATCAAATTTTTAGGCATTTATTCTAGTAAGCGAAATCCCTTTTGTAGAAATTTCGTTTATAGAGATCTAATATCGCCGGTCCCAACTTGATCATATTAAGCGGCATCCACTGTAGCTCAAATCAAAGCCAAAATGTTCAGATGTTCAATTGCTCCTGACAAATCATCCTCCACTAATCCAGATTTAGTCAAACTATCAGATTCTCCCCTACGACATTAGATAAAATAATCATCACAAAGACTCTTAAGTAACCATGAAAAGCTACATTAAGTTGTAAGTTTTACAACCGCCATCAATAACACTCAGTTTATTTTAAGTGACATCGATCGCGACGAAGCCTTTATTAAATTTTCTGCGCCGAGTTAATTAAAACGCTCGTTTGTTTTTTTTTTTTTTTTATTTTTCGAAAAGATTACATCACAAAAACTTAAAAAATTCATCTAAACATGGGACGAATTTTTTCCTCAATTCAATGACAATACTTTAATAAGCATTTCTAAGAATCGAGGAGCTATATTCAATACTAGGAACAAAAAAAAAAAAAAAAAAAAAAAAACTGGAGCAATTATATGAAAAAAAATTATCCTTTATCAAATCATGAGAGAGAGAGGAAACAAGAAAAAAAAAGTCACGCACCATCCCAATTTCGGGAACGCAGCTCGTACTAACGATCGGATCACCAAGTTTCTAAGTAACATAGCCCAAACAAACAAAACAACAAACAAATCTATTTGAATTGATATTATCTGTCGCTTGGGACAGGCCAACTGAAATTAATCAGGCAAATTGTAAAGTTTTCGGTTTCATTATCATCGATTGATGTTTTTCAAGAAGTGCAATCGTGCGGAGACAATATACGCCGAAAGTCCAAAAGGAAAAGCTCGCGGGCGGAAGGGAAGGGAAGGAGGGGTAGATAAGGAGTAAAGGGGTTTTAGACCTTCTTCCCGAACTCGTATAACTATGACATTTTACTAGTCCGTCATATTGGACTTTTCTTCCAACTCTCATTTAATTAATCATTTGAGCGGAGGGGAGTGGGGGGTCGGGAGGGAGAACTTCCGGGATAATTAAAATGGCTTGGAGTCATCGCGGCGACTCGAAAAAAAGGATTCTCGAATAAAAAAAAAAAAAAGGGAAAGAGGTTTCAATTTATTGAAAAGTTAGAAACAATAAAGGATTAGCTGAAAAATGAAAAGTAGAGGGAAAAAGAAAAAGAAGATTGATGATGGGAAAAGAGCGGACATTTTGGAATTTATCCAAACCATCTCATTCTCCACCTCGCGTCCACTTCAGTTTTTGTTGAAACCGAAAATTTTGAAATGTTGTATTGGATAAGCTGATGGGAAGAAAAAAATTTATTGCGAATTTTTTTTAAAAAAAGTCGTCAGTTTCTTTTTCGAATAAAATTCTTCTGGAGAAGAGATAACTTTTCTTTTTTTTTTATCATCCTCAAGTCGGATCAAAGAGAATCTGTTTAGCATTAATGAGAACACCTTTAGCATTTAATGAAAAAAAAAAATAAGAGAATCTTCGATCAAGTTGGTTTTGATGTCGTAAAGACAAATTCGATGCAAATAATGGTGAGAAGCAAGTTGGTACAAAAACGGTTTAACAGGCGGTGTTGGTGCGGAGTCGGTTATAAACCACTTAGCCTGACGCATGGAGCAGTACAAAAAAAATTTTAAGAGCACCAGTAAAGCTTTTTTTGAAGTTTTAAGAAAGATCTGAGGAATTTCAGTCATAATCCAGAGAGAATGTAACGTAATTAAAAGACGTCAAAAAGACGTCAAAAAGACGTCATCAAGTATTGTCCTATTTGGACCATACCTGTGACGTTCGATTGACGATTTGATGGTGTGATCTTACGAGATTTTCGACGTCAAATTGGCGTCTTTAAAAACGATAACACAATTTGTCAGTGGATGACGTCAACAAGACGTCTTATTGATGTCTTCTTGATGTCAATATGATGTCTTATTGTCTTTTAGACGTCCGATTGACTACCTGATGGAACAATTTTACGAGATTTTCGACGTCAAAATGACGTCTTTAAAAACGACTGATAACACAATTTGTCAGTAGATGACGTCAAGAAGACGTCTTATTGACTTCTTGATGTCAAGATGGCGTCCAATTGTCTGTTAGACGTCTTATTGACGTGTAAAAGAGATGAGGTTAGTAATTCAAAATATTTTCGGCGTCAAAATGACGTCTTTAAAACGACCAATAACACAATTTGTCAGTGGATGACGTCAACAAGACGTCTTATTGTCTATTGACGTCAATATGACGTCTAATTTTCTTAGACGTTCAATATGACGAAAATAAGACGTCATACAGTTATAAATACTATCGGTCGTATTCTGTTGAGTCCTTCTGACGTCGAAAATCTCGAAAAAAAAAAAGTCTTGGAAGATGACCATGCCTGATGACCAAAATGTGACGCTTCACCTTGACTTCACCTTTCGAAAAAGCCATGGCCGCCTTTCGACATCATTTTACCAGCTTCTGATGACGTCATTCAGCAAAACCGATAGTAACCGTCACTGTGGAGATCAGCAAGACGTCTTATTGCCGTCAAAACGTTTATGAAGTTTGTATTTCGAAATCGAGATGACGTGAATATGACGTCACACAGCGACTAATAATATAAGTCGTAATTTTTTCACGTCATCTTGAGGTCGAAAATCTATGACCACACGCGTCACCATGACATTGCCTTTTTCGCTGAGGGCGTCTGATTTAACTCGTGATGGTTTTCGTCCCAATTTGAAGGTTGAAATTTATGTATGTGAGCTTTTGTTTATAAGTAAACTTACAGGTTCCTTCCCAGATAGCAAAGTCTATCTAGTCCCGAGGGCGTCGTCAGGACGTCATGAGGATATTTATTGGACGTCCATTGGATTTACTTATGTCCGCACTGATCCAAAAAGAGTCTTTGGACGTCCTATGGGTATCCCATTGAACACGTGGATATCTTAATGGACAATCCGCAGGATATCCAATGAATTGAAAATGCTATCCGGGCATCCTTCGTTTTTCGCTTAAAATCATGACAATCGAAAAATATACGTTTTCCGAATTTCAAGAAAATTCAGACCACCAAACACCATCTTCATGAGTCATGAACAAGAACTAAGTTACTCCCTTAATCAAGTTAAATTATCAGTTTTAATGTTTCGACTTGGTCCTGTTCCTTGTAGTTAAACTCCGCATTTCGGGAACCGTCTTTGACGTACTCCCATTCGCGTAATGGAAATAATCTCTTTGTTGATTCGGAATCCTAATAACATTTTAGGCTTTCCGCACAGTTGCTGACGATCATAAACCGTTTGTCTGATGGCGGTTTGATAAAACCCGATCCCAGTGTCACACTTAAATTTGATCACCTCCCCGGGTTTTATGCGAAATATAAACCCGAGCAATGTTTTAATTATTCCGGGGGAGAAAAAGTTTCCTCTTGGTTTGGAATTCAAACCGAAAGGGACATACCTCAGAAACTTGTCCATTAAGACAAAAGGACAAGAGGGATGACATTTTATTTAACCGCCGTGCGGCCCGAGAGGATCTCGACGAAGGAAAAGTCCTTAAGAGAATTTATTGAAAATCTCGAAAACGATTTTAAAAGGGAGAAAGCTCAAAGAGGATTTCGGGGCGGATCCGATTCACAATGTTTTTGATCAATTTTCTTCTCTTAAGCATTTTCCGGGAAAGATCAAACGTTTTCATAAAGCCTTGTGGGAAGAGATGGAAGGAAAATGTTGACTCCGCGGTTTCCAAACTGCAAAACCGGCGGAGGTTTTCGGGAATCGAGAACAAACTGTAAAAACAAACCCCGGATAATATGGAATTAAACTATTTTCTTTTCCTTGTGGGGAGATTGGCCGTTTCCCTCCGGAGCTAAAAACGGGGTGTTGGGAAGAGGAGGAGGAGGAGGAAGAGGAAGAGGAAAAGAGGGAAAAAATAAAAATTTGTAGGAAGCGAGCAGTGTGTGTACATATTTGTTTGGTAAACATTTGAGGTATGATGCATAAATGATCAGGGAGTAAATCGATCCCCTTTTTCGGATTGTCGTTTTTCGGGGCGGAATCAAGTTTTGTAGTGGGATAGCTTTTTGCCCTCGACTTAATTTTCTGCAAGTTCTACGGCAAAAAAAAAGGGGGTGTTGACAAACGACAAAAAAATCGATCCACCCGTCACGGCCTAAAAAGCACCGAGTCAAATTTTTCGACTAAAAATCAGACTGGGATATGGGGGCATATCCCTAAGGGGGACTGTTTTAGTATAGTTAAATTTAAACAATGAAACGATTAAAAATTATAAGGCATTTTGTTTGCTAGTTTTTGATCAAAAAATTCGAATTTTTTGATAAAAACATAATTTTTTTTCCTGGCATGAAAAAAACTTCAAATTTTTGTCAAAAAATGTCAAAGATTGAAAAAAAATTAGTCTAAATTTTAATTAAAGTCATCAGAAGTAAAAGTTTAATATTAAAACATTGCTTTAGCTCATATTCTTGGCTAAAGAAAAAAGGACAAAATTGGGAAATGTAGTGAACATTTTATTTAATATTTTTAAGTTCTTGTTTTTTTTTTTTCAAGTATTTTAATTTTAATACTTCAAAAAAACTGCAAAAATAAAAAAAAAAGATTTTAATTTTCCAACAAACCTAAATTACTGCTTTTGAGGCAGGGGGGTGTAATTCTCTCGGTTGGGGTTATCGGTATATGGATCACAAAGAGGGAACCAGGGAAATGTTCAAAAAAAAAGATTAAAATAAAATTAAAATGTTAAAAAAAATAAAATAAGATTAAATAATAAAATAATAAGATTAAATAATAAAATAAGATTAAAATGTTAAAAAAAAAAGATTAAATAAAATTTCAAGACACTTTTAAGTCCTTCCTTTGGCAATTTTAAGTTTCTTAAAAATGTACAAGAAATTTTTGAAGCCCATGCTTTTGTTCATTTCGTCTAATTTTTAAAAAAAAATTTTAACTTTCTTGTAAATTTTTCCAGTCATCGAACCCATTTATTAATTTGTAATAATTATGCGGTTAAATTCGCTCTTAGTACTTAATATTTTATTGTAAAAGTAAATAGTGAACGATGTAAAGATGAAATAGTGTATGTTGTTGGAGATATCCTGTTTTTAAATTGGATTTCACCGGATGAATGGAATATTGCTCCCCGGCAACTCAAACAAGGTGTGATAATTGCCAAGTCAGAGCTTATTAGAGCTTATATATAATATTACGAAATTATGGCTGGACAATGTTCAACATTCGAAAACCTTACGGTTTACTGTTAGGGCTGTTCGATATGACCACTTATTGATACGATAAGCGATAAATTATCGATAAGTCACTTCTTATCGATAAGCTTCATCTTATCGATAAGTCACTTCTTATCGATAAGCTTCATCTTATCGATAAGACTTCACGTTATATCGATAAGTCTTTCGCCTCTTATCGATAATTTATCGCTTATCGTATCAAAAAGTGGTCATATCGAACAGCCCTATTTACTGTAATCAGTATAACATCAATTTTAAGCACAAAGTCGAAACCAATCCTACTGGGAGCGCGACAGCCTATTTATGGGTCGGGTACCCTATTTTTCCGGATCATCAGATTGCGGTGACGGCAAGCTCCAAAGATGCGGCGCTGGAGCTTGCCGCTATAGATTAACGAGTTAGGCAGGGACGGTTTGCATTTTAATAGAAGAGGGCTCATCTTTTTTCTGAATTTATTCTTAACAGTTTTTCTATTGAAATTAAAAATGAACTCCTTCTAGTCACTAATTAATATAATTAATTAGTGACTAGAAGGAGTTCATTTTTAATTTCAATATTCACGGTCACTGGGCTGTCCCCCTTTTCTCATTTCTTCTATTGTAAAAAACGCGTAGCATGTAAAAGCGATGTTTGTAGAAGCGATGACATATCAGACGTGGGTTTTCCTGCTTTTTCCTCAAACTTAATTCCTGCTGTTAAACAACGTAATTTAATGGCGTTGCCAACTACTCAAAATGAAGGGTTTCATCTTTACTATCAAAATGTCCGTGGTATGAGAACCAAAGTAAATGACATCTTTTTAGAAATTCAAAGCGAGGATTACGATTTTTTGTTACTGACTGAAACCTGGCTCAATAATTCTTTTTCCTCATCTGCAATATGAATTGTTAATTTGAAAAAGGGGACATGTCTCATAAGCTAAACAAAAGACATGTCCCCTTTTTCAAATTAACGATTCATATTTGATAATAATTACGTTGTTCACCGATCTGACCGAGATGTCTTTCTATCAGGTAAAGGTCATGGAGGGGGAGTATTAGTTGCAGTTTAAATATATTAAAAATAAATTTAAATTAAAATTTTAATATTAAAATAATTAAATATTAGTAATTTTTAGTGCGAACAGACCGACACCCTGACAGACATATTTCCCCCCAGACCGATCCCTATGACGTAGCCCTACGTCAAAAGGAAAATATGATGCACATCCAAAAAAATCTCCGTGAAGATTTTATACACCATATTTTCCTAGAAGCATAAAATTAAAATCCCCCGCTTTTTCCGGACCTTTTTTTTATACGGAACCATAAAAACAAAAAAAAACTCAACAAAAATGAATGACTCTTGTCTAACAACAACAAAACGAGGAAGTACAAACTAATTTGTCAGGTAAAATTCCCTTTATCTTGAAACATCGATCAAAAGCTTTTATTATTGCGGTTTATTATAAAGTTTGAAATAGTTAAAACAACCACATATGTCCCCTCCCCATCTTGATAATTTTTTGCTCTCTTTAAAATGCGGGGAACGCTTCACATTAACGACGGACATATCTTAATTCATAACCGATAACGCTCAAAAACAAAACAAAATAAAAAATATAATTTATAACGGCAGGGGGGCGGCGTTGGTAGTAAATCGGTGTGACTGCGGGACCCGTAACGACGACTAATGAACTAGCAGGTAAAGAGTAATTTGTGCTCTAGTTTTCATGACAATGAACCTCGACAGCGATTCAAAAAAAAAAAAAAAAAATTGTCGGAAAAGCATGTAAAATATTCACTACTATTATAACGACATGAAGAGATCGTGTTTTTAAACAATCCCTCTCTTTTTCACCTTCAACCCCCTCGCTCGTCCATATTTTTAACGTTCTCAAGTTTTATGATCTTTTAACGTATTCCATCATGCTTCTTTTTTTATACTTCCTTTATAACAAAGAAAAATTGTGTTGTAAAGAAATAAAATTTTGAACATTTTTTCCCCCGCCATAAAAAGAAAAAAAAAGAAAGGAAGGAAATTTGCAGATAATTAACTTAACAAGAAGACGCTGATTCTCGTGTTCAATTTTAACGGTAATTAGGAGTGGGTTATTACACCTCAGGGAAGATTGTAGGATATTCCGGACTTTTGAGTTCGAAATTAACTCAAATAGCTCAAATTTTGAGACTTGGAATTTTTGGAATGTTTTCGAGGAATAAAAGGTTGCAAGATTCCCATTTAGAGCTTTGAAAATGGTTGTAGTGACACTGCCCAGATGATTTCCTACTATTTTTCCTCAAAAAATAAATTCCTAATCCATTCTTCCTAATAAAAAAAATCCTAGTAATTTTTCCTTTAAAAAAAAATTTCTATCCCATTTTTCCTAAAAATAAATAAAGTGCTAAACCAATTTTCTTAAAAAAAATGAATTCCTAACCCTTTTTTCCTTTAATAAATGAATTCCTAGTCCATTTTTCCTAAAAAAATAAATTTCTAATTCATTTTTCCTAAAAAAAATAAATTTATAATCCATTTTTTCTAAAATAAAATTCCTAATCCATTTTTTCTAAAAATCAATAAAGTCCTAATCCAATTTCTTAAAAAAAAAAGAATTCCTAATCCATTTTTCCTATAATAAATAAATTCCTAGTCCATTTTTCCAAAAAAAAAAATGTATTTCTAATCTATTTTTCCTAAAAAAAAAAAATTTCTAATCCATTTTTCCTAAAAAAATAAATTCCTAATCCATTTTTCTTAAAGAAAAAATAAATTCCTAATCGAGTTCCTAATCCATTTTTCCTAAAAAAAATGAATTCCTAATCCTTTTTTCCTGGAAAAAAATTCCTAATACATTTTTCCTATAATAAATAAATTCCTATTCCATTTTTCCTAAAAAAAAATAATTTTTTAATCCATTTTTCCTAAAAACAATTCCTAATCCATTTTTCTTAAAGAGAAAATAAATTCCTAACCAAGTTCCTAATCCATTTTTCCTAAAAAAAAAAAAAAATCCTAATCCATTTTTCCTAAAAATCAATAAAGCCCTAATCCAATTTCTTAAAAAAAAAAAAAAAAGAATTCCTAATCCATTTTTCCTATAATAAATAAATTCCTAATCCATTTTTCTTAAAGAAAAAATAAATTCCTAATCGAGTTCCTAATCCATTTTTCCTAAAAAAATGAATTCCTAATCCTTTTTTCCTGGAAAAAAAATTCCTAATACATTTTTCCTATAATAAATAAATTCCTATTCCATTTTTCCTAAAAAAAAATAATTTTTTAATCCATTTTTCCTAAAAACAATTCCTAATCCATTTTTCTTAAAGAGAAAATAAATTCCTAACCAAGTTCCTAATCCATTTTTCCTAAAAAAAAAAAAAATCCTAATCCATTTTTCCTAAAAATCAATAAAGCCCTAATCCAATTTCTTAAAAAAAAAAAAAAAAAGAATTCCTAATCCATTTTTCCTATAATACATAAATTCCTAATCCATTTTTCTTAAAGAAAAAATAAATTCCTAATCGAGTTCCTAATCCATTTTTCCTAAAAAAATGAATTCCTAATCCTTTTTTCCTGGAAAAAAAAAATTCCGAATACATTTTTCCTATAATAAATAAATTCCTATTCCATTTTTCCTAAAAAAAAATAAATTTTTAATCCATTTTTCCTAAAAAAAATTCCTAATCCATTTTTCTTAAAGAGAAAATAAATTCCTAACCAAGGAAATGGATTAGGAAATCCATTTTCCTAAAAAAATTCGTAAAAAAAAAAAAAAAAAAAAAAAAATTTAAATATTAGGAAAAATTTTTAATCAAGGAAATTTTATTTTAGGAATTAAAACATTTTTGGGAAAATTGAAAAAAATGGACTAGGAATTCATTTATTAAAGGAAAAAACGATTAGGAAAAAAATTTTAGTAACCAAAATTTTTAGGAAAAATGGATTAGGAATTTAATTTATTTTTTTTAGGAAAAACGGATTAGGAAAAATGTTTATGAAAAGCCCAAATTGCAAAGTCTATCCAGTCTTTAGGACGTCATGATTTGTCATCACACGTCACATTTTGGCCATCAAACATCATTTTGCCGGACCTTTTTCTTTACGAGATTTTCGACGTCAAAATGACGTCTTATGCTCGATGGTGACGTCTTTTTTAAACAACAATCCTTTATAATCCAATAGAACAGTCGTCCTATTGACGTCACCTCGATTTCGCGTATTTATACAAAACTTGGACATACATAAAAAATGCATAAAATTATGCATAGAGACTAAATTTAAAAATCCTCCAAGATAATTGTGCATAAATTTGTATGAAAAAAAAAAAGCAGAATAAGTCCATAAATGAGTAAAAAAATTTTGCATTACTTTTTCGTACGGATTGCATCGATTCCGGTTTTCTTTTTCCTCTCAGAACCTTTTCCCGCTCATTATTCTTATTTCAAGGCGTCTTCAGAAATCCCTTTTCCATTTTTTTCATCGATTTTACGTATCCCAAAGACTTCAAAAGCCTTTTCCGAAAGTTCTAATCTTACCGTCCTACGTTGCTTTATGATTGTCTGATTCTTGAATTCCGACCTCGGACTCCACAGCAATCATTCATTTCTTCTGACAATCTCACGCATAAATTAACATAAAAAACAACGCCCCTTCGGCTTCTGTATCACACACATACTTACAAAACTTTTTTAAGAAAAGCAGACAAAAAAAAAAGTAATAATAATAAGAAAAAAGAAATGCAGGAACGCTTATTTTTCTTTGTTAAGAGGGGAAAACCATCTCAATTATAATGAAATTTTCCGGAATCTTTGAGCCGGAATAATTCCCTATACTTATATTTATTATGCTTTGATTTTCCTTTTCTTTTGTTTTCTTGAGTCGTATCTCTCTCTCTCTCTCTCTCGTCTGCTCCATTCCGAAACGTATTCCGATAATAAAAATTTGGAATCTTAGGCGAAGCAATAAAACCCATCACGATATTTTTTTTTCCTCCACTCCTTTTTATTCCCATTAAAAATTGATATCCCGGTTCAGTGTCACTCCCAAACCTTATTAAATTAATGTGTCATCAGTTGGGAAGCCAAACGCAAACAGGGGAAAAAAATAAATAAAACGTCAACCGTAGCGGATAATTAAAATCAGATTTTTTTTGCGAATATCATTAAAACGGGAAGGGGGGGGGGTGGGGTAAAGAGGGAGAGGTATTGTTTTCTTGCTTGAAATTTTCGATTTGACTTGCCGGTTTTCGTCCTTGTGGCAAAATCATATGCAAAATAGGTTTTAAGCTCGTGAGAAACCTTCCGGATGGCGTATTTCACTGCAAGGATATTTGCCTAGATGTTTGTTTGTATTTAGAAGTGTAAAAAAGATGTTTGTTGAGACAACAACTAAACCTCTCTGAAAAAGGCGTGGCGCGTGAAATATATTTTCGTTGCTCGTATTGAAAAAGATGCGGAGGAGTGTTCCGTACGAAAAAGAGATGCATAATCGCATAAGAATTATGTGTATAAATTACGCAAAAAATTGGGCAAAATTAAAAAATGCACAAATTATGTATAAAAAAACTCAATTTTTTTTTTTTCATCATCCAATAAAGATATGCATTAATAAATATGCATAAATGGAAAAAGTATTATGCATAAATTTTGTAAAAATTATGCATAGTAAAATTTTGGGGTTTAAAGATTATGCATACTAAAATTTTGGGGTATAAAAATTATGCACACTCAAAGTTTTGGGCTTAAAAAATACGCATAAATTTTGCATACAAAAATTTTGGGGCTTAAAATTATGCATACTCAAAGCCTGCGGCTTAAAAAATATGCATACTCAAAGCCTGCGGCTTAAAAAATATGCATACTCAAAGCCTGCGGCTTAAAAAATATGCATAAATTTTGCAAAAATTATGCATACTAAAATTTTGGGGCTCAAAAATTATGCATACTAAAATTTTGGGGTATAAAAATTATGCATACTCAAAGTTTTGGGCTTAAAAAATACGCATGAATTTTGCATACGAAACTTTTGGGGCTTAAAATTATGCATACTCAAAGCCTGCGGCTTAAAAAAAAACCCCGAGTTGGCTGTGTGACCACACGGCCGGAAGATTTTTCGTGGATATGTCATTAAAAATTGCTATTAAGAAAATTGGCATCGAGAAAAATTGCCATTAAAAAAATGAAAAATTGAAGTAGTTAACATGAAGATTTGAAATAGTTAAACTTTTACAATTTAAAGGGGCCGTAGTAAAACCCCGACGTCAAAATCCCCGATGTTAAAAAAAAAAAAAAAAAAAAATTAAATTAAAATTAATTTATTCACGATAATCTGCCACGAAAATTTTACGTAAGTCACAAATTTCGGTCGAAAATATTTAGCAGTCGAAAATTTCAAAATTTAATGCTTATATATCGAAAATTTCAAAATTTGTTGCTTATGTCCTAATTCTTCGAAAAGTGAAATTGAAAAAAAAAGTAAGTCACAAATATTTCGATCGAAAATTTTACGTAAGTCACAAATTTCGGTTGAAAATTTTATTGTTTTACGGGCCCACCCTCGGCAAAGACATATCCACGTCAAAAATGTTTTTTCAATAAAATTTTAATAAATTTCAATAATCAAAAATCATCCAAATGTTCATTTCAAAAAATGTTATACGATTCCCCCAAATCCTCAAAGCCCTAATTCAGGCATGGTCCCCTTTTTCTTTAAAAATTTTTTTAAGGATCATCAAGGATTTTTGATTACAATTTTTTTGAAAGATTTATCTAAAATTTTTGAAATATTCGTTTTTTTTTATGTTCGGTGTCCAAAACACCAAGACAACCGGACCCGACAAAACCATCATGGTGCGCCCTAAGACTTAGTCCTACGTCAAAAAAAAGGCCTGCTCAAATAATTGATAACCCTCCTGACCTTTCAAAAATATTTCTGGGTCCATGAAATCCAACTTCATTCCTACAAATACTTCGAAAAAAAATTACTGATGATGATACTTTAAAATTACTCAATAATGATTACTTGAAACTCATAAAAATTGCAGTTTTCTAAAACAATCCATTCCTGGTTTTTTAACTTTTGTTACAAGTACCGTTAAATTTTGAAGACAGGATGAAACCAGTAACCAGTAGCTGCTCGATATTTCTTTATCTTGCAAAAATGTAAACTTACCTGAAAAAAAAAAGGAAACAACATTAAAACAGATAAATAATGAATTTCCAAAAACATTTTGAAATAAGCTTATTAAATAAAAAATTTTTTAAATATTCAGTCAGTGAAAAATTTTACAAACCTTCACAATCACAAAAACTGTATATTTTAAAAAACAACTCAATGGTTTTTAAAAATACATAAAATCTATTTCAGTCCCTTGAGACAGGTTTTTACAAAAAAATATTTGACTAAATTGCCTTTCCGGACCCATTTTTTAAAGAATGTTTTCCTTTCAAAAATTTTTGTTATGCTAATAGGCTGTGCCAGCTGCCTTCCATTATAGGGTTATGCTATCAACTTGGAACACATAAGATCCTGTATTAACTTCGAAGGTCCTTATGGACAAAAGACATGGGTGACGTCACCCTTGCACAGCCTATATGCAATGTTTTTTTTTATGAATAACCATGGCAACACATACTGTTAAATTTGATTTACTGTGGATAATAAAAATAATAGAACGTTAAAAAATTATTAATTTTCAGGTACGAGAGTCCTTTGGCTTTTCAAATCACAATCAGCAACTCATAATAAGATAAACTGAGGCTAGTTTAATTTTTTTAAACAATTAAAATGATCCATTTTAACTATTAACTCAGATCCTTCTTTGAGGTCTATTTATCGAGCAATAGTATGTATGAATTTGAAAAGCAAATTCGTAATCAACCACATTACTGACAAGTTGTTCAGAACAGCTCCAGAGCAGGCAAACAATTACAAAGACAAAATAACTTGGTTTAACATACTGATAAAATCATTTTCAGAGTAACCAATCCAATCCATCAATCCATTAAACCTCATTCAAAAGGTAAAAGTCTGAAGCTCAGCATATGTCAAGGTAATGGCTCTCACATCCAATGCATATTAAACAAAACCACATTCGAGAGTTAAAAAAATCTGAAGCTCAGCACTCATCAAGGTAATGGCTGTCACATCCAATGCGTATTAAGCAAAACCACATTCAAGAGTTAAAAAATCTGAAGCTCAGCATATGTCCAGGTCATGGCTCTCACATCCAATGCATATTAAACAAAACCACATTCGAGAGTTAAAAAAATCTGAAGCTCAGCACTCATCAAGGTAATGGCTGTCACATCCAATGCGTATTAAGCAAAACCACATTCAAGAGTTAAAAAATCTGAAGCTCAGCACATGTCAAGGTCATGGCAGTCACATCCAATCCAATCCGTATCAAGTAAAAACCTTCCATTTTAATTACTGGCTCAAACACTTCGACACATAAACGTAAATCTTTTTCCCGTAATGAAAATGCCACTTGTAATTATTTATAAAATCATGATTTAAGTCACGCCGTTTTCAATGAGTAGGAACACATGCACCAACAATGCCAGCATAATTTTCGGTAGCATCAAAAACGATTTTGATCCAAACAAACCGTTAGGTTAGAAAACGTTTTTAAAGCAATAAATTGAAACAAAATATTTCATTGTATTTTAATTAATCGTTCGGTGCATGATTAATCAACCCGAGAACGCGAATTACTTATTTAAAAACGAAAAACTTTAATAACAAGAAACCCGAACCGATGTAAACTGACAAAAGGCTTGCGAAATAATTTGTAATTGGCCGCGACTACATAAACATTGATGTACACGTTTTTTGTGTACATCAAAACGTCTCAAAACGTTTTAAAACGTTTTCACGAAACCTTAGATAATAGAATCCATAGATCGGACATTCCTATTCCATTTACATTGTTTGTTTTGGTCCGAAAAAATTGAGCCTACCTCGTGTTTAGCTTATGGATGCCCATATGTACATTTTCTGAAGCTATTGTCCTATCTATGGATTCTATTATCTATGCACGAAACAATATGGCCATGGCGATTGGCGAATTCCAAACAAGACCGTGCATAGACATATATACTAGACCGGGCATCCTGTACAAAAGAGTTTCCCTAACATGTCTTTTGTTTCTTTTAAATCTAGGGGAAAACAGAACGGTAAAATGGCGTACAGTAGGTAAACAATAGAAAATTGATTTGTAAATTAATTTCACATTTTAAATTCTTTTATATATAAAGTGTTGTCTTTCACTAATTTTTCGAAAAGTGAAATTTTTGGTCGAAAATTTTGTAGGTACATTTTTTTATGGCTTTTTGATACGGGATGGATTAATTGATTTCGATTCCGTTTCCGATTCAGATCACAACAGTCCGATTCCCATTAAAATCTATTTGGCCTCCCATCCCTGCCATAAGCTAAACATAGGCTCTCATATGAGTGTTCCAAATCACTGTTTTTATTTTGCATGAACTTGGCCATTATGCTGAATTAAAAACGCCTTACTGCCAATAGATTATTAACGCCTTAGGCTAACAGCCCTAGCATCCCAAAGCTCTTTCCTGCAAGCTACTCCAGAATCCGTAAAAGGCAAAATTTGAGGCGATTTCGCACGGATTCTCGTGCAGAATTTAGAATTTTTGCAGGGAAAATAAAAAATAAAAAATAAAAAAAAAAAAATAAAAAAATAAAAAAACAATATTAATTAAATAAATAAAATGAATGTTGCTGAGTCAGTACACCTAAAAAAACTTATTTTTTTTCTCAAAGGACGCTATGTGATAACGTCGAACGAATCTTCACTTTTTTTACCTTTTTTTTTCAGTTCCCAAAACGAATAAACCGTCAGAAAGCCGGAGTCACCTTTTTTTAAGTGACAGCCGGAAGAAGGAATTTTGTATCCATGGGATCGGAGACGCTTAAGTGAAATTACTTTGAATCTTTTTTTTTCTTTCAGAATTCGCCCCCTTAAAATGGACTTTTTAAGGTCTGGGATTTAAGGAAACTGGGGAATCAGGTTGCGGATGGAGAAATTTTACTTTCAAAAAAAAAATTCGGTCTCTCTTTTTTACGATTCTCTGCTGGTAGTAGTATATCGATTGGTTTTTTTTTTTTTTTCGGAAGATTTATCCATGTGTGCGTTTTCGAAATTAGTAAAAGTCTCCGGTGGTTGCGGACTTTAATGTTTTTACCCACCCACGAGAGAAAACTTTTTGGTTTACAGCAGCTGTGTCACTTTTCCTCTATTTACGCAAACAGGGGGTTTTTCGTATGGGCGTAATATCCCAGATTAAAGCATGTGTAAATTGGGTTTGATTGTTATTAATGAACTTGTATATAGTGAGTGAGCGGATTTATTGGTTTTATTTTATTAAGCTTTTCCTCTTGAAAAGTTGAATTAGAAAAAATTAGGTAAATAAAGAGGGATTAAAAATTTCCGTTTGGCCGTGTGGATCTAATATCTTCTGTGAGTAAGATCAAAAAGAATTATTAAGGATTTGAAAATTTAAAATCAGGATCAACCAATTTTTTTTTTTGCTTAATATTAGCGGATATGTTGTTAAGTTTTGAACGCTTCTTTTGTTTTTAGCAAAAATAATTATTTACACAGAAGCCGTGAAGGGTCAAAACTATTTGCCAGTTGTGTCGTTGTTTGTTCCGGAATTGACATTTGTTAGTTCCGGAACTAACAATTTTAAGACTGTTAGTTCCGAAACTGACAGTGCTTGTTCCGGAAATAACAATGTCTGTTCCGAAACTGACAATTTTATCCCTGTTAGTTCCGGAATTGACAGCGCTGAATTAAAAGTTGCTAGTTCTTTAACTGGCAATTGTTTTCCTGCCAGTTCCGGAACAGACAATTTTTCATTAATTATCTGTTTCGGAACTGACATTCAATAAAAAATTGTCTGTTGTGGAACAAACAGCGTTTAATTAGTAAATTACATCTGTTCCGAAATAAGCCGTGTTTGTTCTGGAACTGACAGCGTTTAATAAGTAAATTGCCTGTTCCGGAACTAACAATTTTATCCCTGTTAGTTCCTAATCCTGTTAGTTCCTAAATTGACAGTGCTGAATTAAAAGTTGATAGTTCTTGAACTAAGAACTAGCAATCGTTTTCCTGCCAGTCCCGGAACTAGCAATTTTTTTTTCTGACAGTTCCAGAACTAGCAATTTTTAATTCAGCGCTGTCAGTTCCGGAACTAACAACGTTAAAATTTTTATTTTTATTTTTTAACGGGATATGGATCTTTTTATTAAGAAAATCACGATTATAAGTTCGTGAACTATATTAGTTAAACATAGGAAATCAGTTGAAAAGTTAAATCGAAGTGGCGAAAGATGGAATCGAACCATCGACCTCTCGTTTTCATGACGATTGCTCTACCACTAAGCTACTTCGACAATTGATTCAACTATCAACTGATATGGTACTTGAATGGAAAAGCACGCAGTATATGAGATTAAGAAGTTAACAGAGAAATATTAATCTCTTATACTGTCTTAATCTCATATATTGCGTGCTTTTCCATTCAAGTACCATATCAGTTGATAGTTGAATCGATTGTCGAAGTAGCTTAGTGGTAGAGCAATCGTCATGAAAACGAGAGGTCGATGGTTCGATTCCATCTTTCGCCACTTCGATTTAACTTTTCAACTGATTTCCTATGTTTAACTTATATAGTTCACGAACTTATAATCGTGATTTTCTAAATAAAAAGATCCATATCCCGTTAAAAAATAAAAATAAAGATTATCAATGAGGATCGAAAATAAATCTTAAAAACGTTAAAATTGTTAGTTCCGGAACAAAAAAATGTCAATTCGGAACAAGCAAAGCATTCTAAGTTACTTTTCCCGATTAGTATGCATCGGTACACAGATTTTGAATGAAAATAAATTTTCCTGTGTATGAAGCAAATACCTAAACTGTATTTTCCTAAATGTTTTCTTAACGAGCTATTCCTATTTTGTGTAAGGTCCTTTGAGTTAATCATGAATATCAAATCTGTGATTTTTTTTAAAAATATCTGTTCCAAAATATGAGCAAAACAAAGGACTTGACATGTTTCGTCAATTGCCTGCGTTTTTTTTTTGTCAAAATCGAATGGCGCACTTCAATGTTTCCACGTCGGGAAGCTTTGAAATTTTTTTCACGCCATAATATTTTTTCTCACCTTCTCACAAAATATGTTAATATCGCGAGAGAAGACATACGACCCGGTATGACACTCGCAATTTCATCTTCGATATTAACTAAACGCGGCAAGCACCGTTTTGGCAATGTCTCCAGTATATCTTACCCACATGACATATTATATATGGCCGAAAGGAGCACATAGCGTGATGGATTTGCAACAGATGCTACCGTACCGTACCCTTAATGCCGGAAATTATTTTCAGACCTTCTTCACTAGAAAAGGGTCTTTGGAACAATTTTCTTGTCAGTTTGATTCGAAAAACGTTATATTCCTTTTTTTTTAAATAAAAGAAAGCAAACATCGCTACCATGTCCTCTTTTATTTTTATTTTTTTCTGATACTGCTATTACTGTAAAGGTTCTAGTTCCTTTACATAACCGGCCGGTCAGCCGGGCGGTGAAAATTTTTTAACAATAAAAAAAGTTTAATATTTTTTTTTTTTTAATTCGGTTTTTCACACATGAAAATGACATCGGATCGCACTGAAACCGTGGCAAAACGTTTTGTTATGCTTAAAAGGTAAAGATTCGCTATTGAAATTGCATGAAAAAGGCTTTATAGTTCCTAAATTTGATAATTTTTTTAAATGTTTTCGAAAAAAAAAATAAGACCGCCATTTGCTTTTTGTTGTTGAAACAGTTCGCGGATTCACCGCTAGAGCGCTGCACTAGTCTCTCGGAAACAAACATTTTTTTTTTTCTGCGAAAACATTTACAAATTATGAAATATAAGAATAATTAACTCTTGTTCATGCATTTAATATCGTGGATCTTCATCTCTGAAGATAACTAAACGTTTTGGTACGGTTTCGGTAAAGTTAGACCCCGTTTCCATGTATAAAATATTGGATTAAAAAAAAAAATTTTTTAATATTTTTTTATCGTTAAAATGTATACACCGCCCGGCTAACCGGCCGGTTAGGTAAACGAACTAGAACCTTAAATAGTTTCATTTTATAATAATTTATTATCATACTTTTTTTTTTTTTAAAAAAGTCAGATCGAGGGCCCCCATGCCCCCCCTCCCCCCATTTTGAGTACAGTTTACAGAAGTTCTCAAAAAGGTTCTCAAAAGTCCCTTAAAAACTCTCCCAAGAAAAAGTGCGTTATAAAATTTTATAAATCTATAACATTTTGGCCGATTATAACATTTTATAACTATTTATAAGTTTTTATAATTAAAATTTTTAACTGAACAGTATATTAATTTTATTCTTGAATTGCAATACATTTAGCATATCGGGACTTTATAGGCTCTTTTCTAAACATTTTTCATGAGAAAAAAAAAAGGAAAAAAAATTACAAATTTTTGGAATAGAACCCGAGCCTTTTGGTCGACTTACCAGCCGCCTTTATCCACTAGACAACTTTTCAACTGATTTTTAAAAGCGGCAATATGATTCTTAAGTTGCCAATTATTTTGACTTATAATATTTTCCAGATTTTTCCGAATTTTCGGTTTATTTCTTGTATTTTTAATTTGATAAAGCCACAAAAATAAAGAAAAACAGAAATAGGAAAATTCGGGAAGCATTAGAAGAAAATAAAAAAAACTTAGAAAAAAGCTGAAAATAATTTTTGTTATAAAATTTTATAATGAATTATAAATAGATATCTTTTTTGGCGGGTTATAAAATTTTATAACGAAGTTTAAGTTTTTAATAACTCAATTTTAAAACACACTTTTTCTTGGCGGTCATTCCAGGATAATGACTACCAGTAGGCTTAGGTTTCAGAATCAAAGGGGGAAGTGGTTTCCTATCAGAATGTACTCTTTTTAGGCTTAAGTTTATGAATCCAACGCCATATTTTTTTAAAAATTTCATTTTAACTTAGTTTTCGCCGGTGAAAAATTATTTTACATTTTTATTTTATTATATTTTCACGTATTTCGTTCGCCAATTTTTGGCATTTAAGTTTCAATTAAAAGGGTGGGATAGTAATATTTTTGTAGCTTAGGTATGTGAGTATTATTACCGGTAGTCATCCGTAAAAAAATCTTTTGTAAATTCTAAATACCAATACCTTTTATAATTGGTCTCTATGTCACATTCGTTACCAAAATGATTAAAAAGTTCCCATATCTGACGTGTCACATTCGTTACCACATTCAAGCCTGAATAGTTATAGAAATACAAAAGATAAAAATTTGAAAATTTTACGGTAAAAGTGTCTCCACTATAGCTTTAAATATCTGCAAGAATTAAATTTTTCGAATCACATCTAGCTCTGTAACAAACGATTATTCGTGTACGAATGTCACATTCGTTAAATGGAATGACCGCTGGGCTATCTTGACCGCAAACCTACTGCGTGCAAATTGAGAGTCTTAATCGACTACCACTCGTCTCCAATGAGAAAAAAAAAAAAAAAAAAAAAAAAGATTAAATGAATTTTCTGTTTTGGCCTTTGCAAAAACTTCCATCAATTTTACGACCGCTTTTTAAAATTATTTTCTGAGGTTTTTCGAAAAACCCTCGTTCACGGCCGGACAGTCTGAAGCCTTTTTTTTTTTAACCTTTAAACCATTGATTATGCAAATTACGAGGCCCATTCGTCTTTTTATAATGAGGGGGTGTTGCGTGAACCCTTTTTTTCCATTGGGGGGTTGACAGTAAACATATTCAAAAGAGGGGGATGACTTCTTTTCGTTCACGAAATTGTTTTTGATTTCTTCCTTTTTTTTTTTTTTTCAATTTAATTATCCATTTACTCTCCTTTTACGATCGGACTATCTTAAAACTAACATCGTACATATTAATTAATTTTATTTATTTATGCATTTTATTTACATATTTATTTAATTATTTATTCATGTTTAGGTTTTAATACACAGAAGCGGTTTGTTGTATTATTACCTTTGGTGTGCGAAAAGCTTCCTCTCTCGCTCTGATCAATAACATCGAATAAAAGGACGAAAGGGGGGCAGGGGGCAGGGCGGGGCGCCCGGAGGCGAAGAGAGAAAGGACCCGAAGAAAATTCAAGAGGGGATCAGAGGAGGTCCCCTGGGGTACCTAAATATCCGAGGAGAGCAGAAAATTGACTCTTGAATAAATAAATGTCTGGGAGAGATGTAGAGCAAAATTAATTTTGAGTCCGATCGATCCGAAATTTGAATACCACGAGGAATTTAACATGGTTAAATTAGATTTTCATACACGAAACTGCTTGTGTTCTACGTATTTCCAATTAACTCCCCAAGAGTTTCTTCCTTGTGGATTTTGGTTTCTTTGTCATAAAAAAAAAAAATTTAAAAAAAAAAAAAAAAATCTTTTCATTATTTCACGCTTTTGAATATTTTTTTTTTCTTCTCTTTCCTCGCCGGCTAATTAATTTGGATTCATGTTACGGCAATGAGGGAAATTTTCTGAGAATAATATTAATTCGTTCTGAAAAGGCTGAATAAGGAAACAAGGGGAGGAAGGACGAAGGGAAAAGAAGTTTTTCAGCTCCAGTTCTTTGATGAGAATTTTCGGATTAGATAACGGTGGGATGCCCGCAAAAGGGTTTTGCGGCGTCCGGTTTATATGAACTTTTTTTTTTCTTTTTTCTCCTCGGTGTGTGGAATCGAAGAGCGATCTCATCCGGGAGTATTTCGGTAGTTAGAAATACTCACAGCTCAGGCTACAGTGTCCGAGTCAGAATTTTGTATGCTCAAAAAGGCTGTTAATTTTTGTGTTAAATATTACGGGATCACCTTCTTTCGCATCAAACTTATTTTTGGTCTCCTCCCGAAGCGAGATTTACGATATTCATTAGTCGCAAAATAAGGCGAAAAAATAGAGAAAAGTGACAAAACGCACTAAGTCCACAGTTATCATTGCTTTTTGGCTTCTATCTCCTAAACCGGACCAGATACAAAAAAAAATGTTTTCAGATTCGAAATTTACGCAAAATTTCCAATAGGAAACTGGTTTTTTTTACAAAAAAAAAAAAATAATCAATTTTTTGGTTCTTATGGGATTTTTCCGAACTAGAAGCTCGATGAGGCAAGCTTTCCCGTCGATTAAAAAATTTGAAAAAATTCAGGGAAACTTATCTCATACAAATAAAACAAAACAAAACAGGGGGTGGCACCTACGAAAATCCAAACTTCGCAAAATAAGAACCACCCTAAGCTTGAGGATTAATATATACCTAAAGCTTAATAAAAGTTATGTATTACAACGTGTGGCATCCCTTGTAAAACTTGAAGAATAAATTTTATACAGAAAATGGTTGTACGCCAAAGCTCTCGATATTTCCGTTTTAAGAAAATTGCAGTTAACTCCATTCCGGAATCGAATGTAACGTTTACATAAATTAAAAATTGTAGAAAAGACTGAATCATAAATTAAAATATACTATTTGTTGATTAAAAAAAAGCAATTTATTTAAAAAAATATTTCAGGCATCGAACCCATTTCGCCCAGAAAAATTAGTGACTTTAGGGACCAAAAATTGTTTAAATAGTGACTTTCAGTGACCTGACGGAAGGAATTTAGTGACTTGAAATAAGTATATCCAAAATTTTTTTAACGTATTAGACGTGTGTCAGTAATTACATTCCTTATTATTTTTATCGATTTTTCCTAAAAATTTTGGTTCCTAAAATTTTTAGTCTAAGGCACTTCGTTGTCTAGACAAAACCGGCCGGTTCACCGTCCGGTTTTTAAAAAAAAAAAAGTTTTTTTAATTAATATTTTTAAACGTTAATATTGCATTAAATGGGGCGAAACTTATACCAAATTGTTCCTTATTATTAGGAGAAGTCAAATATACATGTTAAATATGTCAGTAAGCTTAAATTACGTCAATATTCGCAAAATGAACCGATTGTTTATGTTTTTTTACATCGGCCATTTTGTTTTCTATGTAAACAACATTAAATTTTGCGAATTTTGACGTAATTTAAGCTTACCGACATATTTAACATGTATATTCGACTTCTCCTAATAATAAGGAACAATTTGGTATAAGTTTCGCCCCATTTAATGCAATATTAACGTTTAAAAATATTAATTAAAAAAACTTTTTTTTTTAAAAACCGGACGGTGAACCGACCGGTTTTGTCTAGACAACGAAGTGCCTAACCATTTCTTTCCTAATTTTCTATTTTCATAAAAATTTTTAATCCTCAAATAAAATTTCCTAAAATGAATATTTGCCCTAATTTTTTAAATCCCTAAAGGGGTTTTAGGAAATTTTATGTTCTTTTTAGGAAATTTTATTTTAGGTTTTTCAAGAAATTTTATTTCAGGAATCAAAAAATTTTAGGAAAATTAAAAATTAGAAAAAAAAAATAGTTAGGAAAACAATTTTAGAAACTAAAATTTAAAAAAAAAAAGAATTAGGAATTAATTTTTTTTTTAAAGGAAAAATGGTAGGGAATCTTCACAACTTTACATAAAATTATTTTTAAAGATGGCGTTTTAGTGAAAAAAACCTTTCCTTCAGCAACTTCGAATGCTGAATAGAAATTTTTTAATGCAGGAAATTCTTTAAAATCTAAAAATTTATCAAAAAAAGTGACTTTCAGTGACTTTTCTTTAAAAAAGAGACTTTTAGTGATCTTTCACAAAAAAAAGTGACTTTTAGGGGAAAAAAGTGACTATGTTGGATCCTGAATTTATATGAGCTTTCAAACATTTTCAAGCCGGAAAAACGGCGTTTGCACTCTTTTCCGACCCGGAATAGCCAAGAGTTTTTGAAGTCGACTTTCCCACACCACGAGAATAATCGATTCTTGTTCGAACGATTTCTTACATAACTGTGGCCGAATCGCTATTTTAAAAAGGAACTTGGAGAAGAGTATATAACTAATTAGAACAAGGACTTAAGACTGAACAATTTGCGTCATAATTAGCATTGACGACGGCGATGACGGCTTCTCTATGCCGCTTAAAAAAGCCGACTAAAAAGCCGACCGAATAAAAATCTTTAAATGATTATTTTTCCGAATAAAAATTCTTTAATTTTTTAAATTACATTTTGAATAATTAATTTTTTTTTTTTCAATTTCATTTGTAACAGAATAAATTATTATTCTGCTTATTCGTTATTATTTTAATTTTTTTCAACTGTACGTCATAAAATGAATTTCAAATAAAATAAGGAATATGAATTTAATATGAATTTACTATAAATTTAACATCGATTTTCGGACATGAAAACATATGAAAGTAATATCGAATTAATATGAAGGTAATATCGAATTTATATGAAAATATTATTGCTTTTATATTTTAAGAGTGATACTGGAGACTTTTCAAACACATGAAATGAATATTTATTTAATAAGAAATTGGGACATTTATATTTAATTAATATTACTTTCATATGTTTTCATGTCCGAAAAACGATGTTTAATTTATATGTATTCATATTAAATTCATATTCCTTTTTTTTATATGAAATTAATATAAAAATTTTCATGCGGGCCCACCGAAGAAAAAAACAATTTTTGAACATAAAACCGTAGACGCAGTCAAAAGAATGTCAAATCAACCCAACTCAGCAAAGGGGGGTTTGAAGACGCGGAGCGATATTATTTACATTTTGATTGAAAGTGCAACACGTTCGAATCAACACTCAACAGGAACGAACCAAGTCAAAGAGATTGCATTAATAAAAGCCGTACCGAGTTAATCGGACATTTTCCGCATTATTCCACATACACTACTTAAAACTTGGTGGGGGCCCTACGAAACTGCTCCCTTAACGCCAAGCCAGATCGTAAGTCAAGTCGGAGTTCATCACTCTTTAAACCAAACCACCTCAGGTTACATTCTAAACTACCACTTTCAGCTTTTATCAGATGTTATTTACAACTTGCTTTATTTATACCCACTTAGCAGAGCCGGGGATAAATGGAAAACGAGGTATAAAAAGACCGAAGCGGTAAACGAAAAACACACAATCTTTTTTGACTTTTTACTTTCTTTTTTTTTTTTGCAGGATGTAAATATGTATTTATCCTGTTTGACAGTCGATACAATCGGGGCAAAAAGTTGCTTTTATCGATGGTTGAAGCTCAAAAAGGAAGGAAAAAAAAAAAAGATTTATCGGTACGATATACCCCGGGAAACGAACTGGAACAAGGTGATACGTTACAGTTCGTTTCGTTTTAAAGTCTCCTATGACATCACAGGATCCCTAAAAAAAAAAAAGAAAAAAATTCGTGAAATTTTATTCCACCTTTCGGCTTCTAAGAATTTCACCTTCTTTTTTTTTTTAAGTTCTTTTGTACCGGTCAGTTTTTACAGCGGGATCTATTGTTTCCCTTGTTTCCTGGGGGAGAAATAACAACATCGCGTTTTAAAGGGAATTTTCCAGCCCTTATCGGCCATGACCCGGAAACGAATTGTTTTCAGGAAAGGTGAAACGTGCGAAACCTTCCGCCGACAGGAAAAGGCATCATGTTTCCCTTAAAATTATAGAGCAGGGAAGAAACTAAAAACTGCAAGGGTTACATGCATTTTTCGAGAAAAAAGAATGAAAAAATTATGGCGAAAAATACAAGGCGACCCGTCTTAAAACAAAAGTGGAAGCAGAGGAGGAGGAGGAGGGTACTGAAGATTGAATTATTTAACTTTCATACCAAGAATTCTAAAACAAAACAAAGCTGATAAAAAATTTAAACTAAGGTTAAAAGATTTCTTGGTAGAGTCGCTGCTATTCTCTGGAGGGAGTTTAGAAAAGAAAAAAAAAAAAAAAAAAAAAAAAAAAAAAAAAAGGAAAAGGGGAGCCAACATTGTTTTTTTAAAGTTCTAAAACTTTTTTTTACATTTTAGGCCAGTCTTTTTTTTTTCGGAGTCGCTTAAAATTAGGTCAACATCACATAAAGGAAAAAAAAAATTGCGAGAGAAATTAAAAAGAATTCATCACTTTTTTTTCGTATATTTTCTTTTCTTTGTAACTTTATACATCCCATTTATTTTCCAAATAAATTATTGACAAAACTTATCAAAGGAGACCCATTCCGGATGATCCAGTTCAAAATCTCAATTCCCCCGGTCTCCACCCGAGTTTTCCTTTTCCTTTTGCAATTGCTCTCTCTCTCTCTCTTTCTTTTTCTGTACTCCTCCCCCTCCTCTTCCCCTCCCTTCCCTTCTCCTTTTTCCCGAAAACCTTTACAAAATGATTTTAATTAAAACTTTGAATGAAAATATTCTTAAAATTGCTTTCAAACTTTTTCATTTTTGTATTGTAATTAGTCTTTATCTTTAAACGCATCTCTCGAGTTACTCGTTTTTTTTTTTCAACCTCTTCATCCCTTCCTTTTTTTTTTTCAAACGATGACGCCTTTCACTCCAATACAGAGTTCAATTCCCGATTTATTGAACAATTAATTCGACGATTGTTTCGTATGCTTAGCTTACGAGATACATCATCATTGATCTCTCATCACGATTTGCAGCCTTCAGTACGTCTAATTTGGCAACACTGCAGAGGCCGAAAAATCGCGGCCAGTTCGAACTTTCAAAAATTAAACCAGTCGATGTCCACCTACTCCCTTGAGCTACAAATCCTTCGGGATTTTTTTTTGAAAAATTAATTTCCTGTAGGTTATGGGCCCAGTCCACAACGACAATGACGACGAATACAAAGAACAAATCCCCAAGCAACATACTCGAATAAAAATAAAAAGGTCATTAAGGGGAAATAAATGGTGAGATTTGACTATCGATTTTTCAAGTCGATGACATGGACGCATTAACCTCTCATTTGCGTCCAGCAGAACCCCCTCGGGGACAGTTATAACCCACTACTAGATCCAAAATATGGATAATTCAAATTCTATAACATGATACGGCTATCTAGATCTATTTACAAAAATATTTTTACAAAATGTGTACCAGAATCATTAATTTGAATTATTACAACTGCCGTAAATTTTCCGTTTGATTATTAATTCCGTCCCTTTTTACTTTCGAAGCCAACTTGTGTAGAAGGGATTGGGGAGGGTCAAAAAATTAAAAATTTGTATTTTGCATTATTTTTATGCGTCGCGCATGCACGGAGTGGACACGCAGGGGATTAGGCTAATGCCACGTCAGAAAGAAAAAAAATCGAATGTGCCAATTTTTAAAAATCACATGGTTGCTCAAAATCTTACGAGGATTACCTAATCCCCCCTTGTCCCTATACTTCTCCCAAGATCTTTACGTCAACCATCCAGTTTTTAAATATTCTTTTATTCGTTTACTTACATGGAATGTTAACAAGGCGAAAAAAAATTGATGATGAAAAATTTTACCTGAAATGAAAAGAAAAGAACAAAATAAAATAACAAAATAACAAATCTGAAACTAGGATATGTTCATTAAGTATGTCATCACTTCAGGGGACGTAAGGGTGGGTTGCTAATAGTGATAAGAATAGTATATTTCACCATTAGAATCTAAAGCGAGACTTTAAGGTCCGAGACCGATTTTGCCGCTTCGAGTGAAGAGAGGTGTGGAAAATGGTCAAGGGCTCAAAATGTCGATATTTAGATTCGTAGCTGGGAAACAGAGTTTTTACTTCAAGTGCAGCGATCATTTAAAACTAATTGTATTATAATTTGACAGCGGCCATATCGATTTTTGACATCACTTTTCACTTTTATGTCCATCAATTTCAAAGTGTGAAACTTCACAAACATTGTATTTTTATTCCGTCGTCTAAATATTTTCAGCTGAAAATAATTTCATATTTTTTATCTTTTTCAGGTAAGATAATCAGTAAGGACATGCTCGCGGTGGCTGATTGAAAAATCTGCTGCAGATAGTCCGGGACTCGCTTTGCCAAATCCGGGATGAAAGTGAGGTATGATTGTTCATTTTGGTGCAAATACCGCCCATGAGTAAAACACATGCCGTACGGAAGCCCTGAAGGGTCAAGTTTTTATGTTTTTCTGTATTGTTTGTTCCGGAACAAAGGTTGTCGGTTCCGGAACTGACACGTTTTGGTTCATTGCTTGTTTCGGAACAAGCAATGTCTGTTCATGAACAAACAACGTTAAATAAGTAAATCCTATGTTCCTGAACGGGAGCGTTCAAGTATTACGTAAGACCGAAACGGGGGGGAGGGGGTACTCAAAACTCTTACGATTTCTTACATGGGGGAGGGGGGGAGTTTGGCAAATCTTACGTAAGAATTTCCATTATAACTTATCGTTCAGAATTATTTTTTAATCTCAAAAAATTAAGTTGTTTTAATTTTTTTTCGAAAATCTAAAGTAGAAAAATTGAAATTTTTTTTTTAAAAATAGGAAGAAATGAAAATTTATTTTCTGATGATTTTTTGTGCCAATTGTAGCCATCTTCAGGGATATGAGTATGAACTATAAATCTAAATTTAAGAAAAATATTACTCCAATTTAAAATTGGCGCTAAAAAAAAGGGGGGGAGTCGACGGAAATCTTACGTAATACAAAAGGGGGGGTCAAAGAAATCTTACTAAATCTTACGAACGGGGGGGAGGGGGTCCAAAAACCCGGAAAAAAGTCTTACGTAATACTTGAACGTTCCCAACAGACAATGAATTCAAAATTTTTAGTTCCGGAATAGACCATTTACTTTATAAAAGTTGTTTGTTCATGAACAGACACTACTTGTTCTTGAACAGACAATTTTTTATTAATAATCTGTTCCGGAACAGATGATTTTAAATTCATTATCTATTCGGGAACAAGCAATGTTTGTTCTGGAACTGATAGCGTTTAATAATTGAATTGTTTGTTCCGGAACGGAAAACCAATAAAAAATTGTCTGTTCCCGAACAAGCAATGTTTGTTCTGGAACTGACAGCGTTTATAATTGAATTGTTTGTTCCGGAACGGAAAACCAATGAAAAAATGTCTGTTCCGGAACAGGCAATGGGCTTATTAAACGTTGTTTGTTCCGGAACAGATAATGTTTGTTCCACGAACAACAAAAAAAACATAGATACTGGACCCATCAGGGCTTCCGTGAAATTTAGTTTGTCGCAAAATTCCACTGGCAAAGGATATAAAAAAATCAGCGGTATCATGCCAACTTAATTCTCAAGCCCGAAAAAACCGTACACGGCACACATCTTCCATTTTTTTCCCCCGTGCCTTTTTTTACTAGAAACTTTTTATTTCCGCATTTAAACGTTTGCCATCCTCCGTTTCCCTCTCTTTCATCATTAAAAAGCTCTACATCTTCAACCAAATTACCCTTGACACCGAGAGAAAAGGGAATTCGCACAAAAGCGGGCGAGATTTAAAAAAAAAAAAAAAGAAAAAAAGGAAAAAAAAAAAACCAAGCAGAGAACTCTTCAAATACCGTAATTGTTGTGCAGTACGCAACTTCGGTTTTGTGATGGAGCTAATTAGATACCAGAGAGAAACATCCCTCCCCATCAAGTTTTAACTGAATTGAACTCACTTTTCGTTGATGACCCCTATATTAACTGCTACGATGGAGGAGTATCGCAACCAATTTCACAAAGCATCCCCTCCACTTTATTTTAAGCGTTTCCGTCGCGTCAGCGAAATAACAAAGTTAGATGAGAAAATCATTTGTTTTGTGAAAATTCTCCCCCTCCTCCTACTCCTACGTCGCGATTCCCTTTTTGTCGGGGAATTTATACAGTTTCGCAAAATCGGGATTCTATCGATTTCGATTTCGAGGTAAAGAATGAAGAGAAAAAAAATATTATTATCTCGAATACGATACTTAGTAAATTGCTTAATTAATTGGTCCCCGTTAATTGATATTAATTTCACGAAATAAAAAAAAAAAAAAATTTTCATTAAATTAATTATGTCGAAACTCTTGATAATAAAAAAATACGAGGGGGCAGATAGGAGGAGAAGAAAAATATATTATATGACGAGGTCATGCGAGAGGCTTTAATTTAACGATCGCATTGTCACTAATAATTATATCCACGCTATTACCGGGAATGATGTGTAATTTTTTTTTTTAAATTCCTGATTTAATCCGAGGGAAAAAAACATAATTTTCGAGTAATAAAAAAAAAAAAAAAAAACCGACGCTCGTGATTGCACATACCTACTGATTTATCATCCCGGAAATCTGATTTCCTTCGTAAAAAATTAATGTGGAAAAGAATGAAAACAGTTTCCAGTGTCGGGATTTCATATAAATTTTATAGGAGTTACCGCGTTTCGGATTAAATTACTCCGATCGGGACATGTTCCTCACCCCTCAAAAAAAAAAAAAAAAAAAGTCAATCACTTTGGCCCAGTTCGCTTGCCGAGCTTATTCTCTCGAGATTACAACGACTTCGGGTAAATTTTTTTTTTTTTTTTTTTTTTTTTTTTTTTTTTTTTTTTTTGCCAAGAATTTCGGAAAAGATGATTTTATAGTAAAATTCATGTACGAAAGGAAAAAACGAGGAGGGAAAGGGGGCTAAAATTCGAATTCGGTCGAAATTTATTCGAGGTCGGAAAATTAATGGACGGATGCGTTCAAGCGGAAATACTTTTCGTGCAGTCAACTAAAACTTTCATAGGTTTTTATGTTTTCCTCTTTTGGGGAACATTGGTTTTATCTTTGAATAATAAAATATATTTTTTTTAAAAAAAGGTTAATTTACGATTTAAGAAAAATATCTTGTGTGCAGGAAATTTTAAAGAAATCAAAAACAGAAAGGACATATTTTTCGAAAAACGGAAACCGAAATAAAAAAGATTTGTCCAGGGACAGATTTTTTATGATTAGAGTTTTTGGGATTAAGAACACGTCCAAGGTTCCGTTCGAACTGGCCCAGACGTCAGTGTAGACGAGCGTCTTAAAATTATTTTTTTACTTTTTAATTTTTTCTTTTTTTTTTTTTTTTAAACAGCGGCAGAACTGAAAAGTGTCAGTCGCTGACACTTATCGACACTTATGGTCGATATTTATCTTTGGAAAGAAACCGGAACAAAAACGGGAACCAGGAACAGAAAATTTTAGAAAATCGGAAGGAGACCGGAACTGAAATCGCTACCGAAACAGAAACGAATCAGAATCGTTAAACTGTACCAACAGATGTTAATTTTCCCGTTCCGGGATTCCGAGAATCAATTTTTTTCCAAAAAGATTTCCCGGAAACCTTTTTTTCTAAATTTTCGAGAATCTCGCTTCCCGGAAGTGAAATTTTTCCCTTCTTCGAGAATTTCCGATTCTCGAGATCGACAAGTTTTTTCCCGGGAACGGAAATATTATGCATTTTTATCGACTTTTTAACAATTTATCACATGAAATTTTCAATATTTTAGGAAAAAATTATAAAAAATCGGTTCTGTTTTTAACGTAGGACTACGTTATTGGGCTCGGCCCTGGGGAAATCCGTCTGTCGAGGATCTGTGACCGCGATGTTCGCACCAAATTAATAAAATTAACAAGAAATATTAATTTTTGCGTGTTTTTGCTCAAAAAAATCGAATTTTTTGACGCAAAAAACTTCAACTTTTTGGTAAAAATGTCTTGTTTAATAAATTACGAGTAAATAACGAAAAAAACTTTCTATTTTTGATTAAAAAGGTCAAAAGTTGAAAAAAACTTCATTTGAAAAATTAATATTGCTTGTAAATTTTATTACTTAGAAGGTGGAAATTTTCAAAAACGTTAAAATTGTAATATTAAATTAATTTATTAAAAAATAATAATTTTCGGTGCGAAAAGTGCGGTAATTTGATTAAAATTTTAATCTATCTTCTACCTATATAATAAAACCCCTCCGTTTGTCCGCGTTTGTCCGCAGACAAGCTAATTTTAACGAATTTGACGAAAAAATACATAAAGCTTTAGTTGCCTAAAAAATGTAGCATTTTTGTCGACAGACAAAAAAGAAAAAAAAAATAGTTAGGATCATCAGATCAGACAAAAAAAAGTTTGACGAATTTGACGAAAAAATTGATAAAAAGTTTTAGTTGCCTAAAAAATGTACCATTTTTGTCCACAGACAAAAAAAAAAAAAAAAAAAAAATAGTCGCATTAGACAAAAACAATTGTGAATTGTGACGAATAAAAGGGGAAGTTTCCCTGTCTGTACGCAGGAATTTTTTTTCTATATTTTTTTGCTATTCCAAAACCCGTTTGGTAATATTCCAAAAAAAAAATTGTTAAAATTCCAAAAAAAAATGGTCAAATTTTAAAAAATTATTTATGGTAATATTTCGAAAAAAAGGTTAGTAAAATCCGAAAAAAGAGGTGGTAAAATTCCAAAAATTATTTGGTAAGATTTTGAAAAAAATAATTGCTAAATTGCAAAAAAATATTACCAAGGGCCGACGGGAAAAACAGTCGACATAGAAAAGAGCCGAAAAAGTCTCTGGACCCATTTCCATTTCGGCCCTTTTCATAAACCCCGAGACAAAACTTAAACAGTGAATAACTTCTGACATTGGGTGATCCAAACGGAATGCGTATCTAAGTTTCGAGTAACTTCTCTAACTTTTTAAAACGTTTTTCGAAATGAACCACCCTAATGGTGTACACAGTCACATATATTCGCATTCTTAAAATGCAAAAGAAATAAAAATGCGGGATCTAAAAAACAGACGGTAAAAATTTTAAAAAAATTAAAATTTTTTTTTGGGCGGAAAAAAATGAAGTATTTAACGTGAGTCTATGATAAACCCCCGAAATGCAGAACACCGAAATTTGCAAAACCCCGAATCGGGGTTTTGCAAATTCGGGGTTCTGAAAGTACTATATTTTTCCATGAATTATATATTCGAGGTTCTGCAAAGTCGGGGTTCTGCAACTTCGGGATTTTGTAAATTCGGGGTTTTGCATATTTGCATTCCCGACTTTTTTTAAAAATTGTAATTAAAGTGAGGCAGATCAGGTTGAATAAAGTGTACTGCATTTTTTAAGCTAAATCGCAACAAGTATATTATCACAGATAATCAGTAGGGTGGTTCGAAAATCAACTTTTTTGGAATTTCAAAATTCCTATGTCGGGAAAAGTTTCTTTATAGGTAGAGTATCAACCCTGAATTTTTTCAGATTTTTTGAACGGCATCCTGAGGTGTCAAATCGGCCTTGAAATTTTCAAAAAGCTCATAAAATGGCCGAAAATGAACCTTTTTTTTTTGCATAAAAGACCATCGATTCCAATCGGAAATTTCGCGTAGATTACGAATTTGAAGCCAAAAATTAGTTTTGGTGTATAATTTTTGAGCTACAGGCCGGGTTTAAAAGCTCTAAAAACCTGGTTATGGTATTTTGTCTGTGGCTTAAAAACCGTGCACCAAAACTAATATTCAGCTTCAAATTCGTAATCTACGCGAAATTTCCGATAGGAATCGATGGTCTTATTTATGCAAAAAAAAAGGTTCATTTTCGGCCATTTTATGAGCTTTTTGAAAATTTCAAGGCCGATTTGACACCTCAAGATGCCGTTCAAAAAATCTGAAAAAAATTCAGGGTTGATACTCTACCTATAAAGAAACTTTTCCCGATATAGGAGTTTTGAAATTCCTTTGAAAAAATTTGACATCAAACAAAAAAAATGAAATAAAAAAAAAAAAATAAAATAAAAATAAAAAATAAAATAAAAATAAAAAATAAAAAAAATAAAAATAAAAATAAAAAAAATAGTTTTATCACGATTTACTGAACCCCGAATTTGCAAACCCCGATTCGGGGTTCTGCAAATTTCGAGGTTCTGAATTTCGGGGTTTTGTCAGGGTCCCTTTAACGTTTTTGCGTTTTTCTACATTACTTTAGGCTAGACGCGAAGGGGCCGCGAAGCGGCCCCGAAGCGGCTAGTATTAAAATAGTAATTTACGAGTAAATAACGAATATTAACTAAAATTTAGCGAAAATGATCAAGAATTAAACGAAATTAACGAAAAATTAACAAAAATTAACGGAAATTATCGAGAATTAACGGAAATTAACCAAAAATTAACGAAATATGAACGGAAAATTAACGAAAATTTTTTTTTGCCAGAAACATGAGCTAAATTTAACTTAACTAAATTTAACTTTGAAGACTTTAGTTAAAATGATTAAATTTTTTTCTGAACTTTTGACCGTTTTTATCAAAAATTTTAAGTTTTTTTCGTGCCAGGAAAAAAAATATAAATTTTTGACAAAAAAAAAAGCCTTAAAACTTTTAAATCGTTTCATTGTTTAAATTTAGCCATATTAGGACATACCTCAAGGACGTAGTCCTACGTAAGGATGTGCCCTCATATCCCAGTCTGATTTTTTTTCATTTTTGTCTAAAGCGTGCCCTTTAAACAAATTAAAAAAATCTCTTTCGACATGGTTCGGCTTAATTTCGAAATTAAATATAATAAAATATGGAAATCAGGGTTATTTTCCTTTTTTTTGTCTTCTAAATAAATTCCCGGGAATACAAGTATCAATTTCTCGATTCCCGAGAAATGAAGAAGCTAATTAAAACTCGAATTCCCGTTTTCGGGATTGATTTTTTTTGAGACGGAAATTCCCGATTTCCGGGAATGGAAGCATGTCGAGAATTTGCAATCTCTACCTTGAAAACGTAAGGAAACACTTTTTCAAAAAATTTTTAAAGCCTTTGAAACTAGGTGAAAAAATTGAGATTAAAATGCCGTAATTTCTAGACGCCAGAAAAGCTAAGTTGCCTTAAGACGCCATTAAGAAATGGAGAAAAAAATAAATAAATAAAAAATTATTTTTTAGTAGTTTAACAACTCAAGGAACCAAACCCAAACATTTCAAAAACTTTTTTAAAATGGTTCACCCTATTGTCCGTTTTAAATGTCTATTAAGCTTGTGAGATGTGGGCGAACTTCAATGCTGTTTCCAGGTGACTCCCGAGCTCAAATCGCCTTTAAAATCCATATTTTTTTTCTTTTTTGATGAATTTCCCTTGGAGGGATGAAAAGGAAAGTTTATCCTCTGCGGAGGGATCCGATTCTCCGAGAACTTGTCGCGTAACGTATCCGCTGTTTTTCAACAAGTTGGAATTGATGGAATTGTGACTCGTCTCGGGGAATTGGAAGAAGGAAAACTCATCCCGGAGTCCAAACTAATTATCGTAATCCCTATTTTTTTTCCCCATCCTTCCTTCTTCTTCCATCAAACTCGGACTCTCGTGGGACGGGGCAAGAAAAAGGTTCCAAACTATACTTCGGTTAAACGTTAATAAAAAGGGTTTAATTGGCGGGCATAAAAGGCAAGAAACTTAGAGAGGGTTCGAATTTTACGGAAAATGACAAATTGTACGTTTCTTGCAATTTCAACCGCACTTTCCCCCGGGGGAGAATGGAAGAAAAAGCAAGAAGTCGAAAAGGACGCACAAGAGGTCATTTAACGTAATAAATTTATGAAGGGGGGATCTGCCGCTGACTTGAAATGTGATAAGGAGACTTAATTTTTCTTATATATACTTCCTTTTTTTTTTTTTCTACCTGAGATTTTTGCAACCCGGAACGTGACTTAATCCTTCAAAATTGTACGTATGACATATGCTTCATATGTTGACACGCTCCGTTCTAATGTACACACTACCTCTCTACAGGAACTTAAAAAAGCGTCACGCGAGCATAAATATTATAATAACCATCTTATTACTTTCGGAAAAAAAAAAAAAAAAAAAAAAACGGAAAAACATGTTACGAGACTTTTTCGTCGATGTCTCAATTTTTATTGGCTGTGAAACGTCAAAAAGAGGGCATACGAGATCTTCTCACGCATTGTTTCGGGGTTTTCATTTATGACCTTTGGCTGCGGAAGACGCGAATTTATTTATATATTTTTTTAAAGCTTGTTTCGAAAAGAATGCAGCGAGAAAGAGTTTATTTCTTTTTTTTTTATCTTGTAAATGAATGAGAAACGGATACGGATATATCTTACAACATTTTTTTTTTTTTTGTTATTGTTTGGTTACAGTATGCAATTAAAAAATCGTTAAGACCGTTACAAGCACGCATAAAAAACGGGAAATCGATATTTCGCAACTGTTTTTATTATTTTGCGGTGGGATTTTGTCAGTTTCCGAATGATTTTCAGCTGGGTCTGCTTGTCTCGGTTATGTTGACTTTTGAAAAATATGTTGAAATTTTTCATTTGCTGAAACCGACAGTAAAAATAGTTTTAAGAAGTGATTCAAAGGGCATGACTTCATCATCCACTGTTCGGGAACAATTGCATAATATCCCAACGAAATAGGTGTCGCCATGGCGACGGGTCACATTTTGGTCATCAAACATTGTCATTTTCTGGACTTTGTTTACGGTATTTTCGACGTCAAAATAACGTTGGTGAAGTCTTATTGTCGTTTTGTTGACGTCACTTGATTCCGAAATGTTAACGTCATCTAGACGTGAATAAGACGTCTTCTTGAGGTACCCCAGATGGAACAATTCTTAGAGCACTCTTGAAGACATCTTAAACTCTGTTAATGCCCCACCTTGAAGACGTCTTTAACACAAATGACTAAAAAAGGTGTCTTAAATACATATTAAAGATCAATTTTACGCAAAACATCTAAAAGATATCTGTAAGATGGGGCGTTAACAAAATTTAAGATGTCTTAAACACAGCATAAGCCATTTATTTTCCACCAACAGCATAAGCTCTTGAAGACGTCTTTAAGAGATTTGTTCTACCTGGGACTCCACTGACAAATGTTATTATCAATCGTTCTTAAAGACGTCATTTCGACTCAAACGTAACGCGAACTTCATGACCGTTTTGACGTCAGTAACACAATATTTGACATACAGTGACGGTTATTATCGGACATCATCAGAATGATAATGACGATAATGACGTTATTAGAAGCTTTAAAAATTGTGTCGAAAAGTGGCTACGGCTGATAACATCGCGTCACAATGCGACGCGTTACATTTTGGTCATCAGGCATGGTCATTTTCCAAGACTTTTTTATCGAGATTTTCGACGTCAAAATGACCCAACAGAGTACGACTGATAATATTTATCACTGAATGACGTCTTATTTTCGTCATATTGAAGTCACCTCCATTTCGAAATACTAATGTCATCTCTTTCAGACGTCAATAAAATGTCTTCTTGACGTCATCCACTGACCAACTGTTATATATGACGTTTTTAAAGACGTCATTTTGACGTCGAAAATCTTGTAAAGTCGTAACCGAATGTGACTATGCCTCGTCTGATGACGACTGATAACGTTTTTTTGACGACAGATGACAGATGACGTCTTTCTGATGTCAAATTTTTCTCTGGTTAGTTCCCGTTATTGTTTTTTTTTTTTTTTAAAAAAAGGTTTTTTATCCGAATTTTTCGACCGTGAAAAATTTTGGAAATTGATTCGAAACACAAAAGAATCTTATTAATTAGCCCCAAAACATATCAAAATTTTTTTTAAAATGACTCACCCTAATGGACAAGGACAACGACATGTGCCAACCGAGTGTATATGTACAATATATACGTGTGTGCGAAGCAAGTCGCTTTCAAAAAGTTTCCCCACTTTGAAAACTTCCAAGCCGGTCCAAGTTGCCGGCGTCGTAATATGTTTTAAATCTTTAAATAGTTTTCAGGAATTAACTTTTCAGTAATCACCGTAATCACTGTCTAAACTGAGGGAAAGTCGCGACTAATGAGAATGGTGTCTTACCTAATACAACTTTGATAGTTAAAAACTTGAGAAAAGTCCTAAACTTTTCAAAAACGACATTCTCTAATGCCTTTATGATAGACCCCCATTTTAATATTTCACAACGTAATGTTGGAACATGCTCTTGTCTTTATTCACCCTCGGGAATCACGAGATTTTTTTTTCCCCCTTCCTTTCCTCCTTTTCCTTTTTTTTTTTTTTATTTTGCTGCGATACAAAATTCAAGAGTTACGTTCTACTTGTCTTCTTGTTTGTTTTTTTTTTTTTTTTTCCTTTTTACATTTTCGTTCTTTCTTTATATTTTGGTCAGACCTTATTTCTTTTTATCCCGAGGATGATAATTTAGGAAGTGTGTTTCCTTTTTGCCATATTTTTTATATTTCTTGGCTTTTTTTTTTTTTTTTTGTGAATAAAAAAGCACCGCAATTTAATGTTGTTATCATCATCAAAATGTTTTCTTTTCCTTTTCTTTCGAGCGATGTTGTGACTGCTCTGAGGTAAATTAAAACATTTCGGGAGCATTGTATGTCGTTATATATCGTTTTTTTTTTTCCTTTTAGCGGCTGTTTGTTTTAATGTAATTTAGTTTAGTTACGCCTACGTCGTTTCGTATTTAATGTAGGTGAAGCCCTAAAGGTAACAGCTCCTACGAATTCCCGTAATTTCGCTAGGGAAACACCCGGCGTCAGTTCCGTACCTCCAGGCGGGTGGCCATGAAGATGATAATCACTTCCCACACACACACCAACCAAGAAAAACAATTCCAGAAGCGGTTTGTTTCGAGCCTAAGGTCGACCGAATCACCGCAAAACTCCCGTTAATCGTCGGGAACGGTGAAATAATTACGTAGTAATCAGAGTTACGTAATTTAAAAATAAATTGAAGTTAGAAGTGAACATTTAAGGTGGGTCAAAAAAAGAAACGAAATTTTGAACTTGAAACAGTTCGCCAGGTACCGTAGATTGGGTGAAGTTGAAAAAGTGGGGTAAAGTTGAAAGAAAATTCCAAAAAAAATGCGGATTATGACCTAATGCCATTAGGTCATTTTCCATAGACCCAATTGTTTATCATTACTTTTGTCGATCTGGTTATTTATTCGATTTGGCTCATAGCTAGAAGAGTTTCTTAAGTACATATCTCCCCTGAAGATGAATTTTTGTTCGAAATACGTATTGGGTGCGATGGATTTTTAAATTTTCCACAAACCGTTTTATTAAATGACCGAAAAAGGAAGAAGTGTTCTTTTGCCTGAGCAATTAAATTTTTTTCTAACCAAAAATGATTAGCTTTTTTAAGATGCGAACCAAACTCTATAAACTTTTTTTTTTCGATAAATTCTTTCTCTTCTCCTCCTCTTTCAGTCGCATTATTTTCGCAATAAATTTGTCATGTACGAAGACAAATTGAATTCGCATCTTGAAAAAGCGATTTCATCCCTCGTAAATGGAGAACTAAGTCTTTGATCTTAACATCTCAAGTCTCGGGGTATTATGTTTTCCGAAACGCCTGACAGTAGATACATAAAATATTGGCACAAAATCGTGCGACGAATTAAAAAAAAAAAAAAAAATTAATTACACATCTCATAAAAAAAATTAATTTGAAAATAAAGTCGGAAAAAAAAAAACATCATCAAACTGTTTATCGTTGATCTTTCCAAATAATGAGTCTATTGATAATGTAAATTAAATGCAAAAAAAAAAAAAAAAAAAAAAAAAAAAAAGACTTTCGAACTGTCATTGCTTTTAAAAAATTAAAAACTTTTTTTTTTCTTCTCATTTTTATCTTCGAGGAAAAAAAAAAAAAAGAAACGAAATGATTTTTTATTTATTTGTTTTTTCGTTTGTTCCCGATTGATTTTTATCAAATCCATTAATGTTTTAAGTTTCTTCCTTTTTTTTTTCTTTTCTCTTTTTTTTTAACGATTTTCGCGACATCGGCGCACATGGTTGGTCCTATAGTTTTCTTAAGATGTATAAATGATCGGTGGCAAGGATGCCCTGGAATAATTTAAGGCCTCCCGTCTTTACCTTTTATGCAAATGGCTTCACATCACGAAACTCAAGGTTTTCCGAGGAACAGAAGCGAACAACATTGATTTTCAATTAGGTCTACAAACGACGGTGCACTGTTGAACGTAAATAACGATAATTCCGTATTAATGCATTCATTAATCGCATTTCTCATCATCATATTAATAAAAGGGACGCGATTGCGTGTGCGAGCTGGTACCGTGAGTGATTGTTTTCTGAAAATTTTAACTCCTTTTCCTCCACTCCAAAAAAATTTAATTGGGTTCAACAGATGTTTTATTGTAATTTTATTTTTTGTTTTTGTTCCTTAGTCAGAGAGGGACAAAATGAGTAATGTCTCTTTGACAGGACGCCGTATATTATTCTTTGGGACGATAAAAATAATAGGATTGCTGAATTTCTAAATTGCTGAGGAAGTGGATTCAAGGTTTGGATATTTACATATCTCTCAGTTTCGATGATTAATTTAATTTGTGGCCATGCAAATTGGGGTTTTTGAGAAAAAAAAATAAGAAATGACCTTATGCTTATATTTGAATTTCAACGTCGAAAAACCCCAGAATAGTTTCGTATATACTTTGTTATAATGGCAGATCGTTGAAGGGTTCATTTATTCGGTAGAGGTTCCTATGTTGGCCACGAAATTGTATACAAAATGTATACAAATTAAAATGGTATACAATTTGTATGCAAATTATATATTACAAATTACGGTAATTACAATATTACAAATTACAGTATTACAATATTTGTATTACAGTACATTTGTAATACGGTATTACAGTAATTACAATATTACAAATTACAGTATTACAATATTTGTATTACAGTACATTTGTAATACGGTATTACAGTAATTACAATAATACAATTTGTATCAATTTGTACACAAATCGTATACAAATATTACAATATTTGTATTACAGTATTACAGTACATTTGTAACACAGTATTACAGTACGTTTGTATTACAGTATTACAATATTTGTATTACAGTATTACAATATTTGTATTACAGTATTACAGTAATTTGTATACAAATACAGTAATTACAATACAATTTGTATACAAATATTACAATATTTGTATTACAGTACATTTGTAACACAGTACTACTTACATAAAAAAAATTAAGTGGTTTATACAAAATTGATTCATTTTTTATGCATATCCAATTTTTTAAAAATATAATCTATGCATGTCTTTTTCGTAAGGGCTGATTCTCTTTTTGCCTCTTTCCTTGCAATTTCAATTAAAGTCGTGTGGCCATGCAAATCGGGGTTTTCGAAAAAAAAAAATGACCTTTTGCTGATATTTCAATTTAAAAAGCGAAAAAAGAAAAAAAAATATATAGGCTAAACTCTTTTTTCTTAATAAAGTTTATGCAAATAAAAAATCAATTTTTTTTTCCTTATTTTTTTATTTTTTATTTTTTTTTTTTTTTTTTGTCGGAGATAATTTTAACCGGACTAATGAGAAAGTTTGAAATAAAAGTTAAATGTTATTATTGTATAATTTTTTCCCCTTCCTGTTGTTTTTAACTGCTGAAACTAATTATAATGCATGTCAAAAAAATGTTGGCTTAATAAACTTTTTTTTTTAAAAACCTTTTTTCCGGCTTTTATATGTATTTTTATTTCATTTTTTTTTTAAAACTTTAAATGTGATGAGAATATTTTTGTGGACTGCATGTTTTAAGCTGACTTTCATACGTATAGTACAAAAAAAAAAAAAAAGTTAAATGTATAAAAATTTTTTACTGGGTTAGAAAAACTTTTCCTCATTCGATACAAGTCTGTGAGCTCTTTAAGCGGGAATAAAGATCGTTAAAAAAAGTTTGACTTGGTCAGCAAGAAATTTCTCTTTAACTGAGCTTTTTTAATATTCCATTTTTCCGCTTTTCCAATTTTTTTGAAAATTATTTTAAAGAAACGAAACTTTACGAAATCGATTTTAAAAAAAGCAGAGCTTATATTCAAACCAGAGATGTTGATTTTGTATTTTTTAAAGCCAAAGCGTAATTTTCTTCGACCTTGAGAAGAAAAGTGTAAAACTTCGCCGGTTCAAGCCTCAACTTTTTTTAAGAAAGCTTCAGAAAAAGATTTTTATAACTTTGAGAGCCAAACTGATTAGGTAGGGAAAAAAAAGAATCAAAGGAAAACAGGCAATAAAAGGCAACTCAGGGATAAAAAGTATAGGGTGTTTAGTCATCAAGTATGTAAAAAGTTGGGGCAGATAAAAATGATTAGTACAGAAGCTCATATATTTCGTACGTTTGAGGTCAAATGTCTTCCTGATGGCTCATCAGCATAAGGATTACACGGCCATGAGTCATCGATAAGATCGTTCACCTTTAACGTATGTCTTTCTGTAGATCAGAGTGAAACTCAGTTAAGATCATAAAAATTAAACTGTAGAGACCATTAAGTCAGTACTCGTTCAAGTCCAATACAGAACATCAAGTTAAACTCGTCCACATCCAGTACAGAAGTGGACTTGGACGAGTTCCAACTTGGTGTTTAAGATTATAATTAAGATCATAAAAATTAAACTGTACAGACCATGGAGTTAGAACTTGTTCAAGTCCAGTATAGAACGTCAAGTTAGAACTCGTCCAAGTTATTTCAGTAGTACAAGTCCAGAACAGAATCAATACAGCCCACCAAGTTAGAACTCGTCCGATTCCAGTACAGAAGTGGACTTGGATTACTGAATCGACTTGGACGAGTTCTAACTAGGTGCTAAGTACATGTACAGATTCTGTTCTGGACTTGGACTGCTGTAATGACTTGGACGAGTTCTAACTTGATGGTCTGTACAGTTTCTGTACTGAGTTTGGACTACTGTATAGATTTAAACAATTCCTAACTTGACGTATGGTACGCCAAGTTAGAACTCGTCCAAGTCCATGAATTTTCTGTACTACAGAATTGAAAAATCCAGAACGTGCCGGCTCGGATATAAACATTACAGAAGATCATACGGATGTAAACATCACAAGAACAGGAAGAACTTTGCCATCTGAAAATTTTGAAGCTCAAAAACTCAATAACAGTGCGATCGATCTCTGATATTCGACATGTACTGTACGTCACTATCAAACTCGTCCAAGCCCATAAATATTTCACTTTAAGAAAACAGCTTTAATAATTAGTTTACTATGCTAAGAAGCTTTTTCTTGCGAGAATATTTTTATGGACCTGGTCGAATTTTACTTTGGCGTACAGAAATTTCCAGTTAATTTACCTCTCAGCAAGGCAATACAGCATGAGCTTCCGGCATCTACCAAATGCGTGTTAAAACGGGTCTTACGTCGCCGATTAACGCTAAAATAATGAAATTTTTCTGACATTGAAGTCGTTTTCTGCCCTTTGGTTCCAGCATTGAGTCCAGCACTCGGCATCATAAACCCAGCCAGAATAATTTTAAAAGGATGAAATCCAGAAACTTAAAACAAAAATCAACCAACTTTTTCTTTTTCCATTTTTCGTCACTTCCTTCTGTAAGAAAATGATTCATTTTTAAAATGTTTTTTTCCCTTAAAAAAAAAAAAAAAAAAAAAAGGATTGGTTTTATAATATGATGAAAACCTTTGTAATCCCGAATTCCTCGCTAATATCCTAACGGTAAAAAAATAAAAGCGATAAATTTCCTTAAACTTTTTATACTCCCCGATTATATTCCCACGATAACAAACGCCTGGAAAAACGGATCAGATCATCGTATTAACCGGATTATCTTTCTTAAATACAACAACCTAACTCATCCGGCAAAAATCCCGTGTCAGGCGTAGACTCTTCCTCTTGAATTTTTTTTTTCCTTCCTCGTAATAATAACAAACAATAAAAAATGGGTATAAAAATCCTCCGAAAAAAAAAAAAAAAAAAAAAAAAAGCTTGCATGCTCGGTTTCATGCATAATTCATGCATCCTCAGTTATGTTCATAAATAATTAGAGGTGCAAGTACTTACTTTCCTGTCAATTTTGATTTCATAACATTTTTCTTTCCCTCAAAACGATATTCTCGTTTTTGTACACAGGTGCGGACTGAAAATCAGGACAGGCCTTAACCTTTTAAGGGATTTTCGGGGATTGTCCTTTTTTGAGCGGCGAATTTTTCGTAATAATTTTTGAATAAAATTAAATGACTAAGAAAAATTGAAAAAAATAAAATCAATAGCATAAACTCGTCAGCAATGGATCAACACATGTTGAGCAGTCAACACATTTGTGGCACACATGTTTAGCTTAGGGATGGATCACAAGACAAGAAATAGAAGACGAGACAAGACAAGATATTTTTCAAGAAATAGTTCAAATCTTGTTTTTTGATCCTTCAAAAGGCTAGGATTCGAAATTTCGAATACAAGAAATTCAAGAAATCAAGAAATGATACAAGAATTCTTGAACAAGAATCTTGGACAAGAAATTTTGAATTTAGAATTCTCATTGGCTTATCGACCAACAAACAACATTTGAGCGAATTTCTTGGGGTGCAAATCGACTATGGAATGTTTAACCAACATGTACCAACTTGATGCACCAACTTGTTGGTGAAAAATTGAATTCCGGCATAGGAGTAAATTCTGCAATAGTCAAATTCGTTCGTTTTTCAAACATGTTTTACCAACTTGTTGAACCAACATCCCACACTAATTTCGGCGAAGGAGCAAATTCTGCAATAGTCGATTCGTTCGTTTGTCAAACCTGTTGTTACAACAAGTTGGTACAACATTTCGGTTTTGTTGTCAGGCAGAACTTGTTCAAAACATTTCCTTTTTCTGAGCGAATGTTACCAACTTGTTGTACCAACTTGTTAATCCAACAATCCGTAGTGAATTTGCACCCTAGGAAAATTTCTTGTTTTCTTGTTATCCATCCCTAGTTTACGTAGCTTACACGTTCACTCAGAAAAAGGAAATGTTTTGAACAACTTCTGCCTGACAACAAAACCGAAATGTTTCAAAGCAACCGGTATCGACGTGAAATGAGTCTCTTTCTGTAGCAGTTCTGTAATATACTATTTTCGACAACGATTATTTCCACCTCAGATAAAAAGACCTAAATGCCCTATTAGTCTATCATTACTAAACGACATTGCTCTGAAGAATTAGAACTGTTCTGTTTAGTGAGATCATAAGACTTTTCCATTTCATGTTTGTAAGACCAGAAAATAACAAGTTTCAATTCTTTGTGTAATGAAAATTCATCCATAATTTCTTTTAAAAGTGAGAGTTGTTATCGCATTTATGAAGATGCTGCTAGTTCCATTTCACGGCCAGTGTCACTAATTTAATTTCTTTAACTGCCCAATGGCATCTAGCAAATTAAACTGCAATATCTACGAAAACTCAAGTAAGTTTAATCTACGAAAAAATATTGCAGTTGCTTGCCAGCCCCAAGCAGGGAGTCTTATAAAGGACCTATAGGACCATTAAAAAACCTTTATAAAGACCTTTATATAGGTCCTATAGGTCCTATAGGTCGTCACAAAAAAGATAGGCAGTTTTTAAACTGTTCAAAAAAAGGGACGGGGTACAATGATATCTTGATTCCTGTTACATTCTCGGAAAAAATAAATGCTGCAGACACGAATTACTTTAACAGCAAAGTGTGTTACCTTTAAAAAGAATCCTACACACTGTAGTTGAGATTCTGAGGTTCCCAAATGAAAATGACGTTTCCTTTTAGCTGCCTCCGCATGTTACAGCAATTCTCGGAATCTTTGGAAAGTAATGCGAGAATTTATGCCGCCTTGAGGCCGGATCTGAAAGTAGAAATTTCTCTCAATTAAAAAAAGGATATGTATTAAGAATACGTCAAGACCAGTTACGCAGAAACGCTTTAAGTATCTCGGAGCAAGAATTAAATCAGTCCTCTAACCCCCAACCCAGGAAAGTTGGAGGACTGATTTAACAAGAAAAAATTAAAGATTGGAAACATACGGATATATACATTTAAGAGCCAATAAATAATTTTTTTAAAATTTATTTTTATTTTTGTTCTGGATTATTATAATGTAACAGCTACCGGAGGAGAGTCAGGCGGATTAGTTTCCGCAAATAAAGTTTTTCCCCAAACAGGATTTCCTCGCTCAGATTTGAAATTCGAGAGATCAAAACCCGCAAAACCCTTTTTTTCTGATTATTTTGAGAAAAGATTAACATTTGACGAGATATTTAGTGTTCTTTGCCGACCATTTTTCCTTTTTTCCTGACCATTTTTTTCCTAATTTTCAATTTTTCCAAAATTTTTTGATTCCAAAAATAAAATTTCCTAAAATTAAGATTTTTTCTAATTTTTTACTTTTCACTAAAAACAAGAATTTTAAAAAAATATTCAAAAAACTAGGAAAAATATTCATTTTACGAAATTTTATTTTAGGAAAAAAAATTTTAGGAAAATTAGAAATAAGGAAAAGAATAGTTATGAAAAAAATTTTAGAAACGAAAATTTTTAGGAAAAAATGGATTAGGAATTAATTTTTGTAGAAAAAATGGATTACGAATTAATTTTTGTAGGAAAAATGGAATTAGGAATTAATTTTTGCAGGAAAAACGGATTAGGAATTAATTTTTGCAAGAAAAACGGATTAGGAATTAATTTTTGTAGGAAAAACGGATTAGGAATTAATTTTTGTAGGAAAAACCGATTAGGAATTAATTTTTGTAGAAAAAAGGATTAGGAATTAATTTTTGTAGAAAAAACGGATTAGGAATTAATTTTTGTAGGAAAAACGGATTAGGAATTAATTTTTGTAGGAAAAACCGATTAGGAATTAATTTTTGTAGAAAAAAGGATTAGAAATTAATTTTGGTTGGAAAAATGGATTAGGAATTAATTTTTGTAAGAAAAACAAATTAGGAATTAATTTTTGTAGAAAAAACGGATTAGGAATTAATTTATGCAAGAAAAACGGATTAGGAATAATTTTTGTAGGAAAAACGGATTAGGAATTAATTTTTGTAGGAAAAACCGATTAGGAATTAATTTTTGTAGAAAAAAGGATTAGAAATTATTTTGGTTGGAAAAATGGATTAGGAATTAATTTTTGTAAGAAAAACAAATTAGGAATTAATTTTTGTAGAAAAAACGGATTAGGAATTAATTTATGCAAGAAAAACGGATTAGGAATTAATTTTTGTAGGAAAAATGGATTAGGAAAAATGGTAGGGAAACTCAGTGTTTCATGCAAGGAATGCGGTTTGCCTTTACTGAAAAATAGGCCGGCAGTTTTGAAGGGGATTAAAAGCCAAACAGGTCTAAAAGGAGATCTTGGCTAACTTTAAGCCAAAACACGACTGCAATTCCGTTTAATTTTTTATTCGGAGTCGAGGTCGGAATCGGAATCTGCTGTAATTCAAAAATAATCGGAATCGAAATCTCGTCTGCAAACAATTCTGAATCACCGGAATCGGAATCGCAACCCTGAGCCAAAATTGATAGAAAATCCAGTTTTTCTGGAAGATTTTCCGAATTTCCGGAAAAATTTCCCGTATTATTTCCTTAAAATAAATTTTTTTCTAAGCCAATTTTAATTGGCGAGTGCAAAAGGAAAATAGTAAGGACATGCTAATTCGGTTAACAAAGACTCAAACTTTACTCTACCCGTTGGTATTTCCAGAGTTTTCGCTCTAAAATTATATGCGAAATAGAAATTCATCCCGCAAGAATCAACTCCGAGGAGCGAACCTTTTCCACGTGTATGCTTTGCTTCGTTAAAAGATCAAAAGGTAAACTTCATAACGTGAGACAAACGTACAAAGGATTCCAAAGGCTCGTAAATAGCACTTAACAAGTGATTAACACGTATAAAGTGCTTTAGATTAAATATATAAGTTTAACGAGAACTATATAGGTTTCGATATAACAATTAACAAACTTTTGTGATCCCGACGTAATAAATGTATTCGTTCCCGCTCAGCGGAGAATGGAGAGAAACAACGAGGTTTATTTGGGTTTCCTTAAAAAAAAAAAATCTTTTATCAGTTTTTAATTTAGAAATAAAGAACGTGTTAATTTTAAAATTTTCAACTTCAAATATTTACAAAGAAAAAAAAAGGTCTGAATATTTTGTTTAGTTTTAATTTTGTAAAGCGGAGAGAAAGAGGGAGGGGGGAAAAAAGATACTTTCTAGTAAACATTTTCTTGAGTGAACGATGTGTAAACACGTTACCAAAGGTGATAAAACAAATTCTATCCTATAAGCATTTATTCGGTTTTCTGTTAAAGCCTGATTTGTTGTGTATATATTTTACTGGCACGCATTACATTTTAACCACACGCGACGGCAGTTATAGCAATTCAATAATTCCGAAAAAAAAAATAACCGCTTGACTTAAATCGTAAATTACGTTGTCTAGTTGCAAAACGAATGCCTTTTTTTCGAGTCAGCCCATCTCCATACATACAAAAAAAGGCAATTTGTTAATGGTTTCAAGCCGCTAAACTTATCATATGTACAATAAACCCACCCATCGGATGTATACATTTTTCAGTATTCATGAGTGGGAAACGCAAAACATGCTTTTTCCAGCGTTAAATGATACAAACACACGTTAATGTGTTATCTCCCATTTCCGAGGTAAAAATAACTTTTGATTACCGCGGATTAGGATCCCCGCGATTAATTAATCCTATTTAGACGGGGGAAAACGTACGGAATGTATATTTTCGTTGTGTAAACACCATTTAATAACTCAGCGTAAGTCCAAAAAGTACTTAAAATAAAAAATGATTGAACAAACGTTATTGACTTATGGGGAAGGGGGGAAATGTACAGATTTTTTTTGCAGCGCTCAATATTCTTTTTTTTTTTTATAAGAAAAAAGAAAGGGGAGCAATGTTTGTTTTTATGTAAAAGATCAAAAACCGCGATAAAAATATACTGTGTGCAGGCAGGGGCGGTTTGATCTCTTTAAAGAATGAAGAAAAAAAAATTGAAAAAAATACAAATCTAAACGCTTAAAATTAAAGCAATTTTTTTTTTTTTTTTGAAGGCGCCGATGACCGTTTCGATCGAAGGAAGGTCGTCGGTGTATACAAAAAAAGCTTCTGACAAAAAATATTTTTTTCATCACACGGTACTGAAAAGTCCACTTTTCAGTCCTAGTCAGTTTATTTACAGACTATTTTACACCGTACCTTGTGATAAAAAATATCTTTCAATGCAAGAAATGCAAACGACTTGCCCGTCTCGACCTATTTAAGGCCCTCGCCTTCGGCTCGGGCTTAAAACTCGGTCTCGACGGGCAATTTTGTCGTTTGCACTCCTTGTATTGAAAAATACTATTTCATTACTCAGAGTAGAAACAGTCGTCTTTCAAACATAATTCCTACTGTTGAAAACCGGTTTTTACAAGAGACCTTGAAGCAGGGTAAATATTTCACTTTTCATCCCGCACTCTAACTTTTCTACCCGGGGAAGAAAAGTAGGCTGAACTTTTTTTTTTTGTTTTCGATTAAAGACTCGAAAGACGCGTGCCCAATACATTAAAAGTAGATAAGCAGACGGAGTCTTCTTACGATGCCACTGGAATCTGTAATTCGTGACAACTCGGTATCGTTCGGTATAGTTCGTTCCATAACAAGGAAACTAGCGGTTATTTTCACTTTGTTTCAGCACCTTTTTTTTTTTTTTTTTTTTTTTTTTTTTGATTTTCATACGGATTTAAAATCCACAGGGCGGGCTCTAGCATTCTCACAGGGGGGGTTCTGAGTTACCGCTTGCTCCTCCCCTGGCTACGGGGCTGCATATTAATTTTTTAAAATAGTCTGGCTTTCCTTTGTAATGAAAAGCAATTCACGTTTCTCGTCCTTGAAAGTTGTGTTTCGCAACTCGGTCGCTTGCAGCGCGGGGCGAAGTCGAGCGCTGCAAGCGGCCGGCTAACTTTGCGCATAGCTTTGCGCCCTCGTTGCAAAACACAACTTTCAAGGACTCGAACGTAAATGTGGACCTCCACATGAAAAGGGCCCACCTGGGAGATGGGACATGGAAATGAAATGCTGTGGAAATTTAACTTATAAGAAAACCCTTTGTTTACAAACAAAAAATTCTAAGCACCAAATCCCAAGTGGGCCCTTTTCATGTGGAGGTACACAAATAGCTATTTCACTAAGGCAACAGAAGCAATTAAGGATGACAAACAGGAGTGACTGTTTTGCCTAATGTTCGATTTACGGTCAGAAAATCCAAATTTTAAGTATCTAAGGTCCCCCTCTCGTATATGTATCTCGGAATTTGTAGCGCAAGTTTCAACTTGTCTAAAATTTAAAAGCGGCGAGAAAAAAAATTAAAAAAAAAAAAAACTGCGGTCGGAGAACTTTGATTTTGTTTCCCTGGTTCGTATTCACTTGGAACAAGTTGAAACGTATTAAAGGAGTTCCTTAAGTACGTAGAATTTCAATTTTTTTCCCGGTAAATTGAGCGTGGGACAAAACGGTCATTCCTTTCGATATTCGCATCCTAAGGAACATCGCAATCGAAGTCTGAGAAATTCATATACAGTAAGCCCGTCGCGATTTTTTAATTTAAAAAAAAAAATAGCCAGGAATCCCAGTGATTTTTATTAATTTGGCAACCTGTGGCACAATTCGTGCATTTATTCTTGTACTAAGATAGATTAAAAATGTTTCCATCTGTAAATATTAGAGTGTCCCTTATTTTGGCAACTTTCAAATTTCAAATCTCTTACCCCCAAAAATGGTTTTCCTTGGTGTACTGATAAACCCAAATTTTTTTTAATGTTTTACTCTACGCAGGCCTCGAACTTGGTCCCTGAAAATCCCTAAAGTCCATATTTTTAAAATAAGTCCTTAAAAGTCCTTAAATTCGAAAAATGGTCCCTAAAAGTCCGTAATTTTTGAATCTGCAGTGCAGCTACTAAATACTATAAATACTATTACCGAAAACCTAGTAGCTCAAGTCGCTTACTAAATTTTAATTCATACCACCACATGTCACATAAAATAGGCATTATTAAACAAATGGTTAATAAGGTATACAAAATTTGCTCACCGGAGTATATTGATAAAAATCTTCAAAAAATCAAGGAGATGTTGAGAGAAAATTGTTATCGCACTAATGTTATAAACAGAGTGTTCTACAACCATAACAACAAACAAACTCCCCAGATTAATCCTAACATATTAAATGATGATAAGAAATTTATACGTGTACCGTACCATAAGAAGTTAGCCCCAAAATTGAGAAACTCGTTTAAAGATAATGGGGTTAAGTTAGCGTTTTATAACACAAAAACAACCAGCCAATTCTTTGGTAAAATAAAAGATTCAGTTCCCCTTGAATACAAGTCGAATGTGGTTTATGAATTAGAATGCGACTGTAATAAGAAATATGTAGGGCAAACTAAGCAATATTTACAAACAAGGATTAAACAACACCAATATGATGTTCGTAATAAAACCCAAAAAACGGGATTATCCCAACATATCGTTGAAACGGGGCACAAAATAAAATGGGACTCTGTCAAAATCCTAGAAAAAGAATCAATCTTAGAAAAACGTTTATTTTTGGAGACTGCTAATATCATGAAAAATTATAATAATTCTTTAAATGTACAAACTGACTACAAAACTTATAGCGCCTTATATAGAAACGTGTTGAATAAGTGACATATTTGTATTGATGATTAACCCGTTATCTTTGATCTTTGTCATCACGTGATGTTTTCGTCTGCTACTTAAGAAAATTATCAAATGGCCATATGATTTTATGTTTTATAAATCTTAACAATTTTTTAATTAATATAACACCACAGGATGTATATTTTTATTTTAATTGTCAACGTAGGTATAAGAAAGACTTGTGTAGACCCAGTCATTTCAGATTTTCTAGTCATCCTTGTTTAATTATGTTCAAGAATTAGTCAGAGGTGAGAGAGATATGATTAAGTATCAATTTGTGCAATGTGTTATTATTGTTAATTTAATTTTGGAAAAATAATTTCTGTTGTAGCCTTGAAAATGGTTTGTATACAATAAACCGAAATGTCGGTGATTGACTTTTAATTAAATTTCGAGTTCCATTGGACCCAAGAAATCCTATATTCAATTCTAAATATCGGGAACGAGGAAAATCTTAGGAATCTCTTTTTTTGTCCCTTATATATTCGTAAAACATATGAAGCAACAAAAGCCGTTGATGCTTTAAAATTTTTCCCCAATTCGAACCAGAAAAATGTAAGAAGTAAGTCAAAATCGGCCGATTTTGACAGTTTTAAACTAACGAAACCAAAAAACCCCGCACAACATAATAGGAATTTGGATGTCGGATTAAGTTGACATTTAAAAACAAAAAAACGCAAAAAATTGAATTTAAGGTCATTTTTAGATTTTTAAGATTTCATTTTTTACAAAATATAGGTTCAAAGTAAGCAAGAAAGAGCACATTAGCAGGACAAAAAGTGACTCCGTCTGGTCTTTTTATCACTCAAAAGATCTTTGAAGCAAAAATTAATTTTCTTTTTTTTCAGGTATTAAAAAGACTTAAGTGTTTTACGGTGGACTCATGACAATAGATTTCCGCTCATTGCACTAATCCGACCCGTTTTTATGTAGTGTGCCTACTTGTAATTATGTACGTTTGAGCGAGGCCGATGGCCGAGCAAGGGAAATTTTGTAAAATATGCAACGGAGTGAAAATTTAATCCTCCTGGCCAGTTACCTTTTCTAAACAGAACAGAAATTTTTCATGGGTCAATAAAATTAAGGAAAATGTTTGGTTTTTAAGGTTTCCGTTTAAAATTAAGGCCGTTTTTAAGGTTTTTTTATCAAATGTTTTGATGTTTACAGGGTCAGTAGACACCCAATAAACATCACATTTGTCTTCTGACATTCCGTATGTATGCCCAGTTCGTTTTGAAAGCAACACGTGAAAAATAACCTCATGACTAATGTTTTATTTGTGATAACTTTTTTTTGTAATGGAGAATCTTTTCTCCCCATTTTGAATCTAAGTGAACAGAACGCTGTCTCAATTTTTATTTTTCATGCTACTAAACCGACTTTGCCTCTTTATTAAAATACTTTCGTATGCAATGCATTATATTCATTTCTTTAATAATTCACTTCATCAATTCATTAGAGAAAATCTGATCGGGGAGAAAAAAATTGATAAAAATCTTCGCAATTTATCTCCATCGAATTTTTTTTTTTTTTTTTTTTTTTTTCATTTCCCCCTCCTTGGCACGACTCCGAAAAACTAGAATCGCTTTTGTAAGTTTTTGACCTGGAGAATTTTCCAGTTCAGTGGCAAATTTTCCAGTTTTATGGCTTTTCACTTTTAGTTGGAAGCTACTAAGAATTCGAAAAAAATTGTTAAAAATAATCTGTAGGTCGATCGATCACTTTTCGAAGCTGATTCTTGACAACTTTTTTTTTTTTTTTCCTTCGTCCTTTTTTTTTCTTGTACTAAAATGTATTAAAAAGTTTTTCTTTTTTTTCCTTCCCCCTCTTCATCAACAAAATTAAAGAGAAAGAAAAAAAAAAAGAATAAAAAGATCGATAAAAATGCGTTTAGCCGAATTTAATCTTTAAAAAAAATTCAATATTCCAAAAAAAAGATGAAAGGGGAGGGGAGGAGATATGAAAGTAAAAAGGTTTGGAATACAATGCAGAAAAGCGGATTTACTCTTCTTCATAAGGCTTTACTCCCTCTCTCTCTCCCGAAGATAGGTCCTATAGAATTTAAATTAGAAATGACCGTGTAGCAGTGACTAATCCCCCGGGGTATTTCTCCTTCCTCCGCCGCCTTCCCAAAAGTTAAATCGGTTGGTTTGATTATTAAGGCCTTTTCCGATGGTCGACAGGAAAATCGAAATACTACCTCTTGTCTCCAGTTTCAGTTTTGTAACAAGTTAATTTTAGAAATTACAAGGTGATAAATTTAGAAATTGACTTTCGATTGCGAAAAAGGGAGAAAGCGAAAGCAGGAAGGGTTTATAATATTGCGGAGGGCTATTTTTGAAATTTGCATTGGAAGGGGGGGGGGGAAGGATATGATTTGCATTTCCCATATTTAAATATTATTATTATGGAATATATGCGAATAATTTTCATTTGTAGGTATTGTTGCCGCGGTTAAATGTCGAACGGTCAACTTGCTCCATCATAATAGGTCAAACAGGGACTTGGGGGTTGTTGATGAAAACATTTTAATTAGGCCAAATGTATTTTTTTAACGGACGATTTTATCGATTTATTTTAAAAAGACGATCGTGATTTACAATTTCAATTTTTTCGTTCCCGACTATTTTTCCTAAAATAGTTTTTTCCTAATTTTTCGTAAGAACATAATTCCGAAAAAATTATTCCTAAAAAATAATTTTTTAAATGAATTTTATGAATTATTATTTTTTTTTTTTTTTTTCCCCTGATTAATAACTTTATGCTAGGAACAAATCTGTAAAAGGGCACATCGCCTGTTGATTTTGTCTCTTTTAAAATAAAATAAAATAAATAAATAAAAAAAACTTATTGATTTGATTTATGACTTCTCTGTTCGGATAAAAAAAAATCTCCGTTTGTTGTTGTTTTGAAAAATTTTGTCATTTAAAATTTGAATCGTTAATTTGAAAAATGGGACATGACTTCTGTTTACCTTATAAGACATGCCCCCTTTTTCAAATTAACGATTCATTTTTGATATCACGGTTGATATTTTTTTAAAGACAAAACAATGTTTACAAATGATTCATAGTTATCGAATTTTCCCACAGTATTATGGGGCCTTAAAGTGACGCAGGAGTGATTCATTTTTCTAAACACCCTATACTTCGAAAAACTCTAATAATAAAGTTTTGGAGCCAGATATCAAAATTCCGCTTCCGAGCAACAATTTTTATCAATCTTAGGCACCTTCAGGAAAAATTCCATATCTGACCACACAGTACTTTTTCGGGACACTTTGATTTAGGATAAATTCCCGGGAATTTATAGTAGATTAAGGTTTCCCAAAAAAGTACTGTATGGTCAGGTATGGAATTTTTCCTGAAGGTGCCTAAGATTGATAAAAATTGTTGCTCGGAAGCGGAATTTTGATATCTAGCACCAAAAGGATAGTATTTACATATTTCGAAGTATAGGGTGTTCGAAAAAATGAATCACTCCTGCGTCACCTTAAAATGATTGGCCGTAAACCTAATAACGGTTGTATTGCCGATTGCTCTTATTTTTTTACCTAAGAACAATTCTGATAAGCAAACTTTCAATAAGAACACAGTATTGGCGAAGATATTTGCATCATACGATGCCGTCCCAAGGAAATCAAAAGAAAAATGTTTCAACCCCGGAATATTATTTACGATAAAATTACGAAATTTTTGATACACATAAATACATACATTTTTTACGGGGAGGAGAGGGAGGGGGAGGCGGCTGCCATCATATATCACAAATTTGTTTCCCGGACTGTGGCACTTGTTTTCTGATCAATTTTTGCAGCAAAATTCTACTCTAACTAATTTTTTTTTTTTTTTTTTTTTTTTTTTTTAACCACCCCTTTTATCCCTTCACAGAGGTCTCAAAAATAAATTTTTGGCCAAAATGCCAAAATATTACGGTGACAAAATTTTCATTAAAATGTCTCTATCAGTAAAAAAAAAATATAAGTACTTTTCAAATGAAATTACGCTTTTATGGAGAGAAAAAAAAAAATTGTTCTTGTTTTTAAAGTAAAAATATGATCCCCCAATAAAGATTTTTAGATTTTCGGCCAAAAATTTAATACTTAAATAATTATAAAAATTTATAAAGATTTGTAAATCTTTATGAAGGCTACTACAGGATAACCATAAGGTAGCTGTCCACAAAAAACATTTTTGAGTTATCATTGATACTTTCTTCAGGTACCTCATGATTTTTGGTGTAGTCAAAAATTTTTTTTGCAATCCCTAAGGGGCGATTTTGGGGGTTGAAGAAAATTCGTTTTTCGTTATAACTCCTGAACGGATTGTCCGATTTGAAAAAATGAAAATCGAGATGAAAGAGAAAAATAAGAGCTTTATTTTGGTGTAAGTGCCCAGGATAAGTGCCAGAATTTTTCAAAGTTTTAAAAAATACATTTCTAAAGAAACTTTTGAAGTACTTCCATGCTACGGTAGCGAAATTCGGACCCGGGCTCAAAAACGCGGGTAAAATTGAATTTAAAGTTTTTAACACTTTTTTCGGCCCTTTGAGCCCTTCGCAAAAAATTTTAAAAAACACGTTTCTGAAGCTACTTTTTGTGAACTTTAATCCTACGGTCGCGAAATTTGGATCCGGCAATCAGATTATATAAAAAAAAAATTTTTTGAACTTTGAAAAATTCTGGCCCTTATTCTGGGCACTTACACCAAAATAAGCTCCTATTTTTCTCTTTCATCTCGATTTTCATTTTTTCAAGTCGGACAATCCGTTCAAGAGTTATAAACGAAAAACAAATTTTCTTCAACTCCCAAAATCGCCCCTTAAATGTTGAAAAAAAAAAATTTTTTTGACTTCACCAAAAATCATCTCTGAGGTACCCGAACAAAGTACCAATGATAACTCAAAAATTTTTTTGTGGGCAGCTACCTTATGGTTATCCTGTAGTAGCCTTTTTCTAAAGATTTAATTTTTAAACTGAACCCGTAAGGTGGTAACCCCAAATATTTTAAGCTAGACCTGATAAATCAGGTTTACAATGAGTTATTGTTATTGATATTCACCAACCATCAACATGACGAAGCAACGGAAATCAAGGAAGCGTGGCCCTAAAAGACCAAACTTGCGGGGCAGAAGGCCCGATTCGGGTCCTCAGGAGCAGCCTGGTACCTTACTTAATGGGTTAGCTCAAAAATATTTTAATTTTATCCAAAGATACACGGTAAAAAATTTTATGTTAGGCACTTCGTTCGCTACACAAAACCGGCCGGTTCAACGTCCGGTTTTTGTCAAAAAAAACTTTTTTTTCCGATATTTTTTTTTTTTTCGTTTTGAAGCTAAAACAAAGCAAATCGGGCTCAAATTATACTCAATATGTTCGTAAATTGATGGAGAACAAAATTCTGTAGGTTAAATACAATAGTAAGCTTGAATTTACATAATATTTGCAAAAATTCGTTTGTTTACGTAATTTAAATTTTAAAATGGCGATGTAAACAAACGAAAAAAAAAAAACAATAATCCGATTTTTGAAAATATCAACGAAATGCAAGCTTACTAATGTATTTAACCTACAGAATCATGTTCTCCATCAAATTTCGAACATTTTGAGTATAATTTGACTCCGATTTGCTTTTTTTTAGCTTCAAAACGAAAAAAAAAAATATCAGAAAAAAAATGAGATCGGTGAACCGATCAAAGTGCTTTATCGACTATTTAAATAATTCTCAAAAATATAGTTAGTTTTTCGATCAGAGTTCCACCAAAGCCGCAGTACGGGCACAAGGAATGCGAATTTCTGAAAAATTATTTCGGATTTTGAATCCTCAACCCCGAAAATATTCTCAAAAATACGGTTAGATTTTTGATCAGAGACACCAAAGTCGCTGTATAGGCGTAAGGAATTCGAATTTTGGAAAAATTATTTCAGATTCGGAATCCTCTACCCCAAAAATATTCTCAAAAATACAGTTAGATTTTTGATCAGAGGTCCACCAAAGCCACAATACGGGCACAAGGACTTCGAATTTTGGAAAAATTATTTCAAATTCGTAATCCTCTACCCCGAAAATATTCTCAAAAATATGGTTAGATATTTGATCAGAAATCCACCAAAGCCGCAATACGGGCATAAGGAATTCGAATTTTGGAAAAATTATTTCAGATTCGTAATCCTCTACCCCGAAAATATTCTCAAAAATATGGTTAGATTTTTGATCAGAGGTCCACCAAAGCCGCAGTACGGGCATAAGGAATTCGAATTTTGGAAAAATTATTTCAGATTCGGAATCCTCTACCTCGAAAATATTCTCAAAAATACGGTTAGTTTTTCGTTAGCTCCCACGAGGAACCCGCCAATCAGCATCCAAATCGCTTTGTTGACGTAATCGATGACGTCATGTCGTGACGTTTCAAAAGTTGGAGATATCGGTTTTTAGGCCTATACCCATACTTTTAGCCCTGCTCACCGTTTCTGAACCACTCAACAGAATTTAACCAATTTCAATGGTAGCGTATCTTGATGAATATCTACTGCAGTACGAAAATCGGACTCAATCGGTATCTGCGTTCACGATTTATAGTCAAAAAATATCTTGAAATAGTTGAAAATTCAACATTTTTACTCACTGCTTCCGAATCGCTGAACCGATTTGGCTCAAAAACTAATCAGCACCTACATTTCATTAGAAGTTCCTACCCACCAAAAATCATCGACATCCGTTCTTCCGTTTTTCTGCTTTTCGACGGACAAATTTTTTTGCACATATATTCATACATTCATACATTCATACATTCATACATTCATACACACACACGGCCACCATCCAAATTTTGCTTTTTTCGGCATCAGGGGACTTCAAAACGTGTAAAAATATCGAAAACTGAAAATCTGAAATTTGTGCTAAAAACAATGCTTTATTCTCCCTGCGGTCGATAAGCAAAAAATTTTTTTTTGACAAAAACCGGACGGTGAACCGGCCGGTTTGTGTAGCGAACGAAGCGCCTTAAAAGTAACATAATTTGCCTGTAGCCTCGAACAAAACACTGAAAACAAAAGAATGTTTTATGGACAATAACATTTTATTTTTTTAACATAAAAAATATATAGCCCTTTTTTAGCAAGTTAACATAAGACTTTTTACCGTGTATATTTCGGGTTTAATTTTTTTTTTTTCCCTAGGACAGCATTATACGGTGCAAATTTTTTTGCCAATACTGTAGGTGCAAGTTTTAAGAAAAGACAGCAACTCGTAAAAACAACTTAAATATTCTGTTTGTTAACAGATATATTTTGTTATGAAAGTCAATTTAACAACCTTCTAAGTGCCAACTCCACGTTGGTACCGTTTCCCCAAATAAATTCGTACACATCCACTTATCTCAGGTCAAAAGAATGCAAAGTCGAAATAAGGAAATCCGAACTAATTTTTGTAAGTGAAACATAAGGAGCAAGAGCCAATTTAAAAATCAACTGTTTTTATTCATTCTGTAGTAGACAGTTTTTATTCATTCTTAGTAGATGACTAACGGTTAACATAAAAATATATTAAAAATATATTAAAAATAACAAATTAATTATTTTTCGAGAAGACGATATAGATAAACAAACCCTTACGCATTGCATCGTCATCAACTTTAGTACAGGCACAAAACAAAGGATCTACCAATCAACAGAGAAGATGCGTGAACTTTTATTCTTGTGAATATAAGTGCGCACCTTTGAAACGTCCCCGTGACTTGAGAGTTAAAAGATGTTATGTTTCAAGTCTCAAATAAGTTAAACATGAAAAAAGGTAATGACTCATAGTTCCTAGGCCTTAATCATCATGCCTGAAAAACAGCAGGAGGAGGAGTTTTGTATGAATTTAAATCGAGCTGTCCTTCGAGAAAGCATTTACAGTTTAGTCAGCAAAAGAGCTAGAATCTTAAATTTTTATTTATTTCTTCATTTATTTTTTTCGTATTTTGTAAAGTGTTTTTGAATTTTAAAAAAAGTGGTGTCAGAAAAACTCGCAGTGTTTTATACTCAGTTATTTTCAAATTTTGAAGGATACTTCATCAGGATATCTCATTTTGTCGTCAATTATTAAATATTTCATCATGCCTCAAAAGGAGTAAGTATTTTTTTTTTCTTTCAATAAAAAAATAAAACTAGAATGATTGGAGAAATATTTGTGAGACTATGTCAAATCCACGAGAATCAAAATTTGATTTGAATTCGGCGTTTTTTTTTTATTATTATTTTATTTAATTTGTATTCATTACCAAAGAATGGTTTCTAAAACCGTTTTTCAAAACCACGAAGTTGCTTGCAAAGTCAAAAAAATAATTAATTAATTTTTTTCTTTTAATTTTAAAAAATTATTGAAAAACTCCGTTTTTCCTGAAAAGTATAGATATAAAAAATCAACGCTAAAAATATCCGGTTGTATAATGTAATTCATTATTTTTATGGAATCGGGGGTTTTCAATAATTTTTTAAAATAAAAAAAAAATTCATTAATTATTTTTCGGACCTTGCAAATCTCGAAAACTTCGTGGTTTTGAAAAATACTTTCATGAATCATTTTTCGGTATTTTCAAACACCCGAAAGTGAAGAATATAAATTAAATAAAAAAAACACCAAATTCAAATCTTTTGCTAAGGTCCCATATTTTTGATTGGGAAAATAAGTCTTGAATAGAACGGCTTTTATTTTACAAAATTTTGAATTTCGGCGAACGCCCGTACGAAAAAGGGATGCATAAAACTTGTATTATTTATACAAAAATTATACATAAAATATACAAAAAATTGGACATGCATAAAAAATGCATAAATTATGTATAAAGAACTTATATTTTTTTATCCTACAATATATGATTATACATAAATTATGTATAAAAAACTTTAACTTTTTTAACAAATTTTTTTTTTATCCTCGGGGATGATTATGCATAAACTATGTATAAGAAACTAAGAAACATAAACTTTTTCAACGAAAAATTATATATATAATTATATATAAATTATACATAAATTATACATAAATTATATATATAATTATACATAAATTATACATAAATTATATATAAATTATGTAGGTCCAAATTTTTGTATAAATTATACAAAATTAATATATATTTTTTGTATTTATTTTGCAAAAAATTTACATATTTTATGCATCTCTTTTTTGTACGGGCGCATCCCCTAATTCTTTTATACCGAAATATTCCCTAAATTTTCCCAGATTTTTTGGATGTCGTTTCCCGGGGACCTAAAAATTTCAAAATTCCCATAAAGACCGAAAAATCAAAAATTTTATTTTTATGTAAAACCCGTTGTTTTCTATTCGAATTTTTATGCAGATTACGAGAATGAAGAGCTTGCTAATTTTTTTTTTCTGTCTTAAAATCTGAATTGAAAAAAAAAAAACGTTTTTTTCATAAAAATCATATTTTTGGTTTTTCGCTCTACGGGAATTTTGATATTTTTAAGTCCCCCCGGACAATTCCAAAAAGTCTGAAAAAACTCTGGCAATGCTGCTTTCGGTTACTATAAAAAAAATAGGGGGTGCGTTTACCGAAATTCGAAAATTCGTAAAATAAGGGCCACACTGGTCTTGAATAGTAAATATTTAAAATATTAATAAATTCTTATAAAAGTACCTCGGCCAAGTTTACCGGGTTATCCCTTATTGTTTGTTAGAATAAATTATACCTGCGGAGAATAATGTCATGGTTTTAGGCAAATGTGAAAGGAAAGGAAAGTTGCATGTAGAAGGGCACTGAACTTTTTCTTTCAGACTGTTCACTCTTTCTTTTTTTTTAGGGACATGAGTATAAATGTCCAGGTATAGTCCAGTTGCAGGTGAAATCAATAAATTTTTAAATGGGGCGTTGGGGTTTTGCAAGGCCAGAAATTAGTTTTTTTTTTTTACTTTTTTATTTTAATTTTATTAATTTTAAAAAATTATTGAAAAACTCCGATTTTTCCCCTTAACGTTAAAAATCAATTTCATATCGAAGCAGTCTCCAAAAAGGATCTAAAAATTTATCTTCGTAGTAGGCAACATGTAAAATTTTGTTTACTAATACGAAATCATATAAAATTGATTGTTGACGTTGAGGGAAAAAAATCAGGGTTTTAAAAAAATTTTTTAAATAAATTTCCGACTTTGGAAAGCCCCGAAAACTTCGAGGTTTTGAAAAATACCTGGGAAACTTGATCATATTAATAACAGACTAGATCACATAGCTGGACGAGACAAGCAGGATGGAGACATATCATTGTTGAATTTCGGGGATTTGACGTAGTCTCATGAAAAACTAAAATTTTTTGGGGGGAAAACAATTTTTTTTTTTGAAAAAAAGAAGAGAATCTAGCATGAGGGCACTAGCTCGCAGCATGCAGGTTTTATTTTTCTTCTTATTTTTTTTTCGAACATTCCTGTCAAAAAAAAAAAAAAAAAAGAAAAAAAATTGTGCTCTTCTACATGCGAAAGAAATGATTTTAAACGTTTTTCGACCTGATTGGACCTCCAATCGCCATAAACAAAAATGTTTGAAAAAAAAAAAAATTAAAAACAAAATTTGCTTGCTGCGAACTGGTACCCTAAAAATGAGAATGGGGAAAAAAAAGACCAATCTGAACTCTTTATTCGAAACATTAAAGGAGCCATATTTAGCTTTTTCTTCAGCTTTTTCGGAATTTCCAAACTTCTATATCGGGAAAAGTTTCTTTATAGGTAGAGTATCAACCTTGAGTTTTTTCAGATTTTTTGAACGGCATTTGAGCTGTCGCATTAGCCTTGAAATTTCCAAGAAACCCACATAAGAAAATAAGCATTTTTTTTTTTTTTGGCATAAAAAACCATTGATTTCCATCAGAAGCTAATTTTTATTCCTTTTATTTTATCATTTTTTACATCTGCGAATACTGTAAATATTTTTAATGACGTGATATTTTATTGTTTCGACTTAAATTTTTTAATTAAAAATTTTTTTAAACTTTTAGTTTCTAATTTTTTTTTTTTTTTTTTTTTTTTTTTTGGCATAAAAAACCATTGATTTCCATCAGAAGCTAATTTTTATTCCTTTTATTTTATCATTTTTTGCATCTGCGAATACTGTAAATATTTTTAATGACGTGATATTTTATTGTTTCGACTTAAATTTTTTAATTAAAAATTTTTTTAAACTTTTAGTTTCTAATTTTTTTTTTTTTTTTTTTTTTTTTTTTTTTTTTTTTTTGAAATTTTAAGGCCAATTTTACACTTCAAGATGCTGCCCAAAAAATCTGAAAAAATTTAAGGTTGATACTCTTACCTATAAAGAAACTTTTTCCAATATAGAAGTTTTGAAATTCCAAAAAAAGCTGATTTTGGAACTACCTAATAACCTTACATCAGAGGTCAAGTGCCTTACCGATGACTCGTCCCCGTAAGAAATACATGGCGGTGGCTCATCGATAAGGCACTCGATTTCTGACGTACGGATATGCTCCTCAACAGGGATGTCACCGTTTATTTCTTTCTTCGTGGGTTTTTATTTTAAATTGATTTTTTTTTTCTTATTATTAATTTATATTTCTTTTATATAGGATCAGTTTAAAAAGGGCATGTGTCGAAGTGATAGAGGATAACGAATGGGACCTCCAATTCCCATTGCCTCCTTTTGCTCAGGCAGAGCTCGACGCACTGAGGAGAGAAAGGGAGAGTCAGTGGCAGCCAGCTCCTCCAGCTCCTCTACTTCCTCTACCTAATAATTGGGTAGTACGATATCCACCTGAACGCCGTCAGGGCTAAGAGGGAGACACTCAAGGAACGGAGGGAAGGGGGACAATCATCATATTTATCTGGCGACTTCTGGAAAGAATGCAGGATAGCCTTAAGAAGGTATTCAGAAGTCTTCAATGTAAAACAACTTTTCTTAAAATTATTACCATCAAGTTTTGATTCTTCACCCTCCCTTATTAGGTTTGGCTTCATCGTTATCTTCATTTTAAATGTTACAAATTCCCCCTCCCTCCCCCCCCTTATCGTTCAAATTCAGGTGCGGATGGACAATTACTATTAATTGTTTATACTTTTTTTTTTACATCGTTGAATACTGTAAATATTTTTAATGACGTGATATTTTATTTTTTCGGTTCAAATTTTTATATTTTCGACTATCACACCCGGTGTTCGTTTTTAGGATGTTGAAAAAATAAACAAACTTTAAATTGTTCTGACGAGCTCAACATTGCAGATTGTTTATTTTTTCTACATCCTAAAAACGGTCACACGGTATATTTTATTTTAAAAAAATAAAATAAAAACTCGCTTTGGAGTTTTCTGTTCCTGTAAGCGGAATGGCCGTAACTACATTTGTGTATTCCCTATTTTAAACTCATGTCAGCAACGAAAGTCTATTCCCTTGTTTTTAAAAATGCAGTTACGGTCATTTCGCTTACAGGAACAATTTTTACGGATCTAAATTTTTTTTAAATTATTGATGTGCCTTCCCTGGAGTAATTGATTGTACCGAAAGTGCAAGCAAATCTTGAATCGGATTAAACAAATCACGTCATATGTGACTGCCTATTATACGGCAACCTCCAATTATGACGTCATTATTTCCTGCGAATTCTCGAAATAAAGATTTGGATGTGCCTCCGGTGCTAAAATCAACTACTCAAGTGAAAGCAGCATTTTATTCATTGCTTTAAATTATTATTAAAAATTTTAGGGTGTGAATATTAACCCGGTAATTTTTTAAAACATGAAAACCAGTTCCTTGCTTTTTATTCCTTTCAAATGTTTTAATTAATTAATTAATTAATTTTTATAGCCTTTAACACTTAAATTTTCAAAAAAAAAGAGTAAAAAATCCCAATTTTTTAAGTCTTTTTTTTTTTTTTTTTTTTCAAAAAATGGTTACTTTAAAAAAAATGAAGTTATGATATACTGTTTCGTCAACTTCTATATATACTGTACAAAAGGCATTTGAAATTTGTCCATAAGCAAAGTGCGAGTAGAAAATTTTTGAAAGGCTCGGCAAATTTTTTTCCGACAGAAAAAATATTAGGCACTTCGTTGTCTATACAAAACCGGCCGGTTCACCGTCCGGTTTTTAAAAAAAAAAAGTTTTTTTAATTAATATTTTTAAACGTTAATATTGCATTAAATGGGGCGAAACTTATGCCAAATTGTTCCTTGTTGTTAGAAGAAGTCGAATATACATGTTAAATATGTCGGTAAGCTTAAATTACGTCAATATTCGCAAAATGAACCGATTGTTTATGTTTTTTTACATCGGCCATTTTGTTTTTTATGTAAACAACAATAAATTTTGCGAATATTGACGTAATATAAGCTTACCGATGTATTTAACATGTATATTCGACTTTTTCTAACAATAAGGAACAATTTGGTATAAGTTTCGCCCCATTCAATGGAATATTAAGGTTTAAAAATATTAATTAAAAAATCTTTTTTTTAAAAAAAACCGGACGGTGAACCGGTCGGTTTTGTGTAGCCAACGAAGTGCCTTAAACAAAATTTTTTCCGTCACAAAAAAATTTTTAAATGAAAATTGTGCCCTAAACGTCAGAAATATTTTTTTTTTTGTCGAAAAGAAACATTTCGAATGAAAAGTGAGTCTTACTGCCCAAAATTTTTTCGACCGAAAAAATAATTCTGCCGTTTTCAGGTCAGAAAATTTTCTTTATCAAACGCCTTGGGTTACATGTCAGTGAAAATGAAGTCGGGCTAAATGTCCGACAGAAAAATTGTAGAGAAAAAAATTTTAAATATTTTTTCCGAAGAAAAAACGTTTAATGCGATGTCAAGGGAAATATGTAACTGGAATCCTGATGTGGAAAATGTTAATCTTTTAAAGAAAATTTTCTCCAAGTGAAACCGAAGAAGAAAAAAAAATTTCGAATGGAAAGTGAGTCCCCATTGTCAGAAGTATTTTTAGACGACAGAAACAAAATTTCGCAAAGCGTGAAGCAAAGCGATCACGGATAGATAGTTTATCAAATAAAAGCCAAGGTTCTAGTTTTTAATTATCAAACCCATTTAGATTTATATTATTTGTATTAATATTATTTCTCATCCGATCCAGACATTGTAATTTTGAAGGGTAATGAACCCTTGAAAGGGAACGAGCTCTTGAACTAAAATTGTGATTTTCTTTGATAGTCAATAATAAAGTATTAATAGTTTTTGTAGTTTTAAAAACGTTTCTTGTCAATTTTGTTAATTAGTTTAAGTCTAAATATATTGATTCTCAGCTTCAACATCATCTTGTTATTTTAAATTTCGCTCAGTAATTAACTTTTTTTTTTTTTTTTTTTTTTTTTTCATTTTAATTATTTCTAAATTTTCAGTTTGTATGATCTTTAGAGACTACCCCAGTTTGAATCTATTAAATTTGCTCGACTAGGAAACTACAAACTACAATCTAAGAAATAAAAAAGGAATATTAATTTTTTAATTAAACTTGTAAAAATTAAAAAAAAAAAAAAGACAGGAAAATTCAAACAACAATTTTTGCAGAATACGTAGTTGTAGTTCGTAGTCCGTAGTTTGTAGAACAATTTTAATATGTTTTGTTGGAAAATTAAAATTTTAATATATTCAAACTAGGGTAGCCACCTTTAAATATTAATTTTTTGTAATTCATTTTACTGTTAGGCACAAATATTTTGTGACTATGGCAAGTTTTGATTTATTTTATTTATTTATTTTTTCAAATAAAGCATTTTCAAAAAAAAAAAAAAAAAAATGCAAAAAAATCAGACTGGGATATGGAGGCATATCGTTACGACGTAGGGCCTACGTAGGCTATGCATTTGGAGTACTGTCCTAACATTGCTAAAAAACAATGAAAACGATCTTAAAAATTTAAGGAATTTGTTTTTGCTCGTTTTTGGTCGAAAAATTCGAACTTTTTGATAAAAATATCATTTTTTTCCTGATTCGTAAAAACTTCCAATAAAAAAAATAAAAAAATTCAAATTTTGACCTTATTTATCAAAAATTTTAATTTTTTTCGTATTTTAATACGAAAAAGTATATACATAAATAATTGCTAAGCAACTTAGGTTTAAAAACTTAAAATTTTGGATAAAACAGGTCAAAAGTTGAAAAAAATAGTCAACATCATAGCTAATTAAGCCTTCAAAGTTAAAATTTTAATAATAAAATATTGCTTTAGCTCATTTTACATGGCAAATTTTATTTAAAATTTCAAAAGCAAATTTTTTGATGAAATTTGCAAGAAATTTATTTTTTCAAAGAAATCAGAAATTTATTTCATGTCGTTTAATTTTGAAATATAATTTTAACTTTAAATTTCTTGCAAATTGTTTAGAAAATTTCTTTTAAATTTTACTTTAAAAAAACATCGAACATTTAAAAAAAAAAGTTGAATAAAATTTACAAGAAATTCTTTAAGTCCTTGCTTTCGTTCATGTCATCTAATTTTTACTATTAAAAAAGGCCAAAAGCGGAAAAAAAATAGTCAAAATATTATTGAAAATTTTCAAAGTTAAAATTTTAATATTAAAATAATTAAATATTAATTTTCGGTACGAACAGTCCGCGGATAGACAGATTTCCCCAGGACTGAGTTCCAACACGTAGTCCTACGTCAATAAAAAAAAAAAAATTAAATAAATAAAACTTATTTACACTGTATTTCGAAGATCAAAAGCTCAAGCTCTGACGTCACACCAATTTAATAACGATAGAGATCATGCCAAAGCTAGTACTTTTTAGTTCTGAGGTACGGAACTTTAAAAAAAAAAAAAAGTTTCTCATGTATATACAAAATTCATAAATATAAATAAATGAAATATATTTTAAAAATTATAACAGTAATTTTCATTTTTCCTTCAAAAGAAATAATTAAAAAAAAAAAAGCCAGGAAGAGAATCCGAAATTTACGTTTAAAAAATTTTCAAAAGGATCCCATCAGGAAATTTAAAATGGCGGTCGCTTGAAATATTTAAAACGTTGTAGCGTCGTCCGGAAGGGTCGTAGAGAAATAATTCATGCATGTTATGAATCTCTCTTACTCCGCCACCTCCGCTGCATATACAGGGTCTCTATCCCATACTTTCTCTTTTCTGAACGTGATAATATTAAATTTGAAGTTTTATGGACGGTTTTGATTTTTTTTTTCATTTTTTGACGGGACGATGAAAGGTTCCGAAAGGTAAATCTTGAAGGGGAAGAAAAAATAAAGAGAAAGAAAAATATATATATATATATAAGCAAGAAAGAAAAATTCATGCCTCTAAGAAAAATAAAATAAATTCGAAAGGATTTGAACTTTTGCGTTTACGAATAAATTTGTCATTCAAAATATTTTTTTTTTTCATACGGTTGTCTATATACACCTGTCAGCATTTCAAGCCCCAGCTTATTCGAAATGAATATTTTTTTTCATTTTTTATTTCACTTCCCCAACCTGATCAAATTCAAATTAAAACGAGAATGAATATGTAACCAGATGTTGCTTCGAGAGAAATGATGGAAAAAAATTACCCATTATCAAGTCTCCCCTAACGTTTCGCAAATTAGCACGTGGAAAAAACACAGCTTTTCCCTCTGAATTTCAAAAAAAAAAAAAAGTAAATAAATAAATCCGCGATTTCTCGGTCTAGGACAAGAGGAAAGAAGTCAACTTCCGTTTTTTTTTTTTTTTTTTTTTTTGTCTGACGTGGCGTTGACGTTTCTATCCTAAAACACGTTTCGTCCATTTCCTGGATGAAGTCCCATAACCTCAAAAGAAATCAAATCAAATCAAAAAAAAAAAGTAAAGTAAATTCGACTAAAAAAATTACGCACAATCAAGAAAATAAAATTTACAGTGTGATTTCCCGGCGGTCGATTTTTAATCGCGATAAAGGAGAGGGGAAAGAAAAAAAAAAAAAGGAAAGCGTGAAGAAAAAAGGAAGCGGAGCAACAGGAATCATAAAAAGTAAAAGTGAAAGTTGAAGTGGATTATAAAGTTTTGATGCAGCAGGAGAAATGACTTTTCCATTATTTCGGGGGCCAGGAAAGGAGAGGAGTGAAAAGTCTTTTCTTTCCACTCTCTGGGTAATCCATCACACAATATTTTCGATTTAGAGTAACCGTCTTTTGTTTTCCTCTTTCCCTCTTTTCCTCGGGAAATAGATTTCCAATCTCGTCTGGTTTTTTGTTTGCGACGGAGGAGTCATACCGAATGATCCTTTTTTTTTTCCTTTCCTATTTGTGCTACAGGGGGGGAATCAAAAATGAGGAAATTGGATAAATTGTGATAAATCGTGCAATTTGATTTTTTTATCGTTGAAACGGTTTTAAGACGAAAATACTAGTGACCCGTACGAAAAAGAGATGCGCAAATTATATAAAGATGATGTATAAATTATACAAAAAATATAGATATAGTCATTTGTAGTACGTTATGCAGGATTCGTTCTGTTAGTATGTTTTATGTCTCTCAACAGTTAGAAAATATGGGATTATGTGAGGGAGGGACTTAGTCAATATAAGGGATCGATCTCAACTTTGATTTTATTATTTATCCCGCTTGTCCTCGCATACCAAGCTTTATGACTTAAAAAAAATATATGCATAAATTAAGCAAAAATTATGCCAATTATGCAAAAATTTATGCAAAATTTTGAAAAAATTATATATGTTCAAGTTTTTGTACAAATGATACAAAAATGATACAACTTTTGTACATTACACATTTTTTGCATTTATTTTGCAAAAATATTGTGCTTCTTTTGCATTCCTTCTTAGACAAGACTCGAGCCTTGTCTCCCAATCCTCAGGAACACTGAACCGAGATCGAACCTTAAAGGGGTCATTCTGAACGTCGAAAGGGTGCCATCATTCTGCGTATTTAACATGTTGGTGACAGAGGTAGTCCTTCTCATTTATGAAGCAAAGAACCAGGCCCGTAGCCAGACCGGCATATACAGGGGGGCTAGAATTTTTTTTGTTTTACACAGTGTAGGGAATTAGATGATAACTAATTTTTTTCCTGTTAAAATTAGAATTCGATTTGGAATTGGGATATAAATTTCAAATCCACAGGGGGGCTGAGCCACCCTATGCCCCCCCCTCCCCTCCTGGCTACGAGGCTGCAAAGAACTACAAAAAATCAAACGCAGAACTAACGAATTCAGCAAAATCAATCTTCTTGAGTCCAAATCTAGGAAAATTTCAGCGAAATTAGGAAAACATTTTTCTAAATTTTTATTTTTGAAAAATTTTGTGCAAACAATTATCCACTTTAAATAGATACTCTTCCTACTAGTTAAAACCTAAATTGAGCGCCTACAGATTTCGAGTATAGGCAATCCGCATGGCATGCGTGTAATACAAAATATCGCGTGTTTTTTTTTCTTTTTTTTTTTGTAAAACAATTAAGGAAAAGAGTTTCTATGTGTTTTCTATATCACAGATTTCGAGGCCACAATGATGCAATTCGAAACAGAAAAAGCAATAAGGCGCTAAAAGTAAAACTTTAAAAAAAAACCCTCTACCATTTTGGATTTAAATTTTTTTAAACTTCACACTTCAAATTCGGAATCAACTGTCCAAAATATGTGAGTAGTTTAGGTGTCAGATTCAGTAGTTCAAAATGACCTTTCGGAAGACTTAAAAGCTCCCCCGGTACGGAAGCCCTGAAGGGTCACCCAACTGGTTTATTTTTCACTCCCAGTTCCGGAACTGGCAGTGAAAAATAAACCAGTTGGGTGACCCTTCAGGGCTTCCGTACTACGGTAATTGACTAGGTATCTTTTCCTTGCATTTGTAGCAGGTTATTGTGTTTTGAAATGCTACCAGAGTCATCGCCAGACTTAAGGCTTCCGGAACAAACAATGTTTAATATGTAAATTTCGTGTTCCGGAACAGACAGTTTCTCTTTGATTGTTCCGAAACAAGCAATGTTTGTTCTGGAACTGACACCGTTTAATAATTAAATTAATCCGGAACAGACAATTTACTTATTAAACGTTGTTTGCTCCGAAACGAGCAATGAACCAAAATGTGTCAGTTCCGGAACAGACAATGTTTCTTCCGGAACAAGCAATAGAAACATAAGATACTTGACACTTCAGAGCTTCAGGAATTAACAATGTATAGTAAATAAATTGCCTCTTTCGGAACAGACAATTTTTTATTGATATTGATATTGATATATTGAGTTTAGCATTCCATTGTTTACATTTAAACATAAGACATTGTCAGTTAATTTAAAAAAAATAAAAATAAAAAAATAAAAAAATACGATGGAAATACAATAAAATATACAAATAAAATAATTCAAAAATTACTCAAGATAGGGTAGAGGAACCGATAATGGAACAGCACCCAGTAATGGATCATTTGCTGTTTATCAATTTTTTATTAAAAAATTAAAGCTAATCTGGAACCGAAATTACTCTTAATTGATGCGAAATATTCCTGGCTTGCAAAATAATTGTCAATAAGTTGCTTTCTTGATCAATTATTGCGATAAAAACGAAATTAAAACACAGAAGCAGAGAATTTTCGGTGAAATAACTAGGCAGCCATTCCTCCGACGAATTTCACTCCAACGAATTTAATTTTTATTCTGGTGTTTTGAGACACGATTTGCTCGGAACAAATTTTTTTTGTTAACATTAAGGATCAAAGAATATTATTATTTTAACAAACGTAACTTTCCATTTGCCGATTTTCTCTTTTTTGGAAATAAAATGAGCGTTCCAAAACTGGGGGCTCGAAAAATCGCGATCACCATTAATGGATCAGGAACGTTTGGGTATAAATCGCGCCTAATATGTAAAATTACAAAAACGTTCAAGCAAATAAAATCGCATCTGATTTTTTTAAAGTAAATATTAAACTCGAAACTGGAATTTGAATACTTTTTTCACATAAAAAAAACTTAAAAAATTTGCGTAGTTATCGTTGAAGCCGTCGGAAAATGGCCGCTATTGTTTATAAACAAAAAATTACAATTTTCACTTCACTGTATAACTCACCCGCGAGGCTGACAGCACTGGGAAAACTATTTAATTAAGTCCACAGTACGTATTTAATTCAAAAAGTTGACTTTCATTGAAAATTTTAAGGAAAACATTGAGTTTTCAAAATAAAAAAATATAAACAAAATATTCAAAAAATAGAACACTACTTGTTTTTCGAATGTTCCACCATTGGTGAAAACAAGAAAAATCGGGGAATAATTTATTTAAATATTATTTTAAGGGAAGAAAACGCAGATGGAAGTCGTGTTGCAGCATTAAAGTAAAGTTTAATCATTAATCTTTTGATTGGAACAGAAACCGATGTTCGAAAATGCGAAAATGGTCGAAAAATTTGGTGTTAAAAAAACGCATTTTCTTAATTGTTTCATTATTGGGTCCTCTACCCTATGCTACTGTTAGCCTCGACCAAGAAAGAGAGAGGAAAAAAAAAAAAAAAAAAAAAAAAAAAAAAAATTGACATTGAACAACAAAAAACATTGACAACATGATTGTCCGTTCCGGAACAATTGATGTTTGTTCTGGAACTGACAACAAATTTAAAATTGACAAATTCGTAACAGGAAATATACTCAATACGTTGTTTGTTGCGGAGCAAGTACGAAACCAAAAAGTCTCAGTTCCGGAACCGACAATGTTTGTTCCGGAACAAGCAATAAAAAAAACATAACTCTACTCATATTTGACACTTAAGGGCTTCCGGAATAAACAATGTTTAGTAAGAAAATTGCCTCTTTTAGAACAGACAATTTTTTATTGATTGTCTGTTCCGGAACAAGCAATATTTGTTCTGGAAATGACAGCGTATAATAATTAAATTGTTTGTTCCGGAACTGACAATGAATTTAAAATTGTCAGTTCCGGAACAGGCAATTTTTACTTATTAGGTTGTTTGTTGCGGAGCAAGTACTGAACCAAAACGTGTCCGTTCCGGAACAGACGATGTTTGTTCCGAAACAAGCAATAAAAAAACGTAGATACTTGATTCTTTAGGGCTTACGTACATATAGGTCTTGCTCGACTTTGAAAGGGGTCAGCGCTGAAATGCGGGCTTTTTCATAAATTCCTTTCAGTCTAATGAATAAAACTTCAGCCCTAAAATACCCAGCAGCCCTGTAGACTTAATATTCATCAAAAAAATTGATTTCCCCCCCATCCTTTTTCTAATATTCATCCGTTTTAAAGTTTATTCGTAAATAAACACGTCAACAAAACGACTCAAAGAATCTTTGTGCATCATCCATCTACGTCGCCTAAAGCACCCTTTTCTGATTGTTATTTCCTTTCAAAAACTCAGAAATTGGATATCAACTCACCTAAAAATAATTATAGAATCCCCTTTTTACCTCCTTCCCCTTCCCCTTTCGAACACGTTCGATCGGTTTCTTCATTCATTCAGCCGGTGAAAATTCATCCTTTAAATATTTCTCGTGTTACCAAATGAATTTCTTTAAAACTTTCTTGGATTTGGTATTTACTCTGGAAAGCGAACGTTAATAACTTGAAAACTAAACATATCAAATTCAAATTAGGTACGAAGTAGAATATTATACAGCCCGTGGAGTTATAATGGGAACACGGCGCTTTCCCTAGTTTCTAGTTTTCCTCGACTGATTCCTTAATTCCAAAGTTAATTCCTTTTCCCTTTTCTTATTCTTTTTTTTTTCCTCCTCCCTTCGCAATTGTTAAGCAACACTTTCCACGGAAGCACGCTAAAAGTGTCTTTCAGTTATTATTTTTTAACAGCAGTTTTCCTTCCGCTCCTTTGTGTATAAAGAAAAACGCTTCAAATTCCAAGGGGTGAGGAGGTCGAATGTTTGATTAAAGCTTTTTTTTTTTGTCGTTAAAAGGAATGTTTATTGTTAATTAATAAAGAGCGACAAGTTTTCATTCTCCTCCCTTCCCTTTTTTTTCCATAAAAAGGAATGGAAAATCGTGAGTTTATTGAAAACTGCCCCTTAAATCGAGCACGGCATAACAACATTTTTTTAAATCTTCGATTTTTTTTGTTTTTTGTCTGAGCTTTTGAAAAATGGAAAACGATCGTTTAGCAGGCGATTAGAGCTTTAAAAAGAGACGAACTGGGGTCGTTTTATTTAACGATGACACGGAAAAAAGTTACATTTTTTTTTTCGTGAAGTGAAATCCGTTTTAATTATTCACACCTTACATAGTCTGTTTTTGTTTTATAAATTTTAATTTTTTAATTGCACCCTATGCGGAAAAATAGTTTTTCGAGAATTCTATTCTTTTTTTTTTCTGTCGAGCTGGATAATGCTTGTTGGTCACGTAATGTTAAAAGGAAGTGGTATCATTTTTTTCGTTTTTTTTTTATTTCAGTCGGTTTTATTATGGAAAAAGAATTGTTCGGGATGATTTCCACACTTACTTTAAGCACTTCGTTCGCAACACAAAACATGGCAGTAAACCAGCAGGTTTACAAAAACAAAATTAAAAAAAAATTAAGAATTTTTATAAAGGCGAAATTAAGGAACCATTGGCGTAGGTCTCGTCTTACTTAGCGCAATTTTTGCCTTTTAGGCGTTGGTTACATTGCACGCAAAATTTTTGTTCGAAGCGTTTCAAAAATTTTTTCGCAAGGAAAGTGTTTACAGTTTTCGAACATGTTCGATGATGTTCGAAATGTTTGATGATGTTTGACGTCATTCTTTGGGTTGTATTAATTTTTACGTAATGGGGGGATACATGTATATGAGTCTATATCGGAACCCCGAATTTTCCAAACCCCGAATCGGGTTTCGGGGTTTATAAAATGCGATATCGCGAAAAAACGATGTCGCGTTTTCCGAACCCCGAAATTAAAAATCACCGAATTGGTTTTCGGGTTTCATAAATGTCGGGGTTTGGGAATCCAGGGGTTATGACGCTTTTTGTATTTCTTTAAATAATTTTATATTTCGGAGTAAAAAATTCGGCGATAATAAAATTCGGCGTTTATAAATTCGGCGATTTTAAATTTCGGGGTTTGTTTAATTCGTGTTTTTTAATTCGGGGTTTTCAATAGGGTCGCCAACTCGTGAACAATAGAATCATGTTTAGCTTACGTAAATTTACTTCTCAAAATGCAGGACGCACTCATAAGTTAAACACGATTCTATTGTTCACGAGTTGGCAACCCTATTGAAAACCCCGAATTAAAAAACACGAATTAAACAAACCCCGAAATTTAAAATCGCCGAATTTATAAACGCCGAATTTTATTATCGCCGAATTTAAAAACGCCGAATTTTATTATCGCCGAATTTTTTACTCCGAAATATAAAATTATTTAAAGAAATACAAAAAGCGTCATAACCCCTGGATTCCCAAACCCCGACATTTATGAAACCCGAAAACCAATTCGGTCATTTTTAATTTCGGGGTTCGGAAAACGCGACATCGTTTTTTCGCGATATCGCATTTTATAAACCCCGAAACCCGATTCGGGGTTTGGAAAATTCGGGGTTCGATAAAGGACCCATGTAGATCATCGACTGAGTACCCATATCAATTTAAGTCATTTTTTTCCTACGTAAAAAATATAATACAACCCGAAAAATAACGTCAAACATCATCAAGCATTTCGAACATCATCGAACATGTTCGAAAACTGTAAACACTTTCCTTGCAAAAAAAGTTTTGAGACGCTTCGAACAAAAATTTTCGTGCAATGTAACCAACGCCTAAGAAGGAAAGGAAAGAGAATCTAAAGAAGAAATTTAAGAAGTTAGATGATTATACGGAACAATAAATCCAGAGCAGCCAAAATTATTTCATAAACAACAGCGGGAGCAAAAGGCGCTCGTTGAAAATAAGAAACAAGATATGGGAAGCCGGGTACCGGATGGTATCATTGCATACCATCTTAATATTGTTAACCAGTTCATTAGAAGAGCCTTAGGCGTTGGTTACATTACACGAAAATTTTTGTTCGAAGAATTTCAAAAATTTTTTCTCGATAAAAGTGATTACACTTTTCGAACATTTTTGAAAAGTTTCGATGATGTTCGAAATGTTTGATGATGTTTGACGTTATTTTTGGGGCTGTATTATATTTATTAAATAATGGGAAAATACATATATCATCGGCCGAGTACCCATATTAATATAATACAACCCCAAAAATACCGTCAAACATCATCAAACATCATCAAAACATTTCGAACATGTTCGGAAAGTGTAAACACTTTCATCGAGAAAAAATTTTTGAAACTCTTCGAACAAAAATTTTCGTGTAATGTAACCAACGCCTTAATGGGGGGGATTATAAATGGTTAAAAATAAAACGGCTTCAAAGCAGAAATATTGGATTTTGGCTTTTGCTAAGTCAGTTCGGGCATAGGTCAATCCAATTAGGTTCCAATAAATATTCTCATGATGTCCTGAAAACGTCCTAGGGACTGGATAGACTTTGTTATCTGGGATATTAAAATTTTGAACAAAAAACAGCTAGAATTCCTTAATTATTGAAATCTGACCGAAAAGTTTTTCGAGGACATAAATTAAGGTCGATGACTGTAAAATATCATTTTCGCCCAAAAAATAGACTTGAGGGGTTTCAAAAATAACTGACTCAGTTATATTACTTCGAACCAATATTTTGACTTTTTCTTTTCTTTCTGTTCTAGGTAAGTCGCTCCATTCGAAGAGTATTTCACTAAAACGGTACAAAGCCTTCTGAATTGGATTTGGCAATTTCTCGCCGTCAGTTAGACATTCATAAAAAAAAGGTTTGCAATTTGAAATTTTGCAAATAATTCATTTTTTTTTTTTTTATTATACATTCAACAAAATTTTTATTTTACATTTAACAAAATAAATTTTCCACAAAACTAACAAAAGAAAAACAGTTGTCCAAACCAGCTCTTTCGCTGGGCGCTGGGAGAACAAGTTTTTTTCATCACGCGGTACAATGATCCCGAAAAATTTATTTTTGGCCAAAATTAAATTGAAAATTTTATTCACAATTTTACATAACTGATCGGACAACACAACTTTCAGGTTGTTTCTGTTCCTTATAAGAACAAAAAAGTCTTTAAAAATATTTTTTTTGCTTTTTTACATTGCTTTTTAACTCTCTTTTTGTTAATAATGACGTACAATTTTTTAACGACGTAGGCACGTCTAGCTATGTCTGTTTCTGAGTCATTGTGAAAAAATATGATAAAAATATTGAAATTCTAGAGTTTTGACATTTTAATGGCGAAATTGGCCTGTATCTCAAGAACAGAAAAAGCTAGAAGCAAACAGAATTTATTTTCGAATTCTACTTTGAAAATCCGATAGGAAACGGTGCTTTTTTTCACAAAAATCCAAAAAGTCAAATTTTCACCCCTTATGGGATTTTCCAAAACTTTGGCCCTCTTGAGCCCCACCAAGAGGCCGTTTAAAAAAAATTTCGAAAAGGAAAAATTTTTTACAAATGGTAAGCCACAGCGATTGCGCTATCAGGTATTTTGAAATTCCAAAATGCTAGTGCATTCTCTAAATGCTAGACCCACCCTAAGCTAGTGTTTGCCCAGCCCCAGGCACTGGAAAAACAAAATCGGGACCCATTTACTGTGATAAAACGTTTTATCACCAAGAAGATTGCCCTCATATCTCCTTCGTTTCGCGAAAGTCCAATTTCTCCGGCCATATTATGAATTTTTTTTTTGTTCGCACATTCGGACCATAAATTAAAATCGACGCTCGGCCCGGAGAAAAAAAAAAAAAAACTTTTCCGTTTCTATAAATTATTGCAAACCCATTTCCATTCTGATTGAAGATACAGACCCGACCCGAAAAGACAAAGAGACGTCTTCGGAAATTTTGAACTTAAGCTACAAATCTTCCAGTTTCGAGATAGTTGGAAACAGATAGGGCTTTACTTTGACGATACAATAAGGGCGAGTCGAAATCCCTCATCCTCAACTAATGACTTGTTTACTTTTAACCGAAAAGTTATTCTTCAAATGGCCTTTGTACGAATGTCGCAAAAATAAAGAATGTAACTTTTCCGAAGTAAAACCCTCCCCACGTTCGTAATAAATAAATGATAAAGAAAAAGAAAAACTGTGGCAAACTTTAAGGTTGTTGAAATATTTAAATAGCAATCAAAGACGTATCGGACTTTCTTTACGACTCCGAACGGGATTTCCTTTTACCCTCCCACTTTCCCCATAATCCTATCCCTTTAAAGTCCAATTTCCCCGAGAGTCTCTCGGAATTCAAGCCAATTCTCTTTTTCACACTGCGGAACACGTTCCAGATCCAAAAAAATAAAAAAAAAAGAGCAACGTAGTACAGGTTTTTGCCGCGAGCAGAGGGCAGCGAAACGAGTAAAGCTAATCCTCGCGTAAATATTATCTTTATTTTATCATTTTAAACATTTACACGATTCCATTAAGTTAATGTTTCGTTCAAATATGAAAAAGGGGAAAAGCGCGTGTTTGACTTAGTTTTTTCGGGGATGTTTTTTTTTTTTTTTTTCTGCACCTCTGCTTTTTTTTTTTGTTATCGATCCGAGGATGCTTGGGGAAGACGAGGGCTTAATAAAAAATTTATTTTTAATTTTTTAAAGTCAACGATAATTTCCGGTCATGGTCCTCCATTTTTCAATCAAAAGCAGCTGTTTCCAATCTTCTTCGAATCTCGCAGAGCAAACACCCTTTCAATAAAATATTTTTATAGCAAAACGCCATATCCTCAATGTTCTTTATGTGTTTTCTTAAAAAAGTAAAATTCATCGTAAAGGGTCGGGCCATTATATTAAAGCGTGATTTTCTTTCGGTATCGGATTTAAATTTATCAAAAGACATGGCAGTTATTTTATTATTTATTAGAGGATCTTGTGTGTGTGGAGTAAACTGGTTTGACATTGCAAAGTATTGCGTGGGATCGGGCTTTTTTTTTTCTCTCCCCTCCCCTTCCCTTTCTCTTCCCCCTCTGGACTATTTTTGTCTTGGGATCTCAATTTTTCATGCCGTGCCGGGAATTTTTCTTCCTCTTCTTGTTTTTTAATTTATAAAGTCCTGATTTTTTTTTTTTACTTTTTTTTTTTTTTGGTCTGCTATTATTAACGGGAAAACTGAAAATGTTCTACTTCTTCCAAAAAATTTTGTGAAAAAGGATAAGACCAGGCAAAGGCCGAAGGATCATGGTAATTCTTGAGTGACTTTAAAAAGATATTAATAAAATTAATTGCCGCAATCCTTTTTTCTGCTTTAAGCGTAACAGGGGTTGTTGCACAACATTTTTTTCCTCCGATCTTACCACAAACTATAATTCCGTAACAACGACCACCAACCACAGACTCTCATAGGAGGCATGGGATAACTTGTAATGTTCAAACAAGGATCCCAAAACATTTGGGGCATTCCAGTTGAGCGTGATTTTACATGAAAAGTATTATTTTCAAATGCCTGGTATGGTAAATGCCTATCGCTTTTTTTCAAAGTTCTGGCATCGGCTTGGGAACACCAACAAAACAGCTTAAAAGACTGCGAAAAGAGGCAAATATACAGTAGGGTGTCCCTTATTTTGGCAATTTTCCAATATCAAATCGCTTACCCCCAACAATGATGTACTGATAAACCCGAATTTTTTTTAAATGTTTTACTCTACGGAAAGTGTGGTTCAAATGGGTCAAAAATGGACAATCAATTTGGACCCCTTTGAGCTGCAATATCTCGATACCTATAAAATCTGGAGATTTCGGTATGGTCTCATTCGACAACATACCCAGCGAGCTTTCATATGATATACAACACTCGCGCGAAAAAGTTTTGGGCCCCCCCGAGGGCTCCCCAGGGGCTCTAGGATGATCAGGTAAGATTTCAAAATTGGTACCTTTGGAATTCCCTTTTGATTCTTAATCTTGCTGTGAAATCAGATTTTGTCGACATTTTTGTGAAATAATAAGTTGCTAGTTTCCTACAATGTTCGGTCTCTAATTTGGTCTAAAATTGTAAAAAAAATGATGACGTAATATTTGAATGGCCCCTCTATAGAAGGTAAAATCAAGGGAAAAATATCCGAGAAACTGATTTAACTAAATACAAATAAAACAAACTTAGCAAAAGTGAGAAAGAAAAATTTGAGTCACGACCAACCAAGACATGGGACCTTTCCCTGCGGGGTGAAAGCTTTTGCCGTGGCTTTCTTAAAGGACTCCCTTACAGGCCACCTTTTTGATTTCAAAGATCAGAGAGACAAGGGCTCAAATTCACATTATAATAAATCCGTTAAGCTGTGCTCACAGTGCTCCTGAAGAAAAATATTATTCGACTAAAATGTCAAAAAAAACTGCTACTGAGGCTTTGTTAGGAAACATGTTAACTAACAAAATCCACTAAAATCAAAATCTTACCTGATTGTCTTCTCCCACCCCCCACAACCCCCCCGGTCCCTCAATTTTTTTTCAAGGCTTGTTGCATATCATATGAAAGCCCATTGGAAATGCTTTCAAATGAGGCTTTGCCGAGGTTTGTATCTTTTGCCGGGACGGAGATATCAGATATCATCGTTTGGGAGATCGAAAATTAAACACTTAATTTTGGGCTATTAAAACGACGATATCTCCGTCCCTGTAAAAGATATAAACCTCGGCGAGGTCTCATTTTAAAGCATTTCCCATGGGTTTTCATATAATATGTAACAAGCCTTGATATGCAACAAGCCTTGAAAAAAAAAATTGAGGGGCCGGGGGTTTGTCGGGAATAGGGGAAGACAATCAGATACGATTTTGATTTTAGTGGATTTTGGTAGTTAATATGTTTTCTAACAAAGCCTCATTAGCAGTTTTTTTTGACATTTTAGTCGAATAATATTTTTGTTCAGGACCACTGTGTGCTTTCGCTTGTGCGTATTTTAAAATCCGCAAAAGCGCCAAACTGATGAAAAACGATAAATCAGGCTCCAAAATTTTTCAAAACTTGGTCAATTTTAATGTAGCGTAAAATTGAGTAAAATTGACCATATTTCGAAACGTTTTTCAATAAACTCTCTTCGGGAACATCCCCGGTTCCCTCTTTGATCTGATATGTCGAAAAGTCCTCCAACTGAGAGAATCACACCCCCTTGCGCTTAAACGCAAAATTTATGGCTTTGTTGGAAAATAATAAAAGTTTTTCAATAAATTCGAAAATTTTTTAAAGATTTATCGATCCTATTTTTTAATTAATTGATTGATTATCGGGATTGGATCTATATTTCGAAAAAGCCACGATGATTATCGTGTGCCGGAAATATTAACAAAGGAAATCAGTTGAAAAGTTAAATCGAAGTGGCGAAAGATGGAATCGAACCATCGACCTCTCGTTTTCATGACGATTGCTCTACCACTAAGCTACCTCGACAATCTAAGACAATATTCGACAAATCTACAAAATTCGAAAATATTAGAAAAATCAGTACATCAGGGTAGAAATCGACAAGTCCAAAAAAAAATTTATTGTAAGGGTGCAAATTCACTATGGAATGTTGGGCCAACATGTTGGTACAACATTTCATAATGACTATAAGATGTTGAACCAACATGATTATCCAACATTCCATAGTGAATTTGCACCCTAAGAAAAAGCTTCCCAGAATAGCACGCTTCCCGTTTCGTAACTCTTAATTTCCACAGATGCAGTTTATTAGTAAAATAATAGTAAGACGAATAATAAACGTTTTCTTACAGTCACGCTTTTATGCACAATGGTCAAGTTCCAACCTGAAGTCTAGAAATGTTACAACATGGAGCACAACTCTACTTGATTTTTAAGATTCAGAGCTCCATTACTTGTTTCCATCTCAACTAGCCTGGCGACAAGTTTATCAGAAAATGTTAGGATAGTGCCTAGGGATGCACACAACAAATTTCAACAAAATTTCGAGAGCTCAGATTTTGGTTCTGGACTTGTAAGACTCTTAGAATTCAAAATCTAAAACAACCCCGCACAAAATAATAGGCTCCGAGCGACTTTGACTGCAGCTCCACCATTAAAATCATGTTTAGCTTATAAAAAAGCAATATCATTAAATATATAGCAATATCATATACAGCAATATCATTAACTATAAAATATCATTAACTATACTATTAAATATATAGCAATATCATTAACTATATATTTAATGGTAAAATTTCTAAGTTGTTTACTTAGACCATTTAATACTCATATTAAATGGGCCACAAATTTTTTGGTCAGTATTTAATTAACAAAACGGTCAGTATTTTATTAATAAAACGGTCAGTATTTTATTAACAAAACGGTCAGTAAAAGAATTAAATGGGCAGTATTTTATTACGTTTTGGGCAGTAAATATAACATAAATGGTGAGTAAAAAATTATTATTTCGGTCAGTAAATTAACAAAACGGCCAGTATATTTTCATAAATTTGCGCAAAAAATAGAAATAAAAATTAGGTGAAGCTCTTACCAATTAAGCTATACAACCAGGGCTCTAGTAGCTTTTTTCGGGCTCCCTCGTCGACTTTTTCTCAGATCGGGACTACCTTAGCCGCTAAAGGTGGCATTTTTTCACCCCCTCCCCTCCTTGAAAGATAAAATAAGCAAATGACAAACCCCCCTAAACATTACGTAAGATTTTCGAGCCCCCCTTTTTTTAAGTACTGCGTAAATAAAATTTTATACTTGAAAAAAAAATCACCGTATATTAATTTTTCTTATTTTAGTTTGATTTTGTGTTATGACTAGCAAAATTCAATGCGAGGAACTATAGGAAGAAAATCGCTAACGAAAGAATATTTTTAAAAAGTGACAAAGAACGTTAGTTGCATTTCGAATTTTTTTTTCGAATTTTTGCATATTTTTGTTATCTCAAAAATTTTAAAAATTAACTTCATAAAAATCTTGAATTCTTGATAATTTTATAGATTCTTCAGAAAAAATAAATGCTTACGTAAGACCAGCTCAACCACCCCCTCTCTCCTTGTAAGAAAAAATAAAGCATTTTAAATACCCCTCCCCCCCTAACGTGCTTACGTAATACTTGTACAGCCCCTTTTCTTTTTTTTGGCGAACCACTTTGTAACATATAATGCTGCTAATAAGTCTGATTTCGGCTAGTTAAGACTCTTCATAAGCTAAACATAATTTCAGCCAATATGGACTTCCATATCCGTAAAACTGCTGAATAAGATTCGAATGAAAATAACTTTCAAATTCCCGCTTTTAATATTTTTTTTTCTCGCGAAATACTGACCACTGAAAAAAAAAATACTGACCAAAAGATTTAAAAATGTCAAAAATTACATTTATATACTGACAATTAAATATTTTTACTTACATTTGCAATAAAAATACTGACCTACAAGTTATTATACTGATCTTTTTTTACTGCCCACATGAATACTGACCATTAATTTTTTTTACTGACAATGTAATTAATATACTTGCGATGCAGTTAAAAATACTGACCGAAAACCGATTAAAATACTGACCGAAAAAATGCAAGCCTATTAAATGATGAGTATTAAATGGTTTCTAAGGTTGTTTATGGACTGTAGAATGGCGACCTGCATGGGACGATAAAATGGCAAACAACGCCTATGTTTAACTTATATAAAAAATACGTAGCCAAGGACCAATCAAAATTAGACCCTAGGCTGCGCTTCTCCCAGTATATAGGGCTCTAACTTTAAACGTGTTTTTCTTCTTAACGGATTTAAAAAAATTATGGCCACGGCTGAAGAATTACTGGAAAAGATAATTGACATAGTTTCTGATTTTTTGGGCGTAACGGTTCGAGTAGTACAGGAAGGGACGAACGAATCCCTTAACGATCAACATTACTGGGGGGTGTACGCTATCAGTTTCAGTCTCAACGGTAATAACTTGGAATTAGTGAGATATTTTGCTGGACCCACACCAGGGGATCGCGAATTGGCATATATATTTAATGGCAATATTTTCCGCGAACTAATAGCGTGATGGAAATATATACGCTTCTATAAGGTAAACAGGTATATTTAAGTGTATATTTATTTTAAAAAAAGTCGCTCGGAGCCTATAGGAATTCGGCTATCGGATAAAACTCCATTTGTTTTTGTTATTCTTTTTTTTGTTTTTAAATGTAAATTTCATCCGACAGCCGAATTCCTATTATTTTGTGTGGGGTTCTTTCTTGTTCGAGAATCTTCCTCAAGATCTTGCGAGATCTGAAATATTGCAAGATCTTGAGCAAGATTCTCGAACAAGAAATTTTAGAATTCGAATCCTTAGAGTCTTCCAAGTCCAGAACCAAAATCTGAGCAAATTTCTCAAAATTTTGTTGAAATTTGTTGTGTGTATTCTAATAGTGCCTGCCATACCCCAATTAAGATAATGAGACGGATACCCCAATTGAGATAATACGGACTGACATAACAAAGGATAAGGAAGATAAGGACGGCTTATTCATATTCAATAAATCTATGAACAGACCGAGACCAGTCCCGAGGACGGCATGAGGGTATTTATAAGGGGTTTTTTAATCGGTGCTTATTAATTATTCGATTTTACGTTCTATATAAACTCTATTCGTATTAAAGTGTTAATTTTTTTTTTTTTTTTTTAGTTTTTGAAGTATGTGCGAATAAAGAGAACTGGGAGTGGAAAAATTTTACGGAGGAGCTATTAAAGCAGTTTTATACATACGTTTTTTCAGAAACATATAAACAGTGCTACATATATGATGAAAAGTTGAACTAAAGAAATTCCTACACAATCTTCCATAAGCTAAACATCGAAAAACTTAGCGTATAATTTTTATTTTGATTCGCCATGGTTTGGACTGATCATCAGCTAACACACAACAAATTTCAACAAAATTTCTAGAAATGTGCTCAGATTTTGGTTCTGGGGACGTATAAGACTCTAAGAATTCAAAATCTAAAATTTCTTGTTCGAGAATCTTGCTCAAGATCTTGCGCTAGATTCTCGAACAAGAAATTTTAAGTTTTGAATTCTTAGAGTCTTACACGTTCCCAGAACCAAAATCTGAGCAAATTTCTCGAAATTTTGTTGAAATTTGTTGTGTGCATCTCTATTAGCTAAGTTAAATAACCTAGTAGGCGTGCAATATATAAATAAGTGTCGTCGTCAACTTACATTTCCTGCACTTTTAATTTAATACTCCCATCTAATTTCGCGGCAATATTTCTCCTAGGTTTAGTTCGTATCCAAATAAAGGAATACGGTTTTCAATCATTATACTAGTTTTTAAACATACTCTCTTAGGACTCTATCGTTCGAAATGCAATGCGGAAAACAAAGGTGCAAAATTTAATTACCCTTCAAAAATTATTTTCACAACTCATATAAAGAAAATATCATTTTCTGCTTCCTTTTTGGTGCAGAAAACAAAATTTCCCGCACGCTTTTTTTATTTCCGGTTCAGCGGCAAAATTCCCATGCATGTGTTAAGGGGGGGAAAAAAGGTAAACAACAAATATGGCGATCGCTATTTATGTTTGAAGGTCATAGGTTTTTTTTTTTCTGGCACTGTTCGACAGTGTTGAAATCCGCCAGTATCACGGTCGTATAGACAGGTCCGGAAACTTCCTATGCCGATTATATGCCGCTTAACTACGCCAAAATTAGTTCTAAAATTGGCCACTGGCGGCGCTGCGATCTAGAGAGCAGCAACATGTCTAATGTTTACGTTGGGACTCCCACTGGGACTCTCGTTTCAAACAACAAGAGAAAGTAGCCGCCATCATTACCATTACCAGTAAGTAGCCGCATTACATTACCAATGACCAATCAAAAAGCGCCTCTCTAACAAGTAGCGCTCACGGTGGTAGAAAAGAGGAACTAATTTATGCGTAGTTAAGCGGGACATGGTCTCCAATGTATAAGGGATAGGAGTTTCCGGACCTGTCTATACGACCGTGGCCAGTATTGGGCGTTACGTTACATGTTTCGGGACGGAAATAGCTAATTGAATGTCGATCCTTGATATGCGGTGCTTCTACCAATTGCTCAAATTGGTAGAGGCAGCACAATTCTCAATTCCGCCCGAAACCTAGACAGCAAAGTCTATCCAGTCCCGAGGGTACTGATCCAAAAAGCGTCCTTTGCACGTCCTATGGATATCCCATTGATTTGAACATCCTGTGGGCATCTAATGAACAAACCACAGGATGTCCAATGGATTGAAAATTCTATCTGGGATACGTTAAATGTAAAGAGATATTATTGCGTCGTGCATATTTCTCTGTTAGTCGACCAATCAAAAAAGTACTTCCATCACCGCTCGGCAGGACAACTGAATATTACTCCCCAGAGGATTGTAATATTACCTGTCAGCGGGACATAATCATGTTATCATCCACTCAGAATTTTCAAATGGCTATTTCCAACACTTTCTGTAGGCCCTAAACTTCCCAGTTCTTTTAGGTCACAGCCCATTCAGTCTTTCGGCATATTTTGGAAGTGAACCGTTTGTGGAATTAATTTATCCTTATCATTCTACAAATCCGCATGTTAACGGGAGGAATTTCGGTTCGTGGGCGCGGTACTGTCCGGTTCTTTACATTTTACCCCACTCACGCACATGTAAGCAGTACAGCAATCGCAATGGAAAACGCTTTATTATTATTAATGACAGTTGTCAGGACAACACTACAACTTGTCTGGTTTCAAGATCATCATTTGTCAAGAAAATCACTTCAAAATTACATTTTTTTTTATTAACGAAATGGGTTTTTGTTATTAATCATTTAGGTTATCTCATTTATATTCATTTCGTGTCTTTTTCATTTCATTTTATAAATATTATACTGGTTTTCTTACGACTCGGGAGGATATCATTTAAACTTTCTGACTTGATTCCTTTTGCTTTAGCATATCGGATCAGGGGTTCAAGTTCGATTTCAAAGAAATCTTCCTTTTTTTTCCTCCTTTTAGAAAAGGGGTGGAATTTCAAAAGAAATGGGTTGTTCTAAGGAGAAAGCGTAACCTTTTGCCTTTTTCGACTCAAGATTAGAAATATCATGACCGTATCCGGCGGTTCAAAGAATTGATCAGGATGCTGAAATATTTTATTCGGATGACTTGGAATTTTCCGTAATGAGAGATTATTTTTTTCTTATGTTTTAATTAATTTGGATTAATTAAAAACGCGATCTATGGGTGTCCAATAATATTTTATGCAGACATTATCAATTTCGTTGAATTAATAAAATTAATTAGGTATCGTAATAGATTTCTCTCTGAGATTGCAAGGGAATCCAACGAAATCGACGACATAAAATCCGTTTGTATATTCTTTTATTACCGACATTGCTTACAGACATCGCATACTTCTGTCATGTATTGGTGGATGAATCTTTTGAAATCTTGAAAAAAAATTTCGCGAAACGGAGGAACGTTTGTTAAAAGTCGGCACCGATTACTGCAATCTGGTATTCGTAAGCTCGTTTCAAAGGAACGCGAACGGAAAACGACCGTTGAAGAACAACAACCTTTGCGGACTCTGTTTAATGGACGTAATAATAACAATGATGTGCATGTAAATGATAAGTCATGCCGAGATGTTGGTTTCCAAACATCTTTACTTATGCGGACCGACTTCAAAAACTTCCAAATTTTAAATCCGATGAAATTTATACAGTCAGCCTGAGTATGAAAAATTGTAGTTAATTAATCAGTATTAACCTAAGTAGGTTAAAAAATTGGCAAAATTGGAATGTAACCGAAAAAATATGCAGTGTGTGCACTAAGTTCTAGGCCAAATCATAACCAGTATCGCCATCTCGAGTTTCGAAGTTAAATGATCATTTAACTTTGAAACACAAAAAAGAGGCCAACGCAGTTATACAAAATTGACTTTCATTCAAAAAAGAATTCAATTCAAGAAAAAGAAGCAATCAAAGAGATGGAAAGGGAAATAGAAAAAGTCGATAACCAAGCCTTTCACAATTTTAACCAACATGTGTGGGAGCACGTTGATTCATGTTAGAGAAATTAGGAACCCTTAGCTGAATATAAATTAGACTGCTACATCCCAGTAAGTAAACAAAATACAAATCAAAGGATTCATAAAAAATGTGAATCCTATCATTACAGAAGAGAAAATCAAAGAAAATATGCAAGTTTCAAATAACGTACCTATAATTTAAGGTCGACCTAAAAGTAGGTCATCGGTTCTTCTTGGATTTAAAAGGCCCTCGAATGGCGAAAAAGACGGCAGTTGTCTAGCTATGGTGATAAAAAAATTAAACTATCACGATAAAACTTGTTATAATAACATGTTGCAATAACATGTTTCTGAACATGTTGCAGCAGAGGAACATGTTGGCAACATGTTTCTAACGCTAAAAAAAATTAACGAACAACAGAGCCAGTGCTCCCATGCAAATGATTCAAAAGCTGAGAAAGTTACAAAGTTACGTCAACTTAAATTAGAGGAATTTGAAGGAGACTTAAGTCATTGGACGAGGTTTTGGAATTCCTTTCAAAAGGTGGACAACGAAGGACCCAACCTTAAGCGACCAACGACCCTTCCAAGATAGCTTATCTTCTTCAATCCATGAAGTCTAGTACCATTGCCATGGAAGTAATGGGGATTTTTTCCACTTCAGGAGCTCACTACGAGGAAGCAAAGGAATATTTAAAAACAACTTTTAGTAACAAGTGTTTGTTAGTCGAAATGCATGGCAGAGACATTTTAAAATTAGCTTTTACTCGTGTAATGAATGAGACTAGGGTGGGCCAAAAAACGCGAATTTTTGAATTTAAAAACTCCTGATTTGGGAATCGATGCCTTTTTATAATACTATTAAGCTTAACCCTAATTTTTTTCAGATTTTTTAAAGGACATCTTGAGGTGCCGCAATGATTTTGAAATTTCCAAAAAGATTGCGAATTTGAAGTCAAAAATTAGTTTGGGTGCACGGTTTTTGAGCCACAGATAGAAAATCATAACCAGGTTTTCGGAACTTTTAAAGTCGGCCTGTAGCTCAAAAACCGTGCACCAAAAGTAATTTTTGACTTCAAATTCGTAATCTACGCAAAATTTCCGATAGGAAACGATAGTCTTTTACGCGAAAAAAAGTTTTAGTTTTTGGTCCTTAAATGGGCTTTTTGGAAATTTCAAGGTCATTGCGGCACCTTAAGATGTCCTTTAAAAAATCTGAAAAAAATTAGGGTTAATAGCATTATAAAAAGGCATCGATTCGCATATCAGGCGTTTTCAAATTCAAAAACTCGCGTTTTTCGGCCCACCCTAATAGAGACCCTGAGTTTTCTTTAAGATCTCTTCTTTATAAATTGCAAGCTCATATTCAATATGGTATAGTGGATGCAAACTAGGTTCACAATTAAGAAATGTGAAATTGCACTTACTGCCTAGCAGAACGGTCATAAACGATTCAAAAATCGTCAATTCTTGTGCTTCAAATAAAAGTCGCACAAGGCTTCATTTCAAACGATCGTAAAAAGATCATTTATCGGACAACAAAATTAGATTTCTAGGTGTAAGGCATCCTGGATCAACCAAAAAACACCTCCGAACAAGACTGCCGTATCTACTATGTTAATGGCCAAAAACGAATATTTTTTTGGCATAAAAGACTATCGATTCCGATCGGAAATTTTGCGTAGATTACGAATTTTAAGTCTAAAATTAGTTTTAGTGCCGGATTTTGAGCCACAGGCAAAAAGCCATAACCAGGTTTTTCAGAGCTTTTTAATCCGGCCTGTAGCTCAAAAACCGTCCCCCAAAACTAATTTTTGACTTCAAATTCGTAATCTTTGCATTTTCGATAGAAATCGATAGTCTTTTATGACAAAATAAAATGTTAAAATTTCGGCCATATATGGGCTCTTTAGAAATTTCAAGGCCAATTTGACACCTCAAAATGCCGCTCAAACAATCTGAAAAAATTCAAGGTTGATATTCCACTTATAAAAAAACTTTTCCCGATATAGAAGTTTTGATATTCCAAAAAATTTGATTTTCGAACCACCCGGACCCTAATAAATAAGATAATAGGTATTTTAAAAACCACCCCCCCTCCTCTCTTCCCGCAATCTTACGAAACACTTCTAAACCAATCTCCACTTTTTTGGAATAAAATCGACTCAGTCCGCCTCTGTTTGTTTTCATCTATAAAGCAATTAAATCTCAAATTATTCCGACTGGATGAAAGATTTACTCGAATCACAACTGTCATTTGTTTACTTTTAGGAACGCTATTAGCTCCATTCTTCTACAGTTTTCTTCCCTCCTTTTTCAGTTTGATTTACGGACCGTCCTGGTTTCCTATTTTAAAACGTTATAAATTTCGTTTAGTCATTCTATGCCTTCTTCCTCGGGTAAATGGATATCTTTTAGTTTCTGACGGTTTCTAACCATGATAAATTCATAACTGACACCAGTTTCCCTTCAGAAAAAACAAAAAAAAAATTTTTTAACAAAAACCGTTTAAATATATATACATGCATAGATATATAAAAAATAAAATAACAATAAAAATGACTGTATCGTATTCTGTTTTTGTCGCTCAGAAAAAGATTTTTTTCAATATAGAAAAAGCGACCTTAAAAACAAACTTTAAATATTGATTTTTATCTTGTTTGCTATGCACAATCTACTTTCGGAGGAAAGAAAAGTTTTTCATAATAGGATCTAACTTCCGTTTCTTAGTCTTACGTACTTAAATCCTATAAAGTTTTTCTTTTACAACTTTCTTTTTTTTTATTTTTTTATGTGTAATTTTTTTTATTTACATTTCAAAATTTTTTTCCGAGTTTTGAAAAAAAAAAGAACTCCCCAAATAAAATTATACTTCCAACTTTCGTGGATTTCGCATTCCCTTTTTTTATTTAAATTCTCTAACTCAGAGGCAAACGTCGAATTTAAAAAACTCAAAACGGTTGCTAATTATTAATTATTCGTAAGAAACAATCACATGTCAATATTCAAAATCGACTAAAAGTAGATTGATTCCATAAAATTTTTAATGTAAGAAGAACGACTTTACAATGGTAATTATATTACGAAAACCATCTTCTTACAGTAAAATCGACGGATACGTTTCCGGAAAACAAAATTTGAATTATTCTGCTTAATTAATTACATTACCCTAAAACTTATTTATTTATTTGCCCTTTTTTTTTGGAACGAAAAATTACGCCATTAGCGAACATTTCGTAATTTCGCTTAACATCAATTCAATGCTAATTCGGTTCCGTTTGTAGCCCCCACTCAGTTTTTATAACAAGAGGCAAGATTTAATATTTAATCTCGACCCACGCTTACCGGAGGAGAAAAAAAAAAGTTAAATCTGGGCAAAAAAGTATTCACGGTAACTACAGTAATCCACTTTCATCGAAATCCAATGGGAAATAAGTTTTATTGAGTGTTGTATTTCTGCGACCCTGCACTTTGAAATTTTTTAGCTTTTTTTTTTTTTCTCGCCGCAATAAAAACCCATAAGGCTTATCAAGTTCTTTTCGAGTGTTCGGATCCCCCCTTTCGAGGTAAAAAAAATTTTCCACCTTAACAAATAGCAAAAGCATTAAAGGGGAAAAATTTTTTTTCGCTTTTGCAAAATGGAACAACTAAAATAGGGTCCGACATTTGAATTTTTTTTTCTTTTCTTATTCTGATTCTGATCGTGATTTTCTTCCGAGAAGGAGGTATTGAGAGACTTTTTTTTTTTTCTTTTCTCTTTTTTTCTTTCGAAAATTTTTGTTACTTTTCTTTCTTCCGAAAAACTTCACGTGATGTATAACTCCAACTGAAAAAGGTTGAGAATCTACTCGTCTCTTGTATAAGGTTTAAATGTATTAGAAGCACGTATCCCGTCACCTTATCCTTTTTCTATTCGGATATTCATACGTATAGCGGTTATATTATTCAGACTTTTCATACCGATGCTCTTGAAAGGTGTTTTGTACTTTTCGTGATCTAAGGCAAAAACATAGATTATGATCTTGTTTTTATTTTTTCGAAAAAAAAAAATGAATGTATTTTCGTGACAATATTTTGGATACGTCGACTTCGGAATACCGATAAAAAAAAAGAAATAAAAAAAATATTGGTTGACTTAGCGTCGATGCTTGAATAGTAAAAATCTTTTGGAATTCTCTCTTAAGAGCACATTTGAGAAATATTTTGAAAAAGGATGCACAGTAGGAATGATTGGGATGGCACTTAGTTTCCGAATTTTTGATACGATTAGTGTGTGTAAAAAGAGTGTTAACCTCTTGCGGGCGGGTGTATCATATTTGATACAGTAGCGATTTAATGTAAAATAATTAATTCAACGATGCTGTATTGACTTATTTCTGTTGGTATGAGGTCAAAACAATCAAATCTTGAAATTTTAGTAAAAATTAAGTTCCTATGTTTAGCTTATGGGAGTATTATTACTTAATTAGAATATTAATTAATGGCATTAAAATTATATTTTTGATAATAATGCAAATAAATATGATACAAACTACTGCAATATGGCCAAAATTAAAAATTGTGAGCTGACATGTTTATCATATGACGAATTTATTCCTCCCATACTTAGCTTATGGAGCTAAGATAAAACTTAACTTTCAGAAGCGAAATATGACAAAGAAATTTCATAAGCTATAAATTTTGATATCAATATAGATTCTGAGACTTGTTATCTTGATTTTACTGCATTTTATACTTCAGCTATTAGTTTTGAGCGATTTTTGTAAGATTTAATTAAAAATATATTTTTCCCCATAAGCTAAACATAGGCGGCAAAATATTTTTTTAGCTTTATTAACTGCCTCTATGGATCATACTATATCAAAATATTGCCGAAAAAGACCAAACAGAATCTGCGCCCCTAACGCTTCTAAAGAAAAAATAGGCTTCCGACAGCAAAAGGTTAAGAATACAACAAAGGTTTTTGAAGAGTAGACTTACTTTCTAATTTTCCACAGGAAACTCAAAACAACAATGAAACATTTATTTTTTTAATTTTTATTGTCGTATTACACCGACACTGAATGTACGAATCATAACAGACATTTTTTACTTTAGAAAATGACGTTCACCTCAGCAATCCCGCCGCCCATCACGATGATAACAAGCTTTTGAAAAGCCTTCATTAAAACGATCTTTCTGACCGTAAAGACAAAAATTAATTTTAATTAAAATTCGTTTTCCCCACCCCCTCGTGTCTTTTGTCGATCAAAAGAAACAAGTCATATTATCACAGCGTCAAAGATATCTTTCGCTCTTTCTCTCTCTCTCCCCGGGTTTAAAAAACAATTGATTCGACGTCTCTTTTTCTTTTGAAGATACCCCGTTATTTTGATTTAAATGTAAAGTAACGCCTCGTTAATTTAGCTTTGACCTCACGCACGAATTGGAAAATCTAACAGCTTCGTTTTCTTTCTTTTTTTTTCTCTCGTTTTTCCTCTTTCGAATTACAATACATGAGATTCGAAACAAAAAAAAAAAAAAAAAGTAATTGTTAAGTTCTCACCTCGAATCCAGCTCGCGTTTCAGCTAATTACCTACAGCGACATTTTCATTTTTTTTTTTTTTCCTTTTTTTTTTTTTTCCTCGAGACAAACTTTCTTCCAACTCAATCTTGCTTTCTATTCCATCAATCTTTCTACTTTCTCTTCCAACTTTCTCTCGTTGTAATCATGTCTCGTTTTAATTTTTAATTTTATCCCGCTCCTCTCTCCCTTTTCATCTTGTATTTTTAATGACTTTTCCGTTGCACTCTGCGTCGGTTTTTCTCCCAAAAAACCCCTTTCATTCCTTCCTTCCTCCACCCTCCTGGTTGGAACAAAAAGAGGGTTTACGATTTTCGTTTACAAATTGAGGAGGTCCCCAAACCATCCCCCACTACACCTCCCTTGGTATTATTTTTTAAAATTTAAATTATTCGAGGGTGCTAATCCCCGTTTAAAAAAATACGGTGAAAAAAAGGGAGAAGGGGAAGGGGGGAGCGGAGGACGAAAAAAAAAGGCGAAGGAGAAAAGGTGGAATAAGTTCCTTCCTAAAAGAGTTATGAAAGGCACTAAGCTGCAAAACGGTGGCAAATTCTCATTTAAATTCTCAATTTATTCATAAGGTCTATTGTTTTGGGAGGGCGAGTGTCGGCGGAAATTCATCTTTCTGCATCGTTTAAAATAAACATTCCCTTTGTATTTTCAACGTTTTAACAGTAGACGAGTACAACAATATGTTAAGATTTTTTATTTTTTCAGTGTAAGCCTAAAGAGAGAGAAAAAAAACTGGAAATAATTTTCATCTTCTCAGGTAGGAAAGTCATGCAGGACTGTCCAGGTGCAGTCCAGCAGCTATCACTTTGTTGCCTAGTAGGGTTGCAGTCCCAGACGATTTCTCCAATACCGGAATTCCGGGATTAGTCTGGTTACCAGAACAAAGAAAAAAAAATCGACCACTCCAGATTTCGACTCAGCAAAAAAATCCCATTTTTTTTATCATCTAAAAGGCATCCAGAATTTTGGAATTTCGATTTTAATGTGAGATATTTAACTCAGAAACATAAGCTTATTCACTTCTAGTTCAAATTCTGGAAAGTTTCTGGAAAATTTGGAAAATATTTTTCCAAATTTTTGTCTCTGAATAATTTTGAGCAAAAAATTACTCCTGTATCCGTAGAAACTCGTTTTAAGCGTTAAAACCTACATTGAGCTCCTGCCAATTTCTAGTATAGGCAACCCGCCTCACACGCATGTAACGCAAAATGTCGTATCCTTTTTTGTTTTTACCGTAAAACAATCGGGGGAAAGAAGAGACTAGGGGTTTTTGATGTCGTAGATTTCAATTTTGAAGTCAGAATGATGCAATTCCAAACAGAGGAAGCAACATGGCGCCAAAAGTAAAATTTTTTAAAATACGATTGCTCCATTATTTAGGACTTCAACTTCAATAAATCGAAAATGTATATGCAGCATTTCCGGTAATGCACGAAAACCTCCAGAATTACATAAATAATTCCCGTGCATCAAAGGTGAACTAACGTATCTCCATCGTAAATATGATTGGAGATAATCTGTTTCGAGTGCTTATGAAAATCACGTGATCATGTGACTGCAAGTTTACACGCTCACGTTGGCGTAAACTTGTGGTCACGTGACACTTCCTCGAAACGTCGAAACAGACTATCTCCAATCATATTTACGATGGAGATAAGTGGTTGGTTGGCTCACCTGGCCACTTTCTAAATTATTTATGCTGTGACTTGTAAAAGTTTATTTGAAATTCACGTAACGTTGAACGCCATTTTTTTTCTGAAATAGGCCGCATCATGACCGGGAAGGCGTGCCGACTTGAACTTTAAGTTCCGAAAATTCCCATAAGAGAAAAAAAGTTGACAATTTTTTTTTTCGCGGAAAGACGTCGTTTCCTATCGGGAATTTTCCGTAGATCACGAATTTGAAGTCCGTTTTTTTATATCTGGTTTGGTTTTTGAGTTAAAGGAGAAAATGTAACAAGCAAACCTGGTTAAGTGACCAAAACGCACTAAGTCCTACGTTTTGCTCATATTTTGGCCTCTAACTCAAAAGCCAAACCAGACATAAAAAAACGGACTTCAGATTCGTGATCTACGTAAAATTCCCGATAGGAAACGACGTCTTTCCGCGAAAAAAAAATTTTTCTTTTATGGGAATTTTCGGAACTTAAAGCTCAAGTCGGCACGTCTTCCCGTTCAGTAAAAAATCTGAAAAAAACCAGGGTTTATTAGGGCCCCATAAAGAACGAAATTCCACCCGGCCCTACATCAAATTCGAAAATTCGCCAAATAAGGGACACTTAACTGTAGGTACGTTAGACTCCTTTGAGGAAACATTTTTTTATTTTAAACCCGACTGTATTATTTCAAGTGTTGGCAACTCTAATTTGCGTCTTCTGCTAGTCTATTTTTAAAGTAAATCAGCAAGGCGCTTCCATCAAAAATACGATAGTTCAACTCCATACAGCGTTGCCACCTTTGAGTCTTTGAAAGCCTTTAAAAAAATAAAAAGATACGTTCCTAAATGGACTTTGTCTATAGTTCCACACTGAGCCACAAAAATAAAGAAAAAATTCCTTACAGCTTTTACTTAACTCGTTTAAACTAAACTTCAAAAAAATCATTGACAATTTATCGATAAAAAAATTTAAATCCAAAATGGCGCTAAAACTGGAATCCCGAAATATATATATATATTTTTTCTTATTTCCTGTGAAATTTCTCTCCCCGCGTTACAAAATCCAATCTAACAAACAAAAGATGCCATATAAGTTGGGTTTTATTAAAGTTAGATGAAACGCTTATGGTTTTGGCAGACAGACGACACTTTTCACGAAAGCGACATACGTAACACATTAAAACCTTTTTTTTTCCTCTTTTCCTCGCTGTTTTTTTTTTTTTTTTTGACGGTGGGAAAAAAAATTCGAGGTGTTTGAAATTTATAAAAACAAATCCTAACGAGGGGTTTGAAGAGAGTCTGACTATTAAAATGGAGCACCCAGATAAAGATTTAATTAATTCTTCTGATAAAAGCACTCTTTTTTGAACGTCAAGCACTCGATTTTTACAACTGTTGAATGCGAATCTAAATGAACAACTTAAAATGTTAAATAAAGGTACTCCTTTTTATTTTCTAAAAAATAATTTTTTATTTTATATTTTATTTTGCTTCGGAAAGATTTTAAATCAGAATAAAAAGATTTACAGCATTTGCCAGATTCTTTCACGTAAAAAGCAAAAGCGGGAGAGGAATCTCGAAAATAAATGTGTAACTTGGAATGAGGGAGGGGGGGGGGAAGGAGAAACGCACGAATTTCCCCCAAATAAATCATTCTGAACAGTTAAATTTGGGAAGTTGCGAGAATCAATATGAAGCTCCACAATTATTATATTTGTTCCATTTAAAAGGTTGTCGAGAACACTTGCAGTGGAAATAACGAGGAATACAATTTTCTCTTGTAGGCAGAGCTATTAAAGGCACAGTATGTTGAGTTTAAAAAAAAAATGGAGGAAAAAAAACTTTTTTTTGAAGATTTTGTAGATTTTTTAAACAACAGGAAAAAAATCTCAAGGGTCTAAATTTTGAGCCCAAAGAGTGTGTTTAGGAAGGTCAGGAACTGACTGATGGGAAACGATGGGTTTTATCGGGAAAAAATTATTAAAAAAATGTATGCAAAAAGCGGCCGGTCATGCAATACAATACACACACAATCATTGTGATGTCACTTCACCCTGTGATGGTATCACACGAAAACTTGCAAAAATACAAAGAAAGTTTGTTCGCTTTTGTTTTTTCGTTATTTTTCCGCATCCGCACAAGCTTTTAATGGCCATTATCGTACTCTTATCAATTACATACAGACCCTGCTCATTTTTGAAAAGGGGCAGCGTTGAGATGCGGCCAAAAAAATCAGCCATTTTGCGTAAGCCCTTTTGGCTTTAAAATGGGCTTTTCAAAAACTTTCAGGCCCTTGCGCCACCTCAGAATACCATCTTCAAAATCTGAAAAAATTAAATCACAAAAAATTCTCCTAAAAAGAAACTTTGGTCGCAATAACGGGTTCAAATTCCAAAAAACGTTTCTTCAAACTTTCCTAGGATACAGATGCAGATTCTGAGCCCCCAACTATGCCAAACTTAAAACAGGAAATAAAATTGAATTTCAACACGACTTCAATGCTAGAGCTTTGTTACGCCAAAAGCTCTAAAGTTTAAAAAAAAACGAAGAAGAAGAAGTAAACGGATAACGAAAGTCATTTAAAAATTTTTAAAAATGATCATTCAGAATCTTAAAAAGGCAAAAAATATCTCTCTTTCAACTCCGGGATTATCAATATTTTCTATAACAGTCTCTGAAATGGCAAGTTTTAATCTTTAGAAAGCTACTTAGTGCTTCCGAAAACATTATAAAGCTTTAACTTCCAAGCGAAAAATTACACTTTTGAAACTGTTTTTGCAGACAGGAGATTTTTTTTATACATATTAATTTGCATCTCTTTTTGCTTATATTTTAATTTGGTTTGAACGTTAAAAAAAAAAGTGCGAGAAAAGAGAGTTTACGCAAAAAAAAAAAATTAAACGCTCTGAAAACATTTTCTACATAAAAGAATTTAATAACAAAGGAAAATCAATTTAATCCACTCTTTTTTTAGTTAAATTTAAAAAAAATTCGATTTCTCTTTATCGACCCTCCATTGTTATCGACTTTAAAAAAAAAGAAGACGATGGGGGGGAGGGGGAGATGGTTAGCATTTAAACCAAGAAACAAACAAGTAATAAACAAGAACAAGTTTTCATGAAATAATTTGATGACTTACCAGCGATAAGGAAGCCATGGCAACGTGAATCTTTAATTGGAAAACACTGAAAAGAGAGAAAAAAAAACAATTTAAACAAAAATAGATAAAATATAAAATACAGAAGAAGAAATAAAAGGAGGGGAAATCCGTAAAAAGTTTTAGAGGATACGGAAAATAATTTTTAATGGCTTATTAATACTTTTTGAATGCTGAAAGATACTTTATATATATATATTTTTTTTTTTTTTTTTACTTTTTTGTTCAAAATGAAAGATAAAAGCGAAGTTGTGTGGAAGTATAAAAAAAAAAAAAAAAAAAAGAAAAAGGGGGGAAAAAAATACTAGACTATAGTTTAAGCTCCCCGACGTAATTATGATTGAAGACCTTGGGAAATAAAAAGTTTTTATTGGTTTCATGAAAATTCGCCCAGTAATAAACGCGCTTAAGTGAAAGATTTATCGTTGTTTTTAAAAAGAGAGGAAGAAAAAAAAAGTTAGTTATTCTGGGATACTTTGGAGTCGTTTCCTCGATTAATTATTTGCTAATAAACATTGAGTTAAGTAATAAAATAAATCAAAAAAGAAGAAAAAAAATTAATTTTGATCTTTACCAGGATGTGTCCTTCGCTTTCTGAGCCCTGAGTCATTTGCTCTAATGTTGAAATAAATTTTAACTGATTGAGTTCGGCATTGGCTAAAGCAGTACCACAGGTACCGTCAAGTAAACTTTTTTTTTAAACTAAAAAAAATTGATTTTTTTAGTTTAAAAAAAATTAATTCTTCAGTTAAAAATTAATTTTTTTAGATAAAAAAAAAAAAAAAAAAAAAAAAAAAAAAAAAAGATTCAAAATTTTATTTTATATTTTTGGTTTTTTTAAAAAAATGAATTCTTATTTTTTGGTTCATTTGGGTTCTTTTTGGTCTCATTTTCTCAAAAAATCCAGTTCGGCTCGTTTCGGTTTTCTCTGAGATTTTTGGAAAAAGAATCGGTTTTGGCTCGGTTATTTTTTTCAAGCGGATCAAGTTCGGTTTCTGGATGCGTGAACGTTTTTCGCCAGACTGGAGTCTGGTTCGGCATTAATTTTTAGTCGATTCGGATTCAGGTTTGGTTTTTCAGCTAAATTTTTCTAAATTGGTTCGGTTCGAATCAATTTTTTTTTTCTTTTTTTTCAAAAAAAATCTAAGCTTGGATCGGTTTGGTTTGCCAGCACTGTCTAAGTGTCTTTGATTCCCCATGGAAATTGACGCCAACATTTCAACCAAAAAAGAAAAAAAAATGAAAAACCGTATACTGAAATTAATATCAAAGCTAACGAACGAATAAACTGCCACTTGAGAAAATAATTTCCACCGTTAAAAATAATAAAAAAAAAAAAAATCTCTACATGAAGAGAAAAAAAAAGTATCACCTAGCTAACATTGTCTCCCCGGACAGGACAGTCGATAGTATTTTATGACACGTGACTTTTTTTTTTTTTTTTTCAACTTAACCGCTTTCATCTCCGTTTATCCTCTCTTCAGGTTTTGATGAGTCGGAAGCGAGAAATATAAAAAGCTCGTTCTCGAGCTATCTTTTCTTTTTTTTTTTTTTTTTTTTTTCTGCGACCGAATATAAAAAATTCAGTTTAAAAAAAATGGTTACATCGCTTTCTGACATTTTCATCCTCCCCGCAGAACCATTTATTGGACTCTGTGCGATCGTTTTAACGAGCTATTTGCTTTCGCGCTCTCAAAAGCTAAAGCCTTGTAAACGAACATTCGATGTTGAAAGCATATGAACGTACACGATTTCCATGTTCGATTTCAAATTTGACGTTCTTTTACGTATATACCCTGACACGTTTATTTTTTGTTTAAAATTTATTGAGGGACGAAGCGAACACGGTGCGGTGGTCGCTAGTCAAGAGAAAACAGGACATAATTTCCATCTCAAAGTTAGGTAAAATCTATAAAAAGGATCTCAGCGTCAAAAGCTTTGGTTTTCTGTGTAGTTTAAAATCACTTGTCCTTATTGAAAAATTCAAAATGGCGGATCGAATATGGCGGATGAAATTTCAAATTTTGCGTCGATTTTTATAAAACTGCATATCTGTGGGTTTTCGGGGTAGCTGAATACGAATCTGATATCAGTTTGTTCGAATTCAAAATGGCGAAGTTAATATGGGGACTTTTATCCGCGATTGCTGAAGTTTACTGATGTTCGTAAATATTAGTATAAAGGGGTTTTCGGGGTCGCTGATTTGGAATCCGTCAGCGTTTTTTTTTTCGAACTTAAATATTTTAAGCCATTATGAGCGGTGTTTTTCCCTAATAAGTCTGGCGTATGGGATTCAAAAAAATGCTGACTGATTACATTTCTTATTATCTGGTTATAAGGACTGATCCATAAATTATGTCAGCACTTTAAGGGAAGGTTACATATCTAACGTTAGCATTTATCTCATGTAATAAGCGTGCAAAAATGAAAATAATTGAAATTTTTTAAATTATGTAACTTAACTCGAGTTAAGTACATGCCGTAATTTCTACCTAAGAAACAGTGTGCTATAAAAAACTTAAACTTCGTTATAAAATTTTATAAGACATCTATTTATAATTCATTACAAAATTTTATAACAAAAATTATTTTCAGTTTTTTTCCAAGCTTTTTTATTTTCTTCTAAGGCTTCCCGAATTTTTATATTTCTGATTTTCTTTATTTTTGAGCCTTTGTCAAATTAAAAATACAAGAAATAAACAGAAAATTCGGAAAAATCTGGAAAATATTCTAAGTCAAAATAATTGGCAACTTAAGAATCATATTGCCGCATTTTAAAAATCAGTTGAAAAGTGATGTAGTGGACAAAGGCGGCTGGTAAGTCGACCACAATACAAGTTCTATTCCAAAAAGATTTAATTTTTTTTTTTCTCATGAAAAATGTTTTAAAAAAAGCCTATAAAGTCGCCATATGCTAAGTATAGTGCAATTCAAGCATAAAATATATTGTTCAGTTAAAAATTTTAATTATAAAATTTTATAAAGAGTTAAAAAATTTTATAATCGGCCAGAACGTTATCTATATATATAAAATTCAAGACGATTTTTTTTCACTTTTTTTTTTTCACTTTTTAACGAAATCGCAACCCAAGAAAACGGTCGATACCTGCTACCAACTGAGAACCCCCCCTTTCTTTTAAGAGGCAACTACGAAAATCGCTCTACGCGTTAAATCAAACCGGAATCGCATCAACTTAGAATGAAAGTCCGGGGAAAAAAAGAATCGCGATTTTCTCGAAAACCTGATGTCCGAATTAAGTTTGATCGCGGCCCCTGACACGTTTTCGGGAGCCGCATCGAAATTCGACAGATTTAGTCTTCTACCACCATTCCTTCGCCAAATATTGCGTAAAAAGCGAAATCCCATATACTTCCTATAGGGAAAAAAATGTTCGCAGTTGCTTCAGGTAGCGAAAAGAAAAAGGGACGTGTTTATAACAATGCCAAACGGTTGATGTTTTTATTGAGGGTACTGTGACCATCGGTGATACATTATTTTGCGAATTTGTTTATGAGAACGTCACCCCTATCAATCTTTCTTAAAATTCTTATCAAAAAAATGAAAAAAAATTTTGGATTTCTTAAAATTTCTTTCTTTTCTCTCTCCAAAACTTTCAAATTGCAAAATCCGCTAATTAACATGTTTCTAATTAACATGATCTTAGGCATCTACTTTTTTTCTTTGAAATTTTTAAAAATCGGACAATGAGTAGACCCACCTTTTGTTTTTAATTCGGTTCTTCATTTTTATTCACTGGTTGATGTCGGTCTTTTGCATGAAAAGGACGCATGGTGGCCATACCCCACTTTTGGTGGTGGCCATCTCCGACTTTTTTCTTTTAATTTTTTTCCCTCCCCCTTTTGTCGCCAACATAATACTTTTTATTAATATTTTTCAGCTCAATTTGAATCAAAATTATTTTTCTATTCCATTAAACTTTTGAACCGATTTTAATTTTCGAACAGATTCCGTTCAAAATTTTAACGGCACCGCAGCCCTACTTTCTATGATTTGATAAAAAAAATGTATGGAATTTATTATATTTATGACTTCTTTAGCTTCATACGATTCTCATCATCGCTTCTTTAAGATCAGGCATCATAGTTCCTCCTTAACAAAAAATAGGACATTTCTTGAAAAAGTATACGTTCTTTTTGGAGAAATATACACGGTGGAACAGTTTTTGATGTGTGATTTTATTAAGGTAAACATAGGAAAAACCGCCATAAAAATTGTTCCGCCGTGTAGATCAGATATAAGGCAAACACTCTTTCATTTCCTTCTATTTTTTTTTTTTTTTTTTTTTTTGAAGGAGGGGGAAGGAGGGGATAAAAATTTTTGGATAAAGAAATTAGAAAAATTATAATTTTTTTTATTATAAAGAAATAAGTTTGTCAAGTGAAGAAAAATCATCAGAAGAAAATCATATATAGCAGCAGAAAATGACCATTTTTATAAAGCTAAAATATAAAGCTAAGAAAAAATTAATTTTTTAATTATAACTACAAAAATATAGGACAAACTCAAAAATAAGACTTTCATAGGACATACAAAACGTTTTGTCAAAACATAGGATAGATAGGACAACTACTATGATGCCTGTTTTAGATCAATGTCCCTATGAAGAAAAAAAAAAGAAGGAAAAACCTTGGTGCATTTTTCTGACCCTTAAACTGCGATAGGGGTGAAACGGAATATGAAGTTAGAATTTAAAAATATTCCAAATTCAAGATGGTTGCCCTGGTGAAAATTTTGAGATCATCAATGTCGATCCAATTTCAGAAAGTTAATGCTTTTCGATATCGGTCAAATGAGAATTTAACATATTTTCAATATTGGCCGTCATTGGAGATCGGATCGATCTTGGCCAAGATTGGCCCGATGTCGACAAGCATTATTTTTAATATCGATACGACATTCCAAAATTTCCACCAGGGTGGTAATGTCTGTTTTAAAATATTACAGATTTTTTATACTCGAATTTTGTAAACGTTTTATTTATTGCTCTTTTTATTCTTATGAACTTAAAAATGCAAGCAATTAACGAATAGACAGTGAATTCTGCAATATTCAACTAGATTGCTTCATCTATGTTTAGCTTATAGGCAAAACAGCTGTTTCTGTGTATAGGCGTTCATAAGTTTAAAAGAATAGAAACTAAATATTTTGGGGCGTTTTTTGAAGTTTGCACCAGCGGTTGCATAACTGGGCAATATCGGGCGCATGATTTATTTATTTATTTATTTATTTATTTAATTTTTTTTTTTTAAATGTCCCTCTGGCCGAGTGCTTTACCTTTATAGATATAATACAGAAAAATAATATTTGGGAGGAATGAGGTATTTCCGAATTTTGAAATATGGTCGGCAAAGGGTTTAATCAGTTAGTTCATAACCAAGAAAAAAATAAAGCTTACATTTTATTTTTCCCTTACTTCAGAAAAAAAACGAAAGCGAAAACTACTCAAACGGTTTAAAAAATTTCGTATTATTATAGCTTTACGGTTAACACGGTAAAAGTAATTGATATTTCAAATTTTACTAATTATTACAGTGCATACACTAGATGCGTAGGGGTCGCGAAGCGACCCCGAAGCAGCTAGTAGAGATATAAAATTTTATAACGCACTTTTTCTTGGGTCACTTAAAAAATGAAAAACCTTTTCTTTGCAAAATTTAAGTTCCTTAGAATTTCAGATTTTTTTAATGTTTAATATTAATTTTTAAAAAACTCGATTTAAGGGGAGGGGGTCCCGAAATGCTAACATTTGCAAACAAAGGGGGATAGGTGGTCAAAAATGGTCAAAATAATGCTAACGTAATTTATGGATGGCCCCTAAGAGTCCGCTACGGTGAAATTTATACAAGGTTGATAACATCAAATTTTTACTATTAGTTAAATGCTATTTCAAAACCCATTAAAACATAAGGACTGCTAAAACTCAACAATCGGAATTTTTTAGGCCTTTGCCTTTTACTAATGCCCCTAAGCAACCTCCAATCCCAATTTTTTTTTCTTCATTACGAGAACTGGAATCATTTAAATTGCTTTAAAAACTCTCTCCGAAATGAACATAATAAAAGGAATAATCTCATTTTTTAAAAGCATCTTTTGTCCCATTAAAAAAAAAAAGACTGACTCTTCGGAGTAAGTGAAAGGCACTGAAAGTGACTTTTCACAGTAATAGTCGCCATTTGTTATGAAGTTTTTCTTTAAGACATAACTTTTTTTATTATTCTAGAAAAAAAAACACTGTTGTTCGGTTATTCACTCATCTTGTAAAAGAAGGAAAAAAAGATTTAAAAAAAAAAAAAAAAAAAAAAAAAAAAAAAAAAAAAAACTTTCTTTTTACTCCCTAATTTTTTCCCCTCCTTTTAAGATGGGTTCCTGTGAAAAGATCGCTGTAAAACAATGGACAGATCAAACAAGAAAAAAGAGAAGAAGAAGAAGAAGAAAACGGGGAAAAAAATATCAAAGCAATAACGTTTTTCGCCCTTAAGCACGACAGTAAAAATATTGGTAATTTTTTCCTATGATTTAGGTAAGCGAAGTATAAGATTTAGATTCCAAGTAAAAGTATTTTCTTTTTAGACATTACGAGTTTCGACTTGCCACATATTTTCTAGACGTTATTCGATATTTAAAAAAAAAAAAAAAGAAAAAAAGAAAATCGTTTTATATAAAAAAAAGCACGCGATCCTCGGGTTTTTTTCTTTAAAAAAAAAAAATAAAATTATTTTATTTTTTGTTACCCTGCGCAAGATATTCCGATCTTTTTTCTTATTCTTAAAAGGAAAAAGTCTCCCGTTTTTTTTTAAAAAACAGAACTCCAAAGAACAAAGTTATATCAACAATTTATTTTCATCTGAAAATCTTCCATTTTTACTCCGCCGCTTTTTTTTTTTTTTTTTTCTCCCGACAACTCTCAGGAAACCTTCCCGAGGGTTTCAAACCCTGTATTTTAGCATAACTCGACACATTTATATTTTGTAATGAATTTGAAAGGGTATGACACAAGTTATATGTGCGACGACCGCTTTCCACTTTTCTCCCTCCCCCGACATCCGCAATAATAATTTGGGCTTCGGAGAAACTTTCTTTTTACTTTCTAAATCCCATTTCTCTTTCGTTTTTGTACTTCGTCCCGCATTTTAATCATATTTACCTTCTTCGTATTCCGAAGCCAGCTAACGATACAACCTCTCCCCTGCGAACTGTATCTTTTTTTTTCCTTTCCCCTCCCTCTTTTTTCGGGTTCCGTGCCGAGTAGTTATGAAATCTATGAATTTTTTTTTCTTACTCCCTTTCTTTTTCTTTTTTGTAATATTCGAGATATCCCCGATTGGGATTAGACGATTTTGATGTTCCTCAACCGCGGCTACTCACGCACGACGAAAAAGAAAAAAAAAATTATTAGGTTAAAATTGATCCGAGGCATGAATCAGAAAATATATAATTTTCCAAGTGCAACAAAAAATGGGAAAACTGGAAAATTTCTCAAACAAAAGTATTTCTTCAAACGAAAAAAAAAAAAAAAAAAAAAAAAGATACGAAGTGGGAATATTTTCTGCATGTCTTTTGCTCTTTCTACGTAAAATTATAACCTGAAGCTATTTTACAGTGAAATAATTGTTATGATTAAATTTCGTTGAATTCATAAAATTCTTTGCTCAAGTAACAAAGGCTTGGGAAAAACCCGCAAGAATAAAAGTTTCATCTGACCTCTTTTCTCCTCTTCGATTAATTTTTCCGAAATGTTTGCAAAAAACCAGTTTTGCTTAAAATTCAAGTGGTTAAATTATTAAATCTTTGGCTCCTAGAAAAAGTGAGTTATACGTTCCGGTCAGTACGACATAAAAACATATAACAAGATCATAAGTTTTCATAAATTGTTATAAGTTTTTGTAACGCATTGGCCGGACTTTTAACTTACTTTTTTTTTGGGACATCTTCAATTTCATCCGAAAGGGTGGCAGTATAATTGTCATGGTTATTTATGAACGTGTACCCCCACACTAGGGTGGTTGGGAAATCAGATTTTTTGGAATTTCAAAACTCCTACATCGGGATTTCAGATTTTTGAACGGCATATCGGTGTCGCATTGGATTTAATCAGGACATACGCCCAATAGGGTGGGTCGAAAAAAGCGAATTTTTGAATTTGAAAACGCCTGATATGGGAATCGATGCCTTTTTATAATACTATTAACCCCAATTTTTTTCAGATTTTTTGAAGGTCATCTTGAGGTCGCGCAATGACCTTGAAGTTTTTGAAAAGCCCATTTAAGGGCAAAAAATAAGAATTTTTTTTTGCTGAAAAAAGTATCGCTTCCTATCGGAAATTTTGCGTAGATTACGAATATGAAGTCCAAAATCATTTTAAGAGTTCGGTTTTTGAGCTTTACGCCTATTTTTTATACACTGAAAATGCTTTAGGCTGCTTTTTCTTTTACCTTAAAAACTGTACACAAAAATGAATTTTGGACTTCATATTCGTAATCTACACAAAATTTCCGATAGGGAGCGATACTTTTTTTAGCAAAAAAAAAATTCTTATTTTTTGCCCTTATATGGGCTTTTCAAAAACTTCAAGGTCATTGCGCGACCTCAAGATGACCTTCAAAAAATCTGAAAAAAATTGGGGTTAATAGTATTATAAAAAGGCATCGATTCCCATATCAGCGTTTTCAAATTCAAAAATTCGCATTTTTCGACCCACCCTAACGCCCAAATGACTTACCACGGCAGTGCTATAGGAGCCCTGAAGTGTCCTAAATTTTCTAAACGAAAAAAATCCTTAAAAAACGATTCTTGTGTCAAAATGAAATCCTCAAAGCGATCACCAAGGGAAAAAAAACGGCTGGAATGAATCATTTACAAATGGATTTCGGGAACGATTTTCAAAAGGAAAGTTATTGAATAGTTTCCAGAGATTTCCAGGAAAATTCCCCAAGAACAAGTCGCCCGTTTCATTTCCTTTGACAAGTGCCACTGTTACAGCTGGATTCGTGGAAAAGATACAGCACCAGTCAACCCTCTTTCAAAACAAAAAGGCCCCTAAAATGGCGTGCTTACATTTTGTATTCTGTACAAAAATCATTTCACAAAACCAAAGCCCCTACGTTTCAAAAAAAAACGAAACACCAGACAGATGCCTGCCAATTTACCGGGAGGAAAAAAAAAAGAGGTCGGGTAAAAAGACAATCGAAAACGAAAATCGGGTTAATAATTACCCTCAGGGTTTTATAATTGAGTTAGAAATAAAATTGGATTTGATTATCAACCATTTTGTCAGTCAACTTGCCATTGAGTTTGATAACTGACTTCTGGTAAATTGGATTTGATAGTAAAAAAAGGAAAGGCTTCTTTTTAAAAAAAAAACCGCATTAAAAAATGATTATCATCTTTTTTTTTTTATTTCCTTCTCTTCTTCGCCAAGTTTCGTTCAGTTATTTCGATATCGGAGTAAAATATTCTAAAAAAAAATTGGTAATGGATCAAGTGCTTTCTCAGCTACAATTCATTCAGGCGAAAATAAAGATTTTTTTTTTAAGGTTTTCGGGATGCTTAACGATTTTTTTTCTTCTCTTTTTTTTTTGCAGAAAACAAAAATCGGCGAAATAATGGGATTAATGCGGAAGCGGAGCATCGAACTAAACCGTACATCACGATTGGATAATGTTGCTGATATTCGAAACCATTCACCGGAATGAAGGTAAGTTAAAGGGAAAACGAAAAACAATACGGGAAAAGTGAAAGAGGTAGATGCGGGGAAAAAAATTTCGCTTTAGATTTTTCGGCCAGGAAAGTCCCGGGGTTAGATCATTTCCCGGAATTCCCGGGAATTTATAAATGACTGAATTTATAAGTTTCTCAAAAAACCAGACTTTTTGATGCAAAACTTAACGGTCCTGACGTCTGTATTTCGAAATCAAGATGACGTCAATAAGACGTCCTAAGTTTCAAATACCAGATGAAGAATTCAAAGAGATCTGGCAGTGTTGTATAAAATGTTTAGCCGCCTTAAATTGTTCTATCGAAGAAATCAATTTATTAAACAAATTTATTGATGAAATTAAAGTGTATTATTATTAATAAAACTTACTTTTTGTAATAAAAAAAAAAAAAAAAAAAAAAAAAAAATGGTCATGGACTTTTTATTTCGAAATCGAGATGACGTCAATAAGACGTCTTATTGACGTCCTAGGGTCCTGACGTTTGTATTTCGCAATCGAGATGACGTCAATAAGACGTCTTATTGTATTGACGTTCAATGGTCCTGACGTTTGTATTTCGAAATCGAGACGTCTTAACGGTCCTGACGTCTGTATTTCGCAATCGAGATGACGTCAATAAGACGTCTTATTGTATTGACGCCCTAATGGCCCTGACGTTTGTATTTCAAAATCGAGATGACGTCAATAAGACGTCCTAATGGTCATGGACTTTTTTATTTCGAAATCAAGATGACGTCAATAAGACGTCTTATTGACATCCTAATGGTCACGGCGTTTGTATTTCGCAGCCGAGCCGACGTCAATAACACGTCATATAGCGACAAATGTTACCGGTTGTACTCTCCTGAGATTATTTTGATGTCGAAAAATGACCAAATCTCATGACGAAAATCTGACGTCACTTTTTTTGTCGGGCCTCATTCAAAATTTTACGAGTGTAACAACTGTTTTCCTCTGCAGCAGCTTCCTCCTCTTCCCTTACCCTAGAGAAATCAATCAGGAAGTGCATCCCAGGTGGCCATATCACCTGACAACATGCCCGAAAAAAAGTTGGGCAGTTTCCTTTCCGTATGGAATAAAGCTGATTCTCTTAAAGGCTTCTAAGCCTCTTCATATCTCAAGTTCATCCATTACAGAACCGGCTCCGTGACACCCAATACGATTCGCACTGGAAAATGTCCATCAAAACACCAACAAATTATTAACTGGCCATATCAGCCGCAGGAAATGGAATCCGAAGCTGATTTTTCTCCGATTATACAACCGCTTTGTGTGTTAAGCAAGATATAACCGTAAAAATGAAATTAACTTTGACTGATCGACAAGTCCATATCGCATTTTCCAGTGAAAAGCGAGTGTTTCCTCTATCAGGCTAATAACATCATCCACATAAGCAAAGTTGGTCACGCGAAACGCATTTTTCGAACGGGATAAAATAAAATAAAAATATAAACGCTAATGCATAGTAAATTTAGTTTGAAAAATCATTTTTCCTTTTTATTATGATAAACGAGGACTTTTGTGTTCCTGACTGATAAAAAAAAGTTTTTTTTTTTTTTTCCAACGTGAACGATTCAACGAATTTTGTTAAATCAGCAAATCTTCATCTGAAATTAAATAATTCATAAGCTTTAAAAACCCTTCCACAGGCAATTCGAACAAAAAAACATCGAAATTTCCCTTTAGGAGTAAAAAAAAAAAAAAATGTTTACGGCGTTTTCGAGAATCCTTTAAGTTAAGGGATTTCTCTAATAAAATACCTTACAACCGGATTAGGAAAAAAGGATTAGGACTAAAAAAAAAAAAAAAAAAAGAGAGGAGGATTGAAACTGAAGGTTTTTAAACGATCGTCTATAAATATCAAAATAACTTTATGGTTTCGTTAATTGGTCGGAAAAAGAGGAAACTAACTGAAAAAAAAAAAAAAAAAAGTTTCTACTACTGTGGAGATTTGGATGAAGGAGCAAGAAAGAAAACACCGAAGTAGTGTAAATTAGAGATAAAGATTTTGCGAGGAGGAAAAGAAAGACGTTTAACAATGTAAAGGCGGGGTAGAAAAGTCGTAAAGAATGTCACAGGACTTGGAAAGTGTTTAAATCTTTTTGGAAAACTATTATACTAATTGTCTTCGTCTACTAGGGTAACTCGGGAAAGTTCTTATTCTCGAAAACTCTTTTATAGTTAAAAGCAATTAAGTGCTTTTTGTTCTTCGGGTAGCGTTTTGACGAATGATTGATGAAGGATTAAAACCAAAACCCGAACTCGCCCGCATTCCTAAAGAGGTGATACCACATTTTTTTTTCTCCCTCTTTTAAATCGAAAATGACAGATTGGTTTCAAAATGGATTGAAAAACTTGAAAAAGGTTGTAAGACTTGCAGGGTTACACGTTAGATACCGTACGTCTAAAAAAAAAAAATGCGTTCTCCTTTAATTAATAATGGAAAAATCAATCAATGGCCTGAAACTATAACTTAAAGGGGAGGCTTCACGGATACCGGAAGGAAAGGCTACTTTGTCTAATACTCAACTCACGGTGAAAAAATCCAAATTTTAGGTACCTAACGGAATTTTCTAGTATATCCAGGAACGTTTAACGCAAGTTTCAATCTGTCTGAAATGTATGAGCGGCGGGAGATTAATTTAAAAAAAAATTTCGGTCCAGTGGTGACTTGTTTCATCTAGCTGCATCGTGATCAATGAAGTTAAGCAGTATTGAGAACGGCCAGTTAGTGGATGGGTGACCACCGACACTCCCCCCCTCTAGCAGGGATTGTAGGAACCACTAATACAGTCATCTTAACCTCATTGTAAAAGTCTTCCTCTTCTTTTAGTAGGTTTTGAGCCTGTTTTTCAACTACAGTGAAGTCCTTCATGGAGTATCCAAGGATGGCGAAGCCCAACTATCTGCCCATCGCTTTGGGGTTGCTTCGCGATCGGTTTCTCGCCCCTTACTTTCTTAATGAGGCAGCCATCGGCTCTGTCAACATGCTTATTCCAGGCTTTCCTTCTCGCTTTTACTTTAGTGATACCGGTGACACTGCACTCTCTTCGAATGTCTGTATTCCGAACTCTATTTCATCTCGTTTTTCCCACGATAGTTTGTACAGTTCTCATTTCGGCCGTCGTCAACATTGTAAAAGTAGTTTCTATAAAAACCGTGTATCTGACCGCAACGTCAAAAAAACTACGAAAGAAATGAGATTGACCTAAAATTCAATTAAACTACATTTAGTGCATGGGAATGGTAACCTAGCCAATCCAAATAACGTCAAAAAAAAAAAAAAAAAAAAAAAAAAAAAAAAAAAAATTGGTCGAAAAGACTTCAGGGTGTCTACTGATTCATAAAAGTTAAAATATAGGACTTTTATAGGACTTTATAGGTCCATTTTTTCAAAAAATATAGGACCCAAAACAAGCCATTTTTAAGAGAAAAAAATTTAGGCACACAAAATTCTAGAGGTAAATTCTATCCTCCAAAATTTAGAAATAAAGAAGGAAGAAGAAAAAAGGTAAAACTTGTAAAACGGGTAATTACTAAAAAAGGTAAAACAAAATTCTACAAAAACATTTTTATAAAAAATCTTGGGGTCAAAAAATCCCGATCAAAAAAAAAGTTCTAGCCTCTGCAAGTGTTTTTCAGAAGTCCCCAGGGTTATATGAGTAGTTCAGAAAATCCGCCCCAAGCTAAGAGCTAAAAAATTTAAAATTTTCTAAACGTAAAAAAGTTTTAGACTACACGTAAAAATTTTTGAATCCTCTATAAAATTCTTAAAAATTATTTGAACTGGAATTAATTTAAAATTAATTGCCTAATGGAACCCCGCCGTTAAGATTTAAAGAAAAAATTTCCTGAAACATTGAACTTTCTTTGAAAATTTCCCCAAAGTGCTTTTTCAATTATCAAAGCATAAACTATGAATCGTTCGTAGCCCAAAATGATTGGTTTTCCTCGCTTTTCGGAATCTTTAAAAATCTAAATTATGGCAACCTGCATAAATCGAGCGAGGCCGAAGGCCGAGCGAGAAAATTTGTTGGAAAAATTGAGTGAAAATATGAAAAATTAGCTCACTTTGAACTAGGAATATAGGACCAGTAGTGTTCCAGCTCAAAATCACTTTTTTCGGTTAAATTATAGGACTTTATAGGATTTTATAGGTATATAGGACCTAAAAGAAAAATATAGGACTTTTATAGGACTTTATAGGAATATAGGACCAGTAGACACCCTGGACTTTGATTTTGCTATCCTTGTTCGTATTTACTTGGAGCAAGTTGAAACTAGCATCAAATATACAAGAAAAAGTCAAAGGAGTTCGTTGGAAACCTTTACGTTATTTTCTGTTAAAAATAAATACGGTGAATTAATCTTTTCTCTTAAATTTCAATTTTTTTTCCCCCAGACAAACGATCAACCCTCAAACTCTCTCTGTTTAATATAAGAAAGGTTCGAAAGGTAAATGATGTAATTCTATCAAACAAAAGAAGCAGGAAAATAAGAAAAAAAGAAAGAAAAAATTCGATTCAGATAATAAAAAAAAGATGTCGGGAACGCTGTTGCGTTCCCACACGTTTGCTCATTAAGTATAAATTTCAAAAAGTAGAAAAGAAATAAAATGATAATTGCACGCTTAAAAGAAAAAGAAAAAAAAACGGGGGAAGCTTTATTTTTTGTCTGATTTAATATGATTACAACATACAAAGCGATCATTAACGCTCTCGAAAGCAGTAGCGGACATTCTTCCTCTTTTTTCGGTAAAAGAGCTCACTCAGCTGCCAGCCTAGTGATGTTAATCAAGTGGTAAAATCGTGTATATATGTATAAACCATCACCCATATTTAGCTTATGGGTATTTATATACAAGCATTAAATTTACCGTATATTTAACATCCCCACAGCAAGTCTTGTAAGAACACGTTTTTGCAGGTCTGAACACTTAACGAAAAAGGTGACGTCATGATGACGCGTCATATTTTGATCATCAGACATAAGTCATTTTCTGGGACCTTTTTGCGATATTTTTGACGTCAAAATGACGTCTTAAATGCTCGTGGATGACGTCTTATTGTTGTCTTATTGACGTCACCTCGACTTCGAAATGCTAATGTTATCTCTTACACGTCCATAAAACGTCATCTACTGACGTCGTCCTGACGTCATCTGCCGTGCTTAGCGATTTGGGCGTAAGTGTATTTTTGTTTTGAATTGAGTTATTGGTACCTATGGATTCGTCGTAAAATTTTCTATCCGCCGGTACATTCATTTTAAAGCTTTGAAAAAGAAAAAGCTTTGAAAATTTCAAAAAAAATATTATATTTTATATGTTTGTTTATGTATTGATTTTTTTTAAACGCCGTTTTTTCAATGTTTACAAAAAATACACTTACGCCCAAGTCGCTTAGCACGGCAGTCATCCACTGACAAATTTTATTATCAATCATTGTTAAAGACGTCATCTGGAAGGTAAAATCGTCCCAGAGTGGACGGATGTGACCATGCGTCAGGCATGGTCACATGGTCACGTCTTTTTGACGTTTAAAGTACTTTCATTTTTTGCTGGGCATTTTAGATCAGGGCAGATATTGGACGGAACTCGCAGCATCATGAGGCCACCATATACATCAGGATGAAAATTCCTCATAGGACGCATTTCCCATGGTAGGATCTGCCAGGATCGAGCATGAAGAAAGACTCCCAGATAGCATTTTCAATCCACTGGACATCCTGCGGATTGTCCATTAGATATTACAGGATATCCAAATCCATTGGATATCCATAGGACGTTCTCTCTCATTTTAACATCATGATCGATGTGCGGTGGTCGACTTCTAGTGTCTGGGATATTGCGAATTGCCCGCTTAACAATGTCCCTCCATTTGTCCCGGTCATTGGCCTGTCTGCACGCCTTCTCTAAGGTTGACTCCATTAATTTAGAGATTAGTTCTGTCCACCTAATTGGCGAAGTCCCCTTCCTTTTATGTCTTCCGGTTCATCTTGTACCCCAAGTCTCTCCATCGTATCATGACGAGAGTCGTTCAAAGGACAGTTTTTAGATCAGTGCGGACGTAGGTAAATCCAATGGACGTCCAATAATTATCCTCATGACGTACTGAAGACGTCCTCGGGACTGGGTAGACTTTGCTATCTGGGTTACCTAAAATGTGAATTCCAGATCCTGTAAATGCCCACAGAGAAAATGCAAGGCTCATGTTTGAGACAGAGATATTGAGACAATTAGACAAACTAGATTTTCAACCGTGATAGCTGATTGGCTCTTCCTCAGCAGCCTTCATCCTAATCTTTCACATCTGAACGGAACGGAGCAAGCTGAGTTGTTTCAAATATTCCTCGAATTGTCCCAACGGAATCTAACATTCATTTATATATTGGAATAGTCCACATATTTAAAACCGTGAAAAAAGTATTTGCAAAAACCATTTCAAGAGCAGTTATTCGTTTTTTTTTTTTTTAAGTTTATTAAGACCGCAACGATAAACGAAGCGCTCATCGAGAAAAAAAAAAAAAAATGCCTCGTTCGTGACTCCTCAACCGAACGCGGGTATCACGTAATGATCCAATCAACCGCGCACAAGCCCAGAAAGACCCCTTAAAAAAAAGTGCCCGATAAAATGAAAAACGGCGAGGCTCAACTGATCATTATTTTCTTTAATTTATTGAATTTTCACCGAACTCAGGCGATAAAATTACTCCATTTATCACATAAGAGTGTGGGGCGTTATATCCGGCGATTATGCTTAGCTTATGTCAAATTATGACATTCATCGTTTTTTTTTTTTTTTTTTTTTTGTCTTTGATATGTGTTGACGAATGGGAAAACCTTTTTTCGGGAAAAATAACTTAATTTCAGTTTTCAATTTTCGAATCCCCGTGTTATTTTTTTTTTTTTCTCGGGTTTTATAAAGTGCTTTGTTACCAGATGATGGGCTTTTTATTATTCGATCGAGATGGATTTTTATGGTTATTTAATTTTAATAGGATGCTTTTTTTTCCGCCCCACCGGGAAAGGGGGAAAATGAATTTTGTTTTTAGGATAATTTGATAGTTTAGACAATATAAAGTTATGGTCTATGAATTATTTTATGTTGCAAAATTGGGGACTCTAAATTGTTTGATAGGATCCCCGGGTCGTCTTATCTATAGCTATTAAAGATAATAACTTACGGACGAGCCTAATATCCGTAAAAGCTTCAAAGTTGAAGTTGAGCTCATGTGAATGTGAAAAGTTTTCGAGTTATGGACTTGCCATTGATTGCATAATTAACGGGTCTAGTCTGGATCGCTGGATTGTGTACGATCTTGAATTTCTCGTGTTCTTTGACTTTTAAAGGCACGTATTATCAATGCTGAGTTCTTAGTCTAAATACTGTGGCAGTTTTAGGATGCTTACCCAGACTGCATTTTCAATCCATTGGACATCCTGTGGATTGTGCTTTAGATACCCACAGGATATACAAATCCATGGGATATCCATAGGACGTCCAACGACGCTTTCTGGATCAGTGCGGACATTGGTAAATCCAATAGACATAGACGTTTAATAAATATCCTCATGACGTCCTAAAGATGTCCTCGGGACTTGATTTACTTTGCTATATGGGTACTTTCTAGAAAGTACCCATATAGCAAAGTAAATCCAGTTATACACTATATGATACACTATACACAAAGTAATCCATTATACACTATATGGGTACTTTCTAGAAAGTACCCATATAGCAATCATCAGCTAGTATTGTATAAATTTTGAAAAAAATTTTAAAAAAAAAAAAATCATGAGTTTTAAAAAAAAGGGAAAGAAAAACAAAAATTTTATTTTACTTCCAGTGTTCTTGCGAAGAACAGGTAGACGTGCGATTATTGAAACGGAAACCGGATCCCCCGTGAATAGAACCTCAGCAGCTATCCCTCCCAAACAGAACGAACAAGGTAAAATGCCATTGTGACCAAAAAATTAAAGTGGGAATAGTTTTCAGAATTTTTACAGGTTTTAATTAAAGGATGAGGGTCAATAAGGCCGTTTTTTGGGCTAAATTTTTTTTTTCGTGAAATTTGATCCTTTAGTCCTGGTAAATGATTCCCCAAAAGAATTTTCGATTTCGGTCGTCGGAACCCTTAATATTCGCCTAAAACCATGATATTTTATTAAAGCAAATTTTAAGGATCAGCATAGGAATTAAAAAATTTTATTGCGGCAGGGAAATACTCCTACCTAAGATCTTTTAAGGGTATTTTTTCACGTTCCGAAAAATGTGTAGAACCCCTTAAAAGCGGCAATTTTAGGTGTTTTTATTTTTTAAACACCGTTCTTCCAAGGATTTCTGAAAACTGCATACAATATATTATAGCTTGCCCTAAGATAAACCTCGCGTAATTTTTCCCGTTTGCGAATCCAATGGAATCCATTTAAAAAATGCATAAGACGCGGTTTTTACGGCCTATTTGAGCTCCCTGGTAGTTAGATCTGAATTTTTTTAAAAAAACCTCATTTAGGAGTGACAATTAATCGATTCCAGCCATTATCCCGTTCCATCCATGATCAAGTTATCTTAAAAAACTTTAAAAAATTATTAACATTTTAAAAAAAATCACTTTGCATTTGATGTGTTTCCATAACAAGTTTTCGAAATGGAATATTAAAATTATAAATAATCTGTATATTTCCTTCTTTTTTTCGTATTAAGTAGTTGGTATTATTAATTTACCCTTCAGAATAATGTCTTGCATCTAAAATAACATTTTAATACAAAAAATAGAAGAAAATACATATATTGTTTATATTTTCACATTTCATTTTCAAAAACTTGTTATGGAACACATCAAATGCAAAGTGATTTTTTTAAAATTTAATATTTTTTAAAGTTTTTTTTAAGATAACTTGATCATGGATGGAACGGGATAATGGCTGAATCGATTAATTGTCACTCCTAAATGATGTTTTTTTAAAAAATTCAGATCTAACTACCAGGGAGCTCAAATAGCCGTAAAACCCGCGTCTTATGCATTTTTTAAATGGATTCCATTGGTTCGCAAACGGGAAAAATACGCGAGGTTTATCTTAGGGCAAGCTATAATATCTTGTATGCAGTTTTCAGAAATCCTTGAAGAACGTGTTTAAAAAATAAAAACACCTAAAATTGCCGCTTTTAAGGGGGTTCTACACATTTTTCGGAACGTGAAAAAATACCCTTAAAAGATCTTAGGTAGGAGTATTTCCCTGCCGCAATAAAATTTTTTAATTCCTATGCTGATCCTTAAATTTGCTTTAAAAAATATCATGGTTTTAGGCGAATATTAAGGGTTCCGACGACCGAAATCGAAATTCTTTTGGGGAATCATTTACCAGGACTAAAGGATCAAATTTCACGATAAAAAAATTTAGCCCAAAAAACGGCCTTATTGACCCTCATCCTTTATTCGAGACCGGTGTATGTAAAACAGTCACACAAAAGGAACTTAAATGCTTAAAAAATAGAGCTGAAGTCTATTTAAATATAGCAGTTATATCTTTGTTGCCTTCAGAGGATAGAAAAATCCTTTTAGCAGCATTTTACATGTATATCAAAATGCCAGTTACAATATCTGAATAATTTAATTAAATTATTAATGTACCGTAAACTGGGGTGAGATTGACCGCCCGGGGCGAGATTGACCGGCCTAAAAAAAGGTAGTTCTGGCTGAATTTTTTAAAATCTGATTGTTAGAGGGGAAAGAAAGGGAAATCCTCTAGTAATTTTATTTAAAGAAAACATAATTTAACCGTGGTTACTAACTTTTTTTAGGCCAGTCAATCTCGCCCCGGGCGGTCAATCTCACCCCAGTTTACGGTACTTACTGGTTACGGGGTCGGTAAATCTATGGTAGATAATGGAGAAAGCACCCAGCTGGGTGCTGGGGGCTACTTCATTATTCACTACTTCGACTTTGCTATCTGGGTACTTTCTGGGGGCTTTTCTGCTTACAGTTCCGCATTTTTGATGATAAATGCAAGAGACTCTTTGAAATGGATGACCGGATAGACGACTTAAGAATCGACTGCACCACCAAGGAAGAAGAATAATTAGACAAATAAAGGGAAAAAATTGAGCACTACCGTGAGCTGCATTGCCCGTGGAGTTTACAATACCAGGATTTCATGGATAGGACTTACCGACCACAAAGAATGACAGATAAATTTCATAACAATTTAAAATCATCATTATTTCGCCAAAAACGAAATCTACCATCACAATTGAAAGTTAAATTTTTCATAAACCAATCTGACCCTGTTTTTCGATTTTCCTCTTATCAAAATCCTCTCGGTTTTCTTTAAATTAAACTCCCCCTCTTTAATTTGGCTAATCCGTAAAATAATTCCGGAATAAAAGTTGTCATCCTTAAATAATTCTCCATAGGCAAATACCGCTATTTATAACATTTTTTTTTTTTTTTCGAAAAAGAAACGAGAGTGGGAGGTAGGGAAAATTGCAGGAAAATTGCTGACGAAGATCCGGAAACAAAAACTCAAAACCCCGTATCGAAAAAGGGGCATGCAAGCAGGGGCAAAATATTAATTTTTCCCTCGGTTGAATTTTAAGATGATCCATATTGTTTAGTCCTTTTTATCCCAGCGGAAAAAAAGAAAAAAAAAAAAATACGATAAAAGAGAGATGATAAAAAAAAATTAAACAGAAGCCGATCAACCTTTTTTTTTTTTTTTTTTTATTGTTTTTAATCTTCATAGCGTTGTTTTTCGCGGCAAAAAAAAAAAAAAAAAAAAAAAAATTGATGCTAATTAAAATTAACAAACGATACAAAAAAAAAAGTTTGTCGGGGATGAACGGGCCTGAGCAGGAATATATATTTTTTTATTTTATGATGTAAATAAAAATGAATGAACAGACGGGTTAAGGAATGGCTGATGCGAAGGGGCTTAACAACATGAATAATGCAGTTGTCAAACCGAAAATGTTAAACCAGACGTTATACCAGTGTGTTTCAAACTCAACATCTAGCAATACAAGATGAAAGACTGGAATAGATCATTTCATGACACATTCCCCCCCCCAAACAGGAATGGATTGAAAATAATCGGGTCGGGAATATTTTATCTCATCCGACATTTTTTAAGAGATTTAAGAAATTTTTTAAAGGCTGATTTCCTTTTCGGATTCTTGATCTTTTTAATTTTTGAAGGGGTGCATGTGGTGCTGATTTCCTGCTGACAAGGGGAGGAGGTGGTAAAAAATTAAAGTTAGAAAATTAGGTAAAAAAATTGTTATCTTTATGCTGACGTAACATTTAAATATCTCCTACTATAATGTAATGTATATTTATTGAATTTAAACTAATAAGTTTAAGAATGTTAGTCACTCCTCCACGTTTTCCTCCTGAAATCTGGTCTGTTTATGAGTTTGTTATTAACCGTATTCAGAGAGCTAATAATTACGTGGAGGGGTGGAACTCCCGATTTCAGCGGGCCATCGTTACACACCACGCTAGCGTATGGAAATTCTTAGAATTCCTGAAAAAAGATCAACGTGAGAATGAGGTTTTAATCACGCAATTGGCTGGGGGTCATACCAGATCAGACATCCAATTAAAAGATCGTATTTGCTGAATCAGCGACAAATAGAAGAAATTGTGGGCAATTACCGCCAGTATAAGGAGGAAGACGACATCCCTCGCTACTTAAGAGCGATACCTTATAAGCTTAAATTGCCCGCAGTGTAATCAATTTAAATATAATTAAAATATAATTGTCAAAATCAATTGTCAATAATCAATTTAAATACAACTGGACAACAAAAAATAACAGTCCCATTTATCTTTCAACAAAACATAAATGACCGGACAACAACTGGACATACAACTTTAATGGACAAAAACAATTTGACCAAAATAATAACAGGATCAAAAAAATTTGGACATTTAGATACCAACCAGATATATCCAACAAGATTCGTTTGCTGTCCGACGTTTTAATAAGGAAAGATATGATTTACAAGGCCAAACCATAATTGGCCCCCGAAAAAATTGGCAAATTGTCTGTAAATCTTTTATTATATATATTATAATATATGGGCCCAGCACCCTCCATTAAAAAGTAAAAAATAAAGCGGATTAAGTAAGAAGTAAAAACGTCGACGATAACATGATTATTTTGAAAATCTTGGCGGTGTTACCGGAAAAATATAAACATTTTTCTAGTGCTTGGGAATCAACAACTACAGCAGAGAACCAAACTCGGATCCTTGGAAATTAAAAATGTACAGTACACCGGTTTTAAAGTTTTCCTTTAATTTTATGTACTAATTTACCACGACAATAATTTTAAATTAATTTAAAAATGAAGCGAAATGATGAATTATTGCAATTTTCAAAACTTCGAAAAAATCGGAAATTTGTAAATTTTTATTTTAATTTTTGGCCAGTGTTAATTTTTAATTGTTATAACAGTGGAGTTTAGGATCAAAAGAAATAGAACAAAACTTATCTCTTCTCTGTTATATAAAAGGGGAAAGGTATGTCCGTTCCATTTTAACCTAACTTAACCTAACTAAATTTAATATAAAAATTTATTTTTTGACAAAAAAAAAAAAAAAAAATTTAGGGCAAAAAAATTTTTTTTTATTTACCTAATTTAACCTAACTTCTTGAAAAAAAAATTTTCGAATGGGAAGTGAGCCCTAAAAGCCCTGACAAAAAAAATATTAAATTTATTTTTTTCCGATATAAAATCTTTTTTTTTTTTTAAGTTTTAATGCCCAAAATGTCAGAAACATTTGTAAAAGCTCGAAGCAAAGCGAGCGCGGAGAAGCTAGTTAATATAATAACAAAATTGCATTTTAAAACTTGTTTTCAGTTATTTTTTGGATTCCCAAACTTTTCGTGGATTTTCAAGATTAAAGTTATTTTATTAATAATTTTCAAAAAAATTGAAATTAAAAACTTTGCTCGGTTTACTTAACATCCTAGTAAAAATGAGTGGAAATAGTTGTGCTTCGACTTCGACTTTTGGAGAAAAAAAAACCTCCAAGAAAGTTCCAATAAAAAAGTTGATGAGATCATAGGAACAAGTACTAGGATTATCACCAATTTCTTTGCAACAAACAGGAACAAGCCGGATTTAAACAAAACTCACAATCATGTAAAAAGAAGCTTAAATGAGGCTCTTATAAAGTCTTAGTCATTGGGATTCTGGAAGTGTGATGGACAGGGAAATGAAAAAACCGGACCAAATGGAGTTGGGCACAAGCGATTCTTCTGACGGTTCCAGTTCCGGAAACTAATAAATGTTAACATATGTGTGTAATCATTACGAAGAAATAATATAGCGTAATAAAATAGCAATGTTATAAAGTGAAATTAAAATTTGCAAATCCAAGATTTATTCAAGGTTTTGAAAATGGCAAAAATTCATAACTTCGCTTCATTTTCAAAGCCACAAAACTTGAATTAATTTAAAATTATTTAATTAAAAAAAAAAAAAAACCTAAATCATGACCCTGACCTTTCAAAACTCCAAACCCAGATCGGGGTTTTGAAAGGTCAGGGTTTTGCCAATTATTGCCAGGTTCCCGCTTTTTCTACTCCGATAAAAATTTCTGAACAAGCTCTAGTAAAAACACACACGGTATAACATATACCCGACACCTTAAATCTCGGTTCAGATTTCAACGCCAGAAAAATAAAAGTCATAGGAAAAAAGAAAAAAAGAGAAAGAGAGAGAAATCCTCCCCGGCCAATTATTTAATATTTAATGTCCCCTAACAATAGAACATGACATTAAAAAAAAAAAAAATAATATCATAAAAAATTATGTTATTAGCTGATTGCTGTATCAAATCGCATAAGTCAATCCGATTGTCAATTGAACGACTATAAAAGCAAATAACAAAGCTTTTTTTTTTTATTTCATTTTTATTTTTTTTCGCGTGACACAACCACGTCAAAATCATTCCCCGGATAAAATAACCCCGACCATTGGAAATAAAAATATTTATTCACGTATGCATCAATAACGCAATTATAAATAAATTATTATACAGTTTGAAATAATATAACTTGCGATTTCAATAAATACGTCGACCCTTTCAAAAAAAAAAAAAAAAAAAAAAGAGGGAGCCCAAATAAAATAAAATAAACTTTAAAAAAAAAATTAAGTTGGCTTTTTTTCCCCGTCATATCAAATATTTATCATATAAAGTCTTAAAAGTGCATTAACATGATGAAAGAGTCGCCGAGTCCAACCGTTTCAAAAAAAAAAAAAAAATTACAGCTTTCGGAAACGCGGGCTTTACTTACCGGAAATTATAGTCTTTCACAGATCGAACATTGCTTTGAAATAATCATTCTAGATTGCTTCCTTTTCATTCAAAATAGGGTTATTACTCTTTTCCTTTTTTTACTAGAAGCGAATTGAATTATTTAGAGAAACGTGGAATTTCTTTTGAGAACAAATAAAAAAAATAAAAAAAGCGTGGGCGATTCTTCTCCTTTTTTTTTTTCTTTTCCTCCCCCCTCGTCGCTCTACTATAATTGATTCAACATGTTTTGGGCTGTGAAAGGGCTGACGTTTAAAATCCTCCGGATTGCTATTCAGCATCCCGTGATTTAAATCAAGGGGTTTAAAAGATCGTCAGACGTTTTAACGACCCCATGATTAAACGCTAAGTGACCTAAAATGTTCGCCGGCTGATAGAAATATGGGCGACGGCGATTTTATTCATGAATATTTTGTTTCGGAGGAATTTCACGTTTTTCGTCGAATGGGCGACACGGCGGAAATGAAAAGGGATGCGTTGAAAGGTTCGAGAAAAGGTCGGACTAAAAAAAAAGGGGGACAAGCTGTTGTCACCTCAGGGAAAAAATGTTATAAGTAACGAAGTAAAGGAAAACAGAGAAAACAAAAAAAAAGATAGATGAATAATGGAAGATGCATTAAGATCAACAAATGCAACCTGATGGACGATAAAGAACAACATTTTGTGGCTCATGTTGCCAACGCCGTGAGTCGGAGGTCAACTAACGTATCTCCATCGTAAATATGATTGGAGATAGTCGGTTTCGATGTTTTGAGAAAGTGTCATGTGACCACAACTTTACACCAACATGAGATTGTAAGCTTGTAGTCACGTGGTTTTCGTAAACAGTAAAAATACATTATCTCCAATTATATTTCGATGGAGATACGTTAGCTGACCTCCGAAGCACGGAACGTATTAAGAATTAACTTAACATAGAACATCAAAAGAAGAGATTTTATTTTAGGTTCAATACATATCAATAATTTCAAGTCATCATATCATCATACTTCATACATAACAGAATGGTCAAGAGAAGTCAGCTATTATTAAAAAATCCCGACTGATTAAAAGGATCGCTGAACGAAACTACATCAAAGAAAAAAAGCTGACGAATACCACCACACAGAAGACTAAGAGCTAGATTGGTGTTATGGAGCAGTCAAACATAGCCATCTGCAGTTCTCAGGCCTGGGGTATACGACATGGGAACTGTGTACTGGGGATTTTGACCCCCAATGACCCCCAGTTTTAGTGTTGATCTATATTTAGTGTACGAGAAGTTATGTCCTACTGTGGGTTAACCGCTGTCAATCCTAAATTTTTTAAAATATACATTTTTACATTTGACTAATTTTTTAAATTTTAATCCTTTTTCTTAAAAAGGCCACTTAAAGTCGTACTTAAAGATCAAAAATATTCTGAAATTATTGCAGTTTTAATATAGACAAAAACGAATTTATTTTCGAAGGATATGAAATAGAATTAAAAAACTGCAATCGAAATACTGACTCTCATCCATCTTCATTTTTTCTAAAACTTTATTCTTAACATAATGACCCATTCCCGTCAAAAAAAATATTCGACATCAACGATTGAATTTGGACACCATTTCGGTTCCAAGAGAAATATAAAGCAAAATACAAAATAGATATGCAAAATACAAAATCTATAATAGGGTGTACAACCTGTTGATTTTGTTTTTTAAATTAAATAAATAAATTAAAAAACGAGATCCTATTTTGATGTTGTCCAATTTTTTTTAGCGTCGTCTGAACAACATCTAACGTATCAGAATTGATGATACCAATAAGTTAGTAACTTATTTTTACTCGTTATGAAAAATATCTTGCAATTCTAGGGTGTCCAATGAATCTTCCCCTGTTGGTTTCTATTAAATGGAAATCCGACGGGAAAATTCATTTTCCACCCTACGTTAACAATGTAATATTTCAAAATTATTTTTTTGGACTAAAAAGAAAACGAAATTCATTTTATTATAATTAGCGCATCCCCCAAAAAAAGTGAGCTATAAGTCCGGCCAATACTTTACAAAAACTTATAACAAGATTAGAAAGCTTACAAGAAGATATATAAGCTTTAAAAAAGATTATAACAAGCTTATAACAATATTATATAACTTATAACAAGATTATAAGCTTTATGATCTTGTTATAAGTATACTTGTTATAATATTATTATAAGTTTACTTGATAACCTATTGACCAGACTTATAACTCACTTTTTCCTGGGGCACGAATACCCATCGGGAATGACATCCTAGTTTTTTTAATCCAAAATTTTAGCTACAGCTCAACTTCGACGATTTCATCAGTTGGTTTAATAAATAATAAAATATTCTGTTTCCTTAAATTCAATAAGATCATTCCGACCCTGATTCACTAAGGATCATTTATGCAAAATAAGCGTTTTCCTCCTCTTTCTTTTCATAAATCCTGTCGGCTCTAACAATTGTCATTAGGTCATGGAGAATGATAATCGCTGATAGGATTTTCCCAAGATGAACTTATTTTCAACAATCCCTTTCATTTTTTTTCCGTTTTTTTTAAACTTTGCGCCCCTGAGAATTCCGGAAGTTTAATAACAACAACGGAAAGGGAACAGCTTGACATTTTTTTTCCTCTGCTGATACTTTCATCTCCGAATAAGCAGCACAACATAAAAAAGCCTTATATCATTTTTTTTTCTTTGCGTTTCGAAAAACTTTCACATTGTTATCAATTAAAACAAAGGTGGAAAAAAAAATTGGGGTTTGGGGAAAAACTGAAAACCAGGGAAAGTGAAGGGCAAACAGCAACCGACTGAATGTCAAACTTTTATAATAACCAAACGTGCTGCCGCCTTTCGGTATCGATCAAAAACTCCCCAACATTTCCTAACAACTTTTCAGCTATTAAGTTTGTGACATCCGGCAGGAAAATAATAAATTAACCTGCTTTCCAACCTTTAGAAAATAAAGTTAAGCAAAAGTGTTTTTTTGTAAAAAGATGATTATTATTATTATATTTTTTTTATTTTTTCCAGATGCGAATATTCCTGCTGAGCTATGTCCTGCTACAGATCACAACCGGTATTTCCCAAACTATCGCTCCATGCGACTTCAACACAATGTGCACATGCAAATCCGATCCAGAAATCTCTTACAACAACCTTAAGGACATCGCCTGCGTCAGCGTGCCATTTTCGAGACTGCCAGATCTACCAAACAAAATGGTTTCTCACATGGATGTCGTGTCTTCAGGGCTTGAGGTCCTCGAAAACGAAAGCTTTGGGTCCCTACAAGTGGAGTCACTTCGTATGATCAGCAATAAGATCTGCCAAGTCGGAGAGAGAACGTTCAGGTATTAAACAACTTAATGCTTCAAAGTAAAATTGGAATTCAGAAAATAATTTCTATAAAAATTTTACTGTAAGAAGTCACCTTTCACGATATAATTTGTATGATTCATTCATTCTTCTTACAAGAATTTTTTTTATTTATTTATTTATTTATTCATTTATTTATTTATTATTATATTATAAACAAAATGGAGCCCCCTAGGCTGATTGGCGTGTAGGGGCGGTCCAATTACACATTATTATTTACAAGTTATTGATGATTATAAATTTAGGGATTGAAATAAATTACTGTTACGTATTACAACATAACTTTAAAAATTCAGGTTTACAGTAGGCTATTAAGATATCATTTATGGAGTCAAATAAGTGCCCCTTTCTTTATCATTTTATTAAATCGTTCGGATGCTCATATGTTTATCCACAGCATTTTTAAATTTTATAGAAGCTTTTAGTATGTTTTCCATAAAAATTTTACCGTAAGAAGACACCTTTCACGGTATAATTTATATGATTCATTCATTCTTCTTACAAGAAATTTTGATTGAGTCAATAGTTATTTTTTGAGGTACTTCCGAGTAAAAGCTACACAATACACATGGCAGTAAACCAAAAAGCGCTGATCTAAAAAACAAAAGTATCTTTTGTTTTGTTCTCTTCAGCGCATTATCTCCTCTCAACGACAATTTTCACTTTCCCTTTACGTGAAAACATTTTCAGCGTCCTCCGAAAAATAAACTACCCCTGATAAAGGGAGTCATGGTGACTCTTATTAAAAATAAAAATGACCCTTAAATATTTTCTGATTTTTGCTGTGTCCGCGTCCAACTCCGTGCCCCGGCTTTATTTTTTATTTTTTTTTCTAACCCCGCGTGTTTAATTGCATAAATTGCAAAATCGAGTTTAATTTCAAATCAGTGCACGATGCCCTCCTGGGCATTCCCTTTCGGGTGAAAATTCTACGCTTTTGTATTTTTTAGGCTTTTTTTCTAAATGTATGAAATCGCTTACAGGCTATCAATGGAACCAATCGCATTTATCTTTTTTGTTTTTCGTGGGAGAGAAAAAAAAATATCGATTTCTTTTTTACGAGGATTTAATTCTTGATTATTCCATCCTTTCAAAAAAAAAGGTAACCTTTTTAACTTCGGGGTTAAATTTTTTAGAAATATGCGCGCAGGTCTGTTTCAATTATTACAATCAAGATAGCAATTCAACGCAATTAAATGCGAATTTGAAGTGCTACTCCAAGCGAATAGGAACGGAAAAATGCTTCTAACTGCTTAACACATACGGTATGCTAGGTTTCAGAGGGAAAAAAGATAAGGTAATGAAGATTTATATATTTATTTTTCCGATGGAGAAAAAAAGGTAGAAATTGGCCCAAATTTACGCATTTGGGTTACTTTAGGCCATTAGTTTGGGCTGATTTCTACCTCTTTTTCTCCAACGGAAAAATATGATTCTTGGCTATTTTTTAACGTACTTTCACGTGGTGATAGCGAAATTTTCTACCAGCCAGGTCTTGTCAGTGAAAAAGGTTTTTGCGATTTTTATGATTTTGGCCATTAAATTTGGCCACTTTCGCCCTTAGGGTCCCAAGGCAAAATACATGATTTTGGGCCAATTTTTTACGTACTTTTACATGGTGAACACGAAATTTTGGTCCAGCGTGGTTTCCGTGGCGAAACACATTTTTTGAAATTTTTGGCCATTTTTTTGGCCACTTTCTCATTGAAAGAAAAATTTAGAAGCACATGTAATTAGGTCAATTTTTGACGTACTTTTTGACTGTCGTAGCGAAATTTTGGTCCGGCGACGCTAACTTGAAGAAAATCCTTTTTTTTCCTTTTAATTGGCCATTTTGCCCAATGGGCCACATTTTAAAAAATGAACAATTATGCCCTTAGATAGCCCTTTGAAAGAGCTTTTTTTTCGTTTTTTGGATTCCCCAATCGGACAACCCATTCTCTGTCAAAAAAATAAAAACTGAATTAGCACTCCCATTCCCGACCTCAGAAACTGGTTTCATTTCGACCCTAATATTTGGCCTAATTTACCCCCTCACTAGGTCCTATCGATGGGTGAAAGTCCAAAAAAAATTTAATTTTGGGGCACAACCCTTATGGTAATCCGGTGGTAGCCTTTATTTATTTCACAGAAACTGAGATGTCCAAGAACCTCCCGGAACCATCTCCTCAGACAAAACGATCAATCTTGATCTAATCATTAAAACAACAAATACCTCAAAGTCAAAAAAAAAAAAAAAAAAAAAATCGGCCGATATTTATTTAATTTTCTTAAGCAGCGATCACGTGACAGCTTTTCAGTTCGACTCTTCGGCTCTGAGATACAGCCTTTAAATGTAAAAAAAAAAAAAAAAAAAATAAAATCTGATGAATTAAAAAAAACCTTCTCCACCGCGATTTATTTTTCAAGGAAATAACAGAAGAAAAAAAAAGACTAAAAGAGAATTTCCTGGGGAAAAGAAAGAGCCCCAAAAAAAAAAAAAATTGCAGAAACATTAGGAAAATTCATCCATTTTTAAATTTCACTCCATTTTCAACTTCCCTTGAAGCCACTTGAATGCTTGTTTTATCAAAAGGAACAGACGTATAAGATGCACTGTAGATGATCGTAGAGAACGTGCCATACGAGAAGGCTTGATATAAAAAATTAAAAGGGAAAGACTAAGAAAAAATATGAAAAATTGCGAAAAAAAAAAAAAAAAAAAAGAATCCGGGGCACGGAAAAAATAAGGAAGAAAGTAGAGTAAACAGAAATAGAATCTTAAGTCAGAGGGAAAAAAATGAAACTACCGTATATAAAATATTAAACATTTTCCCGTAAACGTGAACCCAAGTAATCTTTTTTTTTTTTCCAAGGAAGAATAATTTTTAAATGATGATTATATAAGCTCGAGAGGAATAATGGAATGATCACCGATGATGATTAAAGTCTTAACTTCAAAGAACTTTTTTTTTTCATCTATAAGATGAGTTCGTGGAAAAAAAGATTAGAAAATTTTTTTTCCGAGTGCTTTTTTTTCTAATTTTTTATTTTTATTTTTTTTTTTTTTTATTATTATTTTTGATCCAGGTGTGTGATAAGGTTTTTTCCAATTTTTGTGCCCCCCTTTTTTTCGGGAAATTTTATTGGAAATTCTCTTTTGAATCATCATAACCCCATTGTAGTTAAAAGCCGCTCCCGTCTTTGAACTTTAACACAAGGCTTTATTAACTCCAATATAATTAGAATGAAACAAACTTATACAAAAGTCTAGAAATGAAGAATTTAATTTTACGAAAACCCCAAATGCTGCCAAAAGATCGTATTTCTTCCGAAGAAAACTCTTTCCTTATAAAACTTGTCACAAAATTGTATTGTTTTCTTTCACGTTTTTCCCCTGATTACCTTTCGGTTTCATGTTTTAAAGAAAGTCGTGAAAGGTGGCGAGGAATTATAAATAAATAAAATTCGTTCATTCGCTCAAAACGATAATAACAAAGATCTTAATGAAGCAAAAACTTAACATTCATAACACTTTGGACAGCAAAAGGGAATTAAGACCTTGTTTTGATAAAACGGAAACGTGCCATAAGCGGAAGGCCCAGAAACTAGGGTTATCGGCCCTGCTACTTTTTAATTCTACTTTTTGGGGCTTGACCAATTGATGGTAGAATATTCGCAGAAAAAGGATGGTATTTATTAGGGTGGTTCTTATTTTGCAAAGTCTGGATTTTCGCAGGTGCCACCTCATAACTTTTTTTATTTGTATGAAATAAATTTTCCTGAATATAACCAAATTTTTTATTCGATGGGAAAGCGTGCCTCATCGAGCTTTTAGTTCGAAAAATCGCATAAGAACCGAAAAATTGTTAATTTTTTTTGTAAAAAAAAAAAAACCTAGTTTCCTATCGGAAATTTTGCGTAGATTTTGAATCTGAGAATCGTTTTTTTGTATCTGGTCCGGTTTTTGAGCAAAGACCAAAATAAGACGAAAAAATCGAGGGAAGTGACAAAACGCACTATGTCCACAGTTTTTATTGCTTTTTTGGCTTCTATCCCATAAACCGGACAAGATACAAAAAAACTGTTTTCAGATTCGAAATCTACGCAAAATTTCCGATAGGAAACAAGGGTTTTAAAAAAAAATATCAATTTTTTGGTTTTTACGGGATTTTTCTGAACTAAAAGCTCGATGAGGCACGCTTTCCCGTCAGAGTAAAACAACTGAAAAAATTCGAAGAAATGTATCTCATACAAATAAAAAAAGTTGGGGGATGGCACCTCCAAGAGCCACCCTAGTATTTATTCATTATCATTAGGGTGGTTGAAATGGACTCGAGTTTAGCTGCAAACTTCACAGTGGGTGCCTCTATGATAGTTAGGACCTCTGATAAGATATCTTTGCTCAAATTAATTTCCTTAAGCAGCGCCGGGTTTTTAAAGGTGCGTGCGCACCTTTTCGATTTTTTAATCTTTTACAAACGGATTTATTTAATTTGTCGACATTGAAATGCATCGTATTTGCATAGAATCATAAGAATACTTATTGTTGTAAAGAATTAGTTAAATCAAGAAATTTAAAAGCTCCAAAAAAAGCAGACCGTCTAAAATATGATTACCTCAACTTGACCGTCTCGTTTTTGACCCCTGTCATCCCGAAGGTCGATCCAAAATTGAAAACTGGGGTTTGCGTAAAAGACTAACCTTACTAGCATTGCAAAAAAAAAAAATTAATAATGCAATTCGCATACAGGGTGTTTGCAAAAAAAAAAAAAAAAAAAAAAATTTTAAATCTTTTCTCAACTTGGCCGATTAATTTTTCGACTCTATGACGCGAAACTCTGATCATAAATTAGAAAATGCGGTTTACGGAGATAACCTTACTAGCATTGCTGAAAAAAAATATTAACGCAATTTGCGTTTAGGGTGTTCGCAAAAAAAAATATTAAAAATTTTTTTTCGATTTTCTCAAGCCAAACTCGGATCCAAAATTAGAAAATATGGTTCACGGAGAAGACTAACCTTACTATCATTGCTAAAAATCATTAAAAGATAGATAGATAGATAGATAGATATATACAGTAGATATATATAGGCTGCAGGTCGATCTTTTTTTTACACGATTTTTTTTCCATGACAATCTTCTTACTAAAGTAATTATAAACTTTCCTGTGTCTATCAACGACCTGAAACAAAATTTGTAAGTTAAAAGCAAAAAAAAAAAAGAAAAAAAAAAAAAAAAAAAAAAGCTTAATAAAATTTGTCAAATTAAATTTCCAACCTTCAAGACATTTTGTAGTCCGAAAAGAATCGCCCCAATAAATATTAACCGTTTGAAAACTCTTTTCCTGTTAGATTTCGCCACCGAAAAGTCGCTGCTGTTTTTTTAAAATATTACATTTTGACGACGAGTTTTTAAAATCAGACCCAAAAACTTGGGAAGCAAATGGTTTTTTTTATAACAGCCACAGAGTCACTAATGAGGCACGGGTGAAGAGGAACATGCAAGTGCATTGCGCTGCAATTTATAAAGACGAACAAGTGGAATCGACGGCAGGAAACGCTTGGGTTGATAATATCTCAGGACCAAAGGGTTTAAAAAATTACTTGAAAAAATGTACTAACCGAATGGAAAAATGACACAGCAGAAAAATCGGCGGCTCTTATGTCCAGCTTCAATGGTAAAATAACGATCTACAAAATCTCTTATGACTCATGACTTTAGTATTGGAAACTATATAATTTAGTTTCCAATACTAAAGTCATGAGTCCGGATGTCCACTAGGGTGGATCGAAAAAAGCGAATTTTTGAATTTGAAAACGCCTGATATGGCAATCGATGCCTTATTGTAATACTATTAACCCTAATTTTTTTCAGATTTTTTGAAGGTCATCTTGAGGTCGCGCAATGACCTTGAATTTTTTGAAAAGCCCATATAAGGGCAAAAAATAAGGATTTTTTTTTGCTGAAAAAAGTATCGTTTCCTATCGGAAATTTTGCGTAGATTACGAATATGAAGTCCAAAATTCATTTTTGTGTACAGTTTTTAAGCTGAAAGAAAAACCAGCCGAAAGTATTTCAGCGTTTAGAAAATAGGCGTAAAGCTCAAAAACCGAACACTTAAAATGATTTTGGACTTTATATTCGTAATCTACGCAGAATTTCCGATAGGAAACGATACTTTTTTCAGGAAAAAAAAATCCTTATTTTTTGCCCTTATATGGGCTTTTCAAAAAATTCAAGGTCATTGCGCGACCTCAAGATGACCTTCAAAAAATCTGAAAAAAATTAGGGTTAATAGTATTACAATAAGGCATCGATTGCCATATCAGGCGTTTTCAAATTCAAAAATTCGCTTTTTTCGATCCACCCTAAGTCCACCCGAAATTTCAAAAACCTAATAAACCCAGATTTGGACGAAAGCGGCGCAGGTCCTAATCAAATTAAAACTTATCGCAATAATCTGCGATTCTTCGAAATCTTTTTTTCTGCCATTTTTCAAAAACCAGAATTATGTCCAACAACTTGGCAACACTGCAGAGAAAGAGACTCATATATAGAGGCATCGTCAAAAATCCTCTCCAAAAGGATCAAAAGGGTTAAGACAAAAAACACTTTATGTCCAATCTGGAGGATTTCTTCCAATTTTTTTTTTTTTTTTTTTTTTTTTTTTTTTTTTTTTTTTGTCTCCCAAAAAATTGTTTACAGCTACCAATAGCTTTCTTTAACCTTAACTTATCAGAATATCAAGCCAAAATCCCAAAACAAATTTTAAACCGTACAATAATTGCACAAAATCAGATTTTCAACGGGAAAGGGTCCAAGCTAGACGGCTATTGTCAAAAATTACTTTTACCTCGCAAACCCCACAGCAGTTACGTTAAGACCTTTGCAGAATTTTAGTTACATAATTAGCAATGAGTCAAAGCAAGGCTAGTTACATAAGCAAAATCGATTTGCTTAAAGTTCACTTTTACGAGTAAAACGAACCTTGAAGAAGGGGGGTCCATTACATAGAAAATAGAAAAAAATAAAAATAGAAATAAAAAAGAATAAGTTTACCATTTTTTGTTTTTAAATTCAGGATAAATAATTAATAACATACAAAAAGTATATGCCATGTGTATTTTTACTTCTAGCGCTATTATACTGTCCAAGTTATTCTTTTTTTTCCCGCTCTCTGCAACTTTTTTTTTTCTTTTTTTTTCATATTTTTTTTATTTCTCATCTTCAATTTTTTTTTATATCTTGTTTAACCTTTTTATATGCGACGTAGGAGCTCCCGCGAGGACGATTTAGTTAGGACAAGGATATTTATATATACTGATTTAGATAGAGGGGAAAAAGGGTTTTGTTTGCCTGATCGGCATTCAGCGTTGATATTCGAGAAAAGCAGTAAAAAAAAAAGCGGGTAATTCATTAATTTATCGTTTTTTTTCTGTTTTTTTTTCAGCGTTATGACATCCGTCCTTAAATCATTAGATCTAAGTTATAACGAATTAGATGAATTGCCGTTTGATGCTCTTCGACAACTGAGAACTTTAGACTGGATAAATTTTCACAGGTAAGTAAAAAAAAAAAATGAATTATTTGCCAAATAATTCAAATAAAATAAGACCAAAATACGAGTGAAACTGAGGACTTAGTACGTTTTGTCACTTTACCAAGTTTTTTTTCCATATTTTAGCTTTTAGCTCAAAAATCGGACCAGATATAAAAAAAAACGGACTTCAGATTTGTGATCTAAGTAAAATTTCCGATAAGAAATTTCGATTTTTTTTCTCTTAAGGAAATTTTCGGGACTTTAAGCTCAAGTAGCCATGCTTTCCGGTCGAATAAAAAATTTAAAAAAAAAATAGGGTTTATCAGCACACCGACGAGAACCATTTTTAGGGGTGAGCGATTTGAAATTCGAAAATACCGCGATAGCAAAATCTTGTGCATTCCAAAGAAAGCCAAGACAAGTAGTCAAACAAATAGTACATCTCCAGAAAAAAAAAAAATTTAAAAAACTTAATTAGGTTAAACAACAAAATAACTCAATTATTATATGCTTGAACCGAATCAGCTCAAAACCTTGTTTTCAATTAACGAAATGTGCATTGTGAAACTTGCCAAATAAAAAAAAAAAATCAAATCCGAGCCAAAGAAGAAAAAAAAAAAAAAAAAAAAAACAAATTAAGCTGGCATTAAAATTTTATATTTATTTTATAATTTGCGATTTCATTAAAAAAAATAAAAATGTTTATTTTAACAATTTAAATGAGTCGCAAAATGTTTTTGGTTCGCATTGTCAGCTGTATCATTTATTTAAAATCAGAGGAAAGGATAACCTCCTGAACGAGATTTACAGTATTATAACTATCATTAACTTGGGCTAAGCTTTCTAGCACAAATCTCTCTTCTCCTAATGGAATTAATATCATCTTAATTAAGTAAAAGCTGATGTCCCTTTGATGTCGCTCAACACAAAAGGAAGATTATCTTTAAGCGGTTATGAGAAATGTAATTTTTCTTGTTTTAATTTTTCGAATTGTCAATTTGGACCTCAGCTGAAGTTTAATCAAAGTTCAATATGGCGAAAAGTCGAGGTAATCCATTACTGACAGCTTAAACCTCAATATTTTTCAACCTCAAAGAAAAAGAAAAAAAATTATTTTATTGATTAATTACACTTTTTTTTTTTTTTACGTTTTGAAGTAAATCGAATTTCGCTTTCGCTCTATTGTTTATGCACATCTGCTCGGTAAAAACAATTTAAATTTCAATTAATGAAAAACTCCAATTTTCATCCATCCCACAATATCATCAATCCCAGCGGTGAAAGAAAAAAAAATATCGCGGCTTCATGAAACACACAAAAAAAAAAAGTAACAAAAAAGTATTATCAGTTTTATATATTGTAGTCGCGGCTAGTCATGCAGCATCGCCGATTCGATTCGATTGTTTGGCTTTAACCGAAACAAAATTCTATTCATTTGTTAAAAGTTATAAAATCAAACTGGGTCACCTCGGCTCTTCGCCATATTGAACTTAGAAAAAAATTCAGCTGGAGTACAAACTGACAATGAAAAATTTTAAAATTGGTTCTTGGAGGATAATAAACATGAGAAAAATAATTTTAGGAGGCCTTTAACAATTATACCGAATTATGAAATTAATAACACATCAAATAAGAATAATTATAAATGTGATTGCTTAATTTGTGTAACCGTAAGGCCGGGGTTACACTACTCCGAAATTTCGGTCCGAACACCTTAGAAAAATTTCAGTCCGAAATATGTTTACACTATTCCGAACAAATGTTCGAAGGTGTTGAAAGTTGTTTGGAGCTTTTCAAAGGTATTTGCAGTTACATTACGGGTTATGTGTTATTGGTATGACGTCATCGGAGTAATTCTTGACTTGTACAATTATTCCCGGCGTATAAGTTAAAAGTTTTTGAGGGTTTTTTAAGGTTTTCGGAGGGATATGAAAATTTTCGAAGGTGATTTCGCTGTATGTGTGTGTAATTAAAATTATCGCACGATAACTTATCGGCACAGTCCGTTAGACCAGTATATAATAGGGTAAGTATACCAGTAAGTGAAAGGATTTGAATAAGGTCTAGGGATGGACCACAACACAAGAAATTCTTGTGTTGTATTGAATATTGCGTTGAAAGCAGACGATTTTCAACATAAAAACAATACGCAAGTGTAAACAAGATTTTACTTGAAAAACGCAACACAAGACAACACAAGACTTCAAGAATCGTCCTAGAAAAAAGAGCAGCTTTTTCTGAAAGTTGTAAGAAAAAAAATTGCTTAGGACCGTACTTGAGAAAAAGTCTCACCTGGTTAAAATGTAGAAAAATGTCTCTTTTACTCAAAACAAATATAAATTTCGAATATTTATTAATTTTATAAACAAAAAAAGGAGACATTTTGCACAGCTATATTGATTAAATAAAATTTTTATAGAATCACGGAGGCTTTTTTCGTTTAAAAATCAAAAATTTTCTGCTAGTTTACAGTTTTCATCATTGTTTTAAAAACACAAGACAAGCCAACATATTGTGTTGTTTTTAACAATTCAAGAAAAAAAAACACGATCAGATTGAGAAAGTTTCTTGTTTCTTGTGTTGTCTTGTGTTGCGTCCATCCCTAATAAGGTCTAAGACCTAAGACCTTATTCAAATCCTTTTTTAAAATATTATTTTTGTCAAATCTAATGACCCCACGGCATATATCTCTTCGAACTCCATGCCACATCTTTGCCGTCCGGGATAATTAGAGAGCTTGCATCAAATCTGATATAATATTTTTTTGTGGTGAAAAAGCGTTATGGCGAAAAAGAAATGGTTAAAATAAACTTCTAACACCACCTACCGAAATCTTGGGCCGATTGGCATTAGTTCTTAAAAATTAAAACGGGTTTAAAAAAAAAAAAAAAAAAGTTTTTTTAAAAAAATATATATTACACATACCATACAGCGAAATCACCTTCGAAAATTTTCAAATCCCTCCGAAAACCTTAAAAAACCTTAAAAAACCCTCAAAAACCTTAAACTTATACGTCGGGAATAATTGTACAAGTCAAGAATTACTCCGATGACGTCATACCTATAACACAAAACCCGTAATGTAACTTCAAATACCTTCGACATTACTAATGAACGTTTCAGCCTCAGCCTGAAAAACTAGATATCTTTAGCGGTCACCCATCAACTCGCCGTAAAAGAAAATCGTCAGCTTTATAAAAGGTTATCAGCAAGAGCATCAACACGATCCTGGCGAAAATATGTTTCAAAGGGTCAGCGCTATATCAAAACAGCGAACTTGGAAGGGGTAAAAAAAGATTAAGAACAGAAAATGAGTCTATCGAATCTTGGGAATCTGAGGATGTTTTTTCGTGAAGAAAGTTCGATTAAGTTGTGCAAAATGTTTTCAAAAGGTAGGAAGAGGAATCCTTAAAGTACTCCTACCTGCCCTTAAAGTACTCAAAATATATTTAAATTATCCCAGAAGATGTCAGAATGTCAGCAAGTTTTAAGGGATGTTAAAAAAAAAAAAAAAAAAAAATGGGAGCTAAGATCACTCAGCTGTTACACTTCCACTATTTTTTTCCCACTCCCGAAAATAAAATGCAAATACTATTTAGGAGATACAGACTGCGCCGAGAAAAAAAATAAAGAAAATGAAATTCAGCGCTGAAAAAAACTTGAACTTGAAATTTATATTCCTTGTTCTATTTGAAATTCATTTCATTACAACACTTGAAAAAAATTCAAATAATTAAGAAGTAAAGCTGGAACACTTGGTTCCAGTGAAAGAAGATGACTTTTATTTTAGAGCTGTATAGCCCAGGCAGATAATATCAAAATATATATAGAGGTGAAAAATACCTCTTACTTTTGCGTCCGGTCAAATCGCTATGAATGTAACTTGTGAATTTATATTAATAAAAAATGTGAACGAAGTTCAAAAAGTATGACATATTTCCGCATGTCATTTAATAAATGACTACCCAAGTCTTTCATCAACAAATATTAGCTCCATGATGAAGGAAGAATTAAATCGCAGAATGGAGTGCATTAGAATAGATATACCGGTCGAATTCCCAAGAAATCTGAGACCGATTACATCTTACGCCAACTATAAAGCCACCGAAGTGAAATTTATCCTAGAAAATTTGAGCAAGTTTACACAGTAAAAAATTTTATGTAAAAATTAACATAATTATGTTAAAATCGGTCTACATAATTTTTATGTTGTTTTTTGTTTATGTTTACCTTTTGAAAAAATGGGTCCGGTGAACCGGAACATGGCTTTATCGATCTTATGCAATGGGAAAACAAATAATTATATTTGGTTTAAGTTATTTGAATTGATGTACCAAAAAAATTGGTTAGATTTTTGATCAGAGATTCACAAAAGCCGCAGTACGGGCATAAGTAATCCGAATTTCGGAAAAATTATTTCGGATTCGGAAACCTCTACCCCAAAAATATTCTCAAAAATATTGTTAGATTTTTGATCAGAGTTCTACTAAAGCCGCAATACGGGCATAAGGAATTCGAATTTTGGAAAAATTATTTCATATTCGGAATCCTCTACCCCGAAAATATTCTCAAAAATACGGTTATTTTTTCCTTAGCTCCCACGAGGAACCCGCCAATCAGCATCCAAATCGCTTTGTTGACGTACTCGATGACGTCATATCGTGACGTTTCAAAGGCCTATACCCATACTTTTAGCCCTGCTCACCGTTTCTGAACCACTCAACAGAATTTAACCAAATTTCAATGGTAGCGTATTTCGATGAATATCTACTACAGTACAAAAATTTGCCTCAATCTGTAGCTGCGCTTGCGATTTACACTAAAAACGACCTAGAAATATGAACATTTACAATCGCCATTTCCGAACGGCTTGAGCGATTTTGCTCAAAATTCTTCAGTCACCACCCACTAGACCCTTGAACACTCCGGCCAAATTTCGTTTCGATCCGTTGCGTATTTTTTTCTTAAATCGGGAAACATACATATACTTTTTTGTCACACACATACATACATACACACATAAATACGCACATTGCCATACACTGTGACGACCGGAGTTCCAGAACCGTATAAGTCCAAAATTTTACCCGGCCAAGGTCACGCCCTTTGCACGTGCTCGGGTCGTGATCAGCGCGTGATCACTCTGGCGACCAGGGTATTGGTCGCCAGAGTGCACAGGTCGCGAAAGTGATAAGGGAATTTGCACAATCGGTCGCCAAAGTGACGAAAATGTACGCGCACACACACGGACATCATGGAGTTTGATATATTTTTGGATTCCTTGCTTCACGGGGAGTCAGAAAATATATAAAACTTGATAGGTGAAATTTTTTAGGAAAACAATGCTTTTCGCCCCTGGGTCGATAAAGCAAAAAACAACAGAAAAAATTTGTGTAGACCGATTTTAACATAATTACATAATATTTTTTACTGTGTAGAGTTATGCGCAGAGCGATAATACAAATCTGCCAAGGTTTGCCGATCGTATTTGCATTGGCTGCGACAAATGGGAGTATGCATCAGTTTGTCTCCAAAACAGAGAGTCTCACAGGACAAACCAGTTAAAATACCTTTTTTTAAAATCTGGTATTTTAACGCTTGCGTAGAAAACGACGACGTTACGAATGACGCTAAAAACCTATTCATTCGAATTCGGGACAGGAATCCATTCAAAACGTTATTTTTCTATGGGCGCCCACTCTGGAGCAAAGTGAGCAATGCAGTAGAATTTGCACAAGAAAAACTCATTACCCAATAAATGATTGATGATTGTGGTATTAATTTCATAAGAAAGACTTGTGAATGTTTTTCATGTTAATCAATATGATGGTGACATTAATTTAATATTTAAAAAAATAAGAAAGACTTGAACATTCATGTCATGCACTCAAAAAAATGCTGCTTTGGGTCTAAGCAAAAATGCTTTGCGACAAAGCACTTTTGCATAACTTAGGTCTAAGCAGTAAAAGTGTTTTGTGTGAGTGCTTTGTCGCAATGCATATGTCGACAAGTCGAGCGGTGCTGATTTGCAGCAAAGCATATTTGCTTTTGCAACATCACAAGCAACATCGCTTGTTGTGCGAACGAGGCATATTCATTTTTTTGGGTGTGGTAATTAATGTCAAAGTAACATTCGTTTAATTTTTACTCACTGAAGATGATGGCGATGCCGTGTTGATTCGACACTGCCATGATCTTCAACACTGTTGAAATTATACGATTTAGAACAAACAAAGAAATTCTTACGGTGGAATACCAGGCACTTGTGGGTCAAATCAGGTCCATGTAAAATAAAAATTAAATTCACCCGTTAAATAAATTGATCTTAATTAAAAAGACATTTTCTTTTTTTAAAAAAAAAATTGGTATAATTTATTTATGTATATGTACGTTTACAATTTTTCCATATAAGATGCTAGACTGAGCACCCTTTAAAAAGCAGTTTTTAGGTTGGTAACAAGGTGGAAAATAAGAAAATGAAAAAAGTTTACAAACAAAGCATCTTATACCGAAAAATTGTAAACGTACATATAAATAAATAAATTATACTACTTTAAAAAAAAAAAAAGGAAAAGTCTTACATTAACTTTTAGTTGAGATGAACTTACTTAACGGGTGAATTTAATTTTTATTTTACAAGGACCTGATTTGACTCACAAGTGCCTGGAATTCCACCTTAATATCAGCAAGAAGAAGAAACAAAAAACAATCGTTCTTGTTTTTTAGGTTTGATGGAAATTAATCAATTGACGAAATCTTGCTTGTACTGTTAGGCAAGTTTTTTTTTTTTTTTTTTTTTCGAAAGGACACCTTAAAAGGGACAAAATTCTAGGTCCCGTGATTGTCCCTTGTGGAGAAGTTTCACTGAAATTTCATATAGAAGAAGGAATTGTATTTCAACTTTAATATTACAAAAACATAAAGTAATATAAACTTAAGCTTCGTGGTAACGGACAGTAGGGTGGGCCGAAAAAAGCGAATTTTTGAATTTGAAAACGCCTGATATGGGAATCAATGCCTTATTATAACACTATTAACCCTAATTTTTGTCAGATTTTTTGAAGGTCATCTTGAGGTCGCGCAATGACCTTGAAGTTTTTAAAAAGCCCTCAATAAGGGCAAAAAATAAGATTTTTTTTTTTTTTTTTTTTTTTTTTTTTTTTTTTTTTTTTTTGCTGAAAAAAATATCGCTTTCTATCGGAAATTTTGCGTAGATTACGAACATTAAGTCCAAAATCATTTTAAGTGTTCGGTTTTTGAGCTTTACGTTTATTTTCCAAATACCGAAATACTTTAGGCTGCTTTTTCTTTCAGCTTAAAAACTATACACAAAAATGAATTTTGGACTTCATATTCGTAATCTACGCAAAATTTCCGATAGGAAGCGATACTTTTTTCAGCAAAAAAAAAAAAAAAATCTTATTTTTTGCCTTTATATGGGCTTTTCAAAAACTTCAAAGTCATTGCGCGACTTCAAGATGACCTTCAAAAAATCTGAAAAAAAAAAAAAATAGGGTTAATAGTATTATAATAAGGCCATATATTTTCCCATATCAGGCGTTTTCAAATTCAAAAATTCGCTTTTTCCGGACCACCCTAACGGACAGGTTGTTTCTTGCCAAGATATTTTTACTGTTTTCACATGATTTTTAAGAAAATTTCTTGTCACAACACATTTTTGTTTTCGCATTACCATTTTCTTTTCAGAGTGATTCTAGGTTAATTTGCCCAAGAAAAAGTATTTTATAAAATTTTATAACTATTTATAAATTTTTATAATTAAAATTTTGAACTCAAAAATATATTAATTTTACGCTTGAATTGCACTACATTTAGCATATGGGGACTTTATAGGCTTTTTTTAAAACATTTTTCATGAGAAAAAAAAAAAAAAGGAAAAAAAATTACAATTTTTTGGAATAGAACCCGAGCCCTGTGGTCGACTTACCAGCCGCCTTTATCCACTACACCACTTTTCAACTGATTTTTAAAAGCGGAAAAATGGTTCTTAAGTTGCCAATTATTTTGACTTGTAATATTTTCCAGATTTTTTCCAATTTTCGGTTTATTTCCTGTAGCCTATTTTTAATTTGACAAAGACTCAAAAATAAAGAAAAACAGAAATAGAAAAATTCGGGAAGCGTTAGAAGAAAATAAAAAACTGAAAATAATTTTTGTTATAAAATTTTATAAAGAAGTTTAAGTTTTTAATAACTCAATTTTATAACACACTTTTTCTCGGGTGTCCCCCAAATCAACTATTTCTTTCTTAAAATCCTATAGAAAAATATTTCAAAATACTAAAAACGTTTTTTCGTTATTTTTCAGCAACCACATCACTTCCATATCAACAGGCGATTGGTCCACCCTCCGTTACACACTGACCAACATTTTCTTGGGGGAAAACGACATCACCGAACTGCCTCAAACGATCAACAATCACGACCTCGCGGGGATCAGCCCTCCCGGTCAATCCCTCGCCGACTTCAAAGCTTTAACGTGGATTAATTTAGATAACAACAAGCTCACGGAGGTTCGGGAGGGTTCCTTACCGTCGACGCTTCAAACTCTAAGCTTGTCCAACAACTTGCTCACCAATTTCCCGGTCGAAATCCTCGAAGAAATGAACTCCCTCACCTGGCTTTACCTACGTGGGAATTACATCGAAACCATACCCGATTACGCATTCAAATACAAAGACGGCCTGGACGAATTGGATTTAGGGGAAAACGGGATAAAGGAAATAACAAAAACAATTTTCAACGGGTCGATGAAGATAAAAGACCTACACCTCGATTACAATTCTTTGCAAACTCTCCCGGCTCAGGTGTTCCGGGGTTTAAACGCCGGGAGGTTGCACCTGGGGTACAATCGGCTCAGGGACCTGGACGAAAAATCCCTCATAGGGGCCGGTCCCTATTTAGAATTTTTAGATTTGGATAATAACCAATTGAACAAGGTACCGAAAGCTTTAAAGCAGTTGAAGCGCCTAAAATATCTTTATTTATCGAACAACAACATAACGGATATTTCGGACGACGATTTCGAAAGTTTTTCGAGCGTCATAAAAGCATTATCGATATCCGGGAACAATTTGGACGGGATCCCGTTCAGCGCTTTGAAAGATTGCGTTAAATTATCCCATTTAAACGTCGGTTATAACCGTATTGCACGGATCAACGAATCCGATTTCGATAATTGGGGAGAAACATTAAACACGTTGTTACTGCGAAACAATAGGATAACGGAGTTACCAGCGAATATATTTAGAAAGACGCCGCAATTAAAAGAGCTTAGTTTATCCTTTAATAAATTGAATTATATTCATAAAGACGCTTTCGCAGATTTAACGTATTTAGAAAGTTTAGAAATGTCTTTCAGCGTTTACAGCGAAGATTTTCCGAAAGAGTATTTAAAACCTCTGAAGAATTTAATTTGGCTTTCCCTGGATAACAACCACATGAGGGCCATCCCGAACGATTCCCTTTTGAGTTTCGACAAGTTGCAATATTTAAACTTGGAGTCCAACCGGTTGGAGAGGATACCGAGCGACCTGTTCCACGAATACATTCACAATGATTTGAAAGACATAAGGCTGTCGTATAACAACATCGGGGAGGTGGAAGAGAGAACTTTTACGAATTTAAAAAGTTTACAGACGTTAATTTTAAACGGTAACAAGATTAACAAGTTAAGTTTTAACTCTTTTAATAATTTAAAAAATTTAATTTCGTTGTCGATTACCAACAACCGGATTAAAGTTATATCGCAAAGGGCTTTCGTTAATTTACCGAGTCTGATTAAATTGGAGCTCCAGTATAACGAGATCAAGGAGTTATCTTTAAGCGCGTTTTTGAACGTGACCAATCCGGACACCCCGCTCATGTTGAACCTGTCCAACAATCAAATCGTCACAATTTCCAACGGTTACACAGGGAGCGACATGTACATCAAAACCCTGGATCTATCCCGGAACAGCATCCAGGAGGTCCCGATCAACGTCCTTCAAAACTTTGCCAAATCCCTCAGGAACCTGAACCTGGGCTACAACTCCGTCAACAAATTGGATCGAAACGCGTTTGGAAATTTGAAACTCCTGGAGGTCCTCAACCTCGAGCACAACAACATCGTCAAAATCGAACGAAAAGCCTTCAGCAATTTAGACTCCCTTCAAATCATCAAATTGGCCAACAATCACATCGACCAATTGCAAACGGATCAATTTAAAAATCTGGACAATCTCCGGATGTTGGATCTGAGCCACAACCACATCCGCTCCGTCTCCAAAGAGATTTTTCAAAACACTCGGATCGAACATCTCGTTTTAGCCTTCAACGAATTCGTCGTTGTCCCGAACAACGCCCTCTCGGAAGTGGGCTACACCCTCCGCTATTTGGACATATCGAACAATCACATCGAACATTTGGACAGCACCATGTTCCAGGAGATCCCGTTCCTCGTCAATCTCAACCTCTCCAACAACAAGCTCATGATCCTCCCGGATAACATATTCATATGGATCGGGAACCTATTGGTTTTGGACATAAGCAACAATCCCCTTCGATCCAACTTCAAGGAATTGTTCCACAACATACAGAAGTTGAAAAAGCTAAAGATGTCCAACACCGGGTTGACCAACATACCGATTTTACCGTTGCCCAATTTAGTTATGTTGAACTTATCCTCGAATTACATAGACAACGTGTATATAAATTCAATAGAACATTTAACGAAATTAAGGACGTTGATATTAAGTGATAACAAATTAAATCATATACCATCCAGTATATGGAATTACATGCCTGTGCTGAAAACTTTGGACATATCAAGAAATCCTATTAAGGTAAAGTATTTATTTTGTAGTTGATCTTTAATTATAAAGAAAACTCGAATCCAGACAGCCCGTACGAAAAATAAGTAAAAAAATTAGCAAAATATGCTACAGCACAGTGGTCTGGAAAAAAAAAAAAAAGCAACATAAACTTGGAATGTTATTAAAAAGCATTTCATCAAAATAAAAGTTTTCGAGGTCGCCGATTTCAAATATAAAGTTAAATTTTAAAAAATTCAAAATGGCGGATCCAATATGGCGGACATTTTATTTTATTTGAAAATCGTCTTTATAATTTGGTTATAGGGGTTTTCAAGGTCACCAATTCGAATCCGAGGTTAACTTTTAAAAATTTAAAATGGCGGATGCAATATGGCAGACTATTTTCCACATTGTCCGCCATATTGGATCAGCCATTATGAATTTTCAAATTTAAACGTCAGATTTGAAATTAGTGATCTTGAAAACTACCAATTAGTTGAAATTTTGGCTTTGGAATAGCAGTCTGAGTTTATATCGCAAGTTTCGTTATTCTAGGATACTACGACAGCAGTCTGCAATATAGTGCAGCACTCTTAAATCCGCAATTTTTTCTCCTTTTTTTTTTAAGTTCATACTATGGGCATTCAATTTTAGTTGCATCGGGAAAGGTAAAATGATTACTCCCAAAAAAATGTTTTATATTTTTCAATGAGCAGTTATGCCCTTTTAATTTTGGGTTTCATAATCAAAAATTTCGATTTCCAGTAGCCTAACCTATTTGGGAAACATCCATACAATTTTTTTTTCCTTAATCTACGAAAAAGAAAATCATCCGATTTGAAAGAGCACTTAAAGAACATTAATTTTTCGAATAACAGCTTTACCAGTGTTTTCAGATCACTGTGTAGCCACAATTTTCTTTGCAAAGTTTTTCATGCTTTTTGTCCTCTAGCACAGTAATCCTTTGTCATAAATAAATTCTAACTTCATTTTCGTGATCTGCATAAAAATTCCAAGAGGAAGCAACCATTTTTACATAAAAATAAAATTTTGGATTTTTCCGGTCTTTACGGGAATTTTAAAATTTTCAGATCCACGTCCAAAAATTCTCAAAAATTCTGGTAATCCTCCGTTACTATAAAAGAATTAGGGGGTGCGTTTGCCGAAATTCAAAAATTCGTAAAATTTAATAAACATGCTGGGTCTCCACTACGTTAATTAACTAAAGTGTAATTAATTCAGGTATATAATTAAACGGTTTTCGAATTTACTAATTTTTTTTTTCTTGGTGGGGGGCATTATTCGTTAGATCTGTGTTGGAAACAAGTATCAAACAGTAAAAAATTTGAAAAAAAGAAAAAAATTTAGCGCCTTTAAAAACCATTTAATTGCGTACCGTAATAATTAATGACATCATGTAATGAATTGACCAATCGAGTGACAGCAACACATATTATCTTTTATTAAAAAAAAGCTTTGCTTTTTTTCCTTCCAATTTGAGAGACATAGTTTATCCATATCAATTTTGAGTTATATCCGTATAATTTTAAAATTTAAAACGATGATAGGAAACGTTGAATATCTTTACAATTTTAATTAAGGAATGTCAATCAATTTCTTGACTACTGTTCGCCACGAGCCGATAACTGATGATGGTGTCAATGACAGATGATTGCCTGGCAGGTTTGAGCAGATGAATATTTAATAAGGGATAAGAAAATTAGAATACGGGAAATTCATAGTGATGTAAATTCCCACCAAGATAATCTATGCTACAGTATTTTTTAGGAAAAAAAGCATAGTCATAAGCACTTCATTCAACTTTAAGCCACAGCTTTATTAAATAACACCAATTTTTTTTTTTTTTTCTAATTTCAGATAATTACCAAAGATAGCTTTAACGGATTAAAAAATCTTCAAAATTTAGACGTATCAAAATTGAAAAGTTTAGAAAGGTTCGATTCGGACTCTCTTATAAAATTAAGGATATTGTCGAACGTGAAAATTCAAACGTGGCCGAAAATCGAGAAATATCGATTCAGATTGGGGAATCTCCTGGCAAACGTCCCATCTCTTCGGAAATTAACAGTCGAGATTAAAGAGAGTCATCTGACTGATCAATTAATCGGATCTTTTAATCCGAAGCTCAAATATTTAGAAATTACGGGATCGAATTTGAAGAGTATAGAGCCGGATGCTTTTGAAGGCATCGAAGAGGTAAGAAAAAATGCAAAAATTTTGTGCAACGAACCCCGCGTAAAATAATAAGAATTAGGCTGTCGGTTAAAGTTTACATTTAAAAACAAACAAAAGAAGAGCAAAAACAAATGGAATTTTATCTGATAGCCAAATTCCTATTATTTTGTGCGGGGTTCTTTAAAATTCTGCAGAAAAAGGAAGTACTTTAAACGTGTAGTACTTCGTTGGAAAAGAGACGAAAAAAAATAATTTTGGAATTGTACTTAAAAAAAGCAAAGGAACAGGAAAAATAAATATTTATTCGGTTAAATTTAAAGCAAAATTTTCTTTGTGGCAAAGAAAAGTATTTCGTACACAGTAAAAAATTTTATGTCAAAATCAACATAAATCAACATAAGCAGGTCCACATCATTTTTATGTTGTTTTTCTTTTATGTTTGCCTTATGGGAGAAACAATATAAAAAATTTATGTGGACCTCTTAGAACATATTTACATAATATTTTTTACTGTGTATGTAAAGGAGTTATCAGGGATGGCAAACCGCTAAAAAAATTAAACCGGTTCGGTTCGGTTTCTTTTTAAGTTAAAGAGTTGAACTCGGTTTGGTTTTGATTAATATGTTCCACCAGGAGTGGTTCGGTTCCGTTTTCCTTTTTGTTTTAATAGAAAACCGATTTCAGGTTTGGTTCGGATTTTAAAATTAATTGGGTTTGGGTTCGGATTCGGTTTGGTTTTTTGATAAATCCGAAACTAAGAGAAAAAAAAAGTAAGTTTTTCCCAAAAGATGGATGGATATGTTTAAACATAACTGTGTATACGTGCATAAGAAACCTTTTGTAAACATGGATAGTTACCTTATTACAAACCAGCAGGAGTTGTATGGCATTGGCAAGGCAAAGTACTTTTACGTACCTCGGGTAGTAATAGCCTGTTGTTCTCCCGCTCGAGAAGTGAACAATTCGTTTTTCTCGGTACGTAAAGCACCTTACTGCACTAGAATGTAAGAGACTTTTCACGTCTCAGCACGTTGAACCACCTCGGCTTCGCCTCGGTGTCTCAAACTCGTGCTTCGACGTGAAACAAGTCTCTTACATCCTAGGGCAGTAATGTACTATTAAATGAAGATAGCAAAATTTGTTACGTCATCTGTGGAGTTAATATCATAGTAAATTCACCAGTTTATTCGTTTTTTATCGAAAAACTTCCGAAAAATAATGCCATTAAAAAGTTAGTGCAGGAAATAATTCAAATAGATGACGATAGCAATAAAAATATTAGAAAATTAGATAAAAGTTTCCTTGATATCTTAGAAATTAAAAGAACAATAGATTGAAGAAAATAGTACATTACTGCCGGCAGTAATGTACTATTTTCTTCAATGAAGATAATTTCTCTACACAGTAAAAAAATTTTATGTGAAAATTAACAGAATTATGTTAAAATCGGTCTACATAATTTTTTTTTTTTTTATGTTTACCTTATGGAAAAAAACAAAATAAAAAATTTATGTAGACCGATTTTAACATAATTCCAAAATATTTTTTACTGTGTATGCGGAGATTGGTCTTGCAGTTCTGCTGAATACTGAATGCTCAATGCTGTGAAAACGGTGCTTTCTTTGCTAATCATACATTTATTCAACTTTAATAATTTGATAATTGCGGATTGGTTTCGGCTCGGTTTTTTTCTTGAATCCGGTTTGTTTCCGTTGTTTTTTTTTCTAAACAAAAAAACCAATTTCGGTTCAGTTCTGTTCGGTTTTTCCTGAAACCCTCCCCCTGTTTCGGTTTAATTTTCCATTTAAAAACCGATTTTTTTGTTAACAAAAACCCAGTTTCGATTCGGTTTTTGGCTGTAAAAATATCCGGTTTCGGTTTGGCTTTTAGTAAAAAATTCTGGTTCGGTTCTGGTGTTTAGCAGAAAACTGGATTGTTTTAAATGGAAAGAAAACGGTTTTAGTTTTGTTCGGTTCGGTTTTAAACCCTTTTAAAATTTTAAATGGTTTCGGGTTCGGTTTTTTAATCAAAATTTTCTAAAAGGTTCGGGTGGTTTTTCTGAGACAAAAAACCAGGGTTCAATTCGGCTTTCTTCGATTCGATTCGGTTCAGTTTGCCATCCCGAAGAGTAGTTAAAATATTTTTTTCATAATAACGTGCATCATATTTCGCATTTTTCAAGTTCTAAAAAGCAAAAAAGTCGGAAGTTCAAAGTTTTAACATCACAATTAGGAATTGAAACATGTGAAATATCAGAATATCACATCAACCAGTCAGCAACCATTTTTTTTACTTCTTACAACTTGCACCTGAGCAGGGAGGCATATTTAATTTCATATCATTACTTAAATCGTTTTAATTTCGATTAAAATTTGTGATTTCAGGTGAACGAACTTTCTTTAAAAATTAGGGATACCAACATTCAAGACTTAAAACCCGGCGTGCTCTACAGACTGCAAAATATTCAACATTTTAGCTTAGATTTAAGGAATAATAAATTAAGGTCTTTAGCACCACATTCGTTATATTCGAATGGCACAAGTTACCAAAACATAGCAACTAAAATGATATCAGGTAAATAATTTTTAAAAAAAGTACCATAATTGTTCACTACGCAGCGCTGAGTCTCATTCCCGGATCGCAGCAAAAAGGTGACGTACTTTAAAAGCTAAAAAGACGTCATCAGGCATAGTTCCATCCTGGGATGACTTTACTAGTCAAAATGAAGTCAAAATTAAGTCTTCAAGAATAACCTATAATAAAATTACTTAATGGATGACGTCAAGAAGACGTCTAATTGACGTCTAAAAGAGACGACGTTAGCATTTCGAAATCGAGAGGTCACATTTCGTCAATAGGAAGACAATAAGACTCACTCTCCAGCATTAGACGTCATTTTGACATCGAAAATCTGGTAAAAAAATTTCCGGAAAATGACTATGTGATGACCAAAATATGACTCGTGGCCATGACGTCACCTTTTTTGTTGGAATGCTACTTCAATAACTCGCAGTGTTCCTTGCGCCAACTTTTAACAGTAAAAATCCCTAGTTAATTGTTTTTTTTAACGTTTTTTTTAGGTGGACTGATGCTTAGCGACAATCCGTGGACGTGCGATTGCGGCCTCATCTGGCTGGGCCACTGGCTGAGGAGATGGCTTCGCGAAACGGTCCAAATTCACACCGTCGTCCTCGAAGTCGCTCAGCATATGCAGGAATTAATCAGGGAGGCCAAATGCACCGATTCGACGGGGCGCCAAGTCGCCATAGTGGATCTCTTCCCGGAGGATTTAAGTTGCCATGCGAGTGCTTTAAGTCGGGGAGGCTCAGAACGCGTCCAGTCTCAAATTCTCGTTTGGACGTTTTTATTTTCAATCGTTTGGTGTCTTTCTTGATAAAAACAAAATTTGTTAGTTTTCTTCAGTATTTTTTTTTCCCAATTTTTTATTTTATTTCATTACTTCTTCAATCGACGATAAAACTCGAATTATTTAGAACAACGAGTTTTTATCACCGATTGAGTCATTCCGTTCTGGCTCTGAAAAAACTTCAGTTTTTTTTATTTATGACCATTGAACCCAGATACAATTTGACAATATTTGGAAGGACCCGAATTCCTAAAGAAATTATTTGATTAGAAGACACGGAGGACGATAGGAATAAAACCATTTCAAAATGTAAGCCTGATTATTGCAAAAATGAAACATCGGAATGGGAATTCAGTTTCCCTTCGACTAAGAAATCCAGTCTCCCGAAATTGTCAAACTGCATATTGTATGGGATCTTCCCCATGGACCTTATTCTCCACATCCTTTTCATAGCCATTTCGGATAAAGATTTTTTCTTTAAAAAAAAAAAAGGTCCTTAAAAAGGAACTTTTACCAATTGAAGGGATATTTAAGCGTTAAAAAATAGGAAAGAAAATTAATTTTGAAATTAATTAATGGTTTGAAAATGTAATCGATTGCGATTAGATGATTTAATTTTTTGTAAAAATTTCAGCTTGAATTGCACTTTTGTAAAAATTTTATAAAACCTCATTTTAGAAAAAAAGGGAAATATAAAAAAAAATAAAAACAAATAGTAGGGTGTCCCTTATTTTGGCAATTTTCGGATTTCAAATCGGTTGCCCCCAAAAATGGTTCTCCTTAGTGTACTGATAAACTTAAATTTTTTTTCAATTTTTTACTCGATGGCAAGCTTGGTGACTTGGGCTTAAAGTTCCGAAAATTGCCATAAGAAAAAAAAAAATGGATAATTCTTTTTTTCCGCCAAAAAATGTGGTTTCTCATCGGAAATTTTCCGTAAATCACGAGCTTTAAGTCCGTTTTTTTATATCTGGTCTAATTTTTGAGCTAGAGACCAAAATGCGAGTTTTGGCTTTTAGCTCAAAAGCCGGATTAGATTTTTAAAAAAAAGAACGTCAGATTCGTAATCTACGGAAAATTTCCTATAAAAAAAACCACATTTTTTTGCAAAAAAAAAAAAAAATTGTCGATTTTTTTTCTTTTACGGAATTTTCGAATTTTAAGATCTAGTCACCACGCTTTCCCGACAAGTAAAAATTAATTTTTGAAAATTCGGGCTTATCAGTACACCAAGGAGAACCATATTTGGGGGCAAGCGACTTGAAATTTGAAAATTGCCAAAATAAGGGCACCCTAACCAATAGGCAACTAGTGGTACATTGAGAACTCGTATTTCTCGTAGAACTAGTTTTTAGAATGAAATTTACGAAAACATTTCTTGGAAAACTCATAGGCCAGATAGGAGACAACGAATGCTCAGGTCCTTGACAGAAAGTTTTCACAATTTTTTGCAAACAACGAATGGGAAAATTCATGAGTTTTGAGCTTTTTTCAAATCTTCCATTCAAAGAGTGATTTAACCCTATTTAAATAAATTTTGAAAAGTTGGAAACTCAAAACGTCTCACACAACCTAAATGAAAGTCTTAGAACTAGCAAAAGATGAGCCTATGCTTCTTGCTCTAATTCTCTTCACGATCTGCATACAAAATAAGGTATAAATCTCATATTAATATCATTGATTCGATCTCGGAGCAAATCTTCTTCGATCTCAAAAAAATATATGGAATTTCGGTCTAATAATTGATCCATAACTCTTATTTCAGCATTCGACACATTCATAAAATGGAAAATTTACACAAACAAAATTTATGCCTGTTCAAACGTGAATTTTTATTACTTTCTTACTTTCTTTATTATACGTTTCACTGTGAGCTATCGGACTCTGTCAGGAATTTTAAAGACTCGAAAGATGCGTGCCCAATACATTAAAAATAGATGACGCGACGGAGTCTTTTTACGATATCGCTCGAATCTGGACTTCGTGACTTTACGGTATCATTCGGGTATAGTTCGTCTTCGTACACGCAAGGAATCAAACGTCTATTTTCACATGACTTCGGCACCAAGGGTTTCGTTCGCTAGCGAGGAACTTTTTTTTTTCAGTGACGACCCCTGTGTTTTTTTTACTCATTCGACAGAGGAAATCCCAAAGAAATTTTCGGTGTTTTCAAAATTAAAATCCGATTAAAAAAGACGGAGTAATAGGGGCTCAAAGTCAGAGGCATCGTTCCGATCGAAAAAAAAAAAGAAGAGAAACGTAAGGGTTTCGTTCACTGGCGAGGAACTTTTTTTTTTCAGTGACGACCCATGTTTTTTTTTTACTCATTCGACAGAGGAAACCCCAAAGAAATTTTCGGTGTTTTCAAAATTAAAATCCGATAATAAAAGACGGAGTAATAGGGGCTCAAAGTCGGATGCATCTTTCCGGTCGAAAAGGCGCATATCGCGCGGCGTACACTCATCACCCTATGAACGATGAATTGGCGTCTACTGTACAAGCAGCAAAACGGGCGACAGCCACCGTGCGTGGTTTTGATTGTTTCTTTTTCATGCTGGCGATGTGTGTTCAATTCTCGGTCAACTTTTTTTTTTTTAATAGCTTAGGGGGGCTGCCAATCTATACACCTGACCGAAATGTTTGAAAATCGGAAAAAGGTTCGTCCCGGACTACCATTTGACGAAAAACTAGCGAAATTTTTTATCCCGAACTACCTGAGAAAATCCGGAAAATTAAAAAACGGCTTTAGCTTATGGAAACTGTGAAAACAGTTTTTTATTAGCGAGAAACTTTTTTTTTCTGCAAGATTAAGAATTATAAAATTTTAAGAAGCAGCGGGGAAACAGATTTTATAATTTTTGAAGAAATTCTTACGTTGAAGCCCAATTTGTTTTAGGGCTAATCCAAGCTTCCGTCTCTTTTTTAAAAGTTTTTTAAAAAATGAAAATTTTTGGACGCAATTTTCAAAAAAGATTTGTTTGTCAGTAAGTAGCCTAAAAGATTGGCCCAAATAGAAATTTGTCCTGTAGCGAGACCGGACCATGTATAGAAAGGGAATATGGATGCTGGCAATTTTAACAATGAATTATCATATGCAGAAACCATGCTTTTTCACGAAAACAGGGTTTCTGTTGATTGAAACTAAACCCCAGAAAAAAAATTCGCAGGATTGTGCTTTTTTTTAGTCATAAAAAAATATATATATAAAAAAAAAAATTTTTAAAAAACTTTATTATTATGTTACAAAATCGGACTAAAAAGCAAAAAATAAATATAATATTAAAAAAAAAATTTTCAAAAAAACTTTCTTTATTATACAATATAGGCTAATACGTAAATAAAAAAAATCGTACTAAAAAGGAAAAAATAAGTCCAAATTGCAATGAATCGATTCACCGATTGGTCCGAAAACGATTTTATATTTTCCAAGAACTATGTTTTGAATCTGTTTATGGCTTTCTACTCGAATTTTTTTTAAAAATTTTAATTTCGTAAAATATAAAGAAAGTTGCCAGATCAGATAAAAATCTGTCCCAAATCTGGCAACTTTCTTTATATTTTACGAAATTAAAATTTTTAAAAAAAATTCGAGTAGAAAGCCATAAACAGATTCAAAACATAGTTCTTGGAAAATATAAAAATCGTTTTCGGACCAATCGGTGAATCGATTCATTGCAATTTGGACTTATTTTTTCCTTTTTAGTACGATTTTTTTTTATTTACGTATTAGCCTATATTGTATAATAAAGAAAGTTTTTTTGAAAATTTTTTTTTTTAATATTATATTTATTTTTTTCCGAAAATTAACCGAACGCCATTGTTAATAGTTAAGTATCAAAAGTCAAAAGTCTTACCTTTGACGAAGAAGTTCTGCCAGTTTCCAACTCTGATCTGAAAAATAAAGAAACAAAATTATTAATACTTTGCCGGACAAATTTCGAAATTTGGAAATAAATACCCCCATCTCCCAAGTATTATTTTTCTGTATTATACCTACAAAGGTAAAACACTAGGCTAAACGGGCATTTAAAAAAAAAAGTGATCAGCCCAATATCGCTCAGTTATGCAACCAATGATGCAAACTCAATTTGAATTTTTTTTAACCCTTTTCCCGAAATTTTTTTATTATAATTTGAATGAATTAAGGAATTTTAAGGGTCGCTGATTCCGAATTTGAAATTAATTCTAAACTAGTTCCACTAGTGGCCCCCCCCCGCCAGAAAACAAACTTTTTTAAATTATAGAAAAAATAACATATAGAAATTCATTTATATGTTTTCCGGCACCCTGATTTCAAATCTAACATCGGATTTTACGTAGGGGCCACGTGCCGCCCCCATAAATGAACTTGTCTTTATTTTTCAAAAACCGATTATTTTTTCAGTAATAATAATTAAGAAAATTGAAAATTTTAAAACTTAATAGTCTGCCGTATTTAATTTCAATTTTTTCAAAATTTAGACTTCACACAAAAAAATAGTCTTGTAAAATCTGCTAAAAATTAGCCAATATTTTGAACCCAGTCCTAATATCTAACTTAAATTAACACTTTTCTAGTCAATATTACTTTTTTCCAGTAAATATTACTTTTTTCGAGCAAAAATGACTACTTTTCGAGCCGAATCTTTTTTAGCTTGATTAAAAAGTTATTTTATTTAGTTAAATGTTATTTTAACTTTTTGAAAGTAAAAAAGTCCGTAAGTTAAGTATGAAAAGGGTTTTACTTTTGAAAAAGCAGTGGGTTCAAAATTGACATTTGTTTGGGTTGATTTGACTAACATTTTTTTTTGTGTTCAGATTCAGTTCAAAAAGCCCCCCCCCCCCCCCCGTAATATTTAGTTTTTATTATTTTTAAACGTTTAAACGCCTTTATACATAAAAAGCTGTTTTGCCCATAAGCTAAACATAGCTGAAGAATTCTTGTTAAATATTGCATAAATGATTGTCCGTCCGTTATTTATTTGCATTTTTGAGTTCATGAGAATAAAAAGAGCAACAAATAAAGCGTTTACAAGATTCGAATATAAAAAATCTGTAATGTAATTTAAATAAGGTTTTTACCAACCATCCGCAATCTTAAATTTTGTCTTTTTTAAAATTCTGACATCACATTCGGTTTCAGCAGTTCAAAATACTCTAAGTTACATGGTACATGGCTTTTACAATTTTTTAAGAAAACTAAAGCTTTGCAGGGTTGCACAACTGATGGGTCCAACATGGGCGGCAAAGGGTTAAGACTCCCCCCTTGAATAACCTGTCTTCAAACTCGGGCTGGGTACTGGTTTCCGTTTAAAGTCAATTAAATTTCTTCGCACTCAATAAAAAAAAAAATATTTCGGTGCTTCAGAGCTTAAACATTCTATTTACATCAATATTAAAGTGAAAATGTTATAATTATTTACAAAAATTTTTCATTATTTGTGCGTGTGTGTGAGAGAAGAAAAAAACAGCTTCATTTTACTAAAAATGTAGAATTTACCTCATAAACACCGATTCAATTTATGATTTTTATAAGTGCAATCCAATCTGTAGATTTCGAACCAACAAGGACTGACCTCTTCTCAGCCAATTATAATGAATCTTCCGGAAACCGATTACATTTTTATTTTCGAATTTTTTCCGTGTTTTGTTTTAAATTCTATTTATTAGATCGTCTTTTATTCTTCTACGAATGTTTTCTATTTATTTTAAAAAAAAAAAGGCAGTGAAAAAATTTTCTTTAACAAACAATCGATAGTTAATCGCAATTTAGAATAAAAAAAAAAAAGTATTCTTGCCTGATTTGTTAAACAAAAGCAAAACCAACTGCCATATATTGTGGATAGACTTTACAAAAAAAAAAAAAAAAAAAAAAATTAAAAATTTGTTAATGTTAACGTCGTTGAATTCAGATCCGAAACAACAAATTTGTTTAACGAAATTAATAAAAATAATATTTTCCGTTTTTTTTCTTTCGATCTGATTTTAATGACTTTTTTTTAACATATTTTAAAAAAAATCACCATTTGTTCGCTATGGAATTTTTTCACTCGAATAGTGATCGAATTTTGTGATAAAAATTTGTAAATAAAAAATTAGTAAATGAAAGTTTTGTTTATTTTGAAAAACGGATTTTTTTTTCTTCAAATAAAAAATAATTCCTTTTCATTAAAAAAAAAATGATCAAATCCTATTTTTATATAATTAATTCACTTAACATTCACCTTAACATTTCTTTTAAAAAATATAATTTTTTTCATATAATTTTCCATAAGTGAAAATTCGTTTTTACGTAATTTCGTACGACATTGTATTTTTCGCTCCCTTTGTTCAGTAACAAATTTTTAAAAAAATACATGCTGCATTTAATGAGCACTAGCAGCTTCGGGTCCGCTTCGAGGCCCTACTCAGGAACTAAATTTCTTATAGTTTTAAGAAAGTCGTTAAATAACTGTTAATTGCGATTAACAGAACCTCAACAGCGTTTGACAGAACGGGACAGAAATTTACAAAAGGTTTCTTGGACCTTATGTACATCTTAATCAGAATGGCCAAAAAAAAAAAAAAAATGTATAGCACGACTCACCATCTTCGCCATTTCTTTTAAAAATGCGATGCCTCAACTGAACGGGGAGGTTTGGTTTCCCCGCTGACTGAAATGGAGGTGGCTAGAGCTCATTTGTCGTTAATCGGGGGTTGCAATACTTTCGAAACACTCCCGAAGTAGTCTTTAAGACTACTACTTAAAAAAAAGAGAAGCTACTTTAAAACCCTAACCTACCAAACCGACCGAACAAAGGTCAACCCTGTGCGAAAGTGACCTACGGAACTCTTATACGGAATTACGAAAAAAAATTTAAAACGCGCGAAGCAACCCCCTGAAAAAAAAAGCAAACATCCGCATCTGAAAAAAAGAAAAAATATATATAAATTAAGAATGTTCATAACATAAAAGTATCGACTTTTAAAGGTCCTAAGCTTGCAAGAGATCAGTTTAAAATGCAGACGATTGCATTTCAAGGGAGGAACCTGTATTTCTATTTCCGGAATTCAAACCATAAAAAAGTGATAGATTCATTATTAACAATTTGAACCCAAAAAATGGTAAAGCACTTAGTAACGGATTTCCAGCGCCCAAATAAATATAAAGCAAGTAGTATTCAATTTTTTTTTGATCGACACCAATAAATTTTTTTCGTGAATTATAAATCAAGAACTTAAATTTTCTCAAAATAATTAAATTTTCTTTATCGAAATTTTTTTTTTCATCTTTAACATCATTATGCATAAATCGCTACCTCAGGATAAAAGGCTTGTATCTCGCTTTTCGAATTGATGCTTCTTAGGCATATTTAGCTTATTAGCTTATAGCGAGACGAATTCAATACGAAAAACGAGATACAAGCCATTTATCCCGAGGTAGCGAAATGTACAGGCATCGAACTCATTTCGCCAATCAAAATTAGTGACTTTAGGGACCAAAAATGGGTTAAATAGTGAAAAAAAAATTATTTGCATAAACAAAAATTATGCACATCCAGATTTGAAAAAATAAAGAAAAATAAAAAATGCAAGAAAAAAAAATATCGAATCAAGAGGAAGAAAAAAAAATTTAGATCGTTAGAAAACGAACCATGTGTGAGCCTATCAGTAGATCCATCGTCACGGTGAATCTGGAATTTTTGGATTCCGTTCATCCCTTCCAGCGCTGCAAAGCCTTGCAATTGGACTTTTGAAGTTCCGGTTACAAACTGTAAAACCTTTGTCTGATCTTGACTGTCCATTTCTCGTAGCGCTCTACACAACCAAACGATCTGTAACAAATAATATAAAAAAAAATTAGAATCATAAAAATTTTTTGGATTTGCGCCAACGACTCAAAACTAAAGTTTTCGTCTAAAGGTTAAAAGTAAACTGAATCATAGGATTCACCTGTATCGAATTCCTAGAATACTTACTGTATTCTGTATTATTCTTGAGATCATCTATATCGATATTTGGTAACCCAGATATTAACAATTTTAATTCTTGCCCATTAAAAATTGATATACGTTGCTTTAGAATAACCTCGTAAAAACCTTCCAAAAATGCATCCAATCTAAAAAAAAAAAAAATTCTTTTAAATAAATTATGGTCGAGAAAAAATTTGCGAATCATCCGAAGTTAATTTCACTTACTGTTTACATATGGCTCCAGTCATTTACATTTGACAAACTAAATGAATATAATCCATTTTATTCTCATCGGAAACTGGCATGTTAGCTCCGTTCGCATTCAATTCAAGCCGGATTCTTGAACGTCCGTTGTAATGGTCAAAAAATTCCCCAATTCAGAGATCTTATACTTTTTCAAATAGACCAGATCTTCGTAAAACTCCGGATCTTCGCTCTCCATATCTCGATATTTAACAGGGACTCCCAGGATGTGCTTGTAAAATGACATCTTAAAATAGGATTCCAGATAATTCGAATTGTAAATGGCTTTGGCTAAAAAAAAGAAATGAATAAATTACCAATTAAAATTTCATCTTTTAACTACCTTATAAGGTCTTCAGCATTAGGCATTTTCTGAGATCTGCCAAGGACCATATTTTAAAGGAAAACCTACCGATCAATCTCCCAACAAATTTGAAATACAACAAGTGATTTGGATTACAATGTGAATACGGCGTAATCGTGAACGTCACTATCTCCCGGCGAAACGATGAACAAAGCGTAATCAGGATTGAATATTTCCCGAGATATAATAATGGTACCACTCTCTCAGAAAGCCCCATGCTCTTTCTCACCTAAACAAAACACAAAAAAATTAATTTTCCAAAACATTCTCCCCTACCTATCTACTTTTTTCTTGAACACTTACTCTCAAACACAACATAAAATTTATTTTTCCATTCATCGAGTGATTTCTTATGCCATTCCCTAAACAACTTCTCGAATACGTGACTCCTATTTACATTGACTGCGGTCTCATCTCTTCTGGATCCGTCGTCCATCTTTTCAAATTCCTGCCTCAAATACATTAGTTTCACGTCGAAATCCAACATCCGAGTGAAATTAACGAGAATTGCGAACGGCTGTCCGCCAGATGGGTCGTGGACTGTCGCAGAGTTGATTCAGCACCGCTCGATGAAACTCCGCGAATCTAAGGAATTTGAAAGGATCCACGAAAGGAGAGCTTTCCGTTTGCCTGAAGAAGGCGGCTGACGAGCTTGCTGCGTCGAGATCCACAGCTGGTTGAGGGAATTGACTCGTCCTCGGATTGGCTTCCCCTTCTTTTTCGGCGTCTACGTCTACGGATAACGGTCCACTGTTGCGTACTCAAAAAGACTGAAATAAACGTTTAAAAAAAAAATTAAATTCCCAATCTGATTAAAAACATTTAAGATTTTCTTGATAACAAATTTAACATGAGTATATACATTCATAAGCCAACATTAGAAAGTTGGTATAAAACATGTAATATACAAATTTTTCACAAATTTGTTTTCTGGAATCTCTTAAAAATTTTGAAACATTTTAATAAAAAAAAAATGATGACATTTTGAAAAATTTAATAATGAGGAATTTCCAAGTAAAAATGCTCCAGTTGCTCCTTTGACGGAATAAAAATGCATAAAAAATTCTCATTAATTAATTCCTAATAATCCTACCTGTGCGAATCTCCTATATTCCGCTGTAATATGACTGAGTGATTGTTGCTGACCGGTTCACTAATTTTGTTGCGGGCTTTTTTGCCGGTCGCTTGGTTACTAGTCAAAGGAGCATTTGCGCCGCTTTCACCAGAACATTCGAAGAAGATGCATCCTATTTAAAATTTCGTTCACCCTGGAATCCAACTGCCCGGAATACAGAATGCATGAGAAAGGGAAAGCCTTCGTTCCTTCTGCGCCTGGGGAGTTAGGCACCGTACTCGAGACTTGATTTGAAAGCACCCGGCATTCGTTGATAACAGTCGAATGAACTAAGAAAAACGCTTCGACAGCAGGCTAAAAAAACAAAAGAAAGAAAAATAAAGCACTCTATCATTAACTTAAAAAAAAAAAAAAAAAAATTGGGCAAATTAAAGAAACAAAAAAAATCCCACTAAGCTTTAAAAAAAATGGTCTTCGTCTTCTTTTTTTATTAGCTCCGACCGATTCAACCGTTCCGGACTTAACGGGGATTTTTTCCTAAGGGAAATATTTACTGCATCAAAATTCATCTATCAAAAACGGAAATAATTCAAAAGTTTTGGGTGTTATTTTTTTTCTTCCTTTTTTTTAAAAAAGAGGCAAAACTTACCTGCAAGTTTACGAGAATCCTTTTGATCGTTTCAATTGGAATGTTGGATAAAAGCGTCGAGTAATTGTATCATGAAGCAAAAGAGACACTATGCTAGAGAGCACGAATGCAGGCAAATCTTAAATCCTAGAAAAGCAAGTGAAATATATTACTTTTTTATTTACAAAAAAAAAAAAAAAAAAATAATAATAATAATTATAATTTTACAAAGACATCACTTACGAAAAAAAGTAGAGTCAATTGAACAGACACTTTTCGAGCATTAACTGAATGGACTAAAAACTTCTTGCAGGTTGGTTAGTGTGATCGGGTAAGGTGGCTTTCACCTTTTTAAACATGTGACCAATTTGAATTGATACCTACAAAAATTCAAAAAAAAAAAAAATGTTAATTACAGTGTTAAAAGGCAAAAAAAATTTTTTTTTAAAAATTTTTTATTTTCCCTTGACTGACATCTTTGCATAGCGATTCCAACATATTTTCACACCAGGCAAAACCATTCTGGTCGCAAATGACCGTAAGTAAATCTCAGGCACCATAAACGGATTTCGGAAGATTTTCTAGCACCTCAAAACTTTATGAACTAAAGCACACTTTCGTGCTTTTTAAGGACTGGCATAAACTCTTCAGTTTATAAGGAAGACTGACATCCAAGGCCATATCTACTGTTATCTCCTCTATGCGGAATAACTTTAAGCAGCAAGTCCATGAAAAAAAGCTCGAATAGAGCTGGGGAGGGGGGGAAATACATAGATCAAGTAAAAAATAAGTCAAAGAAAAAACTTTTCCCCACTCCTGCAGACAAAAATCAAAGAACTAGGATTGCAATGCAGAAAAACAAAAATAAAGATAAAAATTAACAGTAAATACAAGCCGTGAAGTAAAAAATTAAAAAAATAGCAAGGAGAAGGGAGAAGGGAGAAGAACAATTAAAGTTTTTCGAACTAAAACATTTCCCTGGAGACTCCTCAACGGGCTTTCTCCATAACATGTGAGAACGGTAGATCCAAAGAAAAGCTTAAGAACTTAAAAATATTCATTTTCATAAACTTTGGAAAAAAGCGAAGCACTTAAAAATACTTGTTTCTCTAAACTTTGAAAGACAGTCATAACAGTTAAATGGAAAATGCAAGGGGTGCAGTAAAAAAATAAAAAAATAGCAAGCGGAACGAAGAAAAGCAGAAAAATGTTTTTGAAATAAGAAATTTCCCTGGAGACTCCCCAACGGGCTTTCTCCTTAACCTGTGAGAACGGTAGTTCCTAAGAAAAGCTCGAAAACTTAAAAATTCTTGTTTTCTAGTGATAACAGCTAAATAGAAAATGCAAGGGGTGCAGTAAAAATTAAAAAAATAGCAGGGGGAAGGGAGAAAACAGTTTAAGTTGTAAACTGCACCATGTCAGCATTAAATAATCTGACTGACTTGAGATAGGTCGGGTCATACTTTTCATGCAATAAATTCTATTCTCAATAAAACCAAAAATATTTCGGGGTATCTCACCGTTATCTGACCAAATGCATCTTTGGGCTAGAATCCCGCATGATACGAGGGCTTCTCCATCGGATTCATAACTAGCAACATGATAAAGAAAACTAATAAACAGTGACCATAAATTACTACTACAGAAACTGTGGCTAGCCGAGCTCTGAGCGTGTTAATCTCCCTGTCTGTAATCCATAGTTCGGAAATTGCGGCGGCAGAACAGTAAACTAAAAGAAAAAAAAGAAATGTGATAAAAATTTAGAAATTTCAAGGCTAATTTAGAAGTGAATTAAAAACCCAAACTTACGTCTGAAGCAAATTAGGCCGATGATAGGATGTACTCCTCGGATTCAACTGTAAAAATTGATACCGTCTAGGTCGAACTCTCGGGTTTCTAACAGGCGCTGATTCTATTCGGTCTCTTCTCACCAACAACGGGTGGTGTATCGAGGTTAAACGACTGGTACTTCCGGCCTTATGCAAGTGTCATCGCTGTACAATTCATTAAAAGACTCAAGTTTTTCGATATCATTGCTGGGACATTGAACGAAGAATAAATCATTCATGATATGTTCAGGTTCTCGATTGAATATCGAGGTGTCCATTAATAAGTCATCGTCGTGATCATCATTTCCGTTCTTATAGCCTCATTTTACCCCTTCGTTGTTGTTTTCTTCAATTTCCTCGTCTCCGGTTAACTGCCAATATCTGCTGATCGAGCACCATCTGTAAACAAAACAATTCAGTTCAAGATCATTTGGTTTTCCATTTTATTTAAAAAAAGGTCTGCATCTTAATTACCTCGGATATCATTTGCATCAAGGCGTTTTGCTGATTCATCGGGTTTGAAAGGTCATCGTTTTCAGCATTCTCACGACCTTGAGTAATTACGATCTCATCCATAAGCATAGGACCATCTCTATCATTGTCTCGATCCATATTCTGATCTTCCAAAACGATCTCTCCGATATCAGTTATATCATCATTAACCAGATGATATTAACGGTTCTAAACTTCATCACTACTACCATCAGACTTTCATCATTAACCAACATCAATTATCAGTTCTAAACTTTCAGCAGCAGCAGACAAATCATTATCGATATTTCAGCATCCTCGTTTGTTTCTTCGCCCAAAGCGTTCGTGTTTCCGTATGTGGTACCGGAACTGTTGGTCAAAGTTGGATCTAAAAATAAAAATAAATAAATAAAAAATCTGAAAATTTTTCAATTTAAAACAAAAACATCGGCTGATTTTAAGAAAAGTTCACAAAAACCTACCGATATCCTGAGCAGGTCAACTTGAAGTAAGGGTCTTAAATTAGCTTTAACAGGCCCTTCTATCGCGGGTCCTTTGCTTCCCCAATTATTCGCTAACTTCGTTAATGTTTCCAACGCTTTCAATGAATAAACATTCGGTCGCATTGTTTATGCATTCATTGCATAAACAAAAATCGGAATTGACAAATCCAAATCATGGATCAATCTCGCCAATTCGTTTATCAGTCCCTTCCTCGTGAACAATTTCGAGACATTCGACAAATGTGCAGGGTTATTTTTCAACTTAATGACCGTCTGTTAACAGCCGAAAAGGTAGCATATGAGCATCAAGTACATGGCCATTATTTCCCAAATCAAAGCCAAAATCAAGGACACATCCGTGTATTTTTTCTTCGTGTCTTCATAACATGCATTTACTATTCCTTGAATGCAATTCTTAACTTCTACAACTAAAGCGGATTGAATGTCAGCCGAATGATTACAAGCTTTGACAGTGCCAAGCAACAAACGAGCTACCGAAAAAATTTCGATCGATTCCTTATCCATCCATGGCAGCAAAACAAATTTTTCTAAAATAAATCGAACGCCGGACATGTCTTCCGTCAAAACCGGACTATTCGAATCAGCTTCGTAAACGTGGAGCATAATCAATTTCGAATACCCCATTTAAGATTTCACAGCGACGGTTGAAATGGGAAAAAATAGCAGATTTCGAAAATAATGCTTTAGGTTTTTTCTCGTTGGTACTTTCCATTTTCTCTTTTTACTTGTTATCCGCCGGTTTTTCATTTACGAGAACGGAAGTGAAAGATTCTAAGTCAGAATAGAAATATTTAGTTGAAGACGAAGCGGTCAGCCGTTCTTTCGAAGTTATTGGTGATTCAGACGTTGCTGTTTGATCTTGGCTGGTTTTTAATAAATATTCATCGGGCAAAACCAGTTGGTACAACAAAGTTTTGATGACAGAAACTGCAGTTTTATCAATGTTCGCGTCTTCCCCAAAACCTCCATCCGAATGGCGACTTCAAAATTAGTTTCTCTTCGTCGCTTACATCTAAAATAAAATATTTTAAAAAAAATAAGCATACAAGAAATTCAAAAAAATTAAAAAATAAATAAATAAAAAATACTTACTGGTATCAACTCTAAGAGCCTTCTGGGCAACTTCCAAATATAATTCAGGACTCCTGCGAATTCCAGTCTCTTTTTCGGCGAATAATCGTGATTTGAAAGCAATGTTTGTCTAATAGATGCGGGGAGAGCGTATGGATCGACAGGGATTTGCAATAGCATAACGCACAGTAAAGAAGTAAATGCAAAGGGTAAAGTAAAGAATAAAAAAAATAGCAAAGAGGACGGGGAAAAACTGTGAAACGCTTAAAAACCAAAAACTTTTCCTGGAGACTTTCCAACGGGCTTTCTCCCTAACCTATGAGAACGGTAGTTCCTAAGAAAAGCCTAAGAACTTTAAATTTTTACTTTCTAAAACTAGAAAAACAGTGATAACGGTTCAAAGGAAAATGCGATGGATAAAGTTAAAAAATTAAAAAATACGGGAGGTGTGGGTGGGAGCGGCAAAACACTAACCAAGTTGGAAGATAAATATAAGATAAGATGTTTCCTAACTGGTGCAAAATTTAACTATTTCCCGCTTATTCGTTACAAAATTCCTAATTTTTGTATTTAAAAAAAATTGGGTTTTCCAACGAGCTTTCAATTTTTTCAAAAAAAAATCAATAAAACTGAAAACAAAATAAGAATTCCTACATCTCGCGTTTAAAAAAAAAAAAAAGTCTCTTACAGGTTGACATAGCAGACAATGTCCATCGCGGGCAATGCCTGACTACATCAGCCTCCCCAAGAATGTAAAAACAGATCCTAGGGCATGCGTCCTTCGGTTCTTTCTGACAACTGCAGGACCACAGTCGGGTGTTGATAGCCAGTCAAACCATATCGGAATCGCTTCAAGTGCAATTAAAAAGCTTCCGCAGTTGGCCGGCGATTCCTCTAACCTTGTTGTATACACTCCTGCTAAAGCTCTAAAGTCCTGCCGCGACACAAGAATTAGTCTTTATTATACGCAACGGTTGACTAGAGTAGTTCCATAAGCTCCGCCTCTGGAACACTTTCGTTTCCGTTAAATATAATTAAAGTAATCCGTATGACTTTGACAGAGACCAATCGCACCTAAAAAACCCTACGGCTACCCATTATGCCCGGGTATGGTGGATAAGTGGTTACATTCTTACGCTCCCTCCTACAACGGAGATTGTCACGAGATCCTCGAGCTCTCTGGACTGAGGCGTCCGGCACTACCCTCGCATTATGGTGAAAACCACCTCGCCGGTACTACAAGGCTCGTCCCCGATCAATTTCACCTGAGACGTCGATCCTTTATAACATACGAGATAAAGGTCAACGGCACATCGGAAACGAATGCGGGTTTACAATCTACGCTAGGCCCGCCACCCTTTGGCCTTTCTCCCCGATCCAGGCCCCCTTCGCAAAAAAAAATAATTAATAAGCGGAAACCTCCCTTTCCCCAAAGCGTTCCTATCAAACAGAAAAATGAAAGGCTCGTCGGATACATAAAGTCCCCTAACCTGCATATTTTATATTTTCATTTTTAAAAGAAATGTGTACATAGAAGAAGGGGAGCGGGAAAAAGACTGATCAAGTAAAAAGAAAAGTCCATTTATGATTTTTTCCAATGGGTGCAACCAAACATCAAAACCTTGGGAAGAAAAGCAAAGAAAACACTGGGTTATTCAAAGAGTAAATGCAAGGGGTAAAGTAAAGAATAAAAAAATAGTAGATGGGGCGGGGAAAAACAGTGAAATGCTTAAAAACTAAAAAATTTCCCTGGAGACTGGCTTTCTCCCTAAACTATGAGAACGGTTGGTACAAAGAAAATCTCTAACATCTAAGAATGCTCATCCTGTCTCTTGGAAGCTGGATTGTATACGGTTTTTCGTCGTCGTCAGCAGGAAGTTCTACTAATTCGTCCCGATTTAATCGTTGCCCTTATTCTTTCATCCTGAAAAGACAGTATTTTACAACTATTATTTTGAGCAAATTTTTTTTGGTGCGTACAGCGTGACACATTACATTAACTTTTATAATATAGAATAGTTTATTACAGTTTAATTCTAAGCTTTATTTCCATATTCGTAAAAATGAGTACAAAGACTTTACTTGCACTACATCAAATCTAGTAAGAATGTGACTAACTGCACTTGAACTGAGATACAGGCTCTGAGAACAAAATAACTAAACCGACAATTCCTTAAAATGCTTTCAGCATGAAAAATATAAAAACGAATTAACCAAAATTTTATCTGTCTCAAATCAGCTTACTAAATAAAATAAAATAAAATAAAGAAAATAAACGAAATTAATCCTAAAAAAAAAGTATAAAACAGTGTAAATCTTAAAAAACAATAATTAATCTCTTGAAAAACACATCACCGTTAATTAGTCTGAAGCCTTTTGCTGATCAATTTCCGATATCAATATCAATTTCAATTGCTAACATTTGGAATATTGCCCGGAAAATTAGAATAATTTTTCTACCATTTTTTGCACATTCTCATAAATCCAGACAAATTAAGGTTTTTCTACAGTATACATATGAGGCAGTTTTTGAATCAGCCTGTATTGAATATTCATGTTAAAATTAAAAATTGCCTTGAATTTTGGAAATTCAACCCCCATTGGAAAGTTTTTCTATAGAAAAAAAACTGAACTTGAGGATCCCCTAAATCGGCTTTCGAACAATGTCAGAATTGACATTTCTACAAAATAATTTTTAATATTTGCATTTTTACCTATAAGATTTAACTGAAATACCCAAAAATTTAATTGTAACCAAAGTTATATCGACGTTCACTTCTCAGACATCTTGGTCTCAATTTACTCGCCATATAATGCGCTTTTTATCGCCCATTTACGGTTTTTTGTGCAATCCATCGTTTTCGGTGTGCAAGCCAAGAAAGAAAAAGAACCTGTTTTGGTGCTTTTTCCGTTATTTTTTTCAAGTTCACGAAAAAATTTTTAACTTCGCTTCTACTAATCAGAGAAAGTCGAATAAAAAACTAACCAACGCAGAATTTCACGCTGAAAAATATGGTTGTAACGAGCATTTTCTCCGAATCCACTGTCAGCGAAAAAAACGCAAAAATCAAAAATGGGCCCCTTTTCGTGCAATAACTCACAGACCCTGACTCAGATTTGGTCACAATTTTTACTCAAGAGTATATATACTATAGAGTTCAGGAAGCCTTAAAATGGCTTAAACGTAAGGAATATTACTCAGCGAAAAAGTAGCATAATTTCAGCTTTGACAAAAAAGAGACGGTTAAATCGAGATGACATCAAAAGGACATCGACTTTGCCGTCGAAAGTATCAGAAACCCCAAAGTTACTCTTGACTCAACTCTCAGAAAAAATCCCGTGGTAGACGAGTATTTACGAAATATTTCACTTAATAAACTTGAAATTGACGTTATAGCAAAATATAATGTCCGGGAAAAAATCGTTCAAATGGTCAGGGAATGCAAATTACCCAGTTTAATTTTAGACATGCTCACTCATGATGAATACTTCTGCGGGACCAATTCCATAGAGAATTTGAACGAAATATCTATTCACACCCCTTCCAAAAGGCTTCTCCAAGGGATATACGGTTTGCTGACCGAAAACGGAAAATCGCCAATTCGATTGAAAATTCGAAACGGACAAGTTTTCGAAGATGAAAACTCCGAAGAACTTCATCCGCTTCAATTTTCAAACAAGGAAAATTTAAAAATTCTGTGCGAGATTTTCCAAATAGATGAATCCTTTCTAGAATTTTTCGATGAAGGTTATTAGTTCATTTTCGCGCTTGCTTTTATTTACTGGAAACGAGATGCGCAAGTAAAATCCTTTCTTCTCACGTTCATTCGGTCCTCCTAACGGCATTTTCTTTAAACACGAGGAAAAATAAATTCAACACTTCAACCGCTGAACAAATGATTTCGCATTTCCTCAGTCGCTTGAATGAAAATGAGAAAAAATTGTATTGCTCCACTCGTGTCCAGAGTTAAAAATTAACAAAATTGGTGAAACAACTTTGGAAAAAATTTCCCATATACACATGTATTTAGCGTTTCAAAGATGCTTATTTTATAAAATTCAAATCGTGAAATTCTTGGATTTTCCCACGAAATCTTTGAACTTATAAATGGAAGTTTTTTTCAAAAGTTTTATACCAAACTAACAACGGAGTCGGATTGTTTTGCAACCTGGCTAAATGGATTCCAAAGCTTAGAAGAGCTGTACCGACTAATTACAGATAAATTAGAAGTATGTTAGAAACTTCAAAATATTTTTATTTTCATTGTCAAGTTTATAGTGTGCATATAAGTTATTTCATCAAAATATGTTCCAATAGTTTCAATACAGTGAATATATTGCAATGGCAAAAAGATTTTCTTAAAACTTTATTTTCCTACTGTTTTCTAATCTCAAGAAAACCCTTAGCTTACGGAAATTCGAGTGATAACCGGAAATTTTTTCCCAATAAGCTCAACATAGGCGAAGCTATCAATTCAATTACCGTTTAAATTATTATTACTTCCATAATAAGGCGTCATGAAATTGTAAAATCAAGATTCAAGACAAAAATTAAAAAATAATTAATTAATAAAATATTTTGCTTACCTAATTACAGGAGCTTTAGTGGGCGGATAACAACAAAGATTTCTAATAACTCTGTGCAAGCGGCTAATATCTAATCGAAAATCTTGAACAAATAACAAAACGAGCAAAGTGCTCACTGCTTCTTGATCCAGTAATTGTCTAACGACAGTCCTGAAAATAAAAAACTAAAAATCAAATCGGTTTAATAAAAACATTCATAATACTATAGTTCAACCGTTAAAGACGGGATACCGGAAAATTTCTTCTCAAATTTTAATTTCCTGATATAAATTCAACCGATTATACACTCGTGCTACGCGTTTAAACTCATAAAACAGACTATCTGTTTCTAGTGCAGGCAACCCGCATCACAAGCAAAATATTTTTTTTTTTTTTTTCCGCAAAATAAAAGGCAAGAAAGCGAGTTCACTGCAGTAAAATGAAATCTCCATTTTCTGACATAACTCGCTCGCTTGGTAATTAATTTAAAATTAAAATGGCTCCCATACGTTGGATTTGAAACGCTTTAAATTGTGACTTCAAATTCAAAAACTGGGGTTCAAAATGCATATACATACATAACACATAAATTACACCTAAAAAAATTGAAAATCATAGTATTTTAAGCTTTTCAGTGATAACTACATTATATGGTCCCGTCTTTAAGGTTAAAAAAAAAAAATCCAGACTTCTTAACATACTCAGGTTTCAATCCTCCATTCCCGTTTGATCGAGAAGTTGACATTGGCCAATGTCTGCTAATGGATGGAACAGCGAGAACAGCGACTCGGGTGTTCCTCGATCCTGTACCACGAAATATAAAAGACCAAGTGTTACGGGTTAAAATCCTTTCGCGCATGTCTTCTCGATCTTGAAAGTATTGTCGGTTTCGAGCATCTTGTTCCCTTAGATTTTGAGATTCTGCTACTAAATCTGACGGAAGGATCGATATTTGGGGTTCTTCGATATCAGCCAATATCTGGAAAATAAATAAATAAATAGATATATAAACTGACTCCCCTCCTCAAAAAAAAAACTTCAAACTTATCAACTTACGGACTGCCTTAAAGAAGAAAGAGTGCATTTGGAAAAAAGCGCAGCATCGAACGGGACCGTTCGGATTAGCAGCAGCGGCAGCTTGACATTGTCGCTCCTGCAGCTGCTGGTTCGAAATCTCCTCTTCAATATTCAAAGGCAGAGCAGCTAAAAATTCCGGGTTTGCTTCATCCGTGATAGAAGACGACGGAGAAGCAATGAGCTCGCTCGCCAGATCACATCGCTGAAAGTTTCATGCCAGATCACACGCTACGTGGGATGCATTCTCCTCGTTTTCAGCATTTTCCTGACGTAGACCACTTCCACTAGCTTCTTCTTCAGTCGATGGAGCCGAAGTGCTTTCGCATTCGGAAAAGAAAGGAGAAGGCGTAGGTAATTTTTCTATTGTTTCCATATTTTGATCAAAAAAGGACGATAAGAAATCCGGTAGCAACTCCGAAGTTCGGTTGGACATAACCTCCGATGTATTGGATTCGGTGTCGCTTTTTCAAAAGTATTTGTTAACATTAAATTATTTTATTTTATTTTATATTATTTGTTAACATTTCGTTAGACTGTTCGCCGGAGGATTCCTCAATTGGTACCGGTTTCTGCTCTTGCTGTTGTTCGGAATAAGATTACCGGCGGAAAACTTGGAGCCGGCGGATAAATCGCGGGGGGGATAAGCGTCGGTGTGATTTAATGGACCGGGAACTATCCTCAAGGGTAACCTTTCATCCGGCCGAGGCTGACTGTTCGAACCCAAAAACGTTAAATTGTCATTTGTTTCCAAAAGTGTTAAGATCATACGTATTGTTGGTATATCCCGTGTCTTCTTCGTCTGCGTTGTCCTCGTTGGTATTCTGAATCGGAAAAGGCGGGCCGATTATCATCTTTATGGAACAAAAAATAAGAGCAAGCGTGTCTTTTAAATTAGAATTCCCGCTTCCGTCTGTCGGCTGGGGTAATAGAAACGAATCTGAATTATTTCTCTATTCCCCTTCCCGGTTCATATCACCTTCCGTCATCCTCTCGTTTTGCCTTCTTTCGTTGCTTGGTTCGGAAAAATTCTCCGACGGCCGTCTCGTAGTTTCTTGATTTGCGTTTCCGCTCTTCGCCCGATTTTCCAGTATGTTTTCAGGTCGATTCGGAAGATGCATCAGAAGACCGATCGCGTTCGTTTCCAAAGTGGAACGGAGCATTTCCACGTTTTTGTTATTTTCCGTACCGCTCGACAAGGAGCTAACGTCCATTGCCGGAGACGGGTTGCCGTTTTTGATTTTCAATTCATCGTCTCCATTTTATTCAAGTTTAGGTCTAAATTTATTGGTCAAAACTGTAGCCGCCATGGCAGGAGAATCCGCGTCTTATATTTTCATTTCGTTTGCCCAACGAGCATAGCAAACGCCTTAAACGTTCGGGGATAATTGCTGATCGAAATAATAGCCAATGAATTGATCTAATAAGTCGATGATTTTCTCATTGGGCCTGGCAAGCATACCGAATCCGTTAATCATTATAACTAAATTACTACTACGGAAACTATGGCTACCCGAGGCCTGAGCTTCTTAATCTCCCTGTCTGTAATCCTAAGTTTGGAAATGGAGGCGGGAGAACGGCAAACTGAAAAAAAAAAGAAGAAAAAAATATATGTGATAAAATTTCAGAAATTTCAAGCCTTATTTAAAAGTGGCTTAAAAACCCAAACTTACGTCAGGAGCAAATTAGGCTGATGGTTGGATGTACTCCTCGGATTCAACTGTAAAAATTGATACCACCTAGGTCGAATTCTCGGCTTTCTAACAAGCGCTGATTTTTCTCAGTTTCGTCTCACCTACAACGAGTGGTGCAGAGGTTGACGACTGGTTCTTCTGGCCTTTTGGAAGTGTCATCGCTGTGCAATTCATTAAAAGACCCAAGTGTTTTGATATCACTGCTGGAATATTGCACGAATAATAAATCATTCATGAAATGCTCAAATTTTCCATTGGAAATCGAGGTATCCATTAAAACTTCATCGTCGGGATCATCATTTTCATTATTATAGCCCTTTCTTCCCCTTCGTTGTTGCCTCTTCCATTTGCTCGTCTTCGTATTTATCTTCATCCAAGTTATCTGGATCATCCGGATTGGTTAACTGCTCTTCATTGGATGGTTGTAGTTCGGCGATTAAACCGTGTACCATCTGCAAAAAAACAAACAATTTAGTTCAAGATCATTTTTTTTCTTTCTATTTAACAAATTTCTGCATTGTATTTACCTCGAATGTCATTTGTATCAATGTGTTTTGCAGTCATCGGGTTTGATAGGTCATCGTATTATATTATTCTCATAATCTTTAAGAATTACAATCTTATGGATATTCATAGGACAATCTCTATCATTGTCTCGATCCATATTCTGATCTTCCAAAACGATCTCTCGGATACCAGTTACATCATCATTAATCTGATTACCGAAGTCGGTTCTAAACTTTCAACAGCAGCAGACAAATCATTATCGATATTTCCAGCATCCTCGTTTGTTTTTTCGCCCTGAGCGTTTGTGTTTCCCGATGTGGTACCGAATTGTTGGTCAAGGTTGGATCTAAAAATAAAAACAAATAAATAAAAAATCTGACAATTTTTCGACTCAAAACAAAAAAATCGGCTGATTTTAAAAAAGTTTACAAAAACCTACCAGCACAGCACAAATAATAATAAAAACCTACTAAAATAGTCCATCCAAAAAATAATAAAAAATTAAAAATAAAATAAAATAAAATAAAATAAAACCCATCTCTTCTTAATTCCACATTGTCTCATGAGTAAAGAAACCAGTAAATATCCACTAACTTACCATTTAAAAAAAATTAAAAACGATTAATTACAAGTTTTTTTGCTTACCCTAATTACGAAATCTCTAGTAGGCGGAAGACAACAAAGGCTTCTAATAACTCTGTCCAAACGGCTAATGTTTACTTGAATATCTTCCAACAAGTAACATAACAAACTGAATGTTCATTGCTTCTTCGTCCAATGATTGGCGAAAAACAGTCCTGAAAATAAAAAGTCACAAATTAAATTGGTTTAATTTAAACATTCACAATAATATGGCTTAATCGTTAAAGACGGGAGACTGGAAAATGTTTTTAAAAATATTCCTGATATAAATTCAACCCATTATCGACTCGCTAAAAACTAAGTACTAGTGTTTCGATTTTGCTAATAAAAACCTATTGTTTATTAGAAGTATGATAAACATCAATTCTCATCACTGAGCATTCCCTCAACTTTCATTATTTGGGCTATTTTTAGAAAAAAAATTTCTGAAATTGTGCACATTTTCCATTTCTTGGAACTTTAAAACCTTTTGTTTCTTTTCAGTAAATTCTTTTAACTTTTGTATCATTAACATTTGACAAAATCTTGATGAGTTCACTTTTATTCCCTAATTTTAAACGCCTATAAATTTCATGAGAAATATTTATTTTAAATCATTTTATTTTTTTTTTTTTTAGCGTAATAATCATGGCTAAGATGACTTAGGTTCACTTTTTTAACTAATTATAACTGGCCTTAAACAAGAAGCCAAATATTTCTTTTTTGTAACTAAGGTCAGAAATTTATAATTGTAGATAACTGTCGTTTTATTTTAATTTTTTCCCCTTTAAAAATATTTTGAACTAAAATATTGAAAAAAATTAAGATATTTAATGCTCATAATTAATTTTTATTTTCCGGGATTAGATCCCGGGATTAATACGAATCCCGGGTTTAAATCCCGCTGAAAAAAAGACCCCAATCCCGCGGGATTCCGGGATCCCGGTGCAAACCCTAATCAACATTAGTTTGCGAAGCCCTGTTTTTGGAATGATTTTCAAAAAGAAAATAATATCGCAACATTTTGAACACTTATAATTTTCATTGTTTAATGTTTTTGTTTGAAAAAATTGCAGCCGAAATTAGTCAAAAAAATAAATTAATATTGAATTGGCTGAAAATGAATTCATTTTGATGACCTTTATAAAACTTTTTAAAAAAATCTAAGATTGTTGAAATGCTTAAATGCACTAATTTCCTTTAACTGAAGTAAGTTTGAATATCAAAAGAGAATAGGTTGTATGCTCTAGATATTTAGGAGAAGATTCCTGCTCCTGAACAATGCCTCAGGTATAATGACATATTTTTGTTATATCAACTAGTTAGAAGGAAAAGCTAAGATTACATTTCTCCAATTTTGCGGAGTTAGCATGTATATCATTAAGGTAAAAGTACCAATTCCTGACCGCGCACCTATTCCTGACCACTAGTCAAATTATCTTAAAAAATAAGCCGCCCTTATGACATGCAATTTTCGTTCCTGTGACAAAAGTGGCTCTAATATATGTATTTTAAGATTTGCTTATTAATTTGATACAACTGAACGCTTTAATGAAAAAAAAATAAAAATATGATCGGAAGGTGTTTGCGACGACTGAATTTGCTTTTTTCTTAACGTTTTTTTTAAGCGGTTGTCTGTGAAAATAAGGTTTCAAACAATATGTTTCCGTTTTTTTTCGGCGTTTTCGTAATAAACAGCTTGTGATAAGTTTATAAAAGGCATGTAACCGCGATCAAACCTACTTTGATTATATAACCTTAAATAAGAGGCGGTCACCAATAGGTACACATTTTTTGTAGTGTACCAAATACTGATCACGCGGTCAGGAATTTATACAGTTCATATTGAGGTATCACCCAGTGGTGACCAGAAGAAATTGTTCATGTTTTCGATCAAAATGCTTATATACTTGAGAAAGCATGCACACAGTAAACAATTTTTTGTAAATATGTGAAAATCGGTCCACATAATGTTTATGTTAATTTTTTTAATGTCAATTTTATGTCATTTTATATATTTTAAACATAAAATTGCCATATTTTGAATGCTCTTTATGTTTTTCAGTCGTTAGTTATCCTCAGTTTTGCTTGAGGTGATCAACATGTTAAAATGAAAAAAAAATTCAAAAAAATAATATAAAAAAAAATTTTTCCCCCAAAACCCCCCACTTAAGGAATTTTTTGTTTTCCCTCTACTTAACGAGTTCCCCCTTTAAAAAATATCGAATGTAACGAACTTTTTCGGGATTTACCGATTTGATAAATCGAGCTTTTCCGGTATTTTTCATAGTAATCCTTTAAGTTTTATTTAAATATAAATTTAACGTCAATTGAGAAATCAACCAAATTACCTCCCCAAAATCTTTAAAATTACCCTTAACAGAAACAAAAAAATTAAAATAAGTCTCACACAAAAAATGGATAATACTCCCTCATCTAGAACGGCTAGAAACTCAATAACGCATTCGGAGTGGAATTAAAAAATAATTTTTTAACCCGGTCAGGAATTGGTACAATAATGTTCACCATTAGGAACAGACAATTTTTTTTCCGGTCAGGATAGTACAGTCCAACATTTTTTGGACCTCGCCTAAAAAATGCCAAATTCGTGTTTTTATTGAAATTCACCTTGGATCCTGTAGAGTACAAGTTTCTATTACTTTTGATACGATTACGCCAAAAATTGATCCATTATTTGAAAATAATAACAAATTAATTGAAAAAAAATCCTTACATGGTCAGGAATTGGTACCGTTACCTTATTCTCCAAAACCTCATAAAAAATCATTGTAAAATGCTTTTCCTGACAATTTTAAGTCAGGAATAATATCCCAATGGATATCATTACACATCATAGACATTTACCTAAATTTTGTAAGAAGTTTATTTCTTATTACTTTTTACTTTCTTTACTTTCTTTATTATACGTTTCACTGTGAGCTATCGGACTCTGTCAGGAATTTTAAAGACTCGAAAGATGCGTGCCCAATACATTAAAAATAGATGACGCGACGGAGTCTTTTTACGATATCGCTCGAATCTGGACTTCGTGACTTTACGGTATCATTCGGGTATAGTTCGTCTTCGTACACGCAAGGAATCAAACGTCTATTTTCACATGACTTCGGCACCAAGGGTTTCGTTCGCTAGCGAGGAACTTTTTTTTTCAGTGACGACCCCTGTGTTTTTTTTTCTCATTCGACAGAGGAAATCCCAAGAAATTTTCGGTGTTTTCAAAATTAAATCCGATTAAAAAAGACGAGTAATAGGGCTCAAAGTCAGAGGCATCGTTCCGATCGAAAAAAAAAAGAAGAGAAACGTAAGGGTTTCGTTCACTGGCGAGGAACTTTTTTTTTCAGTGACGACCCATGTTTTTTTTTTTACTCATTCGACAGAGGAAACCCCAAAGAAATTTTCGGTGTTTTCAAAATTAAAATCCGATAATAAAGAGACGGAGTAATAGGGGCTCAAAGTCGGATGCATCTTTCGGTCGAAAAGGCGCATATCGCGCGGCGTACACTCATCACCCTATGAACGATGAATTGGCGTCTACTGTACAAGCAGCAAAACGGGCGACAGCCACCGTGCGTGGTTTTTGATTGTTTCTTTTTCATGCTGGCGATGTGTGTTCAATTCTCGGTCAACTTTTTTTTTTTTAATAGCTTAGGGGGGATGCCAATCTATAAACCTGACCGAAATGTTTGAAAATCGGAAAAAGGTTCGTCCGGACTACCATTTGACGAAAAACTAGCGATATTTTTTATCCCGAACTACCTGAGAAAATCCGGAAATTAAAAACGGCTTTAGCTTATGGAAACTGTGAAAACAGTTTTTTATTAGCGAGAAACTTTTTTTTTCTGCAAGATTAAGAATTATAAAATTTTAAGAAGCAGCGGGGAACAGATTTTATAATTTTTGAAGAAATTCTTTCGTTGAAGCCCAATTTGTTTTAGGGCTAATCCAAGCTTCCGTCTCTTTTTTAAAAGTTTTTTAAAAAATGAAAATTTTTGGACGCAATTTTTAAAAAAGATTTGTTTGTCAGTAAGTAGCCTAAAAGATTGGCCCAAATAGAAATTTGTCCTGTAGCTAGACCGGACCATGTATAGAAAGGGAATATGGATGCTGGCAATTTTAACAATGAATTATCATATGCAGAAACCATGCTTTTTCACGAAAACAGGGTTTCTGTTGATTGAAACTAAACCCCAGAAAAAAAATTCGCAGGATTGTGCTTTTTTTTAGTCATAAAAAAATATATATATAAAAAAAAAATATTTTTTAAAAAACTTTATTATTATGTTACAAAATCGGACTAAAAAGCAAAAAATAAATATAATATTAAAAAAAAAAATTTTCAAAAAAACTTTCTTTATTATACAATATAGGCTAATACGTAAATAAAAAAAAATCGTACTAAAAAGGAAAAAAAGTCCAAATTGCAATGAATCGATTCACCGATTGGTCCGAAAACGATTTTTATATTTCCAAGAACTATGTTTTGAATCTGTTTATGGCTTTCTACTCGAATTTTTTTTAAAAATTTTAATTTCGTAAAATATAAAGAAGTTGCCAGATCAGATAAAAATCTGTCCCAAATCTGGCAACTTTCTTTATATTTACGAAATTAAAATTTTTAAAAAAAATTCGAGTAGAAAGCCATAAACAGATTCAAAACATAGTTCTTGGAAAATATAAAAATCGTTTTCGGACCAATCGGTGAATCGATTCATTGCAATTTGGACTTATTTTTTCCTTTTTAGTACGATTTTTTTTTATTTACGTATTAGCCTATATTGTATAATAAAGAAAGTTTTTTTGAAAATTTTTTTTTTTAGCCTTTACATTCAATGGCCGATGCTACAATAAGGCTGTTACTATTTTCGCAATTTATTAATTAAGGCCTTAAAGCCTTAGAATCATTTTTTCTTGGCAATGAAAAATCGATTCCTAAAATAAAGCTTAAGTAATAATAATGTCACTCAAATATTACAGTATAGCCAATTTTAGGATTAGATGGGGGATATCAACCAACTTATCTTCCAGTCGAGTCATAAATTATTTGGATTTCATGTAATATGTAATTTAATCTCATAAGCAACCAACATAGCTAAGGTGACCTACATAACCTAAATAATATTAAACATGGAGAAAAACATAGGCACAAAAAAATTACAAGAGGGCTCAAAACATGATATAAAAAGAATTTCAGCATCAGTATGCTCTTTCAAAGAATCTGAATAGAACAAGCAGACCAAGATACAAGAAATGTACTTAAAAGTTTAAGAAAACCATTTTTAGTGCCTTTTTTGAATTTTTTCAAAAATATGGAATGTATAGAACAAATGTGGACTTTGTAATTGAATCATTTTATGTGTTCTTCAACTTCCAGTTTAGTCAAATTTACAAACAAAATTTATTCTGATATAAACATTCCTAAATCCTTTCCTAAAATTTTCATTAAAAAAAAAAATATTCAAAATTTTTAAACAACTCCTAAACCTTAACGATTTCCAAAATATTAGAATCAAGCCCTTGCTTGCCTTACTTTTAAAGTGCCTATATATAAATATAAATATAATTATCTTACCTTAAAACATCCTGAGAAGACAGAGTTAACATTAGGTGAGCATTTCGCAATTCCAAATCCATCTTCGAAGGCTTTCTTTTTTCTGCAAATAAAAAAAAATTAAGTTATACAATTAGATAAATTATTGTCTTCAAATTTCTTTTATCAAAGTTTGCAAACTCCTAAAATCGAATTTGGTACGAATTTTTTAAAGTTTAAGCCTTGTTCATAATTCCTCAATGTTTTTTTAGTGGTAACTATAACTATTACCTAATGCTTAAATGCTGTAAGAATAAATATGAACATCAGCAAAACAGACATTGATGAGACCATTTTAAATCTCAACATCAAATGGCCTGCATGTAAAAATTAATGATTCATTCAAAAATCTTTCAAGGCTTTCTTTTCAAGCACTGCAACTACAAAAGAAAAGCTTATTTTACAACTAGCTTTTTTCTCATACAAACTTGAAACTTTTCTTTTCACTGGTCATTAAAACACAAAAGAAGCTATTAGAATAATGTTTTCATCTCATATTTTCTAATAAAATATCCATTTTTTAAATATATTATTTTCTAATAAACATATCCATATTTTCTAATAATATATCCATTTTAAGTTCAATGAACACAAAATTACTATAAGTTAAACAAAATCATAAAATCATGAACATTCCTAACTGACAGAGAAGTCTATGAACTTCCACTTAGTAAATTTAACAATGAGCTTCCCTGATGCAGCCAAGAATAATAAAAAAATCCAATAATTAAAACAATAATACTAACTGGATATCCGTTTGTCTGATCAACACACAAAAGCTGCATAAAGTTTCAAATGAATCAAAACTAATTAATTAATCAGTTGATAAAGGATGTTGAGCTAAAGAATTTTTTAGAATATGCAAAACTTACTTAATATCTGAAGGAGCTCGCCTTTCTTCATCCCCTAGAAACAACCTTAGTCAGGGTGTACACTGTACAGTAGACCACCTAATGACAAGCAGTGGAAGCTGCAAAGAGCTACATTCCTAATTTGAGTCTGAAAAAAAAAGAAAAATACAGCTAAAATTAAGCGAAGCAATTAATAAATCAAACCAGCTGAACTTGCCATTTAAAAAAATTATTTTAAAATCAAAACAAATTTTTGGCTCCTAGATTTGTAATAAAGGAAAAAGCTCACTTCAAAATCCAAATCATCCTAGCTGCTGACTGACCCAAATCTTCTTTGAATTTAAAATATTTTTTAAAGAAACTGAATAAAAACTTTCAATAATGTTAAGAAGATTATAAAATTATTTTAATTTCCAACTGAGACGAAAGAATGATCTTGGTGACAATGCTTAATTAAAGAAGAAAGACAGAGCAATAACTGGCCTACTGATTTCAAGGCTGGAATCTCCCTTATGAAAAGCAAGCACATTTCAATAAAAATATTAAACAAAATAAAAAAATAAAAAATAGCAGTAAGCCATTGTTTCTTTACTCAAGCAGCAACCACTGCCACTGTAGACATGTCCCTGCCATGATGGTTGCCACTTTCATATTTTGTCTTATGGAATAGTGAAGCTGGTTTCAGATTCCAAGGCACAACAGGTGATAGTATAAGCCCCTCTAACAATTTAGCCCAACTTGGAATTCCTTTACAGCAGTAAGTAAAAATCAATTATAAAATTGAATCCTGAAAATAACACTTGCACGATTAAAGGGATAAAATTAACTTGGAAAATGTTAACGCTCAAAGCTTAGTCAAAGGCAAGAGAGAAATTCTTTTCCATCCTGAATTTTCAACTGGTTTAGAAATTTGGATCAGGTCTCATAAGAAAAGGAAATAAAGACTTCAAAAATTTTAAAGGCATTAGAGCACTCACTTAATAAAACAATCAATATATCATACAAGAAAACAATCATTGGCATTGAAACTTTGCAAGCAAAGGTGCATTTCCTATCATTCTATTGGCCAATTACAGAAAAATGAAGGGGAAAAAAATATTTTTGTATTTTGGCTAAAATAATTTACTTATTTAAAATAATTTTGGAATTCACGAATTAGACCATCATCATATTTTATAAATGCTACAGCTTGAAAAGGCATAACCTAGCCAATTATTAAGTTACAAACAAATTAAAATATCTGAAAGCAAGTAACCTAAATGTACGCCATCTTTGTCATCGGTCGGATTATTTCACTTCCCGGCGTATACCTAACGTTTGATTAAAAAATACAATTATAAATGCATTGATCGATTGTATTTCTTAATGAAAGCTTTTATTTAAAAAGAAAAATAGTTACCTTATTACGTGATCTTTCAAAAAATGAACTTCTTGACAATTAATTACCAACCGATGCTACAAAAGATGAGGTGACCATAGACACAATGACATTTAGAGCGCAAAAGAGAACGGCAACTGTAATTGACTGACGCGACCTCTGGTTGCGTTTTAGAAAATTACACTGAGAGTTTATTTGAAATAAATATAATATTAAAAAAAAAAATTTTCAAAAAAACTTTCTTTATTATACAATATAGGCTAATACGTAAATAAAAAAAAATCGTACTAAAAAGGAAAAAATAAGTCCAAATTGCAATGAATCGATTCACCGATTGGTCCGAAAACGATTTTTATATTTTCCAAGAACTATGTTTTGAATCTGTTTATGGCTTTCTACTCGAATTTTTTTTAAAAATTTTAATTTCGTAAAATATAAAGAAAGTTGCCAGATTTGGGACAGATTTTTATCTGATCTGGCAACTTTCTTTATATTTTACGAAATTAAAATTTTTAAAAAAAATTCGAGTAGAAAGCCATAAACAGATTCAAAACATAGTTCTTGGAAAATATAAAAATCGTTTTCGGACCAATCGGTGAATCGATTCATTGCAATTTGGACTTATTTTTTCCTTTTTAGTACGATTTTTTTTTATTTACGTATTAGCCTATATTGTATAATAAAGAAAGTTTTTTTGAAAATTTTTTTTTTTAATATTATATTTATTTTTTGCTTTTTAGTCCGATTTTGTAACATAATAATAAAGTTTTTTAAAAAATATTTTTTTTTTATATATATATTTTTTTATGACTAAAAAAAAGCACAATCCTGCGAATTTTTTTTCTGGGGTTTAGTTTCAATCAACAGAAACCCTGTTTTCGTGAAAAAGCATGGTTTCTGCATATGATAATTCATTGTTAAAATTGCCAGCATCCATATTCCCTTTCTATACATGGTCCGGTCTAGCTACAGGACAAATTTCTATTTGGGCCAATCTTTTAGGCTACTTACTGACAAACAAATCTTTTTTAAAAATTGCGTCCAAAAATTTTCATTTTTTAAAAAACTTTTAAAAAAGAGACGGAAGCTTGGATTAGCCCTAAAACAAATTGGGCTTCAACGAAAGAATTTCTTCAAAAATTATAAAATCTGTTTCCCCGCTGCTTCTTAAAATTTTATAATTCTTAATCTTGCAGAAAAAAAAAGTTTCTCGCTAATAAAAAACTGTTTTCACAGTTTCCATAAGCTAAAGCCGTTTTTTAATTTTCCGGATTTTCTCAGGTAGTTCGGGATAAAAAATATCGCTAGTTTTTCGTCAAATGGTAGTCCGGGACGAACCTTTTTCCGATTTTCAAACATTTCGGTCAGGTTTATAGATTGGCATCCCCCCTAAGCTATTAAAAAAAAAAAAAGTTGACCGAGAATTGAACACACATCGCCAGCATGAAAAAGAAACAATCAAAAACCACGCACGGTGGCTGTCGCCCGTTTTGCTGCTTGTACAGTAGACGCCAATTCATCGTTCATAGGGTGATGAGTGTACGCCGCGCGATATGCGCCTTTTCGACCGGAAAGATGCATCCGACTTTGAGCCCCTATTACTCCGTCTTTTATTATCGGATTTTAATTTTGAAAACACCGAAAATTTCTTTGGGGTTTCCTCTGTCGAATGAGTAAAAAAAAAACATGGGTCGTCACTGAAAAAAAAAAGTTCCTCGCCAGTGAACGAAACCCTTACGTTTCTCTTCTTTTTTTTTTTCGATCGGAACGATGCCTCTGACTTTGAGCCCCTATTACTCCGTCTTTTTTAATCGGATTTTAATTTTGAAAACACCGAAAATTTCTTTGGGATTTCCTCTGTCGAATGAGTAAAAAAAACACAGGGGTCGTCACTGAAAAAAAAAAGTTCCTCGCTAGCGAACGAAACCCTTGGTGCCGAAGTCATGTGAAAATAGACGTTTGATTCCTTGCGTGTACGAAGACGAACTATACCCGAATGATACCGTAAAGTCACGAAGTCCAGATTCGAGCGATATCGTAAAAAGACTCCGTCGCGTCATCTATTTTTAATGTATTGGGCACGCATCTTTCGAGTCTTTAAAATTCCTGACAGAGTCCGATAGCTCACAGTGAAACGTATAATAAAGAAAGTAATAATAAAAAAGAGCATTTATATTATTCAGCCGAAATTAAAATCGATCGGTAACCATTGTTCGGTTTTTAACTGCAACAGTAACGCTGTATTAAAAAATAAAAATTTGAATTTCCATCGATTCCCGAAAGAGGAAAAAAATAGAAAGAAATGGGAAGTTATATTAAAGATCGGTATTCTGAACTGTTTTATCCAGGAATCCTTAGCATTTTTTTCCAAGATAACAAACAAAACTGCCAAGTTATGGGAGATTTTTTTTTTTTTTTTTTTTTTTTTTTAAACACGGATAACTGCAAAATATGTGATCTTGAGGCCACATAAGATATTTTCTAAAGTTTTTAATAACATTTCACATTTTTGATTCTTCATGTTTAGCTTATGGACAGAAGTATTTTTTTAGATTGCTTACATTGCGTTACTTGTGAGAAAAAAAGAGAAGACACAAATAAAAAATAATTAATTGTTTCTGGCCCTAAATTATTTTTTCATACGTTAAAAAATTTTTTTCTTAAGGAAATGTAGCATCTCCCAAATTACTATTGTAAAAATTTTAAAAATCTTGAAAAGCTATTTAATTCCAATTTCACCACAAAATCCTCAAAAAATTTTTAAGCACCAAAATGCATTTAAAGCATGAATTCAAACCTGAACATTAATTAAACTGAAAAAATCTTCATACTTGTTCTTTGCTTCCAAATTAATTAAATGAAATTTTTCAAAATTCATACTGCATCAGGTTTGTAAGTATGTATGAGATATTGGTCTCATATTATAACTGCAAGTCACATGTTGGAAAAGCAAACTGCTCAATTTTGATGCCAGTGTATGAATTGTCAATTTGAAAAAGGAAACATGTCTCCTAAGGTTAAATGTCTCCTAATAAAAAACATGTCCCCTTTTTCAAATTAACGTTTTATATTAGTTCAGAGCAACCAGATACCTCCTCCAGTTACTGAACTTATTCCACTGATTTTAACTTACATCATTTTTATTAAATCATCAATGTTAAAAATGTAAAAATCTTCAAAGAAACTTTGATATTGGCTCTACTTCGATAACGGGAGACCAAGTGCATAATGGATCATGGTGTCTACTGAAAATCAGTTTCAAAACTCAACGTATTTCCAAGGTTTTTCAAGGCTCATTTTCAGGGAAAATTAACGTTTCTTTAAAAGAATATTCCCTACCTAAGAAAGGTGGCTCGGTAAAAATAAAGACTATTGAATTTAAAATAGGCTAATTTCTTCCATTAGATTAGCCAAGGTAATAATAAAAATATGAATAATTGAGAACGTTGGTCTACAGAAAAACTAAAAAGTCTAAGCAGTCTGTCTGTCTATTTTGAGCTTTTCAAAGATATCTGAAACTCAAATTGCTTCAGAGCCGAATTTAACACAAATGAGGCCCCAGGCCACCGTCTCGATGCGGCCCCCCAAACCTCCCTCCCTTAATACACTAAATAAGATATTGATTTACTGGCACCATTTCATTCGACAGTGACTATAGGATCGAAAGAACTTCATCACAATTCAAATAAAGAATAATTCCACTAATCCTCACAGCCGATGAGGCGATGACAACAAAATCCGCGTAACTCCACAACTCTCCAAAACTGGTCTCTTCTCTTTTAAGCTTATCCTGTAGAAAAAAGCTATAGGATTTTCGAAATTAGAGTCAATTTTTCACAAAAATGGAATTTACATTTTTTTTACTTGAAAAAATTCCAAAAAGAATAGCAAAAATGCAGTTAAATGTTAAAATTCACACAAAAATACACTAAAAATGCTTTGATCGCCATTTTGGAAACCTGTTCACGTCATCATGACGCATGCGCAGACCAGTCGGCGCCAAGTGTTTTTCGGGATCAGAGCAGTACGGTCATTCCGACTTCAAACTTTGATGGAGTCGGATCGGTTTTTTTTGCCGGTGTCCGTGAGTGATTTTTTTTTTTAATATTTTAATAAATATTTTTTTTAGCTCGGGCTTTATTTAATTTAAATAAAATAGTGTTCGGTTTTTATTTTAATTCTTAAAAATAATTTAATTATTAAATTTAAAATACGGTATATAATTTTTTTTTTTTTTTTTTTTTTTTTTTTTAATAATCATTATCGGTCCGGCTTGGAGGCAAACCAGGAGGTTTGGTCTCCCATCGTAGAAGGCCTAGGTATCGACCCAGCGACTGGCCTTGTGTGGTATTAGTGTTAAGGGTTTAGTGTTAAGTTCCCCCGCAAATCATTACGTTAGGAGTCAGCCCCTCTCTTGGAGCTGCAGAGTTTTATTAGGCTGTATATTCTATTCGATTCGAACATGCATGGCGCGGGAGATAAGCTCCATAGTGAGAGTCTCCAGGGTTTTCTTTCGGATGACTGGGTGTCCGAGGTTATTGGCGCACCGCAAGCCTTAACTGTGCATATATGTGCAGTTAAAGCCGATAGGTCTCCGGCTAGCTCTGATGGCATAGTTCCCTAGACGGCCGGTCCAATGCGGAAGGTCTTAAGCTTTTACGCCTGGAAATCCGAAATTTTTTTGCATTTTTGCATTTTTTTTATAATCTCAAAGTAATCATTTAAAAACAAAAATTGTAATAATATTAACACTACAATTTAAAATAATTAATTTTTTTTTATTACAATCATACCGCGGGAGATAAACTCCATTGTGAGGGTCTCCAACCCCCCCCCCCCTTTTTTAATCATCTTTTTTTTTTTTTTTTTTTTTTTTTTTTGTTTCAGTTTTCACAGTAGCAGCCAGAGGAATCATCGCAGCCAGGGGAATCGTCGCAGCCGCAACGCAGTCCAAAAGCTTCCTCAACGAGGTTGAGAGTTCACATCACAGAGCAGTACCTTCATTCCGACTTCATCTTCCGAAGGGGTCGGATCGGTCTTTTTCGCCAGCGTCCGTGAGTGCATTTTTTTTTCTTAAATTTTAATACATTATTTTTTTACCTCGGCCTTTATTTAATTTAATAAAATAGTGTTCGGTTTTTATTTTATTCTTAAAAATAATTTAATTATTAAATTTAAAATACGGTATATAATTTTTTTTTTTTTTTTTTTTTTTTTTTTTTTTTAATAATCATTATCGGTCCGGCTTGGAGGCAAACCAGGAGGTTTGGTCTCCCATCGTAGAAGGCCTAGGTATCGACCCAGCGACTGGCCTTGTGTGGTATTAGTGTTAAGGGTTTAGTGTTAAGTTCCCCCGCAAATCGTTAGGAGTCAGCCCCTCTCTTGGAGCTGCAGAGTTTTATTAGGCTGTATATTCTATTCGATTCGAACATGCATGGCGCGGGAGATAAGCTCCATAGTGAGAGTCTCCAGGGTTTTCTTTCGGATGACTGGGTGTCCGAGGTTATTGGCGCACCGCAAGCCTTAACTGTGCATATATGTGCAGTTAAAGCCGATAGGTCTCCGGCTAGCTCTGATGGCATAGTTCCCTAGACGGCCGGTCCAATGCGGAAGGTCTTAAGCTTTTACGCCTGGAAATCCGAAATTTTTTTGCATTTTTGCATTTTTTTTATAATCTCAAAGTAATCATTTAAAAACAAAAATTGTAATAATATTAACACTACAATTTAAAATAATTAATTTTTTTATTTTTTTATTACAATCATACCGCGGGAGATAAACTCCATTGTGAGGGTCTCCAACCCCCCCCCCCTTTTTTAATCGTCTTTTTTTTTTTTTTTTTTTTTTTTTTTTTTTTTTGTTTCAGTTTTCACAGTAGCAGCCAGAGGAATCATCGCAGCCAGGGGAATCGTCGCAGCCGCAACGCAGTCCAAAAGCTTCCTCAACGAGGTTTGAGAGTTCACATCACAGAGCAGTACCTTCATTCCGACTTCATCTTCCGAAGGGGTCGGATCGGTCTTTTTCGCCAGCGTCCGTGAGTGCATTTTTTTTTCTTAAATTTTAATACATTATTTTTTTACCTCGGCCTTTATTTAATTTAAATAAAATAGTGTTCGGTTTTTATTTTAATTCTTAAAAAATAATTTAAAATACGGTACATAATTTCTTTTTTTTTTTTTTTTTTTTTTAATAATCATTATCGGTCCGGCTTGGAGGCAAACCAGGAGGTTTGGTCTCCCATCGTAGAAGGCCTAGGTATCGACCCAGCGACTGGCCTTGTGGTGTGGTATTAGTGTTAAGGGTTTAGTGTTAAGTTCCCCCGCAAATCATTACGTTAGGAGTCAGCCCCTCTCTTGGAGCTGCAGAGTTTTATTAGGCTGTATATTCTATTCGATTCGAACATGCATGGCGCGGGAGATAAGCTCCATAGTGAGAGTCTCCAGGGTTTTCTTTCGGATGACTGGGTGTCCGAGGTTATTGGCGCACCGCAAGCCTTAACTGTGCATATATGTGCAGTTAAAGCCGATAGGTCTCCGGCTAGCTCTGATGGCATAGTTCCCTAGACGGCCGGTCCAATGCGGAAGGTCTTAAGCTTTTACGCCTGGAAATCCGAAATTTTTTTGCATTTTTGCATTTTTTTTATAATCTCAAAGTAATCATTTAAAAACAAAAATTGTAATAATATTAACACTACAATTTAAAATAATTAATTTTTTTTATTACAATCATACCGCGGGAGATAAACTCCATTGTGAGGGTCTCCACCCCCCCCCCCCCTTTTTAATTTTTTTTTTTTTTTTTTTTTGTTGGTTTCAGTTTTCACAGTAGCAGCCAGAGGATTCATCGCAGCCTGGGGAATCGTCGCAGCCGCAACGCAGTCCAAAAGCTTCAACAACGAGGTTTGAGATTTGGCAATGGGTTTGGGCATGGCTATGATATGGCTATGGTATAGGTATGTATGGATGTGGTATGGTATGGTATGGGTATGGTTTGGCATGGATTTGGGTTATGAGGTTTTTACTTTTCATCTTTTTCTTATTTCCAATTATTTTCTATTACTTTTTTATTATTATTTTTCTTTTTATTTCTATTCCTCTCCTACATTTTTTTAATTTAAAAAAAAAAAAAAAAAATTATAATTAAATAAAACAAAACGGGACTTTTAAAGGCAGCCTATTATAGTTTGAAAAAGCTGTCGATTACCATTTTTTTAAAAAAGCGGTTAAACGACATGCAAAAAAAAAAAAAAAAAAAAAAAAAAAAGAATCGAATTTATTTTTCGCGTAAAGGTTGTCGAATAGTATCTCGACAATCTTGTCTCTAATGCTTCGTATTGTAAATTGTATGAGCGTCCAATGCCGTACATTGTACATTCGTACAATCTTAAATCATATTTAGTTTAAGCTTAGTTGTATTAATTTTATTAGCTTTAGTTACTGTATTAGTTTTAGTTATTGTATTAGTTTTAGTTATTGTATTAGTTATAGGTATTGTATTAGTTTTAAGTTGTCAGCTAGAGGAGTAAAGTCCTCCTTACGTCATGCGGATCCAATGTCGTGCAGATCGATGTGAAAAGGACGTCATTTTCATGTCGATCCGTACGGGGTTGGTGACTTGTGCCGTTAGGGGGATGTAGTCCTTGGGACGCTGGCTTGGGGGGACAACTCGGTCGGGCGCGGTCTCCGAGTTTTCCCCCCAACCCGTGTGGGGTTTTTGGCTAGTCCCCCATCGGGCGCCTCCCCAGGTGGCGGATAGGGGAACGCTCTCCGAAATCAGAGAGTATGAGGATTTATTCCTCAGGCGGACCAAAACTAGCCACAACAGAACGGCATGTCAATCAGAAAGATCTAGCAGACTTTCCTTATTTTGCAGGGAAAAGGCATGGGAAAGGGCTAAAAATGACGGTTTGGGGCTCGCGGACATTACAATATGATGAAAAGTTTTATGTGGTGAAATGAGTTTGGGAAAGGTTTATGGCATGAATTCTTTCTTTAGGTTTGGTTTGGATTTGTAACAAATACGGTCTTTGTTTGAAAAAAAAAAAAAAAAAAAAATCATTTTTGCAACACCCCAGTCAAAGTCCTTTATTGATAATCAGTGATCAGTCCGAATTACCAGTAAACTTAAATTGGCGAATTATTGATTGTCAGTACTTTGGTAGTAAGATCAGTGCTTTTTTATTGGTAATTCAAATGATAATCAATGAGACTTTGCCTAGGGAAAAGTTTTTATAAAGTATAGTTAAAAAATTAAAAAAAACAGCCATGTCATCTCATTTCCGCCATGGGTTGAAGTAACAGTAAGTATGCTGGAAAAGTACAGGCTCCTCGACTGTTGGAATTTTGTTAGTATTAAAAAAAAGGAGATCAAAGAGATAACGATTCAGGCAATAAAAAGCGAACAAAGTAAGACAAGGAGTGAGGAGGTAGGAAGTAAGAGGTCATTAGTCTTCTACGCAAAAGTAAGTACTTTGGGACAAGAAAAATATATTCAACTGGATAGGCGTGCTAGGGCGGGGATAGCATGGCTTCGTACGGGGGGGGTGGATGTGGCAGGCGAGGAGGGATGAGGACAGGAATAGATACTGCCCATTATGCCAGCAGAGGGACGGGGTGAAGCATATTATTTTGGAATGTAAGGGATTAAGGGAGGGGCGAGAGCGATGGCTGAAGGATGTAATTTTGACGGAGTTTAACATTTATCATACTTTTCGTATAGCAGATTTAAGATTGTTAAAAAAATTAGGGCTTTTCTTATCTTTTAGCCGCGAGCAGCGGACCTTATTGATCTGATGTTTAGGAGAATTAGAAGAAAATTATAAAATTAGGGTAAGACGGGAAGCATACCCACGGGAAGTGGGTTCCCTTTGTAGTTTTTGTTGATATCTGGATCAATATATTATTATTATTATCTCATTTCCGCGGGTCGGTCCTCAAGAACGTGCTGCGCCCTTAAAACGTGCGGCCCTAGGCAGTTGCCTATTTTGCCTACTGAAAAGTTCCGCTCTGTGCTGACTGACCCAAATCTTTTTTGAATTTAAAATATTTTTTAAAGAAACTGAATAAAAACTTTTAATAATGTTAAGCAGATTATAAAATTATTTTAATTTCCAACTGAGACGAAAGAATGAACTTGGTGCCAATGCTTAATTAAAGAAAACAGAGCAATAACTGGCCTACTGATTTCAAGGCTGGAATCTCCCTTACGAAAAGCAAGCACATTTCAATGAAAATATTAAACAAAATAAAAAAATAAAAAATAGCAATAAGCCATTGTTTCTTTACTCAAGCGGCAACCACTGCCACTATAGACATGTCCCTGCCATGATGGGTGCCACTTTCATATTTGTGTACGTCCATATGAAAACTTCCCAACTGGCAGAACGTCATTTGGAATGTTTTGTTTTGTTTTCCTTTGCGCTAAAATCAAAACATTGCCAATTACGTTCTGCCAGTTGGAAGGTTTTCATATGGATGTACACATTTTGCCTTATGGAATGGTGAAGCTGGTTTCAGATTCCAAGGCACATCAGGTGATAGTATAAGCCCGTCTAACAATTAAGCCCAACTTGGAATTCCTTTATAGCAGTAAGTAAAAATCAATTATAAAATTGAATCCTGAAAATAACACTTGTACGATTAAAGGGATAAAATTAACTTGGAAAATGTTAACGCTCAAAGCTTAGTCAAAGGCAAGAGAGAAATTCTTTTCCATCCTGAATTTTCAACTGGTTTAGAAAGGATCAGGTCTCATAAGAAAAGGAAATAAAGACTTCAAAAATTTTAAAGGCATTAGAGCACTCACTTAATAAAACAATCAATATATCATACAAGAAAACAATCATTGGCATTGAAACTTTGCAAGCAAAGGTGCATTTCCTATCATTCTATTGGCCAATTACAGAAAAATGAAGGGGAAAAAAATATTTTTGTATTTCGGCTAATATAATTTACTTATTTAAAATAATTTTGGAATTCACGAATTAGACCATCATCATACTTTATAAATGCTACAGCTTGAAAAGGCATAACCTAGCCAATTATTAAGTTACAAACAACAAATTAAAATATCTGAAACCAAATAACCTAAATGTACGCCATCATTGTCATCGGTCGGATTATTTCACTTACCGGCCTACCTAACGTTTGATTAAAAGATACAATTATAAATGCATTGATCGGTTTCCACCTGTTGTATTTCTTAATGAAAGCCTTTATTTAAAAAGAAAAATAGTTACCTTATTACGTGATCTTTCAAAAAATGAACTTCTTGACAATTAATTATCAACAGACACTACAAAAAGATGAGGTGACCATAGACGCAACGACATTTAGAGCGCCAAAGAGAACGGAACTTAGATTCGCAACTGTAATTGACTGACGCGACCTCTAGTGGCGTTTTAGAAAATTACACTGAGAGTTTATTTGAAAGAAGAACATTTATATTATTCAGCCGAAATTAAAACCAATCGGTAACCATTGTTCGGTTTTTAACTGCAACAGTAACGCTGTATTAAAAAATAAAAATTTGAACTTCCATTGATTCCCAAAAGAGGAAAAAAATAGAAAGAAATGGGAAGTTATATTAAAGATCAGTATTCTGAACTGCTTTACCCAGGAATCCTTAGCATTTTTTTTCCAAGATAACAAACAAAACTGCTTTTTGAGTTAATGCCAAGTTATGGGAGATATTTTTTTTTTTTTTTTTTTTTTAGCACGGATAACTGCAAAATATGTGACCTTGAGGCCACATAAGATATTTTCTAAAGTTTTTAATAACAATTTCACGTTTTTGATTCTTCATTTTTAGCTTATGGACAGAAGTATTTTTTAGATTGCTTACATTGCGTTACTTGTGAGAAAAAAAGAGAAGACACAAGCTTCTATTTAATTTCAATTTCACCACAAGATCCTCAAATAATTTTTAAGCACCAAAATGCATTTAAAGCATGAATTTAAACCTGAACATTAATTAAACTGAAAAAATCTTCATACTTGTTCTTTGCTTCCAAATTAATTAAATGAAATTTTTCAAAATTCATACTGCATCAGGTTTGTAAGTATGTATGAGATATCGGTCTCATAATATAACTGCAAGTCACATGTTGGAAAAGCAAACTGCTCAATTTTGATGCCAGTGTATGAATTGTCAATTTGAAACATGTCTCCTAAGGTAAATAAAAAACATGTTCCCTTTTTCAAATTAACGATTCATATATGAGTTCAGAGCAATGAGCTGCCAAACCATGCACAAACCAGATATCTCCTCCGGTTACTGAACTCATTCACTGATTTTAACTTAAATCATTTTTATTAAATCATCAATCTTCAAAGAAACTTTGATATTGGCTCTACTTCGATAATGGGAGACCAAGTGCATAATGGATCATGGTGTCTCCTGAAAATCAGTTTCAAAACTCAAGGTATTTTCAACTTCAAGATTTTTCAAGGCTCATTTTCAGGGAAAATTAACGTTTTTTTAAAAGAATATTCCCTACCTAAGAAAGGTGGCTCAGTAAAAATAAAGACTATTGAATTTAAAAACAAATTCCAGCTGATTTCATCCCAGGTTTACAGGCTGATTTCTTCCCAAAATCCCAGGCTTACATATGCGACTTTCTTTACTCCACAAGCTTGTTAAATGAATACGAAGCAGATAAAAACCTCAGCAAATGGACCTTCAAAGGGTATTGACCCTGTATCTGCCTTTTAATTTCCAAAAACAAGTTCAAAAAAACATTTTACGTTAGTCCTCTTAAGCATTCTCTTTCCAAGATTCTTTAACAATTTTTCTGCAACAAGTAGATGTTATAACAGCATCACTGTACTGCCTTTACTATCTCATGATGGACAGCAACTGCTACTGCCCTCTTGATCATATATTGTCTCATGACAAAAACAGACTATTCATGTTTTTTATCTTATTTCTCGAATAAAAAATATTTAAAAAAAAAAATATATGACATTACCGTATATGAAATCCTGTGGTTGTAAATTCATGTTCCACAACGAAGCAATGCAAGCAACGACAATCGGTCTATTGGATTTTTGATTCACAGGTGCAAATCAATTAAACCCGGATAAAAATGATTATTGGAAAACAAAACACGGTTCAATAATATTTAATCATTTTTCCGATTAATTAAAAAAACACGAGAATTGAAACCGAAGAAAACAGACGCGGAGGCACAGAGAACGACAGAGAATAATCTAGAACCCAATATGGCGGAAGTAGATTCAAAATAATTCCCCTAGGGGCGTTGCAAGCGCTTAATGATTCCGAAAAAAAAATTAAATATAAGCAAATCAATAAAAGTTGCAGTTTTGAAACAAAGACGTTCATCGTATAAATAAGCTGAATTTAGCAAATGATTTTCCGGAGAATCATAATATGATTTTTTCTTTCGTACAAAGGAAACCTAAAACGTCCTTACTGCCCCTAGCGGAATAATTCTTAATCTACAGCTTTATGCCGAGCGGCAAACTTTGCCCGGGGAATTTACGATTCTATTCCCTATAATTAAAAATATGAAATTTTAAACATTAAAGCCGTGAAATCAGCTTTTGCCATTTGCCTGAGCTTACATTTTGACGAAAATAATTCCCAAAATCAACCATTTTCTTTGATTTAATTCAATATATTTCCAATAATTCCCGGGGATTTATGTTTAAATTCCCATCCTAATTCTATTTATCGAAACTTGCCGATTTTGTTCTGACCTCTTTTAGTGAGGTCGCTTAGCGTCAAAATTCAACGGAATCGTGCAAATTGTGATACCTCAATGAAACTTGGTGGTTAATATGCTCCTATAGGTAGGATCATTTTTTGATATAGAGCCCAAAATTTTAGGCCTTGGTTCCGCCGGGGTAGGGCCCCACAGTAAAAAATGAGCGAAATGAGACTTATTTTTAAAAACAGCTATACCAACGTCAAGAATATCGTTTTATTATGTTTCTTGGATCGTAGAACTCAAAATTTACTGTATGACCCCCCCCCCCGTTCCCCCTCCCCAAATAAAATAGGAAAAAATAACTTTTTTTTTTACTTTAAAGGGCATATCCCTGTTACAGTGGAGAATAGACTCCCACCGGAAAGTCAAGTCGCGGGTTTGACATTCTATTAAGACTTATAAGATATGTTATTCTCCAACTGTTTAGCCCCATAAGTTAAACGTGATAGCAGTGGTGCAAAAAAACTGTTTTTTTCATTTATCGTGCATTTATTTTTTATTATGCGATTTATAGATCCGGCAAAAATCATGAAGGTACCCTACCTTACGACCAACATGTGGGTAGGCTGGACCCCCACTAAGGTCAATGACTTACAGGAGAAGAAAAATTTCAATATGAAATATTGCCACTTTTTTACACTTCCAACAGAGGTGGCAGTTTTTAATGCCTTTATAAATAATGGTCTTAAGGTAGATAATACCCTTAGGTCTTAGGTTCTTAATACCCTTAGACCATTATTTATAAAGGCATTAAAAAGTGCCACCTCTGTTGGAAGTGTAGAAAAGTGGACAATATTTCATTTAGGGTCGTCCATATATTACATAACGCCTGAGGGAGGGGGGGCTCGAAGGAGGTGTTACGCATTATTACACGGACGGGGAGGGGGATCGGGACATGTGTTACGTAATTTTAATATTAAAATTATTTGAATTTTATTTCACTCTTTTAAAAAAATTTTCCCTGTTATCCTTCAAAATAAACAAATTAAAAATTTTAAAAATTTTAAAATTTTTTTTAACTCCTAAAATCGGATTATTTGTCATGAAGCTAGAAATTTCTTGACTTCTTTTTTTTTGGGGGGGGGGGGGGAGAACCCGTGCTACGTAATAACGAAAGGGGGATTAGAATTTTCGTTACGGGTGTGTTACAAGGGGGGAGGGGGCCAAAAAGTGGCATATTTTGCAATACGTAATACATTGACGATACCTTTTGAAATTTTTCTCTTCCTATAAGTCATTGACCTTAAGGGCAGTCTCCACTAGATAACGTTCACGGCATTCGCGTTGTCCGTCATCGCGATTAACGTAATCTCACCGGAAGTATTTTGCAGGTTTCACTCCCGTAAACGTTTTTGGCATAAAAAGAGTACCGTATATTTCATTAAGTATACAAAATTGGCTTACCCAGAATTAGTTTTGGAACAGATTTATTGTCTTCCCCATGCCCGAATTAAGATTTTTTTTTTTAAATCCGTGAAAACATCTTTCAAACCGCCATTTTTAATGTTTGTAAATAAAAAAAGGCAGAAGATGATCAAAAAAATCGTGGTAAAAGATCCACAAAACTTCCGGTGCGAATACGTTCATCGAGAAGGCGGATAACGCAAAAGCGGTGAACGTTATCAAGTGGAGACTGCCCTTTAGTGGGGGTCCAGCCTACCCACATGTTGGTCGTAAGGTAGGGTACCTTCATGATTTTTGCCGGATCTATAAATCGCATAATAAAAAATAAATGCACGATAAATGAAAAAACAGTTTTTTTGCACCACTGCTATCACGTTTAACTTATGGGGCTAAACAGTTGGAGAATACATATCTTATAAGTCTTAATAGAATGTCAAACCCGCGACTTGACTTTCCGGTGGGAGTCTATTCTCCACTGTAACAGGGATATGCCCTTTAAAGTAAAAAAAAAAGTTATTTTTTCCTATTTTATTTGGGGAGGGGGAACGGGGGGGGGGTCATACAGTAAATTTTGAGTTCTACGATCCAAGAAACATAATAAAACGATATTCTTGACGTTGGTATAGCTGTTTTTAAAAATAAGTCTCATTTCGCTCATTTTTTACTGTGGGGCCCTACCCCGGCGGAACCAAGGCCTAAAATTTTGGGCTCTATATCAAAAAATGATCCTACCTATAGGAGCATATTAACCACCAAGTTTCATTGAGGTATCACAATTTGCACGATTCCGTTGAATTTTGACGCTAAGCGACCTCACTATTTATGGTTAAAAATACAAAATCAGTAAATGAAAATTTTGATTATTTTGAAATAGGTGAGGGTTTTTTTTTCAATGAAAAAGAAGTCCTTTTTATAAAAAAAAATTTATTAAATCCTATTTTCATATATAATTTTCCATATGTACAATTTCTTTTTTTTTTACATAATTTCGTACGATATTGTATTTCTCGCTCCTTTTGTTTGGTAACAATTAAAAAAAAAAAAAATACATCCTGCATTTAATGAGTATCTTCATAACTAAAAAAATTCAGTCTGTTAAAATTTTTTTTCAGTCGATGACAAAAAAATCATAATTTTTCCTAAATGGCATTCGAAATTTTAAAAAAATTTTCCCTGTTATCCTTCAAAATAAACAAATTAAAATTTTAAAAATTTTAAAATTTTTTTTAACTCCTAAAATCGGATTATTTGTCATGAAGCTAGAATTTCTTGACTTCTTTTTTTTTGGGGGGGGGGGGGAGAACCCGTGCTACGTAATAACGAAAGGGGATTAGAATTTTCGTTACGGGTGTGTTACAAGGGGGGAGGGGGCCAAAAAGTGGCATATTTTGCAATACGTAATACATTGACGATACCTTTTGAAATTTTTCTCTTCCTATAAGTCATTGACCTTAAGGGCAGTCTCCACTAGATAACGTTCACGGCATTCGCGTTGTCCGTCATCGCGATTAACGTAATCTCACCGGAAGTATTTTGCAGGTTTCACTCCCGTAAACGTTTTTGGCATAAAAAGAGTACCGTATATTTCATTAAGTATACAAAATTGGCTTACCCAGAATTAGTTTTGGAACAGATTTATTGTCTTCCCCATGCCCGAATTAAGATTTTTTTTTTTAATCCGTGAAAACATCTTTCAACCGCCATTTTTAATGTTTGTAAATAAAAAAAGGCAGAAGATGATCAAAAAAATCGTGGTAAAAGATCCACAAAACTTCCGGTGCGAATACGTTCATCGAGAAGGCGGATAACGCAAAAGCGGTGAACGTTATCAAGTGGAGACTGCCCTTTAGTGGGGGTCCAGCCTACCCACATGTGGTCGTAAGGTAGGTACCTTCATGATTTTTGCCGGATCTATAAATCGCATAATAAAAAATAAATGCACGATAAATGAAAAAACAGTTTTTTTTGCACCACTGCTATCACGTTTAACTTATGGGGCTAAACAGTTGGAGAATAACATATCTTATAAGTCTTAATAGAATGTCAAACCCGCGACTTGACTTTCCGGTGGGAGTCTATTCTCCACTGTAACAGGGATATACCCTTTAAAGTAAAAAAAAAGTTATTTTTTCCTATTTTATTTGGGGAGGGGGAACGGGGGGGGGGTCATACAGTAAATTTTGAGTTCTACGATCCAAGAAACATAATAAAACGATATTCTTGACGTTGGTATAGCTGTTTTTAAAAATAAGTCTCATTTCGCTCATTTTTTACTGTGGGGCCCTACCCCGGCGGAACCAAGGCCTAAAATTTTGGGCTCTATATCAAAAAATGATCCTACCTATAGGAGCATATTAACCACCAAGTTTCATTGAGGTATCACAATTTGCACGATTCCGTTGAATTTTGACGCTAAGCGACCTCACTATTTATGGTTAAAAATACAAAATCAGTAAATGAAAATTTTGATTATTTTGAAATAGGTGAGGGTTTTTTTTTCAATGAAAAAGAAGTCCTTTTTATAAAAAGAAAAATTTATTAAATCCTATTTTCATATATAATTTTCCATATGTACAATTTCTTTTTTTTTTACATAATTTCGTACGATATTGTATTTCTCGCTCCTTTTGTTTGGTAACAAATTAAAAAAAAAAAAAAATACATCCTGCATTTAATGAGTATCTTCATAACTAAAAAAAATTCAGTCTGTTAAAATTTTTTTTCAGTCGATGACAAAAAAATCATAATTTTTCCTAAATGGCATTCGAAATTTTAAAAAAATATTTCTGGAGTTAAATTTCAACTGCGTGTTTTTATTATGAAAGACCTTATACATGGTCCTCCAGGATTTGAAAATAAAAAACAATTTAAAAAAAAAAAAAGGTCAGATGCCTTTGAATTAATTTACATAAAAGCTATAAAACCAATCGCCCACTCATTCGATCAGGACTTTTTTTTTGTCAACCTACATAGCGACACGGTATTAATTATTTAAAAAAAAACATGAATATGGCGTTACAATGTAAAACAAAATCCATTTGTTTTTTTGGAAGCGAGATTTAACAATTTAAAAAAAAAGATAATTTAAAAATTAATCACAAATGAGCTAAAACGTCACTTTCTACGGAGTGATCTCGATTAGGCGAAGAATTATTATTATCGGATACGGTTACGATGGTCACTAAATTAACGTTGTCGGATTTGGTGTCCTCCGAGGTCGTCGTCGGCGGCGATCCTTTCCCTTTGTTAAGGAGCATTCGAAGTGGAGGGATTGGCACGTCTTCGTCTACTCCTAATTTGATTCCGTCTATTTGTAAGTCTGTTTCCCCTTGGTGTATGTCGACTGTGTTTCCTGGAAACATAAAACAGGATGGTTATTAAATGGGTAGCAGTAAAATAAAAATAAGGGGTAAGTACAGCATAAAAAGAAAATACAGTCGAGTTTCGTTACGACTCCATAGAAAGGTTTTGGTACGCTGGTAATATTCCCCGGGAATTTTCAAAAATATTCCTTTCTAGTTATGGAATGAATTCCCCGAAGTAAAAATTACAGTATCTATTTGAAGTTCACATCTAATTTTTAAATAACGTTCGGACTAATTTTTCACCTGCCAAAGATTTCTTTTGCTACATGTGATGCCAGAAAATTTTAAAATTCCGAATTCAATCCAAAAAAATCCTAAAAATTTTTAAAAATTGAAATATTTGAAACCTTTAGTGACAAATACAAAGTCTATTAACATTGTCAGATTGAATCTTATTTTTTAACACTTTCTTAATTACTTTTCAAAATTTTTTATCTTTCTATCTTTTTAGTTTATTATTTTCTAGTGAATAATTTATGACTGGGCTCCCACCCATTTTGCTTTTCAACATCCTGTACTTCGAAAATCGTCTTATAACTTCTCTTTGACAGCAAAACATCAAAATTCTATTTACGAAGTCATTTCCTATAATCCTATATGACTCTTCAGCGAAAATTTCAGATTTTTACATCAGCTATTTTTTCTTAAAAATTGGGTCTATGATAAATTCCCGGAAATTTTGGAAATTTTATCGTAGACTCAATGTTAAAGAAAAAGCAATTGAAGCAGAAATCATAAATTTTCACCGAGGGTGCTTATTCGGTAGCAGAAAGGCGCTTCGTAAGTAGAATTTTGATACTTTGCTCCAAAAAAAATAAGTAAATAAAATAAAATAAAATAAAATAAAATAAAATGAAAATTAAAACGCTTTTCGAAGTACAGAAAGTTGCAAAAAAAATGAAAATAAAAAGACTAGAGCCTAGTCCCAACAGGGTGGCCTTTATTTTACGAATTTTTGGATTTCTATGAACGCACATCCTAATTTTTTTATAGTAACTAGAAGAAGATTCCCTGAGGGCTAGGGTGGCCCTTAAATAGCCGATGACGGAATTCTAATGGTGGCGCCCCCTAAAATATTCCCAAATAATTCAAAAATAACGAGTGCAAAGTTTGGAGCCTCCACCTAAACGCGAAATGGTGCCTGTAGCAACGTCATTTTTACAATTTAAAATACATGGGAAATTTTCTTATTTTACTTCATATTTTTTTCCCCCGTAAATAGCTAGTCGAAAAATCGGTCGCTGGTTCAAATTATTACTTATATATGGGCCTTTAAATCTAGGTACAAAAAACCAGTTCAACTTTTTCCGGTAGGTAAGGAAGGGCCTTCAAAATTTATGTAAAATTCAAAAAACTGCTATTCCCCATTATCTACGAAAAAAAAGTTGGACGGGTTTTTTGTACCTTGGTTCAAGGGTATACATATAAGCAATCATTTGAACCAGCGGTCGATTTTTCGACTAGCTTTTTACTGGGAAAAAAAATATAAAGTAAAAACCAAACTCCAAACTTTGCACACGTTATTTTTGAATTATTTGGGAATATTTTAGGGGGCGCCACCATTAGAATTCCGTCATCGGCTATGGATTATGGAAGGGTCACCTTGAGACTCAACAATAATTGAGGACATCAGTGGAAAAAGCAGGCCGTTGGGCCCCTCGAAAAAAAATCCAGACAACAGGTTATTTTCTATTGTTTATTTTGAAGTAATTTTATTTCCGACAGAATTTTCTATGTACTATTTCCAAACAAACAGTTGGAAAATGTTAGATCCTCTTTCGATTTTCATTTATTGACTACAGTTTTCGTTGGAACCTGAACGGCCCCCTTCTTCCACTGATGTCTTCATTCGTTACTTTTGCCATTTTTTGATACTTTTCAAAAATGCATTCGAAATAAATCGACTTAGGAATTATTTCCCGGAAATATAATTCTAGTCTAGAAAAATTATAAAAGCAGAATGTTTCTTCAAAACAGGCGAAGAAACATTCTGCTTTTATAATTTGTAATTTTTATAATTTTATAATTTTCATAATTTTTCGGGAAGGCGTTGAAACACATTTAGGTCCCGACTAAAATATGTATGAGGTTACCTATTTTCTTTAAAAAAGGAGTCATTTATCCATACACTTAGCAAGAAAAAAGTTCATCTCAAAAATCATAAAACTAATCTGAGCGAGTAACTCGCTTTGCGATCTCTAAAAATTTAAGCTTTTGAAATTCGTATATTTTTAGTATAAATATCCGTATGTTTTTTCTTAAAAATGTCAAAATATTTTGCCCAATATCTGTATGCTTTTCGAAGTGATTCGCTTAAACGCTATCAGAATAATGAATAATAAATTTAAAAATTTCAATTACATAACTTTTAGAATTTTATCTAATCCCATTGCATTTAAGTTTTAGGGTGCTTCTTATTTTGCGCAGTTTAGATTTCGCAGGTGCCAATTTTTTTTTATTTGTAAGAGATAAGTTTCCCTGAATTTTTTCAAATTTTTTACTCGACGGGAAAAAGTGCCTCATAAGAGCTTTCAGTTCGGAATAGGGGTGGACACGGGACGGGACGGGACGGGATTTTCAGATTTCCCGTCCCGTCCCGATAGAAAGCTTGTCCCGTCTCGGATCCCGTCCCGAAATTACTACAACGGTCCCGTCCCGAATCCCGTCCCGACCCGGGAAATCCCGTGTCGTCCCGTCCCGTCCCGAAAATCCCGAAAATTTTAATGCTTTTATTTCTTATAATGGGACGTCTATTCTTTTTTCTTACATTATTTACTGTAACCACAAAAAAATAGCATTTAATAAAAATCAATTTTTTTTTAAATAGGCGCAATCATTTGAATTTTGACACATTTTTTGGGCAAAAAAAAAGAAAAAAAAACTTTTGACCAGAATAAAAGTTGAACACACGATAGACATATTTACAACCATCATCCGTTTGCGATTCTCAGAATTGCAAAAAATTAAAAGGAAAAAAAGAAAAAAAGTGGGTTGTAAAGTAATATTACAAATGAAACTGAATCCTTTAAAAAATACAGGAAAAAGTCCTACTTTTGCTACAAATAAAAAAGGTTAATATAACAGGTTCAAGAGGGAAAAATAGTCAAGGTCGATCCCTAACATTACATAAGATATATATAACTGAGGTATCATAAAACAAACCCATCCAGTAAAGTATTTTAAAACGAACCACATGTACCTGCAGAACAAAAGGAATTTTTTTTTCACTACTTCTTAAAAAAAAAAAAAAAAAAAAAAAAAGTATTTCCACCAGACCGAAAAAAGAAAAAAAAAATTCGGGATTTCGGGACGGGATTCGGGATTCTATGTGTCCCGACCCGTCCCGTCCTGAAAAATGTTTGTCCCGTCTCGAATCCCGTCCCGTTGTTAAATCGTCAGTCCCGTCCCGGATCCCGTCCCGTTTTCGGGACGGGATTCGGGACGGGACGGGAAAATCCCGTTCCCGTGTCCACCCCTAGTTCGGAAAAATCCCACATGAACAAAAAAATTGATAATTTTTTTTTTCGTAAAAAAACCCTCGTTAGCCAACGGAAATTTTGCGTAAATTTTGAATATGACAATAGTTTTTTTGTATCTGGTCCGGTTTTTGAGCAAGAGACAAAAATTAGACAAAAAAATCGAGAAAAGTGACAAAACGTTTAAAGTCCACAGTTTTCATTGCTTTTTGGCTTTTATCTCATAAACCGGACTAGATGCGAAAAAACTGTTTTCAGATTCGAAACCTACGCACAAATTCCGATAGGAAACGAGGGGTTTTTTTTTAAAAAAAAAAAAAAAAAATTATTAACTTTTTGGTTCTTACGGGATTTTTCCGAACTAAAAGCTCGATGAGGCACGCTTTCCCGCCGAGTAAAAAATTTGAAAAAAATTCAGGAAAACTTATCTCATGCAAATAAAAAAAAAAGGAAGAGGATGGCACCTCCGAAAATTCAAACTACAAGAGCCACAACTTATTTCAATTTTTTTGAAAATTACTTTTGGGCAGTCACCGTAAGAACAGAATTGAACATTTTAACGAAAACAAAAATATTAAAAAAAAAAAAAAAAAACACCGTACATCCGTTGCTCCGTAATCTTCGGAAATGTAAAGCAACAGCGATCTCAGCTACATCTAATGACATTTTTAGGAACTCTCAACGTTAATCTTTCAATTCTTGTTACCGTCACGTCTTGTCAGAGAGCAGAATAAGTCATAATTGCCTTTTAAATTAAGCTTATTCAAACGTTTGAAAAGCTCATTTAAATTTTTTAATTTAAAAAAAAAATGATTTTTAATGTTACAATCGCTTTTGTTTAAAATCAAATACTGAACTTCATCTTCTTGCGCATCGAGTTCTAATTCAAAATCAAAACCGCCCGACAGGACTATAAAAATTCGTTAATATGCTGACATTTAGATAAGAAAAACTTGTTTTTAAAAAAAAGGGCATTTACCCATAACGCTAATAACATTAACGACAGCCTGAGTGACGTTTCCGTTTTGGTCGCTGACGTGGCTGATAAGCGATGGGTCCCTGCTGTGGTTGACAGAACCCAAGGGGCCGCCGTTCGGATCGAGAGTCGGCCTCGTAGAACTCGTCCTACTCCGGTAACTCGGCGGATGGCTATATTCTGACTGGGGTAGACTTCTGCATAGCGCCGGTGCCCTGCGAACCGTAAAGAATTTCAATTTAACCGAGGGTGTTTAATTAATGACAAGGGAAAGGGGTTGAAAGGTATCGAGCATGTTCAACTTACGGGAACAAGGGAGCTTTTTCGGGAAATTTCGAAATAAAGCTTTCCTTCAACCCTCTCCCACACCTTTCTTCCTTTTCCCAAATCTCGTCAACATAATTATTTCGAGTTTATTGCTTTTTAGTTTAATATAAAATAATTTCGAGAAGTTGCAAAAAATAATAATTCTTACCTGAGACCTAAAGTGCTTCCTGCTTGAGATCTATACGTCGGAGGAGGGGAAGCTGCTCCTTGCATTCCTGGACTGCTCCCGTTTGACCGCTCCAATAAAAGTAATCTCAGTCTATATTCTTGCATACTAGCTTGATATGAAGGTGGGGGTGGTCGGTACTGGAATTCGGGATACATCATGGCTGAAATCAAAATCAAAATAATTAGTTTATGTGCTAGCTGTTGTAAGACTCCGGAAATAAAATGTAAATTAAAGGGAATTTCGGGGCATTTTCCCGGCTTCCCAGTCAGCAAACAAATACTAATATTTATAAAATATTTTTAAAATATTCAAAAAATATCCATAAAATTTTTTAAAATATTATTAAAATATTAATATTTTTTGCTGACTGGGTTACGACTTTATGAATGAGGGCGCCGCCGCAAATAAGCCGAGAATATTCTCCAGACATGAAAATTCTTTTCCGGGAATTTTCGGGAATATTCCACTGGGTGTAAAATAAATTCTCCGCAGAGAGAATTTTCAGCCTCATTTTAAAGACGCTATAAATTTTTGGCAATATGAGGAATATTCACCGGAAATATTTCCAGAAACTTTAGATCTACAGCACAAAATTTTCTTTCTCTCTCTCTCTCTGTGATCAGAAGGAGTAACCTATATCGGGGTAGTTATAGTTAATTATATCTTGTTTAAATTGAAGATGGGAGTTCCCGTTGATGTTTATATATGACCTTGCTCAGAAGCACAATCGGTATCCAGATCAGTTTTCCTCAAGGTCGAGCAGGAAAATCAAGGAAATGATGGGTTGAGTCTACTCCTCAACGATCACGAGTGAATCAAAACACTTCTGACATGTTCAACGCTGTTTCTTGCTTTGCAACTTTTTCAAAACATTTTACGGTTGCTGGATGTGTACTTGATTACCAATGACTAATTTGGTCACATGCAGCGGGCTTGCAGCACTTGGGCTGTAAGCCCGGGCACAGTGACCTCTTACTAGATTTTGGACTTTTGGACTCCCTATCCTCTGTAAACAATTTTTTAACCTGTTTTCTTTCCTTATTTTCCATTTGGATTTGTTCATTAATGATGTCATAATTTGTCAACGATTTGAACCCCCCTCCCTTCCCCCCATCGTTATAAAAAAAAATTCCTTTTTTTAAGGAGACTTAACATGAGTGACATCTCATTTCAAAATGGAACTAATTAGTGAGCAGTTCCTTCTGTAAGGAACCATTAAAAGTCTCCACTGGCAAATTCTGCATCCCCCTTTCCCTTTCCTTGAAAAAGTTACCTTTCATTTTGGTCATCAGACTAGGTCATTTTCCGGGCCATTCTACGACACTTTCGAAATAAAAATGACGTCAGCAGGGTACAACTAATAATATTTGTGATTGCATGACGTCTTCTGCATAAGTTGGCAGTAAGACGTCAAAAATACCATCTGAAGTATAAAAATGGCGTCATATCGACATAAGACGTACAAAATGACATCATATCGACGTATGACGTATAAAGATTACGTCATATCGACGTATGACGTATAAAAAGGACGTCATATCGACGTAAGACGTATAAAGATTACGTCATATCGACGTATGACGTATAACGATAACGCCATATTGACGTGTGACGTATAAAAAGGACGCCATATTGACGTAAGACGTACAAAGATTACGCCATATCAACGTAAGACATATAAAATGACCTCATATTGACGTATGACGTATAAAAAGGACGTCATAGCGACGTAAGACGTATAAAAATTATATCATTTCGACGTAAGACGTATAAAGATTACGTCATATCGACGTATGACGTATAAAAAGGACGTCATATCGACGTAAGACGTATAAAAATTACATTATTTCGACGTAAGACGTATAAAGATTACGTCATATCGACGTATGATGTATAAAAATAACGTTATGTCGACGTAAGACGTATAAAAATAACGTCATATAGACGTATGACATGACGTCATGTCGACTCCAATTTCGTTTGGAAATACTATTGCAATCTCCTTTTATTAACGTCAATAAGATATTTTTTGACGTCATCCCCTGTCAAAATTGCATTATCGTCCATTCTTATGTCATTTTGGCGTCAAACATCTTCCCGGAAGAAGACCATGTCTGATGTAGTCTTTAACACTTCACATTTTTAGCTGGATGAGCTTTATGAAAAACACAGATCTGAGGTTTCAGAATGCGTTCCACTAAAGTTTTTAAATCCTACGGCAGCAGAACGGCCAACAATAAATCTATGATGCATGATGCATTTTCCTGTAACGCTCCGGGTGACTCTCATTGAAAACTTGCTCACCTGCATAAGGATGATGAGGTCTTCCATAACTCGGAGGCATTCTAGGTACAAATCTTCGATTTGGTTCAGTCGCAGAATCATCTCCTCCTCCTAATCCTAACATAGATCGGCAAGACGGAGCGTCCTGTGATGTGAGACGCCACGCGACCCCGCTAACAGTAACAAGAACAATTCCAACACCTGAAAAAAAAAATGAAAAAAATACATAAAATAAAAATCATAACTTCAATTAATTATTTAATCGAGCCGTAACAATATCTAAAATTAAAAGTACTTCCTTTCATTAGTTATTTCTCATATTTTTTAGCTCGCTCGAGCCATGCGGAATCCTAAAAAAAAAATTGACACGCAAACTTTTTTTTTTCCTTTTAAATTTGCAAACGTGTAAAACCAGAGGGGGCGTGGAATTATAACTTAATATGAAAGTATTGCATTATGTAAAAAAGTTGTATATGAATATAAACCGACGGACCTTTCTCTCTTTCTCTGTCTCTCCTTCTTCCATCTCTTAACCAGGAGAAAGGTTTATAAAAGCAATTTCATGTCCTTTTTTCCCAATAGAGAGTTGAAAAAAAAAAACCATTGGGAGCGTGTTTTTGACGTCGTTCTTCCTACTTTTGACTTGGAGAATTACCACGTGTTAACCTTTCCGTAATTAACCTTCTCCGGGTTTCACATTATAGGATCTTTATTAGGCTTTTTTTTTACCTCGGAAATATCCCACTTGATTTTTTTTTGTTATTTGCAGCTCCGTGAGGTTTTTTTTCGTGTTAAATTCGTATCAATCTAAAAAAAAAAAAAGCCAAGGGAAAAATTGGTGCAATGAGCTCAGTTTTTAGGTATCTTAGCGAAAAATGTGACGTGCTTTAAATGACATCATGGTCGAATTCTGGGGCGATTTTACGAGTCAAAATTACGTCTTTAAAGATGACCGATAATACAATTTGTCGGTGGATGACGTCAGAGGACGTCTTATTGACGTCTAACAGATATGACATTAACAATTCGAAGTATAGGTGATGTCAATAGGACGAAAATACGGCGTCCTCCATGTCATTTTGACGTCAAAAATCTCGTAAAAAAAGGTCCCGGAAAATGACCATGGTCTGATGACCAATATGTGGTGCGTTACCATGACGTCACATTTTTCGTTGGTATGGCGCCATGTATTAATACTTGACTGCGAAAACTGTTAAGGAATTTTCGGAGAAGCCGTCGACGTCCCTGGGAGGTATTATTAAAACTGATCCATCAAAAAAGGTGACGTACTTTAATAGAAAATACGTCCCGGACACGTCAGTGATGCGCGTATCGGAGACGTCATACAGGAGCCCGAGAAGTGAACGGTACTCTGTAGCGAAAAAGTTTCCATCATGGCGACGCGTCTTTTACGATACTTTTGACGTCAAAATGACGTCATAAAATTATGACGTAAAACACCTGTCATTGTACGACGTCTTACTGACGTCCTATTAACATCAATTTTAAAATACAAACATCACATCATGAATGTTATGACGTCATTAAGACGTTATACAGAGAAGTACATTAACGTCCATATTCTTATGACGTCCTTTTGACGTCACGAACATGAAAAAGCCACGGAACATGACTATGTGACCATGCCAGATGTCGTCACCGGTACCTGTACTGAATGGCTGACGTCTAAATAACGTTTGATGTACGTCAACTTTTTCGCTGGGCGTATTTACTATAGACTTCAAACGTGCACGCAAGTACTCCAAGTCGAAGCGACGTCAATAAGACGTCAACCATTGACAAAGATCATCGGTTGTACTCTTTCTAACATCGAAAAAGATTCAAACTTGTTCTGGAAATTGACGTACAAATTGACCGCACCTGATGACAAAAATCTGTCGCGTCACTATGACAGTCACCTTTTTACACGGGAGGGTTCATAAGCTGCCATTTATTTACCTAATAAAAGGAAATTAACCCCTGCTTTAAAAATATTTTCATTCCCAATATATTACTCATCATGAAAGAAACTCCCAAGTGGATATCATGCATGTTCTTCGGATGTCCACTGGGTCCACGCTAATTGTCTGCTGTATGACAACTAATTGATGCGGACATGATGACCACCTAAGGGCGTTGAAGGAACAAATCCACGTGGAATCCCCTTCATGAACTGTCATCAATTATAAAATTTGTTTTAACTGACCTAGGTGGGTGATAATTACAGTTGAGAAAGGCAACCAGCAATCATACCTATTCTGAAAGAACCCAGCACAAAATAATAGGAATTCGGCTGTCGGATGAAATTCACATTTAAAAACAAACAAAAGAATAACAAAAACAAATGGAATTTTATCCGATAGCCAAATTCGTATTGTTTTGTGCGGGGTTCTTTGAAAAGATAAAACTTTTCTTTTTTCATGTCGCAGCTTAATATAGACTCTTCGATTGGTACAATAAATTCAACAAAAATTCTGAGATAAATTCATAAAATACTGGAGACGTCAAAATTTAGTCTAATTTTTTGAGTAAAATTGGTGATCAAACGAATATCTAAGAATTAATTTTTCGATGGAAATTTACAAGTACCAACACGACTTTTCAGGGTTTTCGTCGTTTTTAACATCTTTGAAATGTAAAAAAATAAACTCTTTTTCGTCCGTACTGAAGACTCGGACCTTCCGAAAGGCATTTAAATTCATGAACGAAATAAGGGAAAATCTATGTACAATAGTTTAGATAATTAAATTGTAACCGCGACATCGAGTGTAGTGATGAGAAGTTCCCTCCAATTAATTAAATCTAACACAGTTCAGCTAACTAATTGATTGTTTTCAGTACCGCATCAAGCTTCTAAGGACTTTCCACGAAACCCAACGAAAAAAAAAAGAAGAAAATGCACAAGCACTTAAATTGAATATTTTCTTTTTTTTCCGCTAAAAATATATTTAAACTCAGTTTTCAATTTTCTTGGAATTTTCTCGAAAAGAAAATATTTGCTTTTATCCTCTTTTAATTTAATAGCTACGCCTTTATCTATATATACATTTTTTTATCGGTTTACCTTTTCCTTTGCCATAGAAAAAAAAAAGAAAAGATGAAAGATTGTTTGGTAGATACGGTCCTAGGTCATCCCCTCATTCAAGTAAGATCAAAGCTAATTAAGTATCCTAATATTCACGGTTTAAAGGAGAGTTGTAGTAATTTGGGAAAGTTTACACTAAAACGTCACCATTTCATTTATCGTCCTCGACGGCTTCAATTTTTTCCTTTCTTTCTTTTAGAAGGGAAATTTTTATTAATAATTCATTAATTAAAACTTGCGATCCTTAAAATTCTGGAATCGCTCGTTTTGCTCTCGCTTTTTACATCCTCCATCATCACATTCTCGGGCTTATCTCTTCGTTAAGTTTGTCAGTTTCTGTATCTTTGTTAAAGTAAATAAAAGTTTAAAACGTAGCTCGACGTTTCATTTTAATTAGTAGGGATTTATCGCTGACGTCTTTGTGACGCGTGACACTTATCCCTTTTTTTTTTTTTTTTTTGCCTTGCTTCGCCCTTTCTTTTATTTCTTGAAAGAAAGATCTGGGTTTATTTACTGTACCAAAGGACATGCTCGGATTCCTTTGATTCAAATTTTATAGGGGCGAAATGTTCGGCATGGCTATCAATTGACAAATACGTACCCTCGTATACAAAATCACGGTCATTCGCCTTGTGATTTTTTATTTTTTTTTTAACAAAGCCCTTCGATATAAGAAATATCTAAATGGCTTTTAGTATCAGAAATGCTTAAGGCTATTTATTTTTCAAAGAACATTTCCGAGGAGTATTGAACTTAGTGAAAATAAATGAGGTATTTACCCGCGATTTCACGTCCTAGGATATCTTAATAAAAAAGGCTAAGTTGACACCTGACAATACCCACCGCCCCTTTGGAGTCGAAAGCAAATTTTTAATTAATTAGCAGTTCGACCAGGATTTTAATTTTGCGTTCCAAAATCATATTTTTATAGCACAAGAAAGCCATTGAAAGTGTTAAAATTTTTTTGGCCGCATATGTTTAGCTTATGGAAAATCAACTTTTCTTGTAAAAAATTGACAGAATGGACATAGATAGTTTTTCTTATTAACCCTTTGTCACTCTGAGCATGGCTATTGTACGGAACCTTTTGTAAATCGAATAACAAAGAGCGAAAAGCAAATAATTAATATTGCCATACAGGGTCGAACCGATGGAGGTATCCGGTTTTAGAACTAAACCCTAAACACTGGTGTCAAATGACTTAAATAATATCCCAATGGAGTTTTGTTTGAAAACGATACAAGTAAATTTGATAGGTGCACGGAGTGCACCCAGCCAAGTTTTATTCAACTTATTCGGCCAAGTCAGGTATTTCACAATGGAGCATAAGAAAACCATCAAGGGCGGGGGTCGCTGTGGTGACTCGTTTCATATAGCGGCAAAAGTGATCAATGAAGTTAAGCAGCATTGAGAACGGCCAGTTAGTGGCTGGGTGACCACCGACACTCTTTCTCTAGCAGGGATTGTAGGAATTACTAATGCAGTCATCTCAATCTCTTTATACAAGTAGTTCCTATAAAAACCGTGCATCAGACCGCAACGTCAAATAAACTACTTTAGTGCATGGACATGGTAACCTTGCCCGTCCAATAAAACTATGGGACCATGTACTTCCACATAAAAAGATCCCACTTGGTAGATGGAGCTTAGAAAACTGTGAAATTTTAACGTTTAAGAAAACAGTTCGTTTTCAAACAAAAAGTTCTAAGTGCCAAATGGGACCTTTTCATATGGGGATGGTTTCATATATGGGCGTCAGGGCTAAAAAAACTTTGGGACCGAATTATGGTCCCAAGGTTAACGGATACATTACAATATTACAGGTAATTTCGAGGTCAGATTGAGAAATTCCGGGTCATTCAAATAAGACACCCATCGCATTTTAGATGAATTTTGACGCCACCCCAGTCTCCCTTGATCCCAGAAAATAACCTACAGCTTACCTATCATTAATAGAGAAACAGTCAAATGTTCCCTTCCACTAGCTTTCATAGCACCTAAAACTGTTCCGACTATTACACAACAAATTCCAACGAAGGCGATCATAACTATAAACCATCGTATGGACACAGTTTGAGTGACGACGACACCGCAACACGATTTCGGCGTTTCTTCCTCATGCAGGTACATCTGACCACGAAACCTAAAACAGAAAAAAAAGGAGAAAAAAAAATTAGGCCAACGCATAAAAATTTATAAACCATCAAAACTTTTCTCCCCACATATACGATTCTTCCATAATAGCTAGTACTTTTCTCTAAATGAAAAAATAAAAAGCCCACCCCCCCCCTTCTTCGGAAAAGCGCTTCCTTCCTTAAGCCCAACGTACGGAAAAATCCGCTTAAACCCCATAAGAAAGGGGGGGAAGGGACAGGAGGGATAAAAAGTATTCTCCAAAGACATTAAAAAACTCCTCCTTGAACGTGTACACGTCCCCATTTGTTCGAAAAGAGATATCATAGATATAAAATATTCACCCTTAAAGTTTTCACCACCCTTGCGAGCCATTTCTCCCGATCTTCATTTAGCACTTCCAAAAGCGTTTATATCGAGATTACTATTAGGTTCGTCTTTTTTCGAGTCTCGAGGAAAGGGGAGTTTAAAAAAATAATAATAATAAGTGATGTGACTCAACGTCATCTGTTTAGCGATTTTTAGGTTGAAATATTTTTCCCATAATCACTCCAAGGCGAGTTTCATTATAGCAATTTTTATTTTTTAAAAATAAAAATAAAAGAACATAGCATACCTCGTTGTACAAGAATTTCGTAATCTTAATAACAGTCATCAGTTTGTGACTGGTTTTTTTTTTGGCGATGGATACTTTTTTTTTTTATTGTTTAAACGTGGAATGTTATTACTTGCAACATAGCGAAAAGAACGATGATTGAATAATTATGAGGTGAACTCTATAAGGAGTACCTATGCCTGGTTTTGGGAAATTTCGACTTTGAAAGCTCGTGGCCTTGCGACAAGCGGTCGCCTAAGCACAAATGAACCGTAAGGCTGAAATTTCACGATGAAAAATGTTACACCGATAGAAACATGTTGTCAACATATTGCACCGACAGAAACATGTTGTCAACAGGTTGCAACATTAGAAACATGTTGTCGACATATTGCATTGATAGAAACCTGTTGACAACATGTTCCAAAAGTTAGAAACATGTTGTCAACGGTTGCAACTTTAGAAACATGTTGTAAACAGATTGCACCGATAGAAACTTGTTGCCAACATGTTGCAACGTTAGAAACATGTTGTCAACCAGTTGCACCGTTAGAAACGAGTTACCAACATGTTTCTAAATCTAACATATTGGCAATATTTTTAATTTCATTTTTTAATGATGCGCAACATGTGTGCAATATGTTTCTAAGCTGCAACGCATTCAACAATATGTTGTAATGCTGCAAAGCGTTGAAAAACTTGTTGGCAATATGTTTGTAAGCTCCAAAGCGTTGAACAATGTCTTGGCAACATGTTTCCGCGTTGAAAAATGTGCTGGCATCATTTTTCTAACGCTGAAAAGCTTTAAACAAGTTGTTGGTCACATTTTATTTTTAATTTTCTAATGATGCGCAATATGTTGGCAATATGTTCCTGAGCAGCAACGCGTTGAACAATACGTTTTAACGCTACACCGCGTTGAACAATCTGTTTTAACGCTCCAACGCGTTGAACAACAAGTTGGCAACATGTTGATAAGCTCCAAAGCGTTGTACAACGTGTTGCAGCATGTTTCTAACGCTGCAACGCTTTGAACAGGTTGTTGGTCATATTTTTATTTTTTATTTTCTAATGATGTGCAATATGTTCCTGAGCTGCAACGTGTTGAACAATCTGTTTTAACACTACACCGCGTTGAACAAATTTGTTGGCAATATGTTTCTAAGCTGCAATGCATTGAATAACAAGTTGGCAATATGTTGCTAAGCTCCAAAGCGTTGAACAACTTGTTGGCAATACACCCAGAAAAAGGAATATGCCTCGTTCGCAATACAAACGATGTTGCTTAGCGACAAAACAAATATGCTTTGCCGCAAAGTAACATGGCTCGACTTGTCGACATTATGCATTGCGGCAAAGCACTCACGAGTTTTGACACAAAACATTTATACTGCTTAGACCTAAGTTATGCAAAAATGCTTTGTAGCAAAGCATTTTTGCTTAGACCCAAAGCAGAATTTTTTTGCGTGTATGTTTGTAAGCTCCAAAGCGTTGAACAATGTCTTGACAACATGTTTCCGAGTTGAAAAATGTGCTGGCATCATTTTTCTAACGCTGCAAAGCTTTAAAGAAGTTGTAGGTCACATTTTATTTTTAATTTTCTAATGATGCGCAATATGTTGGCAATATGTTCCTGAGCAGCAACGCGTTAAACAATACGTTTTAACGCTACACCGCGTTGAACAATCTGTTTTAACGCTGCAACGCGTTGAACAACAAGTTGGCAACATGTTGATAAGCTCCAAAGCGTTGTACAACGTGTTGCAGCATGTTTCTAACGCTGCAACGCTTTGAACAGGTTGTTGGCCATATTTTTATTTTTAATTTTCTAATGATCCGCAATATGTTCCCGAGCTGCAACGCGTTGAACAATCTGTTTTAACACTACACCGCGTTGAACAAATTTGTTGGCAATATGTTTCTAAGCTGCAATGCATTGAATAACAAGTTGGCAATATGTTGCTAAGCTCCGAAGCGTTGAACAACGTGATGACGACATGTTTATAAGCTGCAACACGTTGAACAGCATATTCGCAACATGTTTCTAAAATGCAAAGCGTTGGAAAAACATGTTGCTGGGACATGTTTCATCGTGAAATTCCGGTCTAATATTTTTTCTATTAAATTTTTTAACCTCGTATTTGGTACTTTGGTAAGTTATTAAAAATTGCGTGCGCCGGAGGTCAAGTGACGTATCTCCATTAGAACTACAACTGGAGATAGTTCGTTTCTGCTGTATTTCAAAATCGCGTTCACTCAATCATGTTGATGTAAACCAGTTGCCGTAATATTTTGAAAAACACGACTATCTCCAATGACACTTCTGATAAGGATACATCAGTTAACCACCGGCGCAGGGAATTAAAAATCAATCAAAACTTTTCCGATTAATTTCAGACAAACATAATCGCTGACACACATGTTTGAACATGTTCATCCAAAATATTACCTACGTAATTTCTTAGGTTAATCCGCACCCTAAAAGCGCCTACGTAAGAGAAGAAATATAAAAAGTTTTTCCGAAGTTAAGGGGCGGGAAAATGAACCATTTCTCCTTTCCCCCTTTTCCCCTTCCTTTTCGTATGCATAACAAGGTCTCAAGGGGGTTCAGTACAACCATTCGATGTTCTAGATATTAAAAAAAAAAACACTTCTAACTTTATGTATCAAAACCAGTTTCTCTTGCTATCGGCACGGGGTTATCCTAAGTTGTTTCATCTTCTGGAGGCTAAATAGCTTTTGATATCTCTCTCCAGTTCGAAAAATGTTTTCGAATTTAAGTGCGCCAATAACTTACAAAATGAGGTTGAAGCAGATCGCAGTTCGAAAAAAAAAGGTATTGCGGTTTGGCAGGGAAAAAAAGGCCTTTGGGAATCTAAGCTTTTTTTTTTTTCGTTTAATTTTTTTTTTTTTTTTTTCGATTCGGCACGTCAGCGAAACGGAAATTAGAAATATTTAATAAGCCGTTCACGCGCTTTCATATGGAGAGCCCTCTATAATTTATAAAGGATTTTAGAAAGGTGGTTAAATGTTGCATTTAAGAGATTAAAAAGGTAAATCCGGAGAGGCTAAAGCGTGGGAAATGATATTGTTTGCTTAAAAATCGTGGCGATGTCCAAATTAAATTAAATTGGGGGCTAGTTTGTAAAGTTTGGGCTAAAGGGCAGATGCAAGTAAGAAAATAGTGTGGAGGAAGGAAAAAAATTAAAGAAAAAAACGAAGTTAGAAAAAGCTTGGGAAGCAAGAAGAAAGGCTCTCAGCCAGTTTCAGAGATTAATCCTTCAAGGTTCGAGACAAGTTAGCTTTGAGGTTAGGGGACAATCAAATATTACGTCATCATTTAAAGGAGGAGGGGAAAATGGTTTTTGATTTGACGACGATCAACGAGGGGCTCTGCAGAATGCTGATGTCATCATTTACACTAAGTCCATGTGTCGGAGGTCATTATAGGGTAGTTCTTATTTTGCGAAATTTGGATTTTCGGAGGTTTCACCCCCTAACTTCTTTTATTTGTATAAGTTTCCCTGAATTTTTTCAAATTTTTTACTCGAGAGGAAAGTGTGCAGCCTCAACGTGCTTTTAGTTCGGAAAAATCCCATAAGGGCCAAAAAATTCATAATTTTTTTTCTGTAAAAAAAAAACCTTGTTTCCCATCGGAAATTTTGCGTAGATTTCGAATCTGAATACAGTTTTTTTGTATCTGGTCCAGTTTTGGAGCAAAAGGTCAAAATAAGACGAAAAAAAACGAGAAAATTGACAAAACTCATTAAGTCAACAATTTTCATTGCTTTTTGGCTTCTATCTCATAAACCTGACCAGATACAAAAAAACTTTTTTCAGACTCGAATTCTACGAAAAATTTCCGATAGAAAACAAAGATTTTTTTTTTTTTTTTTTAAATCATCAATTTGAAAGCTCGATGAAGCACGCTTTCCCATCGAGTAAAAAATTTGAAAAAATCCAGGGAAATTAATCTCATAAAAAAGAGGTTATGGAATGGCACCTGCGAAAATCCAAACTTCGCAAAATAAGAACCACCCTAGATCATCTGACATATCTCCATCAAAAATATGATGGGAGGTCATCTTTTTTACTCGCTTTAGAAATCATGTGACCACAGCGGATGAACGTGTACTTAGTCACATGATTTTTAAAAATGATCAAAACAGATATTCTCCAATCATATTTTAGACGGAAATACGTCACTTGATTCTACGGGTCGAATTACCGTACAGGATCCACTCAGATTGCAAAAGGGCTGACTTTTTGTTTTATGTCACAGAATCGGGCATTTTGCATAAACCCCTATAGACGTCAATTTTAAACTCATCGACCATCAAAATCCTCATTTCTGGAAGATAATACATTTTTTCTCATTCTATTTGTTGCCTAAACCAAATATTTTAGGCGTCGTATATTTAAAATGAGCATCTTCAACACCTCTTTTAATGCAAAATCTTAAGGGAAAAAAAAAATTAAATAAACCGTAAAAATGTTTCTAGAATCCAAAAATTAGCCTTTAAAGGAATAAAAAAAACCGCTTTCCCATACTGAAAATTTTCCTTTCCAAGAAACGATCTTCATTAATTTCTTCTTCACCGATCAAGTTTTACTCGCATGGTTAAAAATAAAAAACGATCCCTCTCCCTCTTTTTTTTTTTTTTCTACACTCAAACATTTCAATTTACGCCGATAATGATTTTTCCTCCCTTCTTGTTTTTCATATGCCCACATACATAAGAAGGAAAATAACCTCTAACGTTCCCTCCTATTTTCCGCGTCAGACCCGCGTTTTCCTTCTTATTAAAAGAGAATCAAGGCGTACCGCTCCGGCACTAAATCATTTAAAATATTCCACTCCACGATTTTTAGAGATTCTTCTTTTTTTTTTTTTTAACTCTCTCGTAAAAAATATGCAGAGAAAAAAAAAATCTCTCGACCATAAAACCCATACTGATAACTCACATGAGCTACCTGCTTGGTAATTTTGTTAATATTTCCCGGCACATAATAAAAAAAAAAAAAATGGAAGTCGGTAAATACGTTCCAATTAATGCGTTCTAATAACGACGTCTTAAAAAGATGTTACGACTGAAACGCAATAAAGATTTTAATTATAGGGATCGGCTTTAGGTTATTCCAGGTATGTGGTCGGAATCGCAAATCGCTTTTTTTTTCTTTTTATTATAATTCCTCTGCAAAGACAATAGGAGGACGAGGATAAATATACAGAATATCAGGTGCCTTTTGCATTCATTCATGATATAATATCTTACGACCCTGAAATTTGCCACGACTAAAGCTATAATATCCCATCATCAATTGATAACATGTCGAAATTTTTTTACCCGTCAAAGATATTCAAATGTTAAAAAAAAAAAAAAAAAATAGGTATGTAATAACAATTCTCGAAACTATTTGACATTCGTTTTTATGGATTTTTTTTATGAATACATACATTTTTTTTATTTTAAAAATTCATGAGCAATATTTTTCAAGCCATTATTTTTGAAGAATGGTATTGTCCGTGATACTGATTTTTTTTTTGTTTCATCTTTCTTCGCCTTTTGAGAAAAAGTCTTGCGATTCGTTATAATGCGTGAGTCGACTTGATTCTGCGCGTCGTTTTTAAAAACTTGTTCAAACTCGCTGACTCACTTTTTGGTTTAAAACTTGTTGTTGGGAGTTAAAAACTAGAATCCTTGGTATACATACTGTATGTATACCGGTATGTCATTTTTATTCCTTTCACGTCATAATGAGATACGAATTATCGCGGATAGTTTCTTTGTGTTTGTTCTTTATGATGTTGATTTTCGATTTAGGAAATGGAAAAATTGAAAAAAAAAAAATTACTGATAAAACGCTCCCTTTGTTAAGTCAATCGAGGAGCTTAGGAGTCATTCAAGTATGACTCAAACAGGTTTTGGATGTATGGGGCAGGAGGTTTTAGAGATTCTGGTCCCGAACGAAAAAGAGATGCATAAATTATATACCAATCACTCGATTTGTATATAAAGTATATATATATACTCTATAAATAGTAATATTGCTGTAGTATAACATTAATATAACAGTAATATTATACTGTATACTAATATTACTGCATAAATTGTGTATATATACTGTATATAAATCATATATTTTGTATATATAAATTACACAAAAAAAAACTGGATATAGATTTCTTTCTGACAGATTCACGTTTGGCGTAAGTCTAGCTTTTAAATGCAGATGGTTTTTCTTATACTTTAGAACTATTAGTTATTAAGTTTAAATTCAGTATTTTAAAATATTTATTTTTTTAAGTACGGATTTTAGAAATTAAGATTTTATAATTCGAATGAAAAGATTAACCTGAAAACAAAATTTTGACAACGGCTCTGGAATAATAGTAGTAGTAGCTAAATAATGCATAAATTATGTACAAAGAACTTAATTTTTTCTTACCGGAAATTTTTTTTAAATTTCCAATATAAGTATGCATAAATTATGCATAAGTAAATACGCATAAAATGGAAAAAAAGTTAAATAACCCTAAAATTTGCAAATCTTCCTGTTTTATTATTTAAAAAAATTATACACATAAATTATGCAAAAATTGGGACCTTAGCAGATACCAGGCGTATGGTCTTCCTGACGATATACCCGACCCAGGTGTATAAAAACCAGAAATATTTTAATTAATTAATTAGCCTTTGTTTTTAATTGTTAGTCCTTAGGACCAATAACAAATTAATAACTAATATTTTACTTAATATTATATCTAATTAATTAAATAGTCCTTAATAAGAATAATAATAGGGGAAACCCCGTGCTTACGACCAAAATGATAATAATAGGACTAGATACTCCTTATAACTAAATAGTCCTTAATCCTAATAAAAATAAACTAAATAGTCCTTAATAATCCTATCGATCCTTTTGGCTTCTAGAGTTTAGAGCAAGAGGTGTCAGAAAAGTTACCAGAGGGATAGCTGGCTTGTGGCGGCCAAGCGTTCATAGAGACGTCGCTTTTTGATTTTTCGATGTCGGCTCTTCCTATCATTGTGAAGCAAAATTCACCAAGCGTTGAATTGTTCATAACAGAAAAAAAATCGAATCCAAAATTACTGACTTAATCGATCGTATTATTTAACAACAAAATAAAAATTTTTAAAAAAATTTAAAAAAGTATTAAATTTAGTGTATAGTCTTATAGGACTAATATTTTAATTCATTAATTAGTCCTTAGGTAAAATAATTATGCATATTTAGTATAAATTATGCATTTCCAAATTTTACGAAAAAGAGATGCAAAAATAATATAAAAATCATTTATAGGCTTAAATTATACGAAATTGGACATGCATAAAAAATACGGAATTATGCATAAATAATTTAACCTTTTCTACTGGAAGTTTATTTTTCATCCTCAAATATAATTATGCATAAATTGTGCATAAATAAATATGCATATATCGGAAAAAAAGGTTAATAAGCATAATATTTGCAAATGTTTCTGATTTCCCAGAAAGCAAAATCTATTAAGTCCCGAACACGTCTTCAGGACGTCATGAGGAAAAATACTGCACGTCCACTGGATTTACCTGTGTCCGCACTGATCCAAGTAACGTCCTTTGGATGTCCTATGAATATCTCGTAGATTTAAATATCCTGTGGATATCTAATGGATAATCCACAAAATGTCCAATGGATTGAAAATTCTATCTGGATTACGTTTTAAAAAAATTACATGCATAGAGTATGCAAAAATCGAGCATATAAAAATGTTCATGCTTAAAAAAAATATGCATATTCAACAAAATGTTGGTTTATGCACGCACCAACATGCATAAACTTTGCAAAAATAATACAAGCCCAAATTTTTGTATAAATGATACAAAAATAATACATTTTTTTTATAAATTTTTTGCATTTATTATCTAAATGCTATACACTTTTTGCATCACTTTTTCGTACGGGGAGTCCCATTTACGGTTTAGGTGTCTTTTCAAAACTTAGCTTTGATGAATGTACCTCCAGTGAATTTCGAGAACCTCCAGTGAGTTTTTTTGCCTCCAGTGTGCTCATTTTTTTTTCTAAACTCAATTTATTAATACATCAGTCCTCTCTTTTATTTTATTGGAACAACCGCATCCGCATTCGAAAATATAAATTGAAAGGTTGTAGACCCGAAAAAAAAAGTGTACAGGATAATTAATTTTGAAGAAGAAAATATCAATTTAAAAAGATTTACAAGCACTTTATGTAACGGTTATTTAATTAGACGTATTAGTGGCTTATGGTCGATTTGAATGGCGACTCCATTACCGCATTAAAGTTAATAGAAAAAAATTGCTCCCAAATAGTGAACCGCACGTCTGCCCGTTCGATATTTCTATCCGTTGATGTTGGTTAGTGATGATACATTTTCAACGTAAATATATATAAATTTTTTTACTTCCCATTTTAAGACATCAAAAAAAAAATTGTTTCCGAGTCGTAAATGAAAAGAAGCCGGGCCGTGAAGTAAACCATGTTTATAACGCAGGAAAATCATCCCTTTTTCACATCCGTCTATCTTTCAAAAACGTCTTTGAAAGGATTAATGAGGTGAAAATCACTAAGCAAGGGATCTTGGGCCGTAAAAGGGGTGTTCTAATCCCTCTTAGGCTCCTTCGTAAAAGGATAGTCTCAGAGTTTTCATAAACGGCAGAAAACACATATCTCGGATTAAGACTTAATACCCTTAACAGCGTTGCTGACCCATGAAAAATTAATTAATGAAAGAAGAAAACGAAAAAAATAAGGGGGGAGGGGAATCGCTAACCTCATCCGAAAAATATTCCGAAATCAACACTCCATTTCGTGATTATGAGATATGAAGATGATGAATGAGCTCGACGAAAAAAAAAGGAAAAGGCGAGAAGAAAAAAAAAAAAAAACTAGGGAAAAAAATAGTAAGAAAATTCGGGTGGGGATTGAAAATGAGAAATGGTCAAACTTAGTCTTCGTATAATACTGTAGCGTAAGTTATGATGTAATTCGTGTTTAGCATTTTGCTTACTAACACCACGACAGCAGCTATTGTTCGCTGTATTAACTACCGTGGGAGTGCAAAACGGCTCCAACAAACGAAAATTAAAAAATATTATAAAACCGTTTTTTTTTAGGAGGAAAGTTTATTGGATAAAACGAGTTAGGAAAAATTGGATAACAAAGGGAAAAAAAAGATTACTTCCATACCATCTCTGATAGCATTTTCAATCCATTGGACATATTGAGGATTGTCCATTAGATATCCACAGGATATCCAAATCCATGGGGTATCCGTAAAACGTTCAAAGGACGCTTTTTGGATCAGTGCGGACGAAAATAAATCCAATGGACATATCCGATAAATATCCTCATGATGTTATGAACACGTCCTCGAGACTGGATAGACTTGCTATCTGAGATAACACAGAACGACAAACAAGACGATTGAACAAAGTCAATTAATGAAAAACTAAACGACAGAAAATCTCACCGGAAGACAACGGAAATCTCACTGGAGGATAAACAACCTACCTGATAGATAGATGAAAAGAAATGCATTTAATTAAAGTCAAAATTAATTGATTTAAAATTTGTCGCGACAATTTACAGCATGTACAAACACCCTCAGACGTATAAACTTCTAGGTTTTACCCCTTTATCGCTTCAGTTAAAATAACTATCCGGCCTTTGTCACGCCCGATTTTAGTTCAAAACATGTGCAAACATGTTGTCGCGACATTTTAGCTTATCACGTTTCCTTTCGGATTTTCGCTTGAAAAGATTCAAATAATTTTCCTTTATTTCTTCGAAAATTATTAATGTCGCGACAACGACTTGCTTTCATGTTTTAAAAATTGTCGCGACAACTTACAACATGTACAAAACACTCTCAGACGTATAAACTAATGGGTTTTACCCCGATATCGCTTCAGCCTGATTTGCTTGTCACGCCTTATTTTCGTTGAAAACATGCGGAAACATGCTGTCGCAACATTTTAGCTTATCACGTTTTCTTTTGGATTTTAACTTGAAAACATTCAAATAATTTTTCTTTTTTTTTTTTCAAAAGTTATTAATGTCGCGACAACGTGTTTTCATGTTTTAAAATTTGTCGCGACAACGTAAAGCATGTACAAACACCTCCAGACGTATAAACTTCTGGGTTTCGCCCCTTTATCGCTCCTTGTTTTCAGATCAAAATTCAGGACTATAAAAAAATTATTTCCTTTTTAAATCACGTAATGGCGTGACAATTTTAAAATTATCCAAACTAATTTTGTATGTTAGTCAACAAAGAAGTAAAATTAATAGCAGCTTTATTTTTAAATTAACTTCGGAACTTTAGGCAAATATTTATTCATTACTTTCATCAATATTCTTCATAATTTATTATAAAAAAAGCCTCTAAGACCCCTTCTGGAAGCCCGAATGTTCTACATGGGTTGATTTTAAACTTTGCCCTGGTATGGCCAGTGAGTCTTGCCAGTCAGCACCGCTATGATTCTCCAATTTAAATTGTACTTCAATTTACACAAATTTCACTGGATGAGAAATCTAACAAATCGAACTTCATCGAATAAGCAAAAAAAAAAAAAAAAAAAAAATCAGCGAAGAACAAAAAAAAATTCACAAGCAGAAAAAAAAAAAAAAAAAAAAAATCAAACTGTATGAAAAAAAAGTTGGACTCATTACGGGACACACAAAACCCACTGGAGGGCAAATTAAATATTTTATTTTTGAAATATAATAAGACAAGGCAATTTAAAAAGATCATCTTCCATGAATTATCGAACTAATTTAGTTCATTATAATGACTTTAATTTTCATCCCATGAAATGGCAATAATTCTGTCATTTTTTTTTTAAACTGATTTTCCATTTCGAAAAAAGTACACGGTAATGTCAATTACGTGATTGCTGAAAATTGAACCGGAGGAAAAAAAAAATATGAATGAACATTACGGTACATTCATATATCTTTTCAGTTGAATTCGATTGAAATTCGATTTGTTTCGTTTCTAAGAGAGAAAAAAAATAAAATAAATGCAAAAAAGTATTAGATTGAAGCTCACTCGGAATTTTTTTTTTTTTTAAACCCAGATTCCGATTTTTTTTTCTAAAAAATATTTCCGCGAGATTTCCCAAGATTCTTTTCCCGTTTTTACCTCCCGACGGGAATTCCTCGGCATTTATTCACGTCGATTTCAGTTTTACTTCTTACACCCCCTCCTATTTAGCCTGTGCTGTGCATGTATATATAGCTCCTTTTAACATAAAAGACCGCTGATATTGTGTTTTATTATTCTAAAAACTGTCGTTTTTCATTCAAGCCACGGCTGAGCATGTCAGCAACTTTCATTTGTTTTGTTCCCACACCGTCGAAGCCTTGTTTCCTAAACTGAAAAGCGGTTTCCCTCACACACCCCCCACCTCCCCGCAAGAAAAATTAATTTGCAATTAAACCATTTTTTATTTTTCAGTTTAAGTTGGTCCTTTTTTTTGTTTTATCGATTTTAAAAGAAGTTTTATTTCCCTCCCCGTTTTTTTTTTTTTTTTTTTTGGGAGAGGGCGGTAATCCCTTCAAAATCGAAAATCCTTCTCTCGAAAGGATTTCACAATCCGACGATTTCGAGGATTCGGAGATTTCATTCCGAATGGTTTGTTTCTTTCTTATTGGGCACGAAAATTTTGTATTATACGTCTGTGTGTGCTTGGATGCTGCAAATTGTCGCGACACATTCAAAACGAGAAAACACGTAGTTGTCGCGACATATTCAAAGCATGAAAACATGTAATTGTCGCGACACGTTCCAAACATGAAAACACGTCATGTTGCAACACATTCCAGGCATGAAAATACATAGTTGTCGCGACACCTTCAAAACATGAAAACATGTTTGAACGTGTCAACAAACGTTGTCACGACGTTAACAGCCTTCGGAAAATTTAAAAAAAAATTACATGAAAATTCAGGAAAGTTCGAAAGGAAATGTGATAAGCTAAAATGTCGCGACAGCATCATATTGCCTTTTGCGTGAGTATGTGAACATTGTCACGCCGCACGAATATGAAATCTCCAAGTTAATTATTTTTGGAAAATTATAGCAAAATTATTTGAAAATTGTCCGGGCCAAAGTTTGAAAAAAGTTGCGGTAAAATAAAATGTCGCGACAGCATACTGTCTTTACATGCGTATGCACGATGTTACGTCAAAGACCCCGTGATTTTAAATTTTACAAAATTTAAAAAAAGGATTACTTTTGGCATTGTTAAGGTCAAAGTCCGAAAGTAAATACAATAAGTCAAAATGTCGCGACAGCACATCGTCTAAACGTGTACACAGTGTCGTGCCGCAGGAATACGGAACATCTGCGTTAATAATGATTGAAAAATTACAACAACCACAAACAAAAAAAAGGAAAATTTGAAGTCTAACTTTGAAACGAAATGAATTAATTCAAAATGTAGCGACAGCTCACTGCCAATACTTAAGTGTGTGTAGTGCATACGTATGTTTGATTTGTGAAAGAAAGTAGGCTCTCTTCTTCAATAAACTAAATTAAATATCGCAATAAATATTTCCAGCTTCCTTATGAGAGACACGAAAAATTTCTATGTAATTATAATCCAATCCAATCCGCTCATTTGAGTTTGAAGGACTTTCACCTTCTTTCACAGTTTGTCAAATAATTAGATTCTTTCTTTAGAACTTTTTTCTTTTTCAATATATAGTTAACTTTATCTTGTAACGCTATCTTTAATTAAGTAATAGTTTTATCCGCACATTACTAAAATGGAAAAAAAAAATGCTTTGTGATAATACCGCAATAATTGACTGATCGACTACGGATATGGACATTTTAAAATTATGTAAGATCAAAATTAGGAAGTGAAAAAAAAAATGGAGCTTTTTATTTGGCTAACGATAATTCTTATTTAAATTTAATGTAATCAGAAATCGGTAATTCTTTTTTGGGGTCATCCTGCGTATTTGCATTGCGAGGATTCTAATTGGAATATTGATGAAAATAATGAATAAATATTTGCCAAAAGTTTCGAAGTTAATGAGAAAAAAAATTTTGTATTAATTTTACTTCTTTGTTGACTAACGCACAAAATTAGTTTGGATAATTTTAAAATTGTCACGCCATTACGTGATTTAAAAAAGAAAGGATTTTTTTTCTAGTCCTGAAGGGGTAAAAACCCAGAAGTTTATACGTATGAGGGTGTTTGTGCACGCTGTACGTTGTCGCGACAAATTTTAAAACATGAAAACCCGTTGTCGCGACATTAAAAAATTTTAAAAAAATAAAGAAAAATTTTTTGAATCTTTTCAAGTTAAAATCCAAAAGAAAACGTGATAAACTAAAATGTCGCGACATTAATAACTTTTGGAAAAATAAAAAAAAAAATTATTTGAATCTTTCCAAGTCAAAATTTTAAAGAAAATGTGACAAGCTGAAATGTCGCGACAGCATGTTTTCCGCATGTTTTGAACAAAAATCGGGAGTGACAATAACCGGACAGTTATTTTACCTGAATACGTGATTTAAGAAAATCAGTTACAGGCATAGCGTTCAATCCCAAAATCCTGCAAGATTTCCCGCTAGGATTTAAATGTCGCGACACTATTAACTCAATCCCGAAAATTGCTAGTTTCGATCTCAAATCATTATTTTTTGCCCCAAAAACCTCCAAGTCCCAACTCTAAATCATGAAATCCTATATGACGCGACAAATCCCTACAACACAAGCACACTTTTTGTGGCACAATTACCAATTCTTTTCCCCTTTCCTTTCTTTTTCTTTTATTGACCCAGACCAAAACTCTCAACACTAATTCGATATATATCAAAATATATATTAAACGAATAAAAATCTATTTACGCATTACCTAATAGGAATTATATTCAAGTTCAACATAGCCCGGGGGGATTTTATGAGCGTATTAGCCTCAATTTTTTAGCCATTTTCAATTTCAAGCGTCTTCGAACCTTGACTCATTTGACCCTTTGCATCGGCTTCGTAGGTACCTCCTTGTACGGTGTGGTCTGCAATTTCCTAATCGTGATCCAGCAGGCGTTATAGACATTCCCAGATCTGAATCGATTTAAATTACTTTTTTTTTTTTTTTTTTTTTTTTTTCTCTCTCTCTCCCTTGCTCTCTCATAATCTTTCTTCATCTAGGACGAAGGCGGGGATCTGGGCTTTCATCAAAAAAATAATCCTTTGTTTTTTTGACCTTTAAACCGAAAAAAAAAAAAAATAGAAATAACACCGACCTGAAAAATCCTGATATTGAAAAAACAAATGTAATGAATTTTTTTATTAATATTTTTTTTAAGAAGCGACACTTTACTCCTACAAAAATAAAAAAAAAAATAAAAAAAAGTTCAGTAGAGTCAAATAAATACAATAGCAACCGATGTCATATAAGGCGAAGTAGACTTTCACTCGATTTAGCTTGTTTGAATTATTTGAATAATGCTCAATAGATCGCTTTTTTTTTTTTTTAATAACGAAATCATCGCCATTTAAAAGTCAGCGGGTCTGCTTTTTTTGGCCGGTCGGAAATCGAGAAACTTGCTCAATCTCGTTTGACTATTTTTTTAATTAATGTATGATTGCCAACATTTGAAATATGATACTATTTTTTTTTTTGTTATGGATTGTGCTATTCAGGCAGAATTTTTATTAATTGCCACTGTGGTAGACTAAAGCTAAAGGCAATTGAACGTGCTAGAAATGGAGTGGGCGTTGATGCAAAATTAATTTTTCTTTTTCCTTTTTTTCATAAAAGGATATTTATTTGTGAGGACATTGAAGTGCGAAGTGAAGGGAATATCTTTGTGAAGAATAGGAAAATTGCAAACCCTGAAATTTTTTTTTTTTTTTGATTGAAGACTCAAAGTTTACGACTTAATAATAATAATGATTTTTTTTTTAATAGACTAAATGTGTGAAGGTTAGGCCTCTTTTTTAATAGCTAAAAACTTTTAAAGAACTTCACGAAAATTAATTCAGATATAAGAGAAAAAAAGTTCAGAGTCGGTTACGCCGCGAGGAATCGAACCTTGATCTGTCCACTTGCCGGGCGGAAGCTTTACCTTTAATAAGCTACTTCTTTTTATGGTTTTAAAGAACGTGTTAAGGCACTAGTTATGGTGTGCTGACATGGCATATGTTAGACGCTGCTGATCACTTAGATGCCGGTCACTAGGGTGGCCCCAAAAAAATCGACCATCTGAGATTTTCGTTCCCTAGCAAAAAATTGGTTCTTTAGGGTCTTGGAACACTTGCGAATTTTTTTTAGATTTTTAAAAAAAAATTTAGAGGTGGCGCCCGAATTTTTTTTTTTTTTTTTTTTACTTTTCGCACTTTTATTTGATCAAATTTCAAAAATTCGCAGGAAAAAAAATTGATGACATAAAAAATTGATCTTTTTAGGGTATAATACTTATGTATATGTATGTATTTAGAAGAAATTTGATTTTGCCGAAAAATAAGACCTTATGGGTGTTATGTGGCTTCGACAACCAATTACCGAATTTTAAGTATTATTGTTTATTATCAATTGGTGTGGAGATATCGGGTTTTTCCAACAACCGTACGTAATTTTTATGGTCATTTTCGGATTTTACGGGTCAAGATTTGAAAAGGACCGGCTGCGCTCAAAAAAATCACGCTTTTACCATAAGCCCCTTTTCGAGAAAAAGCTATAAAGGCTGGTAGCGACCCCTATACATTTTTTAAAAATTTGAGAAAAATTGGACAAGGTATCAGGAGGTAGCAGAATCGATTTTGAGCTGCAGATTCAAAATTGGGACACCATAAAATAATACAATAAATTTAAAAAATTTTTAAATATATAATTTTTTAACCTGAAACCCTCCCTACTCACGCAAAATAAATATTCTCCAAAAATTGGATTAAAAGCGATGAATCTACATTATTTTGGGTCATTTTGGCTATCTTGAAATTTTTTTAACATTTGGAGCTGGCGAGATATAAAAAAAACGTTTTCGCCGAAATAAGCCACTAAACACCCTTAAGGTCTCATTTTTTGGCAAAATCAATTTTTTTCTAAATACGTACATACATACCTTTATTATACCTTAAAAAAGTTCAATTTTTTATGTCATCAATTTTTTCTTCCTGCGAAGTTTTGAAATTTCAAATAAAAGTGCGAAAAGTAAAAAAAACCAAAAATTCGGTCGTCACCTCTAAAATTTTTTTTAAAATCTGAAAAAAATTTACAAGTGTTCCAAGACCCTAAAATCCCATCTTTTGCTAGGGAATGAAAATCAGAGATGGCCGATTTTTTTTGGGCCACCCTACCGATCACATTAAAAGGAGAAAATAAAGACTGAGATACACATTAAAAAAGAATTTCCTTAAGGATATAATTCGACACTATACTAATAAAACGGATTACCTCACAGGAACCTAGCCTTAAAATCACGACGAGTCTTTAGCCAATTACCTCCATTTCTTTCTTTTTTTTTTCAAATTTTTCAAAATTACGGTTCCCATTATTCATACATTATCCTTAAAAAACAAGGAAAATAAGCTAAAAACTGCACGATTTAAAAAAAAAATAAAGAACGAGATAAATTTGGTCATTTGCAATTTACGTAACTCTCTCCTTATGCATTTGTGGGCGTGTATAATGTGCACTCGCAAAAAGACTATAGAGAGAAAAAAAAAAAAGTAGAAACGAAAATTTTTCGCGTAAAAATTAAACGTTAGCCATTTCAAAATGTAGATCTGTATCGTGGGCGTTCGAGCACAAGCCATTAAGATGCAATTATCAATATGTAACGAATTACGAAGTTTGGGCTAAAGGCTATCAACCAATACCAGGCACCAATTCGGGTTTATTAAAAGTTTTGACATAGCCAGAATACTCAAAGATCCAATTTTACCATCTCCCCCCGATAAAACCGCAACGGGCTTGCCCTTGCCATCGGCATTCGAAGGATTCTACGATCCCTCCTAGATTAATAAAATCGGATTCGGGTATCTTCTTATTATCTTTAGCGATGATAATGCCGGTGGTTTTTCATTTTTTTTATAACCTTCAGTGTATCGTAATTAGGATGGAATTTTCGAATCGTGATCGATTCGTAATAACACGTTTTTTTTGTATATTTATACAATATCGGAGATTTTTATTGATTTTTTTTTTCGATCTGTCGGATATTTAGGATTGCGCAACCGTTTTCTTTTTTAAATCCCTCTTGACCCACTACCGAGTTTGCAAAAAGTCAAGAGTTAGATAACTTGTTTAGTTAAGATTCGGAAAAAAAAATATAATTCAGATATCGAATCCCATTAAAGGGAAAGGAAGATGCTGTCCGGTCCTCGACCCTTTTCGAATTTTCGTTAACAGTCAATTGATTCCTCTTATGTATTTTTTGGACGTCGTAGAATTATTTCGCTCGGAACCGTAAAGCTCCAAGAGCGCCAATTCATAAGCTAAACATCCAGGGCCGAATCGAACGACAAATTGTCGAGAGAAAAAAAAATCGTGCCTGACCGTTTAGGCGGTAATTTTCTGCAAATATTCGCGAAACCTTGAGACTAAACAATCCTAATCAAAAATACGATGGAAAAAAAAAAAAATTTTTTTTTAAAAAGCAAAAATCTTCAAAATTGACGAGGAAAATTCCAAGGGAAGCCAAGCCCCTTGGTCCTCCTCTGGCGATGGATTCGGTTTTAAGCTACCGTTTTTTTTCTTTCGTTCCGTGCCAACGAAAATCGAATGAATATAAAAGGAAAAAAAAAAACTCACTACAAATATAAACAAGCTTTTTTTTTTCTTGTAAAAAAAAATGCAAAAGGGGGGGGAAGAACTAGGATCCTTTTGCATCGGAAATAATGGGCAATCTTAAACGTGGAATCTGAAATACGTTGTCGGAATACGAAATCTCGCAAAATCTACAGTAACAGAAAAAAAACGTCTAGATAACGAACGGAACAAGTACGAGGGTAAGCCATAAAAGTTTATCAAGTTTAAATTGTGCTTCTGTTAGCTTAGCTTTTGCATTTCTCGGCTCTTTTTTTTCCCCCTTATCGAAAGAAGGGAAGTTGGGAGGATGGTTTTCTGACCTCCAGGGAGGTCATAGAAGACAAAGTATTCGATGGTGCGAGTTTCCTACCCTAGGGGTTGTGGTGGTTGTGGAGGGTGCAAAGATGTTGCTGAAGCGCAAACATTGGAAAATGTGCCACCCAGCGCTGGCAAATCAATCTCAAAAAATACGGCTTGGCTTGGTTCGGTTTGGTTCGGTTCAAACTACGCATTTGACCTAAAAACTACGGTTCGGTTTTTCAGAAGCATGGCGTAGGCACCGGTATTGGGTTCGGCTATTTTTACTATCTCCTTAAAAAAAAAACCTACTTCCGGTTCAGTTTTTTTAATTTTTCTGGGTTTGCGTTCTGTTTTGGTTTGATTTTTTTCCTGAACTCAGTTCAATTATTAATTAATTATTATAACTTTATATTATTATATTATTATTCGGTTTAATTATTTAATTAATTAATTTTTTTTTTTTTTATTTTTTCAAAAAACCTGTTCAGGTTTAGTTTTTGTCAAACGACAGCACACGTGTTAGCAAACGGAACCGAACCGAACCGGGCGTATGTACAAGTTAACAACGAAAAACCGAACCCAAAACTCGAACCCGGTTCTAAGCCACAAACAACCCGAACCCGAACCCTAACCGAACCGAATTCGAACTGTAGTGGTACCAAACTGAAGCAGGACCACAAATATTACAAGAACCGAACAGGACCGAACCTAACCCAGAACCCGAACACTGAAGTCACAAAGAACACGAGCCTTACCCTCGAACTATGATGGAAATTTTACAGGAACCGAACCCAACCCAACCCAACCCAACCCAACCCACCCAACTTTTGAACTGTAGTGGAAACAAACTGAAACAGGACAACAAATATTACAGGAACCGAAAAGGACCGGACCGAACACAGAACCCGAACACGAACATGGTTCAAGTCACAAAGAACCGAACCTCACCCTCGAACTATAGTAAAAATAGTACAGGAACCGAATCGAACCGAATTTAAAACCCGAACCCGTTTCTAAACCGCAAATAATCCAAACCCAACCCTCGAACTGTTGTAGAACCGAACCGAAATCGAACCAAAACCGAACCTGAAATAATAAACGAACCGAAGCGAGCCATAATGGGACCGGACCGGGCCGAACCCAGAACCCGAACACGGTTCCAAGTCATATAGAACCTAACCCAGCCCTCGAACTGTAGAGGACATATTAAAGGAACCGAACCGAACCAAACCGAACCGAACCAAATTCAAAACCCGAACCCGGTTCTAAGCCACTAATAACGCGAAGCCAACCCTCGAACTGTAGTGGAACCGTACCGAAACCAAACCTGAAATATTACATGAACCGAACCGTAAGTAAGACCAGACCAAACCCAGAACCCGAACCGGGTTTTTCCAAGAAACCAAAATAAACCCTGTCTTTGCAAAAAAAAAAAAAAAAAAAAAAAAAAAAAAAAAAAAAATTGGTTACCAAAAAGGAGACATGAAAGGGACAGTACACAATCCCATTCCAGGAAATCTGAAAATTCGGGAAAAGCAGTACTTTTAGAAGCTTTTTTATTTATTTATTTTAATTTATTTTATTTTAGTCATTAAAGTAGATCACCACAAACTACAAAGAATAGTTTTTCGACAATCAGACAGTAAGACGTTCTGCCTGTTTTATAAATCGAATAGGAAATCGTGCAAACAAAGTCGTGAATCGTTTTTCCTGATTTTAAACAATAACGTTACAAAAATATTTAAATAGGCGAAAACCGTCCGAAATAAAACAAAAAAAAAAATGTGTTTTTGACTACATAACTTTTACCATTTGATTTAAAACGCTCCCGCTATTTTTGTTTTTCGATCTGCAAAATTGTTTTGTAATCTCCACATTTTTGTGTTTTTAACACAAAAGGGCGGTTTATAGGAGTATTTCTTTTTTTTTTTTAAGGATTGAATGGACCACCCATAAGTCGGGTAAGGCAAGGTTAAATTTCAATCACGTCAAGCACTATTGCCTTCATCAATATCCATCAAGTGTTCTTTATTTTTTTTTCTTTCTGACGACCTTGACACTAGCAAAGAATAATTTTTTAGCATAGGGAAATGTACACACATGAATGAACTCGTCATCTTTTGTTTGCAAATCGTAAAACGTGGAAAAAATAAATAAATAAATAAGATCTAAATTTTTTTCGATCATCTTTTGTTTTTCATAATATTAACCACATTTCCGCAGTCATTTGTGTAAATTAACATCTAACTTTACATTTTTTTTTCTTGAAATTTAATTTATGCAATTATTATTTAAATTTTCAATGTTATTGTATTTTTTTTTTCTTTCCTTCTTTTTTTTGAGCAAAAAGAGAAAGTAAGTAAGTAAATACATTCGATTAAACGTTTATAAATTGTCAGCTTTTGTTTTAAAATGTAAAAAAAAATCTAAAACAAGTGGGTTTTACTTCTTTAAAGAAGGAAATAAAAAAGCGGGCAATGAATCCGGTTTCCTTTGCATCTAATGACTGACTCCGGCCATCATCAAACCATTAAAAAAAAAAAAAATTATTGGTAGGCACGGTGAGAAATACAACAAAGTAAATGAACGAAAGATTAATCTTCTTCATTAAAATGAAACTTATTACAATCATTATCCGTGTCCCGCCGTTTCATTTATTTCTATTTCAGAAAAAAAAGGTAAATATGTAATTTTCAAACTGGTCCGAAGCTTGAAAATTTAAATTAAAAAATTTTTAATAAAAAATTAAAGATCATCGAACTTGGAAGTTGATTGCGATTTGTTTAATCGAAAGGGGTCATTCCAGTATTACGTACACGGGATTCTGGCTGATTTAATCCCCCCTTCGCTGGCAGCAATTTAGAAGCATTTTGGTAGAAAAAAAAAAAAAAAGGAAAGGAAATTTTATTTTGATGGATGGTGAAGTACTTAGTTTTTTTAACCGGCACGACATTACGGATTTCAAGGTCACGTAGTAAATGCTAAGGCCCAAGAGGCGGAAAAATTACCGTCGGTAATGCGATATCAATTATTTTTTATGTTTATTGCGCTAATGTCAATGATTCAGGCTTTCGGGTTTTACGACCATGCGTTATACTGGAATAATAAAATTTTTAAAATTAGCCGAAGAATAGGAAGCCTGAATGGAGGATTTTTCTTTTTAAAATATTAAAAAAAAAAGGCGTTGAAGGATTTCGGATTCCATTGCCTCAGGAGCCAGGCAGTTGCAAGATGCGAACATGAGGATAGTGCGCATTTTTACAGGGGCTGCAAATTAGGTTATCAACCTCAAAAGTTTCTTTCGGCGTCATCAACTCTAAATTTTTTTAGATTTTTTGAACGGCATCTTGAGGTACCACGAATATAACAGGACCGAACCCAGAACACAAACACGGTTCCAAGTCACAAATAAACCCAACTCTTGAACTGTAATGGAACCGAATTGAACCAGGACCACAAATATTACAGGAACCAAACAGGACCGGGCCAAATCCAGGACCCGAACCCGATTCAACGGTACAAATAACCCGAGCCCAACTCTCAAACTGTAGTGGAAAAATTACAGGAACCGAACCGAGCCAAACCCAAATTTTGAAACCAAACTGAACCAGGACCACAATGATTACAGGAACCGAACAGAACCCAGAACCCGAAACCGATTTTAAGCTACAAGTAACCCGAACCCAACCCTCGAACTGTAATGGAACCGAACGGAAACCGAGCCTAAAATTACAGGAACCGAATCGAACAATAAGTGAGACCGAACCGAACCCCGAACCCAACTCTCGAACTGCAGTGGAACCGGATTTGAAATTACAGAAACCGAACCGAACCGTAAGTGAGACCGGACCAAACCCAGAACCCGAACCTGAATCTAAGGTACAAATAACTCGAACCCAACCCTCGGACTGTAGTGGAACAAAACAGAATCGAAACCGAACCGTAAGTGAGACCGGGCCGAACCCAAAATCCGAACCGGTTTTCCAAAAAACCGAAACCGAACCAAAAAAAAAAAAAAATGCAAAATCAAACAAAATCAACAAAAAGTTGATGTTTGAACCCCCCCAAATACATATAAGAGGAAATATCACAATGGACACAATTTTGGAAGAGAAAAAAAATTTCTGGGAGAATTTCTACATTAATTTCAATTAGTCCTCCTCTCACCAGAGGATCAAGAATTGCTTCTCCTGCCGGAGGAAGGGCAAAAGCCTCAACAATTAATTCTCAAAAAAAAAAAAAAAAAAAAGTCAATTCTATTTAATTTAAGGCGAAGGGGTTAATCTGGTCCTATCATCCTTTCCTTTCCTTCGCTTCCGGATCCACCGGATCCTCCTGTCTTCAGTTACACGCGACCAAACAGAACTGAAAATCCCATTTATATTATCCAAGCCCCTGTAGGAAGTATCAAAATCAGTTTTCAAGATAATTTTTTCTCATAAAACTCCCAGAAAAATCCTTCAAATATATAAAAAAAAATATTTTTCCACCAGCTCAAACTTAACAACTTCTCGAGAAAAAAAAAAAAGGATTCCAAATCTTTTTTTTTTCTTTCACCGGAAAAAAATTATTTTCTTTTCTCTAACTGTTATCTCAACAATCTTTTACTCTTTCATTTTTAACAAAAAAATCCAAATTTAAAAAAAAAAATCTCCAGAAACCTTCCGGAAATGTGGCCGACAAGAAACGGTGGACAACTCGACCATGAAAACACACAGTTTCACTTGCTGGAAATCATTATAAAACGGAAAATACCGAATCACAAATACTGGAATTCGCTCCAGTGTAATTCCTGTCATTCCTTTCTCCTTTCGGGGAAGCCTAAGTAGTCGGGAAAGAGACAACCAAAACCCCTATCGAACTTCGTCATTTTAAAAAAATCAACCCCAAAACGACTTCATTATAAATTGTGGACGTTTCCTGTGTATTCTCAACTTCGTCACGGGTTATTTAACGTTTTCATAAAACGGCATATGTTTAATGATGTGTTATAATTTTTGAAAAGACGGCTCTCTCACCGGATTTTAACCTTCCAGAATCTTAAGACATTTTTCATAGTGTTCAAAAGGAAAAAGAGGGGGGCGGGGGGGTCAGAGTGATATCGGGAATAATATTTTTATCGGCACGGGGAATTCTGATTTTTAATCTTTTCGATTCAGGTAGCGATCGAAAGGGAGAAGAAAAAAAATGATGATTTTATACGGAACGTGAGTACTTGACGATCATTAACACCGAATAAATGCACATACACACATGAAAGGAAGAACAATGAGGTGCGGAAAAAAAAAAAAAAAAAAAAAAGAAACGTTATCATCAACACCTTTCACGGTTATAAGATTGAAATATGTTATGAAAGCTTCTCATAAAGAGTCAAAATAATCTTAATTTTTTTAAACAGGTTTGTGGCAGTGCGTGGGGTAGTGGGAAAACAATAAAATGTAGTTAGTAAGAATAGTGTAACCCATGAGGATAATGCCATTATATGGCCGGGGTAATTTATATGTAAGTAACACATAGCTGGTGTGGAATTTGAGTGTGCGGTAACCCATGAGTGTTATACCTCACTAGTCGGTACCACAGGTATGTACGTCCCCCTCTTAAGAGGGGAAACCAAATATGTGGTATATTCCATTTCTGGTAAAATCCATTTGTGGAACCCAGATTGATTATACCACATGGTTATACCATCTCCCAATTATACTACAGGTTTCTCTCTCTTGAGAGGGGAGACGAATGAATATACATAATATGTGGTATATTCCATTTGTGGTACAACATAATATGTGGAACACAGATGGATTATACTACATGGTTTTACCATCTTTCGATTATATTACAGGTCCCCTTTTGAGAGGAAACATAAATATACCTCTCCAATTGGAATACAATGGAATATACCATGGTATATACCATATACCATGGTATATTCCATTTGTGGAACTCAAATGGATTACATGGTTATACCATCTCCCGATTATATTACAGGTCCCCTCTTGAGAAGGAAGATGAATATACCTAATATGTGGTATATTCCATTTGTGGTATAACATAATATGTGGAACACAGATGGATTATACCAACAATATCCCTTAAGTATGGTGTAATCCAATAGATTTGAAGTGTCCGTAGAGTCACAGGGACCATACTGATTGAAGGACTGGGTTAGACAGTATAGTCAGAAATGAGCATGCTCAATGCTTTCATCCTATGGGCAACTATCCAATCAACAAGTCCCATCAACTAGTTCTTAGATCCCATTTTAGGGGAAAGCCTAGACCGGCTCTCCCCTGCCTTTTCCATCATAACCGTGAAAAGAATTCTCTTGAAACTTCTCAGTCTCTTGTTGATAGGATAGTTGCCTATAGGATGAAAGAAATGAGCATGCTTATTTCTGACTATACTTGTTTAACCCTGCAATCAGTATGGTCCTTGTGACTTGTAGGAATTTGACAATTCAAATGCCTTGGATTATACCACACTTAAGAAATATTGTTGGTATAATCCATCTGAGTTATACCACACTTAAGAAGCTTTGTTGGTATAATCCATCTGGGTTATACCATATGTGTATGTGAACCGCGTAGGTTTAACCCACCCCAAGTAACATTGGTTGGTTGAATAACCATCCCAGCAACGTTGAATTGCGACGATCAACGTCAGAGCCCAAAAATCAACCTTCGATTAAACGAACGTTTTTTCAACTAGGTTGAAAAATACTACAAGACAACGTTAACTACTACCAATACCCGGCAGTCGGTTTAAATAACGTCTAATTTCGTATGTATATTTTAATGTTTAGCTATGGGGAAAGTTTTCCCGGATTTTGGAAATGTCAAAATATAAAATCGCAAAATCTCAACTTGAGGACCTTTAACAGTCTATAAAAATGAAAAAAATACTAATAGTACACAAAAATACCTGGAATCTGATTTTTAAGACAAAAAATTAGGTATTGGCGTACAGTTTGCTTTGCTCTTTTGCACTATATATAGAAGTTCCAAATTTATAATAGACAGGTAAAATGTAGTGTTCTGTAATACTTAGGGATAAGTTCGCGTTATGATAATACTTATTTAGAGAAAAAGATACAATACTCTTCATGTTGGTGCTATAATAGTCATATCAAAATGCATTCTTTTTTTTTTCTTTTCTTTTCATAGTTGGTTTATAATCAAGGGCGTAGTTGAATAAACGTTTTTTCAACCGTTGCCAGGACCGTTATTTAGGCCGGACATTTCAACGTAAAAATACCCGTTAACGCCGACCGTTTTTTGACGTTGGGGAAAAACGTTGCTGGGATGGTTATTCAACCAACCAATGTTACTTGGGACTTTAAATACGACTATTTTTGTTCTATCTTAAGATAGAACTCTCTTAAGAGGAGAAATGTTGATGTCTTCGTACGTAATCCAAAAATCCAGATATCATACTCATAACTTTGTGCAAAAAGTGACGAAAATCCGAAAATTCACTATCAGCGAGAGACCAATCTAGCAAATTTCCTCCCACTGACAAACAAGAAAATTTAAATAAATACAAAGTAAACGGCTTCTGGTCTTCATTTTTTTTTTTCAACATAAAGCCAGGGTGTATTAGTGTACATAATTTAATTTCGGAGCAAGAATACGTCGAGTGAAAGGGTAAATAATTAGAAACCGTGGCGGGGTCGGCAAGCCCAATATAATTGTTGCATTATGAAATAATTCTGGTAAAATGAATTCAGAAGGCGAACTTGAGGGAACCCAAATAAAATCTTCCCCAAATCCACGCATTTTTTTTTATTTCCAAGTTAATATAATGAGAAATTTCGGTAAGCATTGTAACAATTTAAAAATAAGGACATGACTAATAATTCCTTATTCCGTTTTGGGAAAGTTAAATATGAGAACTGTCGAACTGCATTAAACCATTAAGTTTAATTCGTCAAATCACGCGATTTCAATTTAAGTTTCATATTATGATATTATCATTATCATCCATTTTGAAGAGTTGTAAAAAAAAAGGGCTATAAATATACATTCACTTTATGCGACTCTTAGTTATAATATGACAAGAGAGTCTGGCATTTCATTTCTTTAAAAAGTTTTTCAGTTCGAACCCTAGGGTCAATTTTATGAATATTGTATTAAGATTGTTGGTTAGGAAGGACATTGTTGAATATTATAATAAAAGGAAGTGGTATTGGAATATTTTCTCAGGGCGGATGCATATGAAAGATATGAAATTGTAAGATCAAAGGATCGGATTATGAATTTACAAAGGACAGGATAAGAATGCTTACGATCGTTCGGATAAAAAAGTTTATCAAATTTCGGATTTGGGTTTATAATACCGTGAAACGGGGTAAAGATGACCAGTAGAATGAGCCTGAACAACAAAAATGTAAGAAAAAAAGAAAGTTCATTAGTCAGTATGATCCTGGCGAATTTTAAGGGACTTTTTTCTTGCTTTAGGTTGTATATGCTTGTTAGGATGGGCCGAAAAAGCGAATTTTTGAATTTGAAAACGCCTGATATGGGAATCGATGCCTTTTTATAATACTATTAGCCCTAATTTTTTTCAGATTTTTAGAAGGTCATCTTGAGGTCGCGCAATGACCTTGAAGTTTTGGAAAAGCCCATATGAGGGCAATAAATTAAAATTTTTTTTTGCTGAAAAAAGTATCGCTTCCTATCAGAAATTCTGCCTAGATTACGAATATGAAGTCCAAAATCATTTTAAGTGTTCGGTTTTTGAGCTTTAAGCCTATTTTCTAAACACTGAAATACTTTAGGTTGCTTCTTCCATTACCTTAAAAACTGTACACAAAAATGAATTTTGGACATCATATTCGTAATCTACGCAAAATTTCCGGTAGGAAGCGATACTTTTTTCAGCAAGAAAAAAATTCTTATTTTTTGCCCTTATATGGGCTTTTCAAAAATTTCAAGGTCATTGCGCGACCTCAAGATGACCTTCAAAAAATCTGAAAAAAATTAGGGTTAATAGTATTATAAAAGGGCATCGATTCCCATATCAGGCGTTTTCAAATTCAAAAATTCGCTTTTTTCGGCTTACCCTAACGAAGATGGATTAAAATCAATAAAGCTTTTTAAGTGTGGTATAACTCAGATGGATTATACCTACAAAGCTTAGTAAGTGTGGTATAACCAAGATAGATTATACCAACAAAGCTTTTTAAGTGTGGAATAACTCAAGACGGATTAAATACCAACGATATCTCTTAAGTGTGGTATAATCCAGATGGATTATACTGGATTATACCAAGAAAGCTTTTTAAGTGTGGTATAACCCAGATGGATTATACCAACAAAGCATCTTAAGTGTGGTATAACCCAGATGGATTATACGAACAATATCTCTTAAGTGTGGTATAACCTAGATGGATTATACCAACAATACATATTTATTAGTTTTATTTTTTAACGGGATATGGATCTTTTTATTAAAAAAATCACGATTATAAGTTCGTGAACTATATAAGTTAAACATAGGAAATCAGTTGAAAAGTTAAATCGAAGTGGCGAAAGATGGAATTGAACCATCGACCTCTCGTTTTCATGACGATTGCTCTACCACTAAGCTACTTCGACAATCGATTCAACTATCAACTGATATGGTACTTGAATGGAAAAGCACGCAGTATATGAAATCGCAGTATATCTTTTGCCACTTCGACTTAACTTTTCAACTGATTTCCTATGTTTAACTTATAATCAACTGATTTCCTATGTTTAACTTATAATCAACTGATTTCCTATGTTTAACTTATAATCAACTGATTTCCTATGTTTAACTTATATATTTCACGAACTTATAATCGTGATTTTCTTAATAAAAAGATCCATATCCCGTTAAAAAATAAAAATAAAGATTATCAATGAGGATCGAAAATAAAAAAATCTTAAAAAATATTTCTTAGGTTTGGTATAACCCAAAAGGATTATACCAACTAAGCTTCTTAAGTGTAATATAACCAAGATGGATTATACCAACAAAGTTTGTTAAGTGTGGAATAACTCAGATGAATTATACCAACAATATCGCTTAAGTGTGGTATTTCCCAGATGGATTATACCAACAAAGCTTCTTTCTTTCTATTTATAAAAAAATTGGGATTCGCTTTCTGATTTCCTGTCATTTTTTTCCACTTTCTACCTTTCACGTTAAATTTCCTTCGCACTGCGTGTGGTTTATACAAACCCCCTCAGCCCTCCAAATATCAAATCCCAGCCTTCAGGTCGTATTTAACGGTCTTACCTGCAAAAAAAACGAAAGAAAAAAATATTAATTTAATTTTAGAAACCATTTTCAAAAATTCAAACTCAGCACGGTCCCTTGGAGAAAAAGAGGAAAATCATGCCAAAATATCAAAAAATATGAGAAACGGTGTAAAAACCATGACAGGTTTAGCGCTTCTGCGGTTTTCTTTGTTATCCTAGCGTTAAACTCTCGCGGTTAAATCTTCACGTTTTCATTCCGTATGTGACTTCGGTGAAAATTTGTCGCCCCCCAAAAACCTTTCTGTTATCTCCAAATAACACACTCTTAAGTGCACATTCAAAGGGAGCACATATAAACAAACGCAAAAGATGCAGTAGTATTTAAAAAAAATAAAGTTAAGTCCGTTCTAAAAATAAACATATATTTCACTTTAAAACTTTCTAATTATAAAAATACATGAAAGTCATTTCCGTGGAGTTTAAACACGGGGCTCGCGTTCAAAATGTCATTTTGTAAAACCCAAAAGTTTTCGGGATAAGTCCCATTTGAATGATTGTTAATATTATAGAATATGCATATGGGGGACGACCCGTGTTAAATTGCAACACTGCGGCACATCATAAGGGACTTATAAAACCGTAACAATTTGAACTTTGCTCCGTTATTTCCCTTTTGTTTAAGGAACAACGACTTTGCAGTCGGAGAAATTAGAAAAAAAAAAAAAACTAGAAACTGTCGTGGTATTTCACGTTTGCATACTCAATCAAACTCGACCATGTGCGACCGAGAGAACTTACAAAGCCTTGGGGCAATAATAGTGAATATTAGAGAGAGAGAGACCTACTACTTTCACTGTAACATTGACAAGATTTCAGCAGACCATAAACTTCGATTCAACTGACACGTGGGTGTTAATAAAAACATGATACACGAGATTGCTTTTGTCTTTTTTTTTTTTTTTTTCCGCGAATATGCGAATCCATTTTGACAAGTGGACTAATTGCCGTGAATGAGAGATTAAACGCGATGACATTTGCAGTTTTCCCCCGAATTTTGACAATAAATAATTTAGGGAAGAGGAGGATTCGCTGGCCCCGTATCCGTTCTCCGAAACACGAATTCCAGACACGAAGTCGGAAAGATAAATGTTGGGATCCAATATATTGAATTATTTCGATCGGATTGATTTGCATCGGAGGAAAGTCACCTGGGACCGCAGCGGGAACGAGAAAAAGAGAGATATCCCGAGATTTCATGACAAATTTTCCTGTTTTTTTAAACCCCCCGTATATATATCTCTAAATTCTGTATTTATATAAAATAAATAAAAGGCAAAGTGGTGTGTGTGTCCGTCTTCACGACCGACTTTTCTTAGTTTAAAAAGTTTAATTTAGCATCACTTTATTTTCGCTCGGGAAATAAGTATTTAAGCGGGAACCCTGCTTAGGGGGCGGCGTAGAGATTGCGAATTCCCTGTATATTCCCGGGAATCGGGAATTCCAGTTTTTGAAAATAATATCAATCCCGGGAACGGGAATTCCCGTTTTGGTCAGCTTTATCATTTCTCGGGAATCCCGGAAATGCCGAGAATTTATTTGGATAACACCCGTTCCCGGAAAAAAAGTTGCCGATCCCGGAAATAGGGAATTCTCGAAAAATAGAAAAATTTCATTCCAGGAAAATGAAATTCCCGACAATTAGTTTCCGGGAAATTTTTAACTTTGATAAAATGTATTACTATTCTCGTTCCCGGGAAAAAACTGGTCGATCCCGAGAATGGGGAATTCTTAAAAATAAGGAAAATGTTATTCCCGGAAAGTGGAATTAGTAATACATCGGAAAGTGGAATCCTAGATAGACAATTAAAAGTTCCCTGGAAATTTTTAACTGTCAGGAATTTTACTCAAATGTATTATTATTCCCATTCCCGAGAAAAAACTTCTCCATCCCGGGAATAGGGGATTTTCGAAAATGAGAAAAATTTCATTCCCGGGAAGCGGAATTCCCAACAATTAAAAAGTATTTTTACAAAAAATATCGATTCCCATCCCGGGATTCCCGGGAGTAGTCTCTATGGCGCCAGAATCAATTCAATTTTCGCAGATTTGGTTTTTTAGATCACATCTTGGACTTCGGAGACGAAAATGGTGTAAGAACCAAAATCCTGCATGAACCACGAGATGGTTCACGCAGACTCTTCGATAGGTTCCGAATATGGTACAGGAAACCTAAACCTCAACCTACAAAACGTTGCGCTTAGCAGCTACTGTACATACACACATACACTTTTTTAATTTTTTTTTTTTTTTGCATAAAAAAAAAGAAGTGTGACAAGTTAAAAAGTATGACTCAGTTGAAACAAAACTAAAAGTGTTTATTGAGAACAGGATGCCGTGTTTGAAGAAGAGAAAGTAATTTCATCTCTGACAGGTATACGTAGGACCAGATAACGCCGTTAGTCCAGTTACAATATCTCGAATGATGTTATAAATTTAGAAATGCTAAAAAAAAGAGGCGATAATGATTGATCAGTATGATTGTTTTCCTATGCCTTTTGTCTTTCAAAAACCCATTGTTTATTTGGAATTCGATTTGAATGTCTATCATTTTAACGGAAAAATCGAGAAAAAAAATTACTTACGACCAATTTTGAGTAGAAGTACATTTTTAAAAAAAAGTAATTTCGAAAGTCATCCCTGTTTAAAAATATTTGCTTATTCTCCCGGTGAAAAGTAATTGAATTTTTTTTTCTCCCTGTCGATCCTCGCTGAGAGAATTCCAAACGTATGAATATGTACGTATCATATACAGTCAATCTCATTTCAATTTTCACCACATCCAGGAAAACCCTCGAGGTTCTCTTTTGTTTCATTTGCTCCCGGTATTTCTTTAACGATTTCATTTTTCAATTAAAAATGAATAAGTGATGGAGAAGTTTTCATCGCCTCGCCCTCGGGCGAGAAGCTTCCGATGGACCAGGGCGGGTAAAAGGGGTGTTCCGGTGTTCCGGAAACTGAGCGTGATAAAAAGATCGGATTTTTCGAAAATGATTTCGATCGTCTAATCAATCAACTAATTAATTAATGAAGCGAACAATTACTCGTTTCATTTCGAGTACTTGATTTCATTCCTAAAATACTTTCTTTATTTAAAATCGAACGGACAAAATGGTATAAATTTTGAAGGGGCTATGCTCAAAAGGGAAAAAAATTGGGGAGGGTGGAGGGTCGTAAAATCAGGCAACGTCATCATTTTTTTGAATTTGCGATTTGAGTATCTTTTTTTCCGGATCTAATTTTTTTTTTTCCCTAAACATAATGTTCCGAAAATTTATTAAATATCAAGAGTGGTATGCAGATTAGATTTTAATCGGAATCGGATGGAATCAGAACCGGCTGTTAAGAAACGACTAGGAATCAGAATCAGCTGTCAAAAAATTGAATCGAAATCGGGATTAAAATCGGCTGTTAGCAAACGAAACGGAATCAAAATCGACTGTTAAAAAAAGAATCGGAATCGGAATCGGAATCGGAATCGGAATCGGAATCGGAATCAGAATAAGCGGTTATAAAAAGAGTCAGGATAAGAATCAGCGGTTGAAAAAAGAATAGGAATCAGAATCAGCTGTTCAAAAAAAAAAAAAAAAAAAAAAAAAAAAAGATTGAAATTGGGATTATAGAATTGGCTGTTAACAAACGAAACGGAATCAGAATCGCCAGTTAAAAAAAGAATCGGGATTAGAATCGAATCGGAGTCACAGTCGGCTGTTATAAAAAAAATCGCGATCAAAATCAGCGGTTGAAAAAAGAATAGGAATCAGAATTGACTGTTCAAAAACGAATGGGAATCGGAATCCACTGTTAAAAAAGAATTCGAATCCGAATCAGAATCGACTGTCAGGAAAAAATAATCGGAATTGGGATTAAAATCTGCTGATCAAAAACGAATAGGAATCACAATCGGCTGTTATAAAAACAGTCAGGATCAGAGTCAGCGGTTAAAAAAGAATAGGAATTAGAATCGGCTGTTAAGAATCGAATAAGAATGAGAATCAGAACCAGATGTTTGAAAAAAAACGGAATCGGGATAAGAATTGGTTATTAATAATCGAAACGGAATCAGAATCGACTATTCATCAGAACCGGCGGTTAAAAAAAGAATTAGGATCAGAAGCGGCTGTTAGAAAAAAAGGAATCGGAATCAGCATTAGAATCGGCTGATCAGAAACGAATCGGAATCGCAATTGGCTGTTATAAAAAAAATCGGGATCAGAATCAGCGGTTAAAAAAGAATAAGAATCAGAATCGGCTGTTAAGAAACGGATGAGAATGAGAATCAGAATCAGCTGATAAAAAAAGAATCGGAATCGGGATAAGAACTAGCTATTAGCAATCGAAACGGAATCAGAACCGGCGGTTAAAAAAGAATTAGGATCAGAATCGACGGTTTAAAAACGAATTGGGTTCAGAATCGGCTGGTCAGAAATGAATCGGAATCGCAATTGGCTGTTATAAAAAGAATCGGGATCAGAATCAGCGGTTAAAAAAAGAATTGGCATCAGAATCAACTGATATAAAAGAATCTGAATCGGAATTAGCGACCCTGCACTTTCAATTTGGAATCGGAGTCGAAAATGAGGCTTTTTTTAATGTTAATCAGAATCGGAATCGAACATTTGGTATATGATTCGTAATCGAAATCGGCCAGTAAACTGATTGAACGTCACTGGAATCGAAATCAGCAGGCCATCCCCGTTAAATAATGCTGGAATAAGCCTTGTATTCTTGTTACAATATCTCCATTCATCTAATCACGTGGTTCAATAAAAAATTGGCAATAATTTTTGCATACAACACCTAATGTAGGTTTTATTAATATTTTGCGTCCAAATTTATTTTTATAATACTTTGCGCCCTTAACGTGGGCTATCATTACCATGCAAAAAGTTCATTTTTTTTTACCTGGCATCCAACATGCGTTTCAATTAATAATTAATAAAAGCACGTGGAGTAGAAACAGATATCGTCTATTGTTTTTTTTTTTTTTTTTTTTTCTAATCGTTCTGCTGCCTACTCCGGAAGCCAGTCTTTTTTTATATCGCTGCTTTTTAAAAGGCTTCCCTCTTTAAAAAGGAAGCAAAACCTAACATCCTCCCCCCCTACGTACTGCACATCAAAATTATTCAAACAAACACGCAAGTGTTGATTTGGTACATTATGTCATTCTCAAAAGGTGGATTTACATGACCGTGAACTGTTCCGCTTTCTGGATATCGTCCAGGACTCGGATCTCTAGTTTCTTTTTTGTGTTTCAAAAAAAAAATTTAAAGTGCGGTCCCTCCTAATAAAAATATGGGCGTAATGATGGTGTTTATAAAGATGGCAAGGGTTAGTTTTTTTTTTAAACTTCACACTCATTGAAGTCGGCCTTTTATTTTTCGCTTCCCTGAATGCAGTTTTTTAAATACTAACAGTTTTTTTTTTTTCAAAACTTCTTGGAGCGGAATTAAGCGCGCTCAGTTGAGCGGCTACTATTTTAAAAGGCAAATTTTTCGCCGTCCTTTTAAAGTTCGGAAGGAGAAAAAAAAAACCAAATACGAAACCAGTTGTCGGAAGATTTATAATGTTAATTATTGTTTTTATGTATGGCAGACACTTGATTATATACACAAGAAGTATATATGAGAGTGTTTTGAAAAAGCTCCAAGTTTTTTGGATTTCAACAGATGCCAATTATTCTATCGGAACGGTGGTACTTCCTTTGAACAGAAGGATTTTTTGTTCTTAACCGGATGTGATTTTTTTTTTATTGAAGAAGTGTCGAAAGAATGCTGTTTTCCTGGCGGAAAGTTATGCTAGGGGAAGAATGCTCATTGAAATAGTGGACATTGTGTTTTGTAAAAAAAATTCTGAGTAGATCGGAATCGATGGAATTTTTTTTTTATTTTTTGAAATAAGGGACTTGGCAAACTGAAAAGTCAGGGTTGATACCTATAAAAAAAATTTTCCCGATACAAGAGTTTTGAAATTCCAAAAAAGTCGATTTTCGAACCAACGTACTGGACAAAACATGTTCGTCACGCTTGGTAATTTGTCACTCAATTTACGCTCATTGACATTCACCTCCATGCGGTCGATTTCAGGCTCAGTACAACCAAGAAAAACAACTAACCTGCAAAACTTAGATCATATCAACCTCCAGCTGAAAACATTAGCGGAAGGTGCACAAGGCGAAAACGCAAAAAAAAAAAAAAAAATTCAGTTTAATGATAATCCGTATTTAAATTGCATAATTATAATATTTATAAAACTGGCAAAACTTCACAAACAACGAAACTAGAAATCTCCGATGGTTATGTTCTACATTTTGCAACTTCGCAAGTTAAAGGTAGTTCGACAGTCTATAATTAACAAGAGAGGTTAGAGCAATCAATGCAATTTAAACACCCCGTGGTTGAATAACCTGATACGTAAGTAAACAACCGAAATGCCGGCTAGGGTGGATCGAAAAACACGAATATTTAAATTTGAAAATACCACAGCGCGGAAAAGTTGCATTTCAGCCTCAATATTAATCCTAATTTTTTTTTCGGATTTTTAGAGGCCGATTTCTGCTGCCCCCAAAGGCCTAAAGTTTTTCAAAGTCTCTTAAGAGCTCAAAAAATTAGAGCCGTATTTTGATGCGGAAGAGTTCATTTTCTATCGGAAATTTTCCAGAAATTTCAAAAATGAAGACTGTTTTACAGTAATTGGAGCCATTTTTTATATGTGAGCTGAAAGAGGTATAGGGAGTTCAATAACAACCGTTTTTTGCTCATAAATAAAAAATGGCTTCAAATTCTATAAAACCATCTTCGTTTTTGAAATTCCCGGAAAATTTCCGACAGAAAATGAACTCTTTCAAAATACGGCTCTAATTTTTTCGGCCCTTATGGGACTTTAAAAAACTTTAAGCCTCGTGGGAAAAAAAAGAGCTAGGATCAGATCAGAATCGACTGTTAAAAAAAAAAGATCGGAATCGGGATTAGATTTGGCTGTTGCAAACGAAACGGAATCAGGATCAGCTGTTTAATAAGAATTAGGATCAGAATCAACTGTTAAAAAAAGAATCGGAATCAGAATCGGCGGTTTAAAAAAAACCGAATCAGAATCAACTGTTAAAAGGAATTAGGATCAGTATCGACTGTTAAAAATTTAATCGGAATCAGAATTAGCTGTTAAAAAAGAATTAGAAACATAGAATCGGCGGTTAAAAAAAGAATCGGAATCAGTATCATTTGTTAAAAGGAATTAGGATCAGGATCGACTGTTAAGAAACGATTAGGAATCAGAATCAGCTATTAAAAAAAGAATCGAAATCGGGATTAGAATTGGCTGCTAAGAAACGAAACGGAATCAGAATCAGATGTTTAATAAGAATTAGGATCAGAATTGACTGTTAAAAAAGAATAGGAATCAGAATAGGCTGTTAGAAAAAAAAATCGGGATCGGAATTAGAATCGGCTGATCAGAAAACGAATCAGAATCACAATCGGCTGTTATAAAAAGACTCAGGATCAGAATCAGCGGTTAAAAAATGAATTGGGATCAGAATCGGCTGATCAGAAACGAATCGGAGTCTTAATCGGCCTCCAAAAAGTCTGAAAAAAATAAAGGTTAATATGGCTGCTAAAATGGAACTTTTCCGCACTGTGGCATTTTCAAATTCAAAAATTCGTGTTTTTCGTCCCACCCTAACACCGAGGTTGAATTTGGTTACAAATTTTTCTCGACATAGTTTCCACGGAATTTCTCCCCTCCCGAAACACCCTTCATCCTTTATTTATGGTTAATCTGGTTATTTTCATTTCGCTAAAAAAAAGAAAAACAAAACGTTCTTTTATATTTTCCTACTGAGGCAGTTAAACCCGGCCGAATCGTAAATTGACGAAACCCCTACGTCTGGAAAAATTTACATCTTCCGGGTTTTGCGATGATAAAAAAAAAAAAACATTTACATGTAGGTCGCGATGTCGCTAAGTTTCACCCAAAGCAGAGCTTTTGTCGTGTTTGGCAACGGTGTTAGGGAGCCCTGTTCTAACAAACTCCCGACTAATTATTACACACAAGTTTTGCCGGGGGGTTGAAACTTTGGCAATTCTTCTTCTCTCTTTACAAAAGGCTCGGATGGAAAAGGAAAACCCGCTCCCGGTTTTAATAGAGTTTAAAATTAAGAACGGTTTAAAAGACTTGCAAGACGGAAAATATGACAACATTTATATATTGCCCCCTTGCACAAAGGTATAGAACCTCACCTGTGTTCCCTCGGTGAAATATTACCAACCTATAACACTTCGCCTTGTATGACATATAAAGCATATTCCTCGAATGTTCTGTTCCAATTTATCGTTTCCCATATTTCTTTCTTACCAATAAAGTACACTCTTTTTCTTTTACATTCGTTATTTACGTTATAATCCGCCCGATCGTTTTTCTCTCTCTCTTTTGACGAGAAAGTTATGAGAAAGATTTTTTTTATTTTATTTTATACGCGGGTGAAGGAGATTTCCTCTTTTTTAGGTTTCAAAATCGCTTTTCTGGGGCAGTTTCAAGTATTACGTCAGCATAATGTTTCTTCGGAGTAATATATAAAATCAATAAGCCCCAGGAACAGCGGACCGGCCTTTTTCAAAGGCCTGAAAGTGCTGCTAGACACTTGCATTCAAAGGCTTTGCAGAGCCCAGAATCAGAAACCCCTGTCGCAACATGTCAGATCTTGCTCCGGGCGTGTCTATTCTGGCAGGCCACATGTCAGTTCGTTCAATGTTGCCTTGCCATCAATGCCGTGAAAATCTAATCATTTAAGGTGATGCCGATATTTTAAAAAAATATCAAAATCGAAAAATAAAATAACTTAATATTACGTTAAAAAAAAAAATCGTCCTTTAAGGACCATAAGTCCCCTGAAGTCTCTTCCCTTCCCGACTCCCCAAATTACTGAAGGACAGTTTAAAACCTGATTTTCCTACATTTTGAAATCTTAAATCGCTGACCATCCTCCATTTGTAAGTTATTATAATTTTTTTCTTCCTTTCGGATTTTGCGAAAAATCGAACGCAAAAGTTTCATAGGGTCAATGAAATTTAATCGCTTTTCTCATTAAACGTTATCGGATTTCAATCTGCGTAATTAATCGCAAAGCAAAATTTTAGAACCTCGCCGTAGAAGGAAAACGATCCTGTATTGTAGTAAAGTTCGTTAATTGCTTTTTGTTAAGATAGGTGCAGTTTATTTTCCACCAAGATGTGGGTTTTCGAGGCCTTTACTATTTCTTAATTTTAAATCCTGGGAAATTGAATATTAAAGGAATGGGAAAATGTTTCACAGCATTGGTCCGTTATTCAAGATACGTATAAAAAATAACTAAGGGGCCATTTAAGTATTTTTAGAACACGGACTAAAAAATTTTAAGGGCGCGAGCTGCTGAATGAAAAGGGCACAAAATTTTTTCCGGAAAAAATTTATTTTACCTCCTATATAATTATGCATAAATAAATAAGGATAAAATGGAAAAGAAAAACTGAGTGAGTCTAGCTACGCAAACTCACTGTAGAAGGGAAGTGAAACTTCTACACTCTGCACTTTTTGGCCTAAAATTGTAGCCCAAAAAATTTACTCTCAGCGATTCTAAATAAGTTTACTCCCCGTGATTCTATCAACTTTTGGCCTACATTGTAGCGCACTTTTTGGCCTAAATTGTTGCGCACCTTTCGGCCTAAAATTGTGGCCCAAAAAATTTACTTTCAGCGATTCTAAAGAAGTTTCACTTCAAAAAATTAAATAAGCACAATAATTGCAAATTTTCTTGTTTTAAGATTTAAAAAAATTATATGCCTAAATTATGCATATACAGATTTTCATGCTTAAAAAAATTATGCATAAATTATTCAGATACAGATTTTTATGCTTAAAAAATTATGCATAAATTATGCGTATACAGATTTTCATGCTTAAAAAAATTGTGCATAAATGATGCATATATACAGATTTCATGCTTAAAAAAATTGTGCATAAAAAAATTACAGATTTTCATGCTTAAAAAAATTGTGCATGAATGATGCATATACAGATTTTCATGCTTAAAATAATTATGCATAAATTATGCATACATCATGCTTAAAAAAATTATGCATAAATGTAAAAATTATGCATATTCAAATTTCGGTACTTAAAAAAATATGCATAAACTGCAAAAATTACGCATGTCCAAATTTTTGTATTCATGATACAAAAATTATACACTTTTTATATAAATTTTTTGTATTTATTTTGCAAAAAGTTTATACATTTTTTGCATAACTTTTTTGTACGGGCTGTTTTTCCCAGACGTCCTTAAGGACTTAGATCCTTTCATAGCATCCACTACCCCGTTTTGGAAGCTCAATTGAGTCTAAAAGACGACAAAGACAGTATCGGTCATCCTTAACGTTAGTTACTCATTTTTAAAGAAAAAAAATATGATTAAAATTTGAAAACGAAATCCGCAATTTCGGAAAAAAAATTCAGAGAGACAATTTTTCGACTGACAACAAATTCGTTCTGACAATTTTTTTTTCGACTCCGTCTTTGCTTTCGGATTTTTCAGCAAGAGCTCACTTTCCCTGATTTCTACCTTCCTGATATTTGTCTTACATAATTCCGAAACAAAACCAGGCAGAACGAAAAAATAATGAACGAAATAAAAAAAAAATAAAAAAAAACTCATATGCATTTGTTTTATTTGTAAATCGATACATCATGCTTCACGGTTTATCATAAAAACGACCTTCAAAATTCGGCATTAATTAAATCTACATATTATTTCTCGTTTTTTATTGCACACCTCTTAATCCAGGGTCCGCTCGTTATGTAATCAAGATAGGAAATCTCTGCCAAATCTTAAAAAAAAATAAAAAAAAATCGAAATCGTCATTATACAACAAAATCCGTTAAATCCACCATTTCCTTGAGACGACGGAAAAAACAAGGAAGAAAATGTTTTTTTTTTTTTCTTCCTTTTCTTAAAAAATAAAGAAAAAAAAAAACTGAAAAGATGTCAATTGCGATAATGAAGATGACACTGAGGGCGTTATTTCCATGGAACAAGGTCGCTTTACACATGATTACCGTGGCAATTGTAATATAATACGATAAGAATGGCAAAAGACAATGACTACGCTTTTTCATGCATTAATTTTCTAGTCTCCGGAGGCGTGTAATAATCACCTTGCGGGCAAAAATTGCGGTGTCACCAAAATATTTGTTAAATTTAAAAGGTCGCGGAAAAGTAAAGCGGGGGAGGGGCATCGATCCAAAAATTGGTGGAGGAAAACCCGTTCGGAATAAATATAGAACTGTAATCGCCCGGTCTTGGGTTATTTTATAAATGAATATTTTAATCATTTTCCATTTTCGACATGAATATTTGATTAGGCCAAAAGCGATTGTGATCGTATATATCGTGACCGGATGAAACGAAACAGCGAGCACTAAAAAAGAAGTATAGACCAGACCACAATAAAAACTGCGAAATTCCACAAGGATCGAACATATAACCGAAAAATCTCGATTCGGATTTTCTTTTTGTTTTCTCATCTCTTCCTAGAGATTCGTCACGAATACTTGAAAAACCTTCAGAAACAATGCCTGATCGTTAAGCGTTAAATACTTCATCTCCTGTTCACGAAAACAAAATGAAATCGAAAAAAAAAGTTTGATGTAAAATTAACACCTAACGCGATTTTTTTTTTTTTTTTTTTTTTTTTTTTTTTTTTAAACAAAAATTGAACAGCCTAAGATTCTTAAATTTATTTTTCTATTACTTGAGCATAAAATCTGCTTTTCTTCACCACTTCACGGTTTCATATTCGAATCGCTTCTTACGAGGAGGGATCCTCGTAAGAAGCGATTCGAATATGAAACCATCTTTTGGACATTTGTTTCGATTCGACTTCCCCCCCCCCCCCTTCTCCGATCTCTGGTCATCAAAACGTAGAACTTTTTATGATCTATTAATATCACCATGATAATTTGGAAGACCCTCTCCCGCCCTGAAGTGGTAACGTAATATCTGAATTTTCCAATTTTCAGGGATAGCATCCCCTACGAAAAAGTGATGCAAAAAGTGTATAAAAGTTTTACAAAATAAATGCAAAAAATTTGTACAAAAAAGGTGTTATTGAAGTGAAACTTCTTACGGGGCGGGTCCGCATAATGAAATGAAGTTTTTTTACAGGAATTTTTTTTGGAACGGAAGAAATTTCCTAAAAAATTTACAAAGTATTTTGTAAAATAATTACAAGGAATTTTCTAAAAAATTTACAAGAAATTTTCTAAAAAATTTACAAGAAATTTTCTAAAAAATTTACAAGGAATTTTCTAAAATAATTCCAAGGAATTTTCTAAAATAATTCCAAGGAATTTTCTAAAATAATTCCAAGGAATTTTCTAAAATAATTCCAAGGAATTTTCTAAAATAATTCCAAGGAATTTTCTAAAATAAATCCAAGGAATTTTCTAAAATAATTATAAGGAATTTTCTAAAAAATTTACAAGGAGTTTTCAAAAATAATCACAAGGAATTTTTTAAAAAATTTACAAGAAATTTTCTAAAATAATTCCAAGGAATTTCCTAAAAAACTACAAGGAATTTTCTAGGACTCTATGTTTCCGAATCATAGACCAAATAAATAAATAAATAACATATTCTAGGATTTTCTCTCCGGGAGTAGAGTCTGGGAGATTGGACATGCATAATTTTTTAAGGACCAAAATTTTAACATGCATAATTTTTACAAAATTTATGCATAATTTTTTTGAAGCATGAAAATCTGGATATGCATAGTTTTTGCATATCATTTTTTTAAACCATAATGCCGAAATATTTGCAAATATTACGCTTGTTTTTTTTTTTTTTTTTTCAATTTATACACACGTATTTATGCATACTTTATGCATAATTATATAGGAGGAAAAAAAATGTTTCCGGTAAAAAAACTTCATTTTTTTTTTTTTTTTTTTTTTTTTTTTCATAATTTATGCAATTTTTATGCTGCTTCTCCATTATGGCTCAAAATTAATTTTCTAGAATTAATTTTCAAAATTTCCGGAAGTACTGTGCTTTAGTTTTTCTATGAATTTTCGACCATGGATTAAGAATACAAAAAATGCAATGAAGTAAAAATGGCCGACTCCATTTTTAAATCTTCCCGTACGAAAATTTATGCATAAATTTTGTAAAAAATTTACAAAAACTTTAAATAAATATTACAAACTTTGTACAAAATTTATGCATTCAGAATGTATAAATTATATAAAATTTTTGTAAAAATAATGCAAAATATTGGACACTTGAAAATAACCAATTTATATGCATATAATATGCATAATTTTTATAAATCGATCAGAAAAAAAAGAATACTTAAATTTGCAAATAATTTAAAAATAAGATATGTTGCAATTCCGTAACCGGATTGGGCATAATCTTAAGTCCATTTATGCATAATAACATATCCTATCGCAGTTAAAAATTTGTAAGTTCAATTATACATTATACAATGCTAATTTTTCTAAGTTCTTTTTGTAAAAATTTTGCATGTGTCCAATTTTTTGTATTAATAATGCAAAACTTTACATAATTTTGCATATTTTTACAAATTTTATGCATAAATTTTCGTACGGGTTGGGTTAGAAATCCATAGAATAACAAAAGCACAGTACTTCCGGAAATTTTGAAAATTAATTCTAGAAAATTAATTTTGAGCCATAATGGAGAAGCGGCATTATACTTCCAATTTTTTTTATAATTTGTACAAAATTTTTACATAATTTATGCATCTATTGGGGCGATTAATTTTCTTGAAGTCTTGCTTGATCTGAGAAACGGCAAAACCTGGGGTTGGCTCTCTGTCAATTTACTTACATACTGAAATTCTTAACAAGGTTAACCAGGTTGTAGTTCATGATCCTCAAAAAAAAATTTTAAATCCATGAATGCTTACCTGCAAATAAAAAAAAAATTCATTAAAAATCATGAGCCTGTGGTATCATTCGCAATTTTTTAAACATTATTTTTAAAAAAATCAATGGAATAAAATAAAATTAGTTAATTAATTAATACGGAATTCCATATATATTAGGGTATCCATTATTTTAATTTTAAAAAAGTCCGTTTTTTTAAATCTGACCAAGTTTTTGAGCTAAAAGCCAAAATATGGCAAAAAACCGTGGTAAAATGACAAAACATATCAAGTCCTCAGTTTCACTCGCATTTTGGCCTCTAGCTCAAAAACTGGACCAGATATAAAAAAGAGGAACTTCAGATTCGTCATCTACGGAAAATTTCCGGTAAAAAACCACATTTTTTTTGCAAAAAAAAATTTGTCTATTTTTCTTCTCTTACTGCAATTTTCGGAACTTAAGGCTCAAGTCGCCACGCTTTCCGTCGAGTAAAAAATTTAAAAAAAAAACTTTGGTTAATCAGTATACCAAGGAGAACCATTTTTGAGGGTAAGCGATTTGAAATTCGAAAATTGCAAAAATAACGCGGACACCCTAGTATACACGGAATATACATTCATCTGATTTTTTTTAGGTACGCTACAGCGATCACTTTCACGGCTACGACTGGTTTATTTCATAACGGTCTTTTTCTTACGAATTAATAATAATAAAATTAATTCTTTACGATTAACTGTTAAGAACAATTATCTTGATTGTTAACCATGTCTCTTTTGTAATCCAAAATGCAGTCAAAGGAGACGAGACGGCTAATTTTAAACGTATATATCAGACATGTGTCAAAGACAACTCTCAAGTACAGTATGTGAGAATTGAGTTTATTCCCATTTCCTGGATCACAAAAAAAAAAAGTATAATTAAATTTTGACTTGTAAAAAAATCAAATCGGTAACATGATTGATCGTGCGAGGAAATGAAACAAAACCAAAAAACTTTTTTTTTTTTTTTTTTTTTGGCAAAATCCGTAACGAAAGCGATCATGAAGAACATGGGAGAATCTGATATACATCAATGATCCTCTTATTTAAAAAAATAAGGTCAAAAAATATTTTTAATGCGGATTAAAAAATATATTCTGCAATGATATTAATTTTCAAGGATGAAAACGAACCCGATTCCTTTAGATAATTTAATTATGACACCTCTCATTTATAATTATATTTTTTTCGTCACTATTTTTTCTAATGATTAAATCACGATGATATTTAATATTATTTCATAAAAAAAAATTTCACTATAAAATTAAAGAGACACCCGAATTTATAATAATATACAAGAAGTATTCAATTTCACAATAATCGCTTTTTTTCTCTTTTCCTCTCCCTTCTTTTTGTGAACGATGAAGAATAATAAAAATAAGTAAGATGAGTATTGCTTTGATAACAATAATGACTGTCCTTATTTTATAGTTTTATAATTCTTTTATTTTTTGGGTTGTTTTCTTTTATATAAATTTTTTTTTTAAAGAACTTGTTTAAAAGCTTCTCAAATTTCCTAAACATTAAATATCAAAGTACATAAAAAAACTACATCGTATTATGATTCGTAAAGTGATGTTAATTAATTTAACTTAGTTTTAAAATCTTTTTTTTTTTTTTTTTATATGAAGACCAATTCGTCGTTATTTTCTTTATTAAAAGTATGTGAATTGGTTTGATTGTTAAAAAGACCTCTAAAACCAAAAGGCATCGTTCTGAAATTTTCAAAAAAAAAAAATTAGAGTTAATCATACTGAAGTAGAATGACTAATTTTTGTGGCCTACAATAAAAAAACTCAAAAATTTTAAAAATTCGTGCCATCTTCCTACTTTCTCACTACCTGCAGCGTACATCAGTCTTGGCAAATCGAGGTCTCTTTCAGATTCAAAAAAAGAAAATCTCAAAAAAAACAATTCCTTGTAAAAAGGTTCAGCCAAGTTAATCTTGCAAAAAACCGAAATGCTTCTGCCCTTAAAAGTTCTGATATCAAAAAGGACAGCCAAGTTTTTTTTAACGACAGCTTTAATTTAAAATGCCGTTTTTCTACAAAATACATTAAAACTTGGCCGTTTTTTTTTTTTTTTGTTTTTTTTAAATAATTTTTTAAAAAACTTTTTTAACTTGGCTGCGGGGCACTCTGTGCCCCTCAATACTGAATGATCAAACCGTTTTTTCACGAATATTCTGCCTTCAGGTTCTTATCATATATTGTCAAATCTTCAGGAATTTAAAACCCTGAAGATTCGACAGGATTGGACTAGAATCGACAAGATTAAACAAGATTCGACCAGATTGGATAAGATTTGACAAGACCGGACAAGTTTAGACAAAATTTGGCAAGATTGGACAAGGTTCTGGACAATATCTCACAAGAAGTGAAAAGATTTGACAAGATCGGACAAGATTGAACAAGATTGAACAAGATTATGGACAATATCTCACAAGATTTGACAAGATTGTACAAGATTCGACAAGATTTTTTAAGATTTTTCAAGATTCGATAAAATACTGCCGAAAACGTACAACACTCTCCGAGATTCTGTTACAAAAAGAGTACTTATCGTTTGAGAAACAACTTCTCTTTTTCAAAGAATTTCGCATAAAATTCTAAAATGCTTTAAATGAAATGTTTCAGTTTCCACAAAAAGATCCGCAATTTCATTTTAAAAATAAAACGAAATTTAACTTTATGTAAGAAAGCCCTCCGGGTCACATGGAAGTCACACCTGATGAAGCGAACAAAAATCCTCCATACAACATAAAAAATGATTTATCATAATAAATTCTGTCAAAATTTCAACCCCCTATCTCCGTAACACACTTTTTTCTTTAACACAAAAATCGTACCATTTTTTCCCTTTTCAAAAAATTAAATAAAATAAAAATTCAACCATTCTCAAAAATTGCCAGCCTGATAATATACGGAATCCGTTATCATAAAAATAAATCTTTTAACCAAACAATGAGGAAAAAAAAAAAAAAAAAAAAAGAGAAAGAAAGAAGCCCCTTTTTTTATGAATAGGATATACAATCCTGGCAGCCCCTATATATCCGAACCTGAAATCTTTATAGCTCCTTTTGTATGTACACAAACATGATGAGGGGGGTTCATTTCTGCAAGTTTCTACTCGCTCGACCGATCCATGATTTATAAATTTTATTTGTTTGTTTGTCAAGATGCCTGGAAATTACCATTCGAAAGGCTCACGACTCGGCCTGTCCCTTTCAGATTGAAAAGAAGGAAATACCGAATGATTGGGCCGTTTTTCCACGAATTTTGGTTCTTCAGGCTCTTGTAAAATCTCGTCGAACCTTCAGGGATGCAAAAGCCCTGAGGATTTGACAAAATTAAATAAGATTGGACAAGATTGGAGAAGATTTGAAAATATTTGACATTTGACAAGATTGGACAATATTTCACAAGATTTAAAAAGATTTGACAAGATTTCGGACAATATCTTACAAGATTTGAAAAGATTTGACAAGACTGAGCAATATCTCACAAGATTTGACAAGATTGAACAATATTTCACAAGATTTGACTTGACAAGATTGGACAAGATTGAACAAGATTTAACAATATTTGAAAAGATTTGACAAGACTGGACAAGATTAGGGACAATATCTCACAAGATTAGAAAAGATTTGACAAGATCGGACAAGATTTGACAAGATTGAACAATATCTCACAAGATCTGACAAAATTTGAGGGAGTCAAAAATTTTTGAAGCGGGCATCAGCATTGGCATCTGCATCGCTGCAGACCTTCCTGAGGGAATATTTTAGTTTTTTGCTTGAATCTTCATCTCCTTTTCATAGACTTTAGAGATTAGTCTAAAAATCCTTGACGACTGATCATCTATTCCTAGTTTAAACAACTTTGAACATATTGATCTTTCATTTAGGATTATTTTAGCTAGGCCTCATGTTTACCTCAAAATTGAAAGTAGCTATGCAGAGGTCATCACCAAAGTCCGAAATTCCAAAAAAAAATTATTTCCATACTCGACCAAGAAGCATTCATGGTCTGCACGTATCCTAGGTCAGGGAAAAATCATCTTCACTTAAATCGATACTCGTTTACCGTCCTTAACCAAATAAAAAAAAAATCTTGTTTCATACATCATTTTACGTTCCTTCAATACTTCAAATCAAGATCAGGTTTGATATTATATTTAAAAAAAAAAAAAAAAAACTGTTTCTCAATCCCACTTTTTCAATGGAGAAAAAAAAAATTGAATTCTCATATTTTTTCCCCGTTTCCATTTAAATTAAAATATTTTTCCATTCCGTTTTCAATTTAGAAAACGGATTAAATGTAAAAATGACTTCCAAGCTTTTAACCCTATAAATTCGCCTTTTTTCTTTTCATTAAAATCTCACGCAGGTATTAAAGATTACGCAAAAGAAAAAAAAAAAATATGCATGCAGGAACTTGCTCATCTGAGACCAAGTAAGGTTATCAATGTTTAGACATTTAATTATTATACCTTCTTACTCGGTCAATGTTACCTTGGTTGTGCAATTGTTTACAGCCCATTGTTCATTTTGTTGACAACACGTGACCGCGAGAGGACCCATACAAGTTTTTTTCAGAAAAAAAAAAAAAAAAAAAAAAAGCGAAAATATGACGTAATATTTCGTAATTATTTTACGGTCAATTTTTATTTTTTTGGTTTCCTGCGTGGGTCGGTTTTTCAATTCCATGTGGTTCTTATAATAAATGAAATCGTTTAATCATGCAAATCGAAAAGAGAGAGAGAAAGAACTTATTACACTTAATACATATTCTGCTACAATTTAATTAATTAATCCACTTTTTTTTTTACATCCGCTTTCCGAAAATTCTTTCTTTGTTGAAATAATCGTTTTATAAAATCTTGTCTCTTTTTATAAGAAAAGAACAATATAATATTGTCTTTTCGGATTTAGACTTTCACAAAATCCGCGACGAATAAAAAAAAAAAAAAAAAAAATTAATTCGATTAATTCCTCTTCCGCTTATATTCATTCTATTTCTTCTTTTTTTTATTTTGCTTCTTTTTTTTTTTGTTTTGTTGTTAACGACTGTCAACCCGCATGAGTAACTTACTCCCAGAGATTACTTATTTGACCTTTGCTTTGGGTTTTTATTATGCAATGTAACTTCGGCAATATAATTCCTGTCCCACGATTGTCTCGTAAGTTAACAAACTGTAATTTCCAGCAGTTTCCAGAAAGCGAGACAGGTCACATCCTGAGCATCACTACGCCCTGCGCCATTTTTTAAAAATTTAGACATGTCCAAATTTGCAATCTTCAAGTAAGCAAAATTTACTCTAAATTCCTAAAAAATTCTGAGATAAATTGTATTACATGCATGTGCTGAAGGTCGCCTATACTCGAAATCGGTAGGCGCTCAATATAGGTTTTAACGCAATAGGCGAGTATCTATGAGAGTGAGGGATAATTTTTTCTGGTAATTATTCAAAATTTGGAAAAAACATTTTTCGAATTTACCAGCCCTGGTGGATATTTTAAATTGGATCAAGTTTGGATCAGTGTTAGGAAAACTGACTGTCACGTAGATTGGACTTGCAGCTGATTTGCATCCGTCCAATAATGGAACAGATTTTTCCCGAACTTCCCTTTCCAATTCAAGGAGTTTTCCAGAATTCCAGGCATCATAGTCCCTCCTTAACAAAAATAAGGAATAATTTTTTGCAAAAAAATACAGAACCGGTTTTTTAAAGAATTATAGGACAAATACAGAACAAAACTCTTAAATTTCCATTAAGGGATCAACATTTTTTGATAAAGAAAGGCTGCCACCGGGTTCCATAAAGGTTGTGCCCCAAAATTAAATTTTTTTTGGATTTTCACTCATCGATAGGACCTAGCGAGGAGGTAAATTAGGCCAAATATTAGGGTCGAAATGAAAGCAGTTTCTGGTTTCTGAGGCTCGGATGGGAGCGCTAATTCAGTTTTTATTTTTTTAGCAGAGAATGGGTTGTCCGATTGAAAAATCCAAAAAACGAAAAAAAAAGCTCTTTCAAAGGGCCATCTAAGGCAATGATTTATAATATTTAGAAAAATGGCCAATTAAAGGAAAAAAAAATTATTTTCTTAATTAAAAATAAAGGAAAAAAAATTATTTTTTTTAAAATTATTTTAACGTCGCCGGGCCAAAATTTCGCTAAGACAGTAAAAAAATACGTCAAAAATTGGCCTAAGTACATGTGCTTCTAAATTTTTCTTTCAACAAGAAAGTGGCCAAAAACCTGGGCAAAAGATAAAAATAATTTTTTTCGCTGCAAAGATGACGCTGCACACAAATTTTGCTATCACCACGTGAGAGTACGCCAAAAACTGTCCTAGATAATATTTTTTTGGTTTTTTTTCCCCAACGGCCAAAGCGGCCATAAAAAATGGCCAAAATCTCAAAAAATTTGTTTGGTCACGAAGACCCAAATTTCGTTTGGTCACGAAGACCCAAATTTCGCAAATTTCGCCTTCCCCATGTGAAAGTACGCAAAAAATTGGCCCAAAATCATGTATTTCGCCTTAGGGACCGAAAGGGCGAAAGTGGCCAAATTTAATGGCCAAAATCAAAAAAATCGCAAAAAAATTTTTTTTACTGATAAGACCGTCCAGGTTCAAAATTTCGCAATCACCACGTGAAAGTACGCAAAAAAATAGTCTAGAAACATATTTTTTGATGAAAAAAAAAGGTAGAAATTGGCCGAAAGTAATGGCCTAAAGTAACCAAAATGCGTAAATTTCGGCCAATTTCTACTTTTTTTTTCTCCAAAAATAACTTAATTCCGGAGGAAAACGTACGCTTTCCGCTCCAAGTCATGAAAAAAAAAAATTTATTCAATTGCCTAAAACAAATTCTTTTATACAAAACACCTTGCTTTGTGCTACCTTTCTAATGATCCAACGATTATTTTTACAAATCGCCCAAGACCTCACACTCGTGCCACGGTGTAGGCGAGCTCATATATAAACATAGGTTCCACCTAATGGTACCGAAAACGGTCTTTCCGTAAACGTACACCTTTCCCCCTTCCGCTACCTACCCTTTTCCCTTTATTGCACTCGAAATAGAAAACGAAACAGTCAAAAAATCTAATTTTTTCTTCTGTTCCAACCGCTTAAGGCTACTTAACTTTAAATAGTCATCTTGGGAGATTTTCATATATTTTTTTCCCCTCGTTTCTCAAATACGAATAAACCCTCGTTTTTTATTCCTAGCATATTTAAAAAAAAAAAAAAAAAAATCCCAGTCTCCTGGAAAAAAGCCAACTATATCAAACTTTTATTTTTTAAACATTCACAAGTAATATCACACCGAGGTTTATATCTGGAGGATCTATCAATTTTCCGAGTCATTACTCCCTTTAAAAACCTTTTCTTAAAAAAAAAAAAAGCCATTTCGTGTTTTACATAATGTAGTTAATATCCTATCAACACCCGTCAGATCGTTAATCGGCGATTGATAATTGGTAATCGGGTGATCTCCCTATCATTTTCTAAAACTCGATTTATCCCCCGAAGCCCTTTAACCGAAGATAATACGAGCGCAAAAAAAAAAAAAAAAAAAATTAAACACTGCAAGGAATACGAAAGAGAGGGGAATAAAAAAAAAATTAAATCGCAAATAAATCGCGCCTAAGAGCAAAACTGTGGCAACTCGGTCGCCAAACATGTAGATTACGGTAAAATCATGTACAGTGACTTTTAAGTTATAAAATACAAGGGACGAGCTGGTATTGAGTCCACTGGTAACATTGTTTTCTTTCAATTCACCAAAAAAAAGGGAGAGGAGAGAGAGATGAAAAAGAAAAAAAAAAAAAAAAAAAAAAAAAAAAAATAAGCGGACGTATATCGACATAAATGGGAATGACTGATGGCAATGTTTCAAAAAGAAAACAGTATCCACAAAAGAAAAAAAAAAAAAAAAAAAGATTTCAGACGGAGATAATGTCCCCCTCTCCCCCAAAATTGTAGCTCAGTGGCGGTTTACAAAACTTGAAAAAAAGTGATCCATCATCGTGATTCTTCTTTGCATAATCTTAGCGCCGAAAAACAAGATTTTTATCTTAAGGGGAAAAATTCCAGCTGATAAAAAAAAACTGTTGCTTACTTTTCGCTAAGTTATTTAATTGCTCGCTTAGCTTCATCAAGCCGTAAGGTTTAAAAACTACGAACGCCTAACGCGTTCTTAATTGTTCGCTTTTTAAAAAAAACAAGGCTTAAGTATGTTAGAAAAATACAAAATCCATTAGTATCCTTAGGGATGTTTCAAAAAAAAAAAAAAAAAAATGTTTACTTCTTTTTCCTGGAATAAAGAAACGATGAACTTTTTCTTTCTCCATCTCCTCCTCCCCCTCCCCTTTCTCCGAGATTTTATAGAAACAAGGAAACCCTCGAAATTGTCGAAAATTCCCAAAGGAGCAAGGCAAAGACGATGGGAGGAGGGAAGGATTTTCGGGGAAAAACTTTTTAACAGATCTTCATCATCGAAAAATGGCTAAGTTTTCGTATTTTCCTTTTCGGTTCTTAATGATTATAAGTGACGGCACTGCTCGGAATAACAAAAACCCTCATAATACAGATAGATACACCCTTATCTCGTTGACACGCCACAAACCATCCCTCCTCTTGTGCAACCATACTGTGAAGTTATCCACCCGAGCAAATGCATTGTAAAAACGCTACATTTGAAAAGAGATACGCTGTATACATATTTTATTTTTTTATTTATCCTACCGATTAAAATCTGACCTGGAAAAAATAATCCGGAAAAACAAAAATGCTGGAAAATAAATAAACTCGCAATAAAAAAAGTGTATGGGATTAAAAATAAACGATAGACAAGCAAGGGATAACTCACTCCCAAAAAAATTAGATACCGCAATCCAAAAATGCAGAGTAATGCAAACAATGCAGTGATAATGCAAAGTAATGCAGAGTAATGCAGTGAAATCACATTGAACAAAGTCGCATTACATCTAATGCGAAGGTACTGCAAAGATAATGCAAAGTAATGCAAAGGTAATGCAAAGTAATGCACGTGATTCAGCGAAATTGCACTGAATGAAGTTGTATTACATCTAATGCAAAGGTAATGCAGTGTAATGCAAAGGTAATGCAATGTAATGCAAAGGTAATGCAATGTAATGCAATGTAATGCAAAGGTAATGCAAGTGATACAGCGAAATTGCACTGAATGAAGTTGTATTACATCTAATGCAAAGGTAATGCAATGTAATGCAAAGGTAATGCAATGTAATGCAAAGCTAATGCAAAGTAATACAAGTGATACAGCGAAATTGCACTGAATGAAGTTGTATTACATCTAATGCAAAGGTAATGCAATGTAATGCAAAGGTAATGCAATGTAATGCAAAGCTAATGCAAAGTAATACAAGTGATACAGCGAAATTGCACTGAATGAAGTTGTATTACATCTAATGCAAAGGTAATGCAAAGTAATGCACGTGATACAGCGAAATTGCACTGAATGAAGTTGTATTACATCTAATGCAAAGGTAATGCAAAGGTAATGCAATGTAATGCAAAGGTAATGCAAAGTAATGCAAGTGATACAGCGAAATTGCACTGAATGAAGTGGCATTTAATCTAATGCAAAGATAAGACATTCTGCAATTCAGTGCAAATGCAGGTGCACTGGTAATGCAAAATGTATACAATGCAAAGGTAATGCAGTGATAATGCACACATAGCAGCGAAATTGCACTGAATGAAGTTGCACTACATCTAATGCAAAGGTAATGCAATGTAATGCAAAGGTTTTTGATTGGTTATCATTCAAGACCTTTAGCGCTTTTACCGGAAAGGCTTCTCAGTTTCGATCCTAAAATCTCAAAAAAAAAAAAAAGCTATGTCCTTATATAAAAATTTTTTGAAAAAATATTTGCTGTTTCTCATTCTTAAAAAAATTTTTCAACTCCCCGTTTGAGCTCCGAATATGGAAAACACTACCTCATGGTTTTGTCCTTCACTTATTCCCTTCAAAAAAAAAAAAAAAAAAAAAAATCTCCGACAAAAGTCTTTGACGACAATGCATAAAATAATCTGAAAGCACACGCTGCTTTCAGCGGACTCCCGCAGCTCCTGACCCCCTCCTTGATAGTTCTTCCACTTTGGGGGTCTCAAGAAAATCGGAAATGGAAGGAAAAATAAAAACATCATTTAAAGCTCTTTTATTTCCCTTTGAAAAACATTTTTTCCCCCTCCGAAAAAAAAAGTCTCCTTCCCTTTGGACGTATATAAACGCCTCCTAATTTAAATGGACTCCCTTTTTAAAAGAAGAAAAAGAAAGAGAGAAAAAAAAATTGTTGCGGGTTTTTGAAATGACATGGCTAATATAAGGAATTCGGTTAATTATATTGTAAATAGTCAGGGTGACCCTATCCTGTCCCTTAAAATGACTTCACCATCTTACATTTTAGTCGATCCCTTTTTAAACGTCATATTTATTTTTTTCTGGCTTTTTTTTTTTTTTTTTTTTTTTTTTACACAAGTCGGAGCCACTAAGGCTAGTCTTTTGTGTATCCGTCTATCTAATACCTGTCTGTTGAACCTTGCTGATATAATCTTTTGAGAATTTTTATTATACACTGTTTGGTTAGAGAAATGTCAAATGACTCCGAAATTAAACTTCAATTTAAATAAACGACTCCGGCGGAGTTCATTGTAATGAGAAAACATTTTTAATCGATTTAACTGAACCTAATTATTCATAGAGTTTAAAATGCGATGATTTTTTTTTTTTTTTTTTTTTTTAATAACAATAATATACGGGAGGAAAATTAAACATTTAAAACAAACGTAAGTATAGTTTTTGATGCGAACGTGGAAGTTTACACAACAATTAAAATGATTATAAGAATATGACATTTATGAAAAATAACAAAATTACCGTAAAAATAACATAATTGTTCATCTTGTAACTTCAACAGTTTTTTAAAGTGGTCGTGGAAGCATTGTCTTGTCTGTACACGTCAATTTGATTACCGTGATTTTAAACACTTACGAAAAAAAAAAAACGATTTAGATTTTTGACGGTTCAACACGTTCCTGGTATATATAAGGAGCATTTCGTTTCTTAAAGATAAAGCTGGTTTTTTTCCTGATAAGTAAATTCCATCACCATGTGATATGGTTTTTAATTTAAAAATAAAATGTCATGGACCTGGGAAAATTTAAAGTTTGTTTATAAAACATCGGGGTCGGATTGCGCTGAATTACAGATCGCCTCTACCGGACTTTTGTCAGGCGTGCACTCAGAAAAAGGAAATGTGAACAAGTTCAATCTTGCAACAAAACCGGGATGTTTCGTAGAAAAAACAAAAATTCATCGCGAAAACGGACAAGTGTTACTTGACAAGATATTTTTGTTTTTTTTGCACATGATTTTTAACACTTCGACTGCTGGCGGCTCTTAAGTCTTTGCCTCTCAAATTTCAAAATTTGGAAATACAAATTTGGAGAGAGAAAAAAAATGATGCGCCCGATATTGCTCAGTTATGCAACCGGTGATGCAAACTCAATTTTAATTTTTTTTAACCCTCTTTCCGAAAATTTTGTAATATTATTTAAGTATGAGTTGGGGAATTTTAGGATTCGCTGAATCCGAATTTGAAATAAATTTTTATGTGGGGGGCACTGGTGACCCCCCCAGAAAACAAACTTCTTTTTTAATTATCGGAAAAATAACATATGGATGTCAATTTATATGTTTTCCGGCACACTGATTTCAAATCTAACGTCGGATTTTACGTATGGGACACGTTCGGCTCCCCATAAAATCCAAAATCAGCTTTTTTTGAAATTTTTTGGCGGAAAAAATCTTTTTTTTTCCCAAAAAATCAGCTGTTCTCTGCTGACGATTTCGATTTTGAAGGAACGTTCAAAAATTATGTGACGCCGAAACGAGGGGGATGAGGGGTCCAAAGCGTGTTACAACTTGTTACTTGAATGTATGGGTAGTGTTATATAACATTAAAGTTCCAGAATTATATATCTTTCACTCACTTTGGTTCGATTTTTTGCTCTTGAAGTAATTTTCCCTTAATAAATGTACAAAAAATTCAAATTTTTCCAATGAGAATAAAGCGTCTTGAGAAAATTGGGGGGGGGGCCACAGTGGGTCAAAAAAATCCATTAAAAAGTTTTAAAATTTTACATAATTGATCGGACAACACAATTTTTAAGCCGTTTCTGTTCTTTATATAAACAAAAAAATCATTAAAAACATTTTCTTTGCTTTTTTATGTTGTTTTTAACCCACTTTTTGTTAATAATGACATAAAATTTGTTAACGCCGCGCCGTTGTATGCATCTTTAAAAAAATCAGAAGTGATCTAATATGATTTATTGATAGTCAACGATCATGGAGTGTAAAGTATTTCCCCTTCCAATTTTTTTTTTAAGAGTTAATTAAGTAAAAAATTCTATAAAAATTATTTTTTATCACTCCGGAAGGAAAATAGACTTTCCCGCCCGCTTGAAAAACGAAAAAATTCATTTTCCGCCTTCGTGATGAAATAGTAGTTTACAAATCAGACACGGAGGTGGCTTGCAGGCCTCGACTGGCTAAACTCCAGTCTCGGCCTGCAATACGCCATCTCCATACCTGATAAGTAATATACTATTTATGTTACATTTTATTTCATGAAAAATAAACTTAGAAAAATTATTGGAAAATATTTGAAAAATTATTTTTAAGCGAAGCTTTTAGTCGGCTTATTTAAAAGTCTTTAAAATGTCTATGGTCTCATTACGAAGCCTAAAGGTTCTAAATCAAAGACCTGCTTACAATTTTTGCCTCTCTTCGCACCTAAATTTTGTCTCAAAATTTTTTTTTCTGACCCACTGTGAGGGTGAGAGGGGGGTGGAAGCCAAAATCTAACAGTGGAAAGGGGCAGGTTTCCATACAAGCAACGCGTATTTTTTAATACGGTTTGGACTAATGACGATGATGGATGATGGATAATCGGGACAAAAGAGGTCAAAAATCGCTAAAAAAAAAAAAAAAAATTACGTAATATTTGAATGTGCCCTTTTAGGGGCTAATTTAAGAATAAGGTAAGCTCTGACTTTGACACGGGATGAACAGATATGGCTACACTGAAAAAAAGTGCCTAGCCTCGAGATGTACCTATACGAGTACCTTTATCTACTTTTTGAAAAAAAATTCCGGGAGCTACCTTTTTTATTCCCAAAAATATTTCCGAGGGTGTGCACTATGCGCGGAATGAAAATTTCCAGATTGAAAGGGTTAAAGAAATGGTCAAGAGGGGGTGGTCAAGATTGGCGAAAATCATGCCCCCGGGCACTAAATCAAAATTATGGGCTTTGCATTATTCAAGGCATTTCTTCTAAAAGAAAAAAAAGGGGGGAAGGGGAAGGGGAAAAAGAGGAACTGCAAAGTTGTCCAAGAGTAGGCTTCAGCGAATACAGGAAGGAATGGCTGTTCTGTCTAATACCCGATTCGCAGAGAAAAAATTGAAATTTTAGGTATCTGACAAACTCCTTTGGTGTGCCCTAAAATATTTAATACAAGTTTCAACTGGTATCAAGTAAATAAAATACGAACTTGGAAAACCAAATCAAAGTTTTTCGACTATAAAATTTTTTTGAAATCTTAAGCTTTTCGACTGAAATTATTTTTCGGTTGCATTTCCAATTCAGACAAGTTGAAACTTGCTTTAAAAATTCCAGAGTCATTAAAAGAGTTGGTCAGATACATAAAAATTTCGATTTTTTCCAAGTTATACTAATTTTGCATCCAAATATATAAAATTATCAAAATATTGGTTTCACATAAAAAAGGGTAATTCCGCCCCTCCCCCGTTTCCCCATAAAATTCAGCATTAACATGTCAATACCAAAATGGATTATTAAACGGATTTATTACAAAATGCATGATTCTTGTCCGAACCGTTTATTAATCAGTTTCCATCATTTATATGATTTAAAAGCACCAGGAAACGTGAATTGTTGCAAAAATTGATTATCTGATTTTTTTTTTAACAAGTAGTGCGTAATTTAAAAAAAAAAAAAACGTGATTCATTTTTGTTCGCTTCCATTTAAAATCGCAAAATGTTTAAAGATTCAATAATCATCAGCGAAATTAGCGATTATAAATTCATAAGCTTTTTTAATAACTAGACAAAACAACAAATCATCGAGTTTTTTTCCCCTTCTCTCCTTTACCTAATTCCAAATGTACAAAATCAGTAATTAAATCTGCGTTTGCATGAGTTAAAAATAGAAAAAAAAAACAGGAACGGATCCCTTAAGTGAGTTAAGGCAATTCCGCTTAACACGGAATTCAAGATTTCCTTCAAAAAGACACTCCTCGGATAATATCTCCTACATGTTCGTGAAAACGCATGCATCATGCATGGAATTCAATCTAAAAAAAAAAAAAACATGGAGCATCATGATTATGTTTATTTTCCCAAGGTTTCGGAGAGCCAGCTCAAGAAGAAGCCCCGAGGCGGATTTTAAAAAAACCTGAAGAGCATATACCTGGACTTCAATGGTTATCAATGGTCCAACTCCACCTCATTCATCCAACCTTTGCACTCTTTTTTTTTTTTTTAAACAAAAAAAAAAGAGAATAATAATATTAAAAAAAATAGCTAAGTATTTCGTGATTGAAATTTTTCTCCGATTTTTTTTTTCACGCCTTTTTATCCGCACAATATGAGGTTAATTTTTTTTTTCTAAAAAAATTAAGGATAAAATAATAGGTTTTCATTTTTTAACCCATGTGTAATTTTTTTTATTTTTTAGACAATGAAAGATTAAGCACGGTAGAAAATTTTTGCATAACTCCATGTGCATAATCTCCGTTAAATTAAAAAAAAAAAAAAGTAATTTCAACGGGGTGGATCCGTTCGATTTGAATGAAATTCTTCAAGGAAAAAAAAAAAAATCTACACAAGTTGACAATCCAACGAAAAATATTTTCGGTCTCAGCGAAAAAAAAAAATCATTTTCTCATTGTTAAAGACAAAAGAAACAGATGCGGTATTTGAAATTGTATAATTGTACAAAGGACTGACAAGTTTTAACAAAAAAAAAAAAAATTATAATTCCTGGGCCATTCCCTAAGCTAAACGTAATCCAAACCGCTCTTGAATTCGAAACGAATTCAAGTGTAACAAAGCAGTATGACGATAGTCACGATCTCGAACCTAGGTCACGTGATCCGCAGTACCTGAACCTCGATATCTAATTTCGCAATGGTCGATGTGAAACATCGGAACGATTCCATTCAAATTATACCAACAACGAAGCAAAAAGCTATCCATCATTCCTCATCTGATCAAATGTTATCTTTTTTTTTTTTTTTTCTTTTCTTAAAACAAGACTTCCTTTATCCGTTTATCGCGTTTTTAGAAGGTGCCTCAAATCGATCATTAGGCGAGAAAAAAAAAGAAAGGAAGATAAAAAAATAAAAAAAATAATTCCTTTTTAGGAATGTAATGGTAAAAAAAGTGCTGAAATTCCTATTAAAGTCATTCAAATCTACGAAAGGACCTAGGGATGGGCGATTCGATTCTATTAATCGAATGGCAAAAAATCGTTTTTTTTTTATAAAAATTAAAAATCGATTAATCAAATCGAAATTTTTGAAAAAATCGAATATTTAAAAAGTGGGAATTTTATTTAAATTTCTCCTCAATGGCTTAAAAATTTAATTAATTCAAATATCTATGGTAGATTCGAAGCCTCACAAAAGTCAAAATTCCACTTTTATTTACAAAGGCTACTACCGGGTTACCATATGATTTCTGCCCCCGAAAGGGATTTTTTTCAAACTTGGCCTACAAACAGAGGGTATTTGAGCCAAAATTATATGTCCTTATTTGTCCCATTTTAAAAAACTACACGCAGAAAAATAGGCCTTTTTATGGCCTATTTTATGGCGAATTCGGCCAATTTTTTTAAAAATTGGCTAATGGCTAAAAATCCGGTTTTAAGTCAAATGAAAATTTTTTCTCCATGGAGGTCCGTAGCACAAACTTTGGCTTCATTTCTGAAAAGAACTAAAAAAAAAAAAAAAAAAAAAAAAAAATGGCCTAAAAACGTGTTTCAAAAGCCTAAAATATTTGGGGGTCAAAAACGACTCTTTCGATTTGAACCAACTTCTCGAACTCTCACTAACTGTGGATTTCACAGGCTTAAAGTACGCAAAAAACTGACCTAAAATCATATTTTTTCAGATTTTTTCCAAGTGGCCTAAATGGGCTAGTAATAGGCCAAAACATGAAAATAGCCTAAATTGGACCTCGTTTAGCTTAAACTAAAATTCAGTCTTTATATTCTAAAAGTATCCAAAAAACTGGCCTAGAATCATTATTTTTCATATTTTTTCCAGATGGCCTATATTGGCAGGTAATGGGCCAAAACATGAAAATAGCCTAAACTGGACCTCGCTTAGCTTAAGTTAAAATTCTGTCTTTATATTCTGAAAATACGCGAAAAACTGGCCTAGAATCAGATTTTTTCAGATTTTTTCAGATTTTTTCAGAGTTTTTCCAGGTGGCCTAATTGGGCCTACCAATGGGCCAAAACATGAAAACAACCAAAACAGAACTTCGCTTAGCTGAAACTAAAATTCTGATATCATTTTCTGAAAGTACGCAAATAACTGGCCTAAAATCATATTTTTTCAGATTTTTTCCAGGTGGCATAAATGGGCCTACTAATGGGCCAAAACATGAAAGCAAGCCAAACTAGACCTCGCATATCTTAAACTGATATTCTGATTTCATATTCCTGAAGTAAGCGAAATGTAGCCTGGAAATATGTTTTTTTGACCTTTTTTCCAAATAGTCTAAATGGGCTTATTAGAGGGCAGAAAAATTAAAAATATCTCAAATTGAATTTCCACTGCCCATTCAAAAGGAGGATACTTGGAAACTTTGTACAAAATATTATAAAACATATACATAATAGGGTGATCAGAAAAATAAAAAGTGTTTCCGATTTTGTTCTTCACGAAAAAAATTGGTTCATTTTGGGGTAAAAAAGCAAGAAAAATTTTGAAACAATTTTTTTTCAACGATTTAGGGGTGGCGCAGAGCAGAAAAAGGGCCTAAACTACAATTTTTTTCTTAGCATTTAATGAAACGAAAATTTCGCGCATTTTTCCGTGATTGAATTTTACAAAAGTGGACTTTATAGGTATTTTTGACGACGTAGAAGACGAATTTCACCATCCCGATTTTCTCAGACCAATGCCTGAGTCGCTATTACCGCTTTTTTAGCGCTTAAACCTGATTTTTTGGGCTTAATTTTAATTTATGTACAAATTTGGAGCCCCCGAAATTTTTTTTTCCCTTGTAAAGTTGCTTATACTTATGAAAAAAAGCCCGAGGAAAACGAATTTCAGTATCCCGATTTTCCCCGATCAACGCCTGAGTAGGGGTATAACTAAAAATTTGGTTTTTTGGGCTAAAAATTGATTTTTTTGCCAAAAAATGGCGCTAATTCCTTACCTGTTCGTTTTAGAAATCATGTTCAATGACATCTTTTACCCAGGATCCTCCAATTAATAAGGATCTTTTGTGTTTCGAATCAATTTCCAAAATTTTTTTACGGATTGAAAAAATTTGGAACTTTAAAAAAATTATGAATAGAATTTTGTGACCGTTACAAAATTTCGGAAACTGATTCGAAACACAAAAGATCCTTATTAATTGGAGTGTCCTGGGTAAAAAATGTCATTGAACATGATTTCTAAAACGAACAGGTAAGGAATTAGCGCCATTTTTTGGCAAAAAAAATCAATTTTTAGCCCAAAAAACCAAATTTTTAGTTATACCCCTACTCAGGCGTTGATCGGGGAAAATCGGGATACTGAAATTCGTTTTCCTCGGGCTTTTTTTCATAAGTATAAGCAACTTTAAAAGGGAAAAAAAAATTTCGGGGGCTCCAAATTTGTACATAAATTAAAATTAAGCCCAAAAAATCAGGTTTAAGCGCTAAAAAAGCGGTAATAGCGACTCAGGCATTGGTCTGAGAAAATCGGGATGGTGAAATTCGTCTTCTACGTCGTCAAAAATACCTATAAAGTCCACTTTTGTAAAATTCAATTACGGAAAAATGCGCGAAATTTTCGTTTCATTAAATGCTAAGAAAAAAATTGTAGTTTAGGCCCTTTTTCTGCTCTGCGCCACCCCTAAATCGTTGAAAAAAAATTGTTTCAAAATTTTTCTTGCTTTTTTACCCCAAAATGAACCAATTTTTTTCGTGAAGAACAAAATCGGAAACACTTTTTATTTTTCTGATCACCCTAATACATAATAAGAAAATATTATGAAAAATGAGTTTTTTTTACTGCTTAATTGTGGACTTTCAGAAAATAAAGTTCAATATTTTGCTTCCAGCTTTTTTTTAAAGCCCACTACCAAGCCCATTTAGGCCATTTAGAATAAATTCTGAAAAATACGTTTCTGAGTCAAATAGATTATCTTGTCACTTGATAAAGTGCTGTGAAAATTCAATTTGAGGCATTTTTCATTTTTCGGCCCTCCAATAAGCCCATTTAGGCCAACTGGAAAAAATCTGAAAAAACATAATTTCAGGCCAGTTTTTTGCGTACTTTCAGAATATGAAATCAGAATTTTAGTTTAAGCTAAGCGAAGTTCATGTTTTGGCCCAATAGTAGGCCCATTTAGGCCACCTGCAAAAAATCTGAAAAAATATGGTTCTACGCCAGTTTTTTGCGTACTTTCAGAATATAAAGACAGAATTTTAGTTTATAAGCTTAGCGAGGTCCAGTTTCGGCTATTTTCATGTCTTGGCCCATTACCAGCCCATTTTGGCCACATGTAAAGAATCTGAAAATGTATGGTTTTAGGTCAGAAAAAATGAGTTTTTTCATCGTAAATCGAGCATTAGAGTTTCAACAGCCATTCTTTCCAGCATCCGTAAAGCCTCCTCTTAACTTCCTGCTACAATTTTTTCCAAAAACAATGAAAAAACAATCAAAGAATCCAACATTTAGCATTGATCTCGATTAAATGGGGCCACCGTGTCCCGTGAACTCCACGAATAGAGAAAAGAGGTTCCTTCTCATTAGAGTCTCTCAACCTCCCGTCACCTATCGTTTGACCATATGGAAGAAGGGGTTGATAAGCGCAGGGGTGAACAAACCCCATTTTGCTTTTTTCTCACGGAAGCATGATATTACGAGTGGTATTATTGTTTCGATATTGTTCGAACCACTCCCCTCTCAAGTAAATTGTTACTTTTATCCAGGTATTGTTTAATCAATTTTTCATAAACCGGTAATTTTAAAAAGAGTTCAAATTTTCTACACGTCAAAATTAATCTCTTTTCAAAATGTCATACTCCAACGTATTAATTTCCCTAAAAATTTTAAACTGAATAGGAAAGGAAAAAAAAAAATAAGTTCCAGACACTAATTATCTTTTGCCAAATGTGTATCGAACCCAACAATATAATGAGTTTCTGTAATATCGTGAGAATTAGTATCCCACAACAACGATATGCATCATTGAATTTCATTTTTTTTTTTTTTCTACTTTCAAACATGGCGTCAGATATTTCGCTTTCTCAATATTTTTATTTTCTTCTTTTTATATCTCTTCGATTTTATTTTTTTCCTCTCTCTCTAAAAGTATCTATGCTAATTAAGACCGGAGTTTTGTTTGTTTTATTTTAATGAGGCGAAACTACCAATACAGTAAAAAAAAATAATAATAATAATAACTATCAAATGACATTTCGCTTTTCAGTTATGTAAATTTATTTTATTTTTTTTTTTCTCTCTTTTTTCGAACAATGCAAATTGGGATAAATTACGAGATGGTAACATAAAAAAAAAAAAAAACGATCGTTTTGGAATTTTTCTTTGACTTTTATAGACGTTCGAAAAAAAAAAAAAAGGAATTGCGTTTAATGCGCATGTAAATCACATTTCGAAAATTAGGTACATACAAAAAAGAAAAAGAATTTTGTATTTTTGTCTGATTGCTGGTGAATATAAATAAAGGACTCGGATGATGGTTATTTCGTGACGACAATTTTATTTATAAGCTAAACATTTTTTTTTTTCTCTTTTAGGTTGAAAAGGAAGTGCAAGATGCTGCCTAGATTTATGTAAATTTTCTTAAATGTTTTTTTTCTTTTTTTTTTCGTGTAGGAGATAAATCTTAAGTAAGATGGAGAATGTTAAACATGATTTTAAATGGAAGATTCATTTTAAGGGTGAAATTCCGAAAAAAAGGGTGAAATTCCGTGATGAGCCCTAAATTCATTCTAATTTTTTAATACAGGATATGTGCTGAGCTAAATGCCCAGAAAATGCCATAAGCGGAAAAAAATCAGTAATTTAATTTTGGGGGGAAAAAATAATAATCGGGGGGAAAAGGGGGGGCCTAAAATGAGCAAAAAATTCGAATGCAATCCAGCGTAAAATTGTTTCAGTTTAGGAAGGGGAGCCCCATTATCGTCCCCGGATCCGCCAGTAAATTTCAGGATTTTCAATTCCAAAAATAACTACTTTTAGTCCTAAAATTGACTTTTTTCCCTCCACATATCCTAAATTTCGTTAATTTTAATAAAATGACAAGCTGTAACTTTCTTAATTGTCGCTAAAACGCCATAAAATAATAGTTAAATTGATTTTTTTTTAAAAATTTATAAATTGGATGGCACCCATTCAAAAAACTTTCAAATTAATCCCGGGATCGAAAACTTTTAAATCCCGAAATTCCAGAATTTAAAAATTGGTCCGGGATTTCTACATTTTTTTTTCCTGCAAGTTTGCCATACACCTGACTTTGAGGTTAAAGGTCATTCCAATACAGTTAATTCAAAAAAGCAATTTATGAATAATTTTGTTGGCGTTAAAATTCTCGTTAATGGGTACTCCCCCCCCCCCCCCTTCCCACCCCAGAAGGGATACAACACTTTGGAAATGAATCATTCATTATTACAAAAGTCTTTTTCAACTCCGTCAAACTTCTTTTACAGTTAAACTTACAGTCCATTTCAGTCAAACAATTCTATTACCTAATAGCGCCAACACAACATCTCAAAAATACACCGGCCTAATGTCCAACGTCAATCCAATGTCAAATTTATTCTGGTAGTGCACCGACGCGAGGGCGACTATTTTTTTTTTTAAACTCAATCAATCGTATCTTACGGAGCACCTTTCTAACATAGCTCTGTTCTTTAAGGTGACGCAGGAGTGATTCATTTTTTTTGAACATCCTATACTTCGAAAAACGCTGATAATTAACGTTTTGGAGCCAGATATCAAAATTCCGTTTCGGAGCAACAATTCTTATCAATCTTATGCGCCTTCCTGAAAAATTCCATACCTGACCATACAGTACTATTTTGGGAAACCTTGATCCAGGATAAATTCCCGGGAATTTATAAGCAGATTAAGGTTTCCCTTAATTTTCCATTTTAAAAAAATCCTGATCTATTTTTCCTAAAATAAATAAATAAATAAATTCTTATCCAATTTTTGTAAAAATTTTGGTTCCTAAATTTTTTTTCCTAACTATATCCTAATTTTCAATTTTCCTAATTTTTTTTGATTCCTAAAATAAAATTTCCTAAAATGAATATTTTTCTTAATATTCTAAATCCCTAAAGGGATTTTAGGAAAGTTAATTTTAGGGATTTTAGGAAATCTTATTTTAGGAATTTTAAGAAATTATCATAGGGATCGAAAAATTTTAGGAAAATTAAAAATAGAAAAAAATTATAAAATAGTTGGGAAAACAGTTTTAGGAACCAAAATTTTTGGAAAAAATGGATCAGGAATTTTTTTTTTTTTTTTTTTTTTTTTTTTTTAGGAAAAGTGGATTAGGAGTTTATTTTTTTATTATTTTTTTTGAGGAAAAGTGGATCATGAATTCATTTCTTTTCAGGAAAAGTGGATTAGGATTTAGGAATTCTTTTTTTTTAGGAAAAATGGATTAGGATTTTTTTTTTTTTTTTTTTTTTTTTTTTAAGAAAAGTGGATCAAGAATTAATTTTTGTTAGGAAAAATGGACTAGGAATTAATTTCTTTTTAGGAAAAATGGATTAGGATTTTTTTTTTAAATTTCTTTTATTAGGAAAAGTGGATCGGGAATTTATTTCTTTTTAGGAAAAATGGATTAGGAATTCATTTCCTTTTAGAAAAAGTGGATTAAGAATTTATTTTTTTTTTTTTTTTTAGGAAAAACGGATTAGGAAAACTGGTAGGGAATCTTTTTTTTGGCATCAATGACCATTGATTTCTATCGGAAATTTTGCGCAGATTACGAATTTGAAGTCCAAAATTAGTTTTGGTGCATCGACCTAAAATTTGTTGCGGGGTAATCTTACAGCCATTGGAACAAAATCAGGGGGAGTTCATCACCAAAATTTAAAAAAAAAAAAAATTCCCCTCTCTTCTAAAAAACCGCCCTATTGGACCAACGTCGCGGGGAATCCCAAACTCAAAAGACATTTACTCCTACGATAAGTCTAGAGGAATTCAACTTAACTCAGCCACTCAACATTTCTTGCAAAATATCACAATCACCATCCAGCCCAAAAAAATTAGCTCCATTCCGTTTTCCTTGAGCGACACAAACACCCTCCCGTCTGTTTTTTAATCGTCTGTTTTACCTCGCCAAAAGTACTTTTGAAGTTCTACTTCACAGCAAAAAAAAAAAAAAAAAGTGTCACGACCACTTTTAAATTAGGCCTTAATTCTTGTTTGTGCAGGGAATCAAAAAAAAAAATGTATTCATAAGTGCCGTTTTAATGTGAGCGCAAGGCCGAAGAAGAAGTACGTACCTATAAAATATGTGATGATTATTTCAAACAATAGGGGTATTTTTTTTTTTTTTAATTCCGTAAGATAAATATACACCAAAACAAAACAAAAATCTGGGAAAATTTCTCAGACAAGTACGTTGACCGAATTTTTTTCCAGCCATTTCTTTTGTTGTGTTGATCAAGAATTCGGCCTTGGTATGATAATTGTGAGATCCCCATCTTTGTTGCACAATGGATCCCGTGGTAACAGAGAAACTGATTCACTGAGGCTCATCTGGTAATTGTTTATGTAAATTTTTTTTTTAAAGAAAAAAATTAAAAAAATAGGAGCGGAAAATTTTTTTTTTTTTCACGGAATCCTTTTTTATGTAAAACAAGGGACCCGGAAGGAAGTATTTAATGTACAACATTTTCTTAACTTTTAATCTATGAGTTTTTTATCCGGATGGGGGATGCAAAGTTTTCCCCCTCAGAGTTCTTCTGTTTTTTTAATGCTGCTGGAACAATCGACTGTTTTTTTTTTTCTTTTCTAAATTGTCTTCAGAAAGTTTATCCTTTATAAGCCTTGACACCTTATTACCGTAATGCCTTTAGCATGTTAATAGGGATTTTTTTTTTGCTTTTGCCGGAGGGTGGGATGGGGCATATGGCTTCGAATTTTTAGCGCGCGCGCGAATCGAACCTGGAACCGTGTGCACACCATCATCTGCCTTTTGTTTATTCATCGGTCTGGCGAATCGGGACCAGTCGTCCCATTATCATGCGGAAAGGGGATACTGTTGTGGAGCATATGCAATATTTCTATTAACTCGTGTGAAATCGTGGATAAATTATTGTATATTTTAAAAGAGGGGTGGATTTGAGTGCTGCATCACTCAAGGTTTCATTTTTTTTTTTTTTTTTTCATTCCTTTTTATTTTTAATGGGATATGTTTTATGATGCCAATTCTCCCTTTTTGTACATATGGTTTTTATTTATGATAAAAAGCCTTGTTTTTTAATTGCTTTTGGAAGTTGGGGACTTATTGAACTTTGAACCCGTATGTATTTTCTCATTAACAAAAGGTGTTGATCGGTGACCTCAAAAAAAACCAGGTGGGGCGATTTATCATCCAAGTTTTCTGACAATCATGCAAAATGTAATTTTTTTTTGTGGGGGCGGAAAAGGGGGGTTTATAACAGTAGGTAGGCATTGAATCCTACCGGGTGGAACAAATTATACAATTGAAAAAGTAAACAAAGGTATATGGTTCAAAATTTTAACTTAAAGTTAACGCATAATTTTATGAAATTTGAAATGTAAAATGTGCCCAAAATGAAAACTTAAAAAAAAAAAAAAAAAAAAAAAAAAAAAGAGCTTAGCTTTTAGTTTATAAAATTTCGCTATGCGCTAAAGGGGCCTTTAAGGCAAAAATTGTTGACAAGTTAAAGCAAGTTAGAGCAAGATCGGACAAGAATACGCCACAAACAAAGCTTTTCTTGACCGTCTCGACTCATATTGCGCAAGAAGGAAAAGATCTTGCCTTAACTTGCCAGTTTTTTCCCTTGTTGGGGTTTGTTTACTTTTTCAATTTAAAAATAAAAAAAATTCCCGGGACACGAATTTTTTGAAAAATATTTTCCTCGAGGGATTTTGGAAAATTTTTTAAAATATTAATAAAATGGCAAATTCTAGGGGGGTTGCCTGAAATATGTAAACGCTCTCCACCATTTTGGAACTGGGAATTTCGGGAGTGTTTATATTTAGACAACCCGGCGCTAATTTAAAAAAAAAAAAAAAAAAAACTTTTTCGAAAGAGTTTAAAAAAAGGAAAATTGACCGAATTTGAATATCAGTGATTACAGGAATTTCGAAATAAATTTCTTGGAATTTCTCAACAGCATTTATCAGCCCTTCAACAACCGGCAGATCAAACTGCTTCGAATTTTTATGCTTCAAACAAAGATTGCCCTCAGATGAAGAATGTAAACAAATTTCCATTTCAGGAAACTTATCTCTTACCCAGGGATATATTGCCAAAATAGCCAGGAATTTAATTTTTATTCCTAGTTTGAAAAAATACTCATTTCTATCGGTTTTTGTTTCATACTGCATTTTTCTAAAATTTAAGTCCAGACATTTTTAAAAATCCGCAAACGAGGGGCTTAACCGCTTGCTAATTTTAAGAGAATGAAACATCACCCGAGTAGGTGATTATTATTATTAAATCCTACGTCATTGTTACGACCGTTTGGTTAATTTCTAGGTCTCGACAAAGAATAACAAGGTTCTAATCTCCGGAAAAAAAAAAGAACCCCACACAGAATAATAAGAATTTGGCTGTCGGATAAAATTCAGATTTAACAACAAACAAAAGGAAAACAAAAACAAATAAAACTGTATAGGCCTATTATAGCCAAATTCCTATAATTCCGTGCGGGGCCCTTCCCTTTCAAAAAAAAAAAAAAAAAAAAAATTATAAACTAAACTTAAAAAAAAAAAGAAAAATGGACGGTTAAAACGGCCAAGAAATAAAAAATTAATTTTAATCCACTTTTTTTTTTTTTGAATGATTTTAAAACAATTAATTTTTTGAATTACGGACAAAAAATGGAAATTTAAATGAAAATGTAAGCATGGAAAACGGATTGAGAAAAAAAAATTTGAAAAAATTCGAGGAGCTATCCTTTCGTTGTTACGGTTCGTGCATATCTGGAACATGTTGGAACATGTTTAAACTTGTATAAACCAAGACAATTCTATAGATACTTCGAATTTTGATTTTTTTGCCAGTAGGCAAAAAGGGTCATTCCTAGTTGACATCTTTGACTCAAATCCTTTCAAAAAGTAATTTCTCTTCATGTTTCCAAATTTCAAAACCGGGCGCAACAGGGAAAAAAAAAACCGGATTTTTTTAGACTTTTTTCCACAGCTGCTTTTCCGCTTAACCAAAAACCTAGTTTCCTTGAAATTATTTATTGTAACTTTTATCTTACCTTCTTCCACTCCCGGGAAAAGGAAAGGGGAACCGAAGTCCTCCTTGATGTGGTGCCGGGGACCCCGCAGGCGGCTCAACCACATGAGGGACCGGTTGGGGCCCTGGTGGAATCGGCATCTGCTGCGGAGGTATATGGACTGGAGGGGGCATGGCCGGTATCGAAACCGCCGAATACGGGGGTGGCATATGAGAGTGGAGTAAATCCGGCAATCCGATGCCGTCTCGGGGGACCGTATCCAAATTCGTTTGCCACGCACTAGCACTATTTAAAGCACTTTGATGCAACCTGCGCTCCTGCTCCCGGCGCTCCCTTTGCCGCCGTTCCCGACGTTCCCGTTTCCTTTGCTCCCGATTGCTCACATTCCTTATCGGTATTCCTAAAGGCACGTCATCCGTTTGAGCTTCCGTCGATGTGAACGTTCTAGGACTCGGATTCGGGTTTTCGTTTTCGGAGTTTGGAGACATTTCCGGTCCGGAGGCACTTCTTCCTGTCACGAACGTTTGGGCCTGCTCCGTTCCATCGGGCGAATTCGGACCGAAGTGAGTTTCCAACCGTATCGGTATGTTTTGTTGACTCCCGAATCGGTTCGGACTCGATTTCGATTGATTCCCTAACACCGGATTCGAAACGGATCTAGAATGACTGGATAATACTGACGTGGAAGGATTTTCCGGGGGGCGAAGCTGAGCTTGACCGCTTTGCCCATTTTGCCCGTTTGTTTCGTTTAAAAAAACATTCGTGCTTTTTGGTCTTTCGATTTTAGGTATCTGGACTATCCTATTTTGTTCTAAGGCAGTACTGTGAGGTCTGTTATGCAATCTTTTTGGATCTCTAGGTTGAACTTTAGGTCGGCCATTGTTGTTGCTCGGTCTGGTCGCTATCCTTTTCGGTTGAGGCTGAGGGATTCGATTTTGCGGACGTTTCGGTAATCTTTGTTGCTCCGGATTTGAAGTCGTCGGGATAATATTCACATTCGAAACGTTTTCCTGCGTGTTAAGGCACTTTATCGTGGGGACCGTTGACACGACAGCGACCGGAACCGCACGATAACAATTAACGACACTTACGTTTCCCCCGGACGGACCCGGATTATTATTATTTCTATTCGTCAAACGGACCGGGCTGTCGGTTAAATCCAAAGATGTATCCGGGGAAACCAATTGAGTGCCTTCGTTCGAATCCCTAGGCTCTAAAGTCCCTTCGACAGTCACCAACATTGTATCCACCGAATTTAAAAAAACATCCTCGGCTCGCGCACAAACGATACACTCTCCCTCGCAACGACCGACTTCACACTGACTCGCGCTGGCACATATTTCATTACAAGGCGACGGTGGCGCATCCCAGTGTTCAATACTCGAAGCAACTACTTCTCCATTTTGTGTATCGAGGTCACTGACCATTATTTCTATGTTCATTCGTTTCTGAACTGGGTCGGCTGTACATCTGCTTTCTGAAATCCCACCGACGAATCCTTTATCCTCCTCCGTTAGTTTACTTTCCGTCAACGATGTACGCTCTTCTTTTGTTTTAAATGGCTTCACTTCTCTTCCTTGTCTCTTCGATACAGGCCACGATGTTCTCTTGTTTATCTCCTTCGGCGTTTCCATGTTGAGGCTGTATTTTTTTTCGTTTAAGGCATTTTTTTGAGTCATCTCAATCGTTAGAATTTCGTCCAGGGAGGAATAGCTCGAAGACGAGGACAAAGAGGATTCCGATGATGAAATGGATTTTCTTTTAGGCACTTTCGAAGAATTAGCACCAAAGCTACCGTCAAGGCCACCGTAATACCAAGATTCCGAATTTTCCCGGCAGTCGTAGGGTTCCCAAAGGAGGGACCTCAGAGCCTCTTGGTAATTTTGTTGGTAAATGTATTGCGGGAAAATTTTTTTCTTCCTTTCAACTCTCGCTTGGTTATCCGGGATTTCGATTTCTTTTTTTCGGACTCCGGTTCCTTTAGAATAGCGCTCCTCGTCGTTGTCGTTATTGTTGTTGTTGTTATTGTTTTCGTTCGTTGTGCCCCCTCCAGATGCTTCGATCATTGCGGTATCTTCTTCGCCTGACTCCATTTAGGTCCAATCGACTTATCTGCAATGAGAAAAAAAAAGTATTAATTACACGAAAGAATTTTAAGTTCTGGGAAAACAAATAAATTGTAAGTGTCTTTCCATGGCATTCTTTCTAATTTTATTTTATTTTTTTTGGCTCCTGAAAAAATTTTTTATTCACAGAGAAATTTTTGTTTTTACACTTTTTAAAGAAGGCGGAGAATTTTTGTGTTAGTTTGAATATCACCTTTTTTAATTAGGAGCGATATATTCGATAAAAGAAAGCAAATATATGAAAAAAAAATCTCTTTCAAGGACTAATCTAAGTCATAAGTGCAGATTTTTTACAAAAATATACATCTGTCTAAAATCATATTTTAAAAAGAAAAAGAAGTTTTTTTTTTTTTCTCCCTTATGATCCCGTACGAAAAAGCGATGCAAAAAATGTATAAAGTTTTTGTAAAATGAATGCAAAAAATTTATGTAAAAAATGAGTTATTTTCGTATCATTTATCAGGCATCGAACCGCTCTAGCCCTAAAAAATTAAGGACCAAAATCGGGAAAATTAGGGACCATTTGGGGGCTAAAAACATTCATTTTCAAATATTTTATTCAGGGTTAATTTGACCCCCTTACGCCCATTTATAATCCACTTTGACCAGCAGGCTTCATAGCACTAACTTAAAAAAACATAGTAACATTTTTCAAAATAAAATAAGACGGAAGACACTGTGGAACAAAAAATCAGGTTGAAGTTAAAATTAAGCTAATATTCGGTTCAAATTTTTAATTTTGGTTTTAAGTTTCTGGCGAATTTTGTCAAACATTTTTTATTCCAGTTTTTCGGGTCCATTTTTATTTCCAGTTACTTTCTTTCTGAATTACATTGAAATAGACTTTAAGCCAAGATTTTAAGGAAAATTTCACAAAGAGAAAAGATGGACTATTTTTTTGGAATTTTAGCATCGTTTTCTGACTTGATAGAATAATCCAGGCATAAAAATTAAAGGGAAGAAAAATAGGGACTTTAAGGGGCTTATTTTAAAAATAGGGACTTTTTCAAAAAAAGGAACATCGGTTCGATGCCTAATTTTCTACAATAAAAATAATTTAGATATACATAATTTTTGTAAAATTTATGTAATTATAACGCATGTATCATTTATACATAATTATTACAAAAATACGCATTTTTGAAAAATTTATGCATAATTTCTGAAGCACAGAAATATGAATTGCATAATTTTTACAAAATTATGCATAATTTTTTTAAGCATAAAAATGTGGATGTGTATAATTTATGCATGTAGTTTTTTTAAACCATAAAGCAGGAAAATTTGCAAATATTGTGTTAACTGGTGTTCACCTTTTTTTTCCATTTAATGCATACTTATTAATGCATAATTTATGCATAATTATATTGAAAGATAAAAAAAAAATTCCAGCAGAAAAAGCTAAGTTTCATAAACATAATTTATGCATTTTTCATGAAGCCTATGTTAATTTTTTGGTAAAATCCATACATGATTTTTCTATAAGTTATGCATTTCTTTTTCGTACGGGCATTTATGGGCCTTGGCCATTACTTATAAAATCCAAGTAATTAACGAAAGCTTCCAGAAACAAACACCGAACCTAATTCAGAAGCGAAATACTACGAAAACATCAAAGCATAAATTATTTTAGCATTCAGCATCTGGATTAAAAAAAAAAAATGACAACAAAGGCCGAGCATTTTACCAGTATGTCCTCTAATTTATTTGAACTAATAGTCACGCAATTTGACGGAAAAATAAACTCCCCACAGCCTCCTGTGTTTCACAAAAATTCCATAAAACTTTAATCTTAAATGTAGATTCAATATTAATATTAATCTTCTTTCTCTTCAATTAACTGCTGCTTCGGGTGTTGCGTAGCATATCACAACATAATTCGAATAATTAGAAATAAAATATTATAAGTGAAAACCAAAAAAAAAATTAAGTATTTCTAAGTGACGTCACGTAGCATCACAAACCATAGCTAAATTTCCCAATGAACCATTTTTGTAATTGAAAATTATAGAAAGCGTAAAACGATATTTTGAAATCAAATATGACTTATTATTTTACACCTACGAAGATTTTATTTTCCTCCCTTTTTTCTTCCTAAAAACTTTATCCTTGTTTGCTTTTCCGAATTATTTTCCAGGTGAAATTCGATCTTTTTTTTTTTTTCTCTCCTATAATTACATTTTTCTCAATCAATTTCTCGAGAAAAAAAAGGAGGAAAAAAAATTACTCTTTAAATCTTAATCCTTTTAAGAAGTTTCTTTTTAACTCAACTAGGAAATGGTTTAAGGAAAAAAACAGATGAGCAAGAAAGAAAAACTTGTTTTCAAAGTTCTTGACCGAATTTCCAGAGCAGTTGTCAATAAGATGATGGAAGCATTCATTGAATTCGAATATTCTTTTCTAATCCGGAGGAAAAACGGATTAAAACTTTTAAAGAAGAAGAAAAAAAAAAGAAAAAAAATTTAAATGGAAAAGTATGCGGGTGTACGGAATCGAAATAACGCCTTCCAAAATGAAACTACGACACTTGTAGTGCACTAACGTAATTCAATTATCTTTTCCTTTAGCTTTTTGGAAGGGAAAATAATAAAATAAGATGAGGGAGAGCGGTTAGTTATGCATTGCCGTTTCCATGACAATGGTTTTGGCGATGATGCATCTCGCATTTTAATTACTTTTCAGGATAATTATGTTAATTAATTTATTGTCTCTAAAAATAAAACGCATTAAGGTTAGATGGGGAAATGGATAGGTTTGTTTTCCCAAAACAAAAGGGGACGTCATGAGAAGGGGGTTTGTTTTTCCATTGTTGCTTCGAGTAGCAAAGCATTTTTTTTTTTTTTTTTTTTTGCTTTTGGAATATATTTGCCATTAATTCTTTTCATAAGTGAAAGTCATTAGGATAAACATTTTAACATGAGCAGAATTTTGAGAAATTCAAATTACCTCGGCCGAAAATTTCATAATGAGGATTTTTACCGCAAACACAATTCACAAGGGGGCTGTCGTTAGGGTTCCGAATACAGGTTAACCGGTAAATCGGAGAAATATTGCGGCAAATTTTGAAATTTTTACTCAATAATTTCATCTTTTAATTGATTTTTTTTAAATCAATTTGGTTGTAATCGTCCAGAGCTGTCACCGTTATCGTTTGTCAAAGTTTAGGATATACTTTTTCTTTCTTTCATATGGCCTGCCGCTCTTTTGTGCATTGCATTCCGCACTATTAAATAGGGGCACGCGCACCCCGGTCTTCTACTCAGAATTTTATTTTTACATCCTTTTTCGCAGAAATGTTAATTACTTTCATACTTTACATCAATGATACAGTAAATTTCTCTTTTTGCTCAATGACACTTCTCGGAATTTTTCATATTTTAAATCATTATAATCTTTCAAGTCATTTCAAATCATTAGGGTTGTTTAATGTCTATCTCCTTTTCCATAAAATCAACATTTCCTTTTATTTTTATTTTTTTTTCTGATTGGTCAGTACTTTGCGAAAACCTAAATTTTTTGTATCTTTCACTTTTTCTTTTTTGGAATTATGCTTTTAGTTGACTCAATTCTTCGTCAGACAGTTACTTACGTAACTTTTAAAAATTTACCGCACTACCGGTAAATAAAAATCCGGTAAATTTCCGAAACCTAGCTGTCGCCTCTCGGCAGCCACGATCTTATAAACTAGAGACTGGCAAATTTAAATTGACGCCATATTATTCAATATGGCAGCTTACAATTCAGTAGCTAATTAAATTATGCATAAATTTCGTAAAAATTATGCTTATTCAAATTTTGGTGCTTAAAAAATTTGCATAAACTTTGCAAAAATTATGCACGTCCAAATTTTTGTATAAACGATACAAAAACTATATATTTTGTATATAATTTTTTTGCATTTATTCTCCCAAGAAAAATTGTGTTATAAAATTGAGTTATTAAAAACTTAAATAGAAATACATCAATAAATTAGGCTGGAACGCGAATTATTTTACATTTAAAAACTTAAACTTCGTTATAAAATTTAATAACCCGCCGAAAAAGACATCTATTTATAATTCGTTATAAAATTTTATAACAAAAATTATTTTCAGTTTCTTTAAGTTTTTTTATTTTCTTCCAACGCTTCCCGAATTTTTCTATTTCTGTTTTTCTTTATTTTCGAGCCTTTTTCAAATTAAAAATACAAAAAATAAACCGAAAATTCGGTAAAATCTGGAAAATAGGCCTATTTTAAGTCAAAATAACTGGTAACTTAAGAACCATATTGCCGCTTTTAAAAATCAGTTGAAAAGTGATGTAGTGGATAAAGGCGGCTGATAAGCCGACCACAAGCCTCGGGTTCTATCCCAAAAAACTGTAATTTTTTTTTCCTTTTTTTCTCTTGAAAAATGTTTAAAAAAGAGCCTGTAAAGTCCTCATATGCTAAAAATAGTGCAATTCAAACATAAAACTAATATATTGCTCAGTCAAAAATTTTAATTATAAAGATTTATAAATAGTCATAAAATTTTATAATCGTTCAAAACGTTATAGAGTTATAAAATTTTATAACGCACATTTTCTCGGGTGCACTATTTTGCATCACTTTTTAGTACGAGCGCTTTATTTTTCTGACTTGCCTTCATCGATTTTCATTTGACTAACTTAGAACCTGAGTCGACCTAAAGCAGAGGACTTTTGATATTTTTCTTTTTAACTTCCTCAAAAATTACTTATCAAAGTAAAAATTCCTAATCCAAAGTTCGAAAAATTTTACATTGTGAAAACCCATCCTTATCATTTCGCAGGCAAAGAAGGAAAAAAAAAAAGTTAAGTCGCAAAAAACAATCAAGTCGAAAGCATTATCCGACATAATTATTTCCAAGCTTACAAGATAATCACGAGAATTGAAAGCAGAAAGACTGGTTGGAAAGGAGGAAGCAGATAAGACGACAATGGATCCAATACCGGTTCGATTAATTATTAAAATATTGAAATATTAAAGCATCTCAGTTAATAGCGAAGTTTCTCCTTATTCCGAAAAGGGAAAAGTAGGATAACTGGGAGGGATTCTAAATAACAGGAGCCATTAAACCAGGGTTGACTAGTCAGTCAAGCATTTTAATTTTAAAATTTTACAAGCACCGTCACGCATCACATCATCACGCGGATTTCATCAAAACATTGATTTTCAAGGGGGTTTTCAAAGATTCAGAAAAGAGAAGTGCTTTCGGCAACGGGAACCGCCACTGGGTGGTAACAATACGGGAAGAGAGTAATTAATTACTTCGGCAATACTACAGACTGCGTTCCGTATTGGTACGCCTGGTTTTCATTTGCATTATTACTTTTGGAACCATTTCTGAATTCTCTTTTTTAATTCTGTTTTATGGGTTTTCAGTTCGAAAGTTAAACACGAAACAAAACGAAGCAAAAGTTAAAACTCCCTTTTCCGGTTTTCGTGTGTCTCTAATAATTTATTATACATTAAAATTGTCGTCCTTGCATTGCGTGTGGATAGCGAAGTTGAAAATTGGAGGGAAAGGGAGGGAGAATTACCTCGAGGACCGGGGTGGTCTTTCGAAAGGCATTCTAATGCCGAAGATGTTAAGAAGTCTGAGAAAATGGACGGAGTTAGCCAAACTGACATATTAAGTGGAAAATGTCCAGTAATACTACTAGTCGTATTATAATATCATAGTAATATTGAGTCGTATTTTAAAAACAAGCTGCTTTTGCTTTTGCTTAGATTCTTCAAATAAACTTAATTAAGTTAAAATAGTGAGAAATCACCAAGCTCGTAATCGAGAAAACGACTAAGAAGAAGTTAAAATAAGGTAAATTAAGTTTTGCAAAACTCATTTAAACTTAATTAAGCACAAATTAAATATTGTTGACAAGCAAAAGCAAAAGCTTTTGCTTTTGTTTTTGCTTGTTTCTAAAATACGTAATATTGTCATTAAGCGGGATCGCTACATCAATAATAAATCTGCGTTTTTCTATTTTTATCTCTGATATCCGGCTTGTTTGCAGGTACTTTTCTGTCTGCGTGGATCCGGCTGTTGCATAATATCGCAGCTTTGCCATTGTCCAGTAGGGTCGACCGAAAAAGGCGAATTTTTGAATCTGAAAACGCCTGATATGGGAATCGATGCCTTTTTTTTATAATACTATTAACCCTGATTTTTTTTTTCAGATTTTTTAAAGAACATCTTGAGGTGCTGCAATGATCTTGAATTTTCCAAAAAGCCCATTTGTGGACCAAAAACGAGAAATTTTTTTTCGCGTAAAAGACCATCGATTCCTATCGGAAATTTTTCGTAGATCACGAACTTAATGTCAAAAATTAGTTTTGGTGCACGGTTTTTGAGCCACAGATAGAAAACCATAACCAGGTAAAAGGAACTTTTAAATTCGGCCTGTAGCTCAAAATCTTATGACCATAATAATTATTATAGTTAATGAAAATTAAAAGATATAAACAAAACAAAACGGTAAGCCGACATATACTCCTATTTCATAGCCATTTTGTTTAGAAGCATATGTATAGGCTCTTAAAATTCGCTTTGTCCCTAATCCAAGCTGATCCATTTCACACCCCCCCCCCCCTCATTACCCCCCCAATCCCCTCAAAATATTTATAGGTGTTGTAGCATACCATTTGAAAGGTCATTGGAAATGGATTAACATGAGACCTTGCAGAGATTTCTGTAATTTATAGGCACGTAAATATTGTCTTTTAAAAGTTTCAAAAGGCAATACAGTACTTAATTTTGGACCTTTTAAATGACGATATAGTGTAAGCATTTCGAAGTTCGCTTTGCCTCCTAAGTGGTTACATAACACATGTATGATCCGCCATTGCACGACTTTAAAATTAAGGATGGCAAACCAATATGGCAATGAATGAAGTGTGAAATTCGATCTTTTAAAAAAGAAGAAGGATTCGAAATTCGTGCAGGGTTTGGCTCACTTATTGTGGAAGGAAAATCTAAAAAATGAGATCGGAGAACCGATCAAAGTGCTTTATCGACTATTTAAATAATTCTCAAAAATATGGTTAGTTTTTCGATCGGAGATCTATCAAAGCCGAGTACGGGCATAAAGAATTCGAATTTCGGAAAAATTATTTCAGATTCAGAATCCTCTACCCCAAAAATATTCTCAAAAACACGGTTAGATTTTTGATCAGAGATCCACCAAAGTCGCAATACGGCCATAAGGAATTCGAATTTTGGAAAAATTATTTCAGATTCGGAATCCTCTACCCCGAAAATATTCTCAAAAATACGGTTAGTTTTTCGTTAGCTCCCACGAGGAACCCGCCAATCAGCATCCAAATCGCTTTGTTGACGTAATCGATGACGTCATATCGTGACGTTTCAAAAGTTGGAGATATCGGTTTTTAGGCCTATACCCATACTTTTAGCCCTGCTCACCGTTTCTGAACCACTCAACTGAATTTAACCAAATTTTAATGGTAGCGTATCTTGATGAATATCTACTGCCGTACGAAAATCTGACTCAATCGGTGGCTGCGTTCGCGATGTATAGTCAAAAAAGATCTTGAAATTGTTGAAAATTTAACATTTTCACTCACTGCTTCCGAATCGCTGAACCGATTTGGCTCAAAAACTAATCAGCACCTACATTTCATTAGAAGTTGCTACCCACCAAAAATCATCGAGATCCGTTCTTTCGTTTTTCTGCTTTTCGACGGACAGACACTTTTTTTCCACATATATTCATACATTCATACACACATACACACATCCATCCACCATCCAAATTTTGCTTTTTTCGGCATCAGGGAACCTCAAAACGTGTAAATATATCGAAAACTGAAAATCTGAAATTTGTGCTAAATGCAATGCTTTATTCTCCCTGCGGTCGATAAAGCAAAAATAGGAGTCGAACAGGAAGTAAACAGAAAAACCAGAAAAATTCCATTCCAAAACCTCCGCTAAGCCCTGAGAAGGTGGAAACCTGCCGCATGGAATTACAGAAAAAAATAAAAGAAAAAATTAAGGACATAAGCGATATCGACTTGGCTGTGCTTTCAACAGAGGAAAAAGTATTGGACTATATAAAAACGAAAATAAATAATTTAAATAGGCCAAAGCCAGGTAAAACCAAGAATTAATTTCAATTTTGTTAAAGTGTTGAAACTTTTATTTCTTAAGTGAAAAAAAATAAAACAAAAAGATTCTTTAAACTAGCAGCCTAACCTTTATTTTCAAATATATTTCCATTAGATGGCCTTCAATTTATAGCAATGTAACCGTAACTGAAATGCATTAGAGAGTGCAAGTATTACGTCAGCAGAAGTCGCAGCATAGTTAGCATAATTTCGGCAAATTTCGAGATCTTTTCTTAACCCCCTCGCCTTCGTCAGCAAATGTAGACCTTTTTTTTTTTTTTTTTTTTAATTGAGATTTTTAATGGGCGTCAGCATTTGACAGAATCTCTTTCCCGTGACATGCTGACTTCATGTTTCAATGACCCCTTATACTAAAATGCACCGAAACAAAAATACACCATAAGTAAAATGCACCATAACAAAATTACACCATAATAAAAAATTTTGAGTGCAGATTGGGTACTTGTTGGTGTATTTTGGCTTATGGTGTATTTTTGGCTTATGGTGTATTTTTGTTATGGTGTTAACAAAAAACACCCACAAAAATGTGTCTAAATCTGCACTCAAATTTTTTTTTTTTGGTATTTTTATGGTATCAGGTTACACATGGGATCTACGTACCTATAAATTATAGGAATCTCGGCAAGGTCTCATTTCAATCCATTTCCAACGGCCTTTCAAATGATATGCTACAACAGCCAGAATTATCTTGGGGGGATTGGGGGTAATGGGGGCGTCGAAGGAGATCACCTGCGATTTGGGACAAAGCGAATTTTGAGAGCCTATATGCTTTTAAACGAAATGGCTATCTCAGGTTTTTTCCTCTTTTATTTGGGTCAATCCTTTGCTTTACAGGAATACCGTGAATTGAATGGTTTACAAAGGTGTTCGTTCTATTTTACCCTTTGAGCATGATATCCTTTTTTATATGTATTAATGTAAATCTAACCAACAAAATCAAAAACGATTTAGTAACATCGAAAATCTTTTAATTATATACTGTAATTAATTGTACTATATAATTAATTAATAGATTGGACACACACCTTACAGTAATATATATATACATTTTAATAATATTATAAAACTTTCTTACAGTTAATCTAATTAGTTCTTTAGTTACCCAAACTTGTTATTTAGTCAGTGTAACTAAAGAACTAATTAGATTAACTAGTAAGAAAAAAAATCTTTCACTTATATCGACTAAAAAAATAGTTTAACTAATAATTATACTAATAATTATTAGTCATACTGTTCTCCACTAAAATATCAACTACATTTACTCCTTTCGTTTTCTGAGTACAGGAATTGCTGATGCTATGTCTACACTTAGTGGTTCTTATCGTCGATAGTAACTACTTTGTCGTAAGCTAAACACATGGAACGACTGTAGTAACCGTCGTATTTACCACTAAGTGTAGACACAGCACAAGAGCATTGTGTATCTGCTATCTGCGATTCCACAGTGCACCAACAATAAACAAACTTTTAGCTTTCAGAAAATTAATAAAAAATTTAGAAAATTTTTTTATTAAATGTCTCAAGTGCAACTGATATTGCACACTCAAAAAAATGAGATCGGTGAACCGATCAAAGTGCTTTATCGACGAATTATGAAATGTATATTATAAATAATATACATAACGGTTAGATTTTTGATCAGAGGTCCACCAAAGCCACTGTACGGGCATATGGAATCTGAATTTTGGAAAAATAATTTTAAATTCGGAATCCTCTACCCCGAAAATATTCTCAAAAATTCGGTTAGATTTTTGATCAGAGGTTCACCAAAGCCGCAATACTGGCATAAGGGATTCGAATTTCGGAAAAATTATTTCAGATTCGGAATCCTCTACCCCGAAAATATTCTCAAAAATGCGGTTAGATTTTTGATCAGAGGTCCACCAAGCCGCAATACTGGCATAAGGGATTCGAATTTCGGAAAAATTATTTCAGATTCGGAATCCTCTACCCCGAAAATATTCTCAAAAATACGGTTAGATTTTTGATCAGAGGTCCACCAAAGCCGCAGTACGGGCATAAGGGATTCGAATTTCGGAAAAATTATTTCAGATTCGGAATCCTCTACCCCGAAAATATTCTCAAAAATTCGGTTAGATTTTTGATCAGAGGTCACCAAAGCCGCAATACTGGCATAAGGGATTCGAATTTCGGAAAAATTATTTCAGATTCGGAATCCTCTACCCCGAAAATATTCTCAAAAATGCGGTTAGATTTTTGATCAGAGGTCCACCAAAGCCGCAATACTGGCATAAGGGATTCGAATTTTGGAAAAATTATTTCAGATTCGGAATCCTCTACCTCGAAAATATTTTCAAAAATACGGTTAATTTTTTGTTAGCTCCCACGAGAAACCCGCCAATCAGCATCCAAATCGCTTTGTTGACGTAATCGATGACGTCATATCACATATCGGTTTTTAGGCCTATACCCATACTTTTAGCCCTGCTCACCGTTTCTGAACCACTCAACAGAATTTAACCAAATTTCAATGGTAGCGTATCTGGATTAGGGTGATTCAAATTTCCGCGAAGTATCTCGGATTTCAATGCACACTTAAGGGTAGTTGCATCTAGCATATTTAAGGGTCCTGTAAAAATTTTAGCCCCGAAATCGACCTCCTGACGTTCCGCGGGGCTTTAATAACCTTAAACAAAGTGGCTGATCGGCTAATCCTGTTTTAAAAGCGCTAATTTTTGCGTTTCGTTGTATCGGGGCATGATCGCACTTTTAAATCTTTTCTTATATGTAAGTACAACAGGAAAGTATGACGCCATCAAAAATTTTTCCCTTGCTTGCTTGCTAGTGGACTTAGTGAGCAAGAGGTTCGGGGCCGATAAACTTCTAAAAATTGTCTCGCACAGACACCGAAAAAAAAATTAAAACCAAACACATCAAGTAGGGTTTTAAGGACCCCTGATTTTGAATCCGACATCAGTTTTTCAAAATTCAAAATGGCGGCTTCAAGATGGCGACCTAAAAGTTGAAAAATTAATTCACGGTGCTCAAAACCGGTATCGGGGGGTTATCGACATCGCTGATCACGAATCTGAAGCCAATTTTTCAAAATACAAGATAATGGCTTCAAGATGATCGCCATCTTGAAGCCGCCATTTTGAATTTTGAAAAACTGATGTCGGATTCAAAATCAGGGGTCCTTAAAACCCTACTTGATGTGTTTGGTTTTAATTTTTTTTTCGGTGTCTGTGCGAGACAATTTTTAGAAGTTTATCGGCCCCGAACCTCTTGCTCACTAAGTCCACTAGCAAGCAAGCAAGGGAAAAATTTTTGATGGCGTCATACTTTCCTGTTGTACTTACATATAAGAAAAGATTTAAAAGTGCGATCATGCCCCGATACAACGAAACGCAAAAATTAGCGCTTTTAAAACAGGATTAGCCGATCAGCCACTTTGTTTAAGGTTATTAAAGCCCCGCGGAACGTCAGGAGGTCGATTTCGGGGCTAAAATTTTTACAGGACCCTTAAATATGCTAGATGCAACTACCCTTAAGTGTGCATTGAAATCCGAGATACTTCGCGGAAATTTGAATCACCCTAATCTGGATGAATATCTACTGCAGTACGAAAATAGGACTCAATTGGTAGCTGCGTTCGCGATTTATAGTTAAAAAAGATCTTGAAATTGTTGAAAATTTAACATTTTCACTCACTGCTTCCGAATCCCTGGATCGATTTAACTCAAAAACTAATCAGCACCTACATTTCATTAGAAGTTGCTACCCACCAAAAATCATCGAAATCCGTTCTTTCGTTTTTCTGATTTTCCTCCGACAGACACTTTTTTGTCCACATATATTCATACACACATACACACATACACACACACGGCCACCATCAAAATTTTGCTTTTTTCGCCATCAGGGGACTTCAAAACGTGTAAAAATATCAAAAACTGAAAATCTGAAATTTGTGCTAAAAACAATGCTTTATTCTCCCTGCGGTCGATAAAGCAAAAAAAAAAAAAAAAATCTTTCTTCGGAAAAATTGATATGAAAACGATTTTGTCTTTTTACGTCACTGAAGCATATAGACTGGGGTCGGGAAAAAGTCACGTGGTTCAGGGCAATAAAATATTTTTTCTGGTGAGGGTGGATGATACGACAGCATCTTCCATATAATTGTAAACGCCTGCTTGTTGCATTTCGCTGTGGTTAGGGATAGATAAAAAGGAAATGGTTCGCCTGCATTCGAAGATGGCATTTTTATCGCTCTTATACAACAACCCTCCGTCATGGGCGCGACCGGATTTTAATTATATTTAAGCTGTGATTCATCATGGACTATTTTCTTTCCTCTTTTTCGAGAGAGGAAAAGAGCTTGTCTGAACCAGTAGGATTGAAAAAAATAAAAATATATATATGTATATATATTTTAGGAAACAGGATAGTCGAAGAAATAGGCTTTCTAAGGGAAAAATATCTTTAAAAAACAAGACGACGAAATCTTCCTTTCGAAGCGTCCTAAGGGAGACAATAAGTCACCTCCCTTGTGCAGGGGATGTAAAACGAATTAGTAAAGCTATTGAACCATTGACATTTGCAGTGGATTTCTGTTATACGTCAGAGGCGGTTAGTATAAAAAAAAAAAAAAAAAAAAAAAAAGTGGCTTTTGCAAATATTGAACAATTTTAATTTAAAAGAGAGGAGGGGAGGGGGAAAAATTCAAACCCAATACATCAAAATTGGAAAATAAAATACAAAAAATCGGTAAATAAAAGCTGAGAGGCGAAAAAAAAAAAATTGTGAGAAATATAAATAAAACAGATCGCGGTTCGGGTTCCGTAATTGTTGATATTTCCGGTCGAATGAGTTTTTCAGCTTTTTCTTTCACTTCCGGTTTATTGATTGCGATAACAATGGAGGTGATTGCTGAACCTTTCACCGAAATCGCGCCCGTTCTTTCCCATGATTCTTCTTCCTGAATGGATTGAGTTTATATGTTTTTTAAACATATCTGTCGTATGTTTCGTACTTTCCAAGTCAATTTCTTGCATCCCTTAAAAGTGTAGTTTCTAGCAACCCAGATAGCAAAGTCTATCCAGCCCCGTGGACGTCCTCAGGACTTTCATTTGAACGTCTATAAGACATCAATCGGATTTACCTATGTCCGCACTGATCCAAAAAAGGTTCTTTGGACATCCTATGGATATCGAATAGGCGATCCACAGAATGTCCAATGCATTCAAAATGCTATTTGGGTTGCTCCACATGGGGAAATATCATCTGAACCAGACTTTAGAAAGACAAGTCTGTACCGATATCTTCTTGATTGGGAGACCTATCGGCACTTTTATTTCTCCATCGTAATTTTCCCCCAAAAATTAAAGTTTAAAGAGGATTGCATTTACTTTTTTTTCTTCCTTCCCGCAAGGAAGTCAACGAAATCCACAACTTGAAATTGACTTTTCACCCTTTTTAAATCCTCGGTATCTTTTAACTTCTGCCTCTGACGTCTTAGTTTAATATCCCAAGTTTTTTTGTCCTCTTTTAAGTAGGTTAAGAATGATATTTATTCAATGCTTGAAGAAGAAAATAGATTTGTTTCAGTTTATACATTCAAGATTTTCTTTTTTCCCCGGAAGAAAAAATTACGACCTTCTTTCCTCCCTCTTTTCCGCTGTGCCAAAAAAAAAAAAAAAAATTAAAAACACTATTACTTCTAATTTTTTTTCGTTTTTGAAAAATCACAAAAGACGGATTCGTAAGTCTTAGAGTTTACATTACCTTTTCGAAACTCAACAACTACAAATCCATCCTTCCAAAATTTTCTTTTTCAAAAAGAATCATAATTAAAATTTTAAAATTGAAATATTGTTTTAATAGCTCTTTTAATTTAAATTCAAATTGTATTCAGAATGAATATTCAAATTTGATTACTTCACGAAAAAGCGGCTGACCGAGAATTTGAGATCTAGTTCGGTCGTTATTAATTTGAAAAAAAAAAAAATCGCAACACAGTTAGCAACGAGGGAAAAAAATCGAATAACATAAATAGTTATTTATTTATTTTAACTTTCTAAGGGTTTTTTATATTTGATTTTGCGGTAGAGTAATTTAAAATTTTGTTTCGTGTTTTGGAAACATTTGAATAAAAACTCCGCACCAAAAAAAAAAAAAAAAAAAAAGAGTTGGTCTCTAGATTAAAAAACTTGATGTTGTATAAACTGCTGAAAATCGCAAGAAAAATGGTTTCCATTATGCGACTGCGAATTTTTATACTGGGGAAGGGGGTGAAAATTTTTATTCCTTTTTTATTTCTGGATTTCGTTCAGGGCCGGATTGGATTTAGAGTGTCGTTTGTTTAATTAAAATATGCAAACAATGGAAGTAGTTATATTTAATAGAGTCGGAGAGCTTTAAAAAAAATCCAAGAACAAGGAAAACAACGATAATGAAAAAAAAAAAAAAAAAAAGTCCAACGTCGCGAGGGAATAAACCGAACAATGAAAAAAATATGACGCAAAGTGGAACTGGGAATGAAACTTAAGACAATACTCTCAGAACAGCTTGCAAGAAGGCAAAATAATTAGTGAAATTTACTGCTTTTGACGACGGTTTCTTTTCAAGAAAAATATTTCCCGGATTAGCATTTCTTATGTGGTAAGGGGTCTATCAAATTTTAGGCCTATTGAAAAGTCTAAGGGGGAGATGGCTTACAAATTGTTAATGACGTTTATGTTCAATTTTTTTTTAAGTAACCGAAAGAAGATTGCCTGAATTTTTTCAGATTTTTTGGACGTCGTTCAGCAATGTCCAAGAGGACCTAAAAAATTTCAAAATTCCATTTAAGACAGAAAAATCAAAAATTTTATTTTTATGTAAAAATGGTTTTTTCTAGCCCTATTTCTAAGCAGGTCACAAAAATATAGTCAAATATCTTATACCGTTGTGTTGATAGACGCCCAAATAAAAAAAAAAAAATAGCAAAATATGCAATATTGCTATGGCCACAATTTTTTTGCGAAATTCTTTCATAATTTCGTCCTCTAGCCCAATCATCGTTTGTCATAAATAATTTTTAACTTCATTTTCGTAATCTGCATAAAAATTCGAATAAAAAAGTCGCGAGCCCGTCCACGGTAATACGACAAGGGTTGGTACGGTGTTGTGAGCGATCGCGGATTTTTATTTACCGATCGGTAGGGCCTATGGACCTATTAATTACCCCAAGTCCGTTTGCTCCCATCACCCTCCCCAATGGAGTTATGAAGGGGTAGTTTTGGGGACTTTTTTTCAACGAAAAATGGTCTATTGGTTTTTTTCGTCTCACACTCTCATTTTTCAACCGATTTGGATCGGTGAGGTCTTAAAATATTCAGAATAAAGTACTGAATAGAGTGTGACGCACATTTTTTGTCCTTGCCGCCATCTTGGAAAATGGCGGACAGAAACGTGTAAAAAACTACGGAATCTTCAACTGCCTCTACAACCCCTTCCCCATACGATATTTTGAATTTTTTTTTACTGAAAAAAATCCTTTTTTTATAAGCTTTCGATTGGTTATAGGCAGAATTTTGGGACGGATTTACTTTAGAGTCAAAATAATAGTTTTTAATCGTGCGACGCAAAATTTGGAATTCTTCATGGTTTTCTACTACTCCCTCTGTCCCAAAATACTTTGCAAGCTTTTGAGTTTTGCCGGAACTGTTTGTACCACTTTAGCCACCCACCCAAGCACTATTTCACACCAACCCCCCATCCCCCCAGGGGTCCCCCCCCCTTTGGGAAATAAATTACCGAAAAAATGGAAAAAATTAAAAATTTCTATTATTTTCGCCCCGTTTCAGAAACGAAAGCGAAAAATTTGAAAGTGGTCGGAAATGAGAGAGTACATTACCCTAAACAAGATTCCCCCATGAGAAAATTTTTTTTCATTTGTCGCAACCCCCCAAAAAAATTAAATATGTCGAGGTCCGACCAAGGGGGCGAATTTTTAAATCTCGATTAGATGGTCGCGAAACGTTTGTTACGGGGGTTTTTTAGGTCGCTGATTTCGATTCTGAGGTCCGTTTTTAAAAATTCAAGATGGCGGATCCAATATGGCGGACCTTTTCTTAATAAATCGATTGCTTTTCACTAAAACACGTAATCGGGGGTTATTGAGGACGCTGATTTTGATTTTGAGGTCGGTTTTTTAAAATTCAAGATGGCGAATCCAATATGGCTGACCTTTCTTCAAAAATTCGATTTTTTTCCCACATAAACACTTGTCCAGGGGGTTATTAGGGACGCTGATTCCGAATCTGAGGTTAGTTTTTACAATAGTTCAAGGTGGCGGATCCAATATGGCGGACGATTCCAAAAAGAAATTTTTTTAATTCAGTCGAATTCATGATTGGGGGTTATCGGTGAACGTCTGCCATATTGCATCCGTCATCATAAATTTTTGAAAACGAACCTTAGAATCGAAATCAGCGTCCCTAATAACCCCCTGGACAAGTGTTTATGTGGGAAAAAAATCGAATTTTTGAAGAAAGGTCAGCCATATTGGATTCGCCATCTTGAATTTTAAAAAACCGACCTCAAAATCAAAATCAGCGTCCTCAATAACCCCCGATTACGTGTTTTAGTGAAAAGCAATCGATTTATTAAGAAAAGGTCCGCCATATTGGATCCGCCATCTTGAATTTTTAAAAACGGACCTCAGAATCGAAATCAGCGACCTAAAAAACCCCCGTAACAAACGTTTCGCGACCATCTAATCGAGATTTAAAAATTCGCCCCCTTGGTCGGACCCTCGACATATTTAATTTTTTTGGGGGGTTGCGACAAATGAAAAAAATTTTCTCATGGGGGAATCTTGTTTAGGGTAATGTACTCTCTCATTTCCGACCACTTTCAAATTTTTCGCTTTCGTTTCTGAAACGGGGCGAAAATAATAGAAATTTTTAATTTTTTCCATTTTTTCGGTAATTTATTCCCAAGGGGGGGGGACCCCTGGGGGATGGGGGGTTGGTGTGAAATAGTGCTTGGGTGGGTGGCTAAAGTGGTACAAACAGTTCCGGCAAAACTCAAAAGCTTGCAAAGTATTTTGGGACAGAGGGAGTAGTAGAAAACCATGAAGAATTCCAAATTTTGCGTCGCACGATTAAAAACTATTATTTTGACTCTAAAGTAAATCCGTCCCAAAATTCTGCCTATAACCAATCGAAAGCTTATAAAAAAAGGATTTTTTTCAGTAAAAAAAATTCAAAATATCGTATGGGGAAGGGGTTGTAGAGGCAGTTGAAGATTCCGTAGTTTTTTACACGTTTCTGTCCGCCATTTTCCAAGATGGCGGCAAGGACAAAAAATGTGCGTCACACTCTATTCAGTACTTTATTCTGAATATTTTAAGACCTCACCGATCCAAATCGGTTGAAAAATGAGAGTGTGAGACGAAAAAAACCAAATAGACCATTTTTCGTTGAAAAAAAGTCCCCAAAACTACCCCCCTTCATAACTCCATTGGGGAGGGTGATGGGAGCAAACGGACTTGGGGTAATTAATAGGTCCATAGGCCCTACCGATCGGTAAATAAAAATCCGCGATCGCTCACAACACCGTACCAACCCTTGTCGTATTACCGTGGACGGGCTCAGGACCGTTTTCACATAAAAATCGAATTTTAGATTTTTCGGTCTTTAGGGGAATTTCGGAATTTTTAGGTCCCCGGGGACATAGCTAAACGACGTCTAAAAAAAATCTGAAAAATATCAGATGATCTTCCTTTGGCTACTATAAAAGAATTAGGGTGCGTTCGCCGAAACTCAGAAATTCGTAAAATAAGGGCCACCCTAGTATTGGGTCCCAGACAACTCTTCTCAAGTCATCCTTCCTCTGCAACTATATCCCGTACAAAAAAGAGATGCATAAAATATGTATATTTTTTGCAAAATAAATACAAAAAATATATATTAATTTTGTATAATTTATACAAAAATTTGCACCTACATAATTTATATATAATTTATGTATAATTTATGTATAATCATATATATAATTTATGTATAATTTATGTATAATTTATATATAATTATATGTATAATTTTTCGTTGAAAAAGTTTATGTTTCTTAGTTTCTTATACATAGTTTATGCATAATCATCCCCGAGGATAAAAAAAAAAATTTGTTAAAAAAGTTAAAGTTTTTTATACATAATTTATGTATAATCATATTGTAGGATAAAAAAATATAAGTTCTTTATACATAATTTATGCATTTTTTATGCATGTCCAATTTTTTGTATATTTAATGTATAATTTTTGTATAAATAATACAAGTTTTATGCATCCCTTTTTCGTACGGGATTCGAGTTCTCGCTATTCGGTACTAATTTTTGTCTCTTTGTATTGAAAAACTGTCACCCAGACATGACAATACTGTTATTATCATGTCTGAAATCCCACACCTTGTAACTTTCGGCGCACTTGTTAAATGCGTCGATCGTAAACCCGTAAAAATAATAACTCATCGATCATATTGCGTATATAGTATAAAAAAACCCAGGAAGGGATACATAAAGAATAATAATAAAAATAAAAAAAAGTACCATGAAAGGGTCCTCCTTTGATCCGGAGATGGATCACTTTGATAATATCCAGGACCTTGAAATTTATCAGAAAAACTAAAAAGAAGAAGGAGAAAAAAAAAAGCGATTTATATCAAGAAAGGAAGAATGAAAGAACAACCCAAGAGAAAAAAAAAAAACTCCTGGCATTCATTTATTGATACACGTTAGTTTAATAGAATCCTTTGAATTACGTAACATGAATATAGCCTCCTCCTGAGGGCATCGATTCGAAAATCTTTGTGCATTATTCTTTCTATTATTATTTTTCATTGGTGTCACATTTCTATAAAAGGTAAAAAAAAAAAAAAAAAAAAAATATTAAAGATTTTTTTTTTTTTTTGATTTTGGATGGCTAAAGTCTTTTGAATCGATATCGTTTGAATCGATTTGTCTGATAAAATATCGACAGGGTACCGACGAGAATTTTTGATTCAGTGAACTCATTCGTGAAATATATTGAATCTTGTAATGTACTGCGCATCAAAGAGGGCAGTGTGTTGACGAAAAATACGAGAGAACGAGTGTGTTGACGACGGTGGGTAGATGCCCCATATACGGGACCAGGTCAAATAAATTAATAAAAATGGTTTGAAAGTATCCTACATGCCTTTATCTTTCACATATAAGCCCAAATAAATTTTACCTTCAAATTTTAATAAAAATATGATTCCTATGTTTAGCTTATGGAAGAATGTTCGTAGCAAGAAAAAGCATTTAAAAATTACTAATTAGTTCCTAATTAGTCAAATATTGTCAGAAGTAATATTCAAAAATCATAATATTTAGCTTATGGTATTTATAATTTCTATGTTTAGCTTATGGAAGAAAATTTACAATGAAAAAGCTTCGATTAAGTTATTTATTAGTTCCTATATCGGTCAGATATTATCATAGGTGAGACTGAAGGAACTTTATATATAACTTACGGTACTTATATACAATATATCCTATGTTAAGCGTATGGCAGAATATTTTCATATTAAAAAGAACATAATATTTGGAATTCCAATGTTAATATATATTGCCAGAGTCAGCACTTACGCCACATACGCTCGGCTAATTGTATTTTTCATTGCAATTTTCAGGCTGGACAAGTTTGCTCATTATCTCAAAAACAATTTTTTGGAACAATTGGAATCTCTGAAATGGAGTTGTTCGCACAGAAGGGGACTATCGATATGACCCGTAACTAGTTTTTTTAGAAATATAAGTTGTGCTAATTCTTTTTGCCGCTTAAACATATTATCATTAAGTTGGAAAATTCAGCCAAAAGATCAGAGTTAGTGGTAGCAAGTGCAGGTGACATTTTATTTTTCTTAAAGTATAAGTAACGAAGAAATTTATGCTGCAAGGAGTCAATTAGCTGGCTATAATTATGGCGATAAGGATTCCAAACAATTGAAGAGTATTTTAAGTTAGATCGCACGTACAGATTAAAAAGTAAGTTCAAAGTTTCATAAGTAAACGAATGTCCATTCCGCTTTAAAAAGCCCAGAGAACAAAGTATGTTATAGATTCATATTCTATTTCTATTTTTATTTTTGTTTGTTTATTTGTTTATTTATTTATTTATTTATTTATTTATTTTTGCTGGAAAAATAAAAAATCCGCAAAATCATGTACTTAACACAAAAAAATAAAAAAATTAAATTAAATTAAAATCAAAAAATTATTTTCTTCCTATTTTTTTAAATTTCTTGCGTCATGTAAAGGCCGCCACTTTGGATATTAAAATTTTAATGTCAGTTTTGATTTCAGCACCCCTTAAAAGAATTTAACCAGCTTTAGAAGAAAAATAAAATAATTAGAGCAATTTTTTAATATCGCCTAAAATCGACTTTTGAATTTTCGTTATTTTACAACCATCAAAGATGAAGGTTTGAAACTTTACACAGAGTGTTACATTGACATAAAGTTACAGAATATTTTTAAAAAAATTAAAATTAAAATTACGTCCTAGAGGGTAAATTTTAAAAAATTGGCCTCCGTCGTTAAAGAGTTAATACAAAAACTTCTTAAAAGTTAAAAATAAAAAAGGAATACAATTCTATGCATTCGTATCTATTTTTACCCCTGAAGACGTTTTTATATTAAAAACGAAACATATTGTCCGAGAGTTGATAGTGTTCGTTATTCGGTACCGTTCATTCCAAGAATTTTCATATAATTAAATATGGACCGAAGAAAGCCTAACCTCACGATAAAAATGACCTCCATTTTATCTGATTGAGTCTCATATTGACCATCAATTCGGTCATAATTTAATTTAACATTCGTTTCGTTTAATTTAACATTCGTTATTCTTCCGAATAAATTCCTGGTATTAAACCACTTCGTTATTCCGCAAATATTACAAGTGCCTGCAATTAAAATACAGAAAAAAAAAAAAAAAATTCAATCCTCCAAAAGTTCAAAAAGATCCTTTTTAATTAATAAATATGAAAAAGAATTATAATTATTCATCCCTCCTATAATAAAAAGGGGGAGAAAGAGAGAAAAAAAAAAGGAGCTTTGTAATTAAACCCAGAATTAATAAATATCACAATAACAACCAGAAATTGAAATACAAAAAAATAAAAATATAAAAAAAAGGAAGGAAAAAATAATAAACGCCGGATATTCACAAAAGATACCTTTCGGAATTTATTAGCGTTACTTTTTCTTTTTTTCTCGAAGAAAATTTTCAACATATCTCAAGTTGCAAATCAAAAAAGAAAAAACAGCACCCTCGTCCCGTACCCTCGGAGAAGATGTGACTTGTTTGAAGAGATATTACAGTAATTCACTTCCGTGACAAACTCCCCTACAGTCCCAAGGGACAAAGGGGACCCGGGAGGTGGGACAGTGTTGCAACATGAAGACATGGGGACAGATGTCTTGTCAATGTCATGTGTCATCTCTTTTTTGGATTTTTTTTTTCTCTTAGCATCTTGTCTTTATTTTCGATATCTCAAGACGTTCTCTTCCATATACCCAGCCTCATTTTTATTTAAAAAAGGCGGAAAAGGCTTCTATTTTTTGTGCTAGTTATTTCCCCCCTTCCTTCTTTAACCCAGAAAACCCGAGATAAAAGCTCATTATTGATGAATATAAAATGACAGGTTTCCCGAGAAATTTCTTTTTATTAAACAGCTTTCCGATATCGGAAAAACAATTTGAGGGTAAGAAAATGAGGTTTCATTGAAAAAGTGAACCGTCAACACCTTCACGCCGAGTTATGTTTATTTTATTTTATTTTATTATATTTTTGCTTTAAGGATGTTCTACCGATGAATTCGAGATTCTTAGTTGATGGTTCTCCTGCAACTTAAGCATGGGCGCAACATTGTTTATTTTTTGAAGAAAGGTTTTTCCGCCTACAAAAATTTAATGGGTTCCGAATAATTTTTTTAAAATTATGGGAATAATCCTCTTAACATTCTCCACAACCTTTGTTACATGAAAATTCGTTTTTATTATTAATTAAAACGTTTTAAACTGTTTACAAAAATAATACGCAAAAATAGTAAACATGCTGGTGTTTTGCTTACAAACATCGGATTTTTTTTTTTTTTTTTGAGAAAATTTCACAAAAAACAGTACAAATGATAAAAGATCAAAATTTCATGTAACAAAAGTTGTGGAGAATGTTAAAAGGAATATTCCTACATTTTTTGAAAATTTATTCGGTTCCAATTAAACTTTTGTAGTCGGAAAAACTTTTCTTCAAAAAATAAACAAAGTTCCGCCCATGTTTAAGTTGCAGGAGAAGTGGCATCATAAATTGTTATTTATTTTCGAATTCTGTCTTGCTCCGGAATGTTGCTGGATTCATTATTTCGTTATCATTAGAATCGTATAATAAGTCTTCATTAGTACAAGTGCCTTAATTCAGGGATGAAAAACCCTGCCCGAACCCACAATTTGGGACGAAATATTTCCATGTTAACCTACTCAAAAGGTTTGGAAAATGTTGACTTTCCTAAGTCAACCGAAACGCTCATCAACTATATGAGTTCCAGAAGAAATTTTCTCGGTTCATAAAAAGAGAATTTCTTTCAATTCCCCGAAAAGGATCAACGTTGTTTTCCCGTCTCCTAAAGGAAAACTTCGGCTACAAACCGTCCATGGTACACTATTCCATTGGTCGGTAACCACTAAATTGTACAGATGACCTGTTCATATACACAGAGTCATCTGCAAAGGTCACTCTGTTTATGTGGACAGGCACTGATCGAAGTCAGGGACAAAAACCCTACCGAAAATATGGTTTCAAAACCAATCGAACCCACAATTTGAGACCAAAAATCCTACGAGAACCCACCGAAAAAGGTTTAAAAAAATTTGACTTGCTCGAATCACATTAAAGCTCATCGCCTCTACATGAGCTCAGAGGGAAATTTCTTGTTACAAAATAAAGGGAAATTCCCTTGATCCTCCGAAAATAATAATCAATGGAAAGTAAAATTGATTTGGAAAAAAAGAAAGAAGAACTTATATGATTTGACGCTCTCCCTTTATCAAGCTTTAAATCAAAATGATTCGAAAACGATTAAGAATAGATAAAACTAAAAGATTAAGAATAAAATGGTTTCTCGTTTAAGCCCAAAAGCGAGTGGCATCCCATCTTACGAAATTCTTATAAGCACAGTCTCTGCATGTACACAATCGCTTGCACTGCATGAGATTGTGTACATGCAGACACTGCTGAGTTCGGTCATCAGTGGAATTATCATTTCCACCGTCACTACCTTGTCATCCTGCCTATCGATTCTCTCTCATATTTTTGATATTCACTTAGGCGTTGGTTACATTACTCGAAAATTTTTGTTCGAAGAGTTTCAAAAATTTTTTCTCGATGAAAGTGTTTACACTTTTCGAACATATGTTCGAAAAGTTTCGATGATGTTCGATATGTTTGATGATGTTTGATGATGTTTGACGTTATTTTTGGGGTTGTACTATATTTTTTAAATAATGGGAAAATACATATATCATCGGCCGAGTACCCATATTAATATAATACCACCCCAAAAATAACGTCAAACATCATCAAACATTTCGAACATCATCGAAACTTTTCGAACATGTTCGAAAAGTGTAAACACTTTCATCGAGAAAAAATTTTTGAAACTCTTCGAACAAAAATTTTCAAGTAATGTAACCAACGCCTTACTAAATAAAGTTTGTTACCCCTCATAATGATAGTTTTGTTACAGAGTGCTAAAATGTCCCTTATAGTTGGGATTCTTTTCTTCGCATTAAAATTTATTTGCTTTTCAATTAGAAAAGCTTCAATTTCTGAAAATGAAGCTCCATCAGGCTTATTTGATAAGAAACTATGCAGAAGCATTTTTTCTACTCGATTTAACACAGCACTTTCTTCCTGCATTTTTCCTTTCTATTTCAATTTTTTCTTTAAAAAATATAATTGTTTTTGCTGTTCATTTTTAAAACCGGCACTCCTTTCTTTTTAAAAGCTCTCAAATGAAATGAAATCACAGAGGACCAGGGTTTCCTACAAACCTTTAAATTTCCCTCTCGACCTCGGTCAAAACATTCTTACAACGAACAACAGCCAGGAGAGCTGCTACGTTCCCCTCTCCCCTCTTTCAGCAATCGACCGTCCAAGATACAATATTCCCTCTACCGGCGAATTTCTAATATTACAGATGACCTGTTCACATACACAGAGTCATCTGCAAAGGTCACTTTGTTTATGTGAACAGGACATGTAACGCAGTGATGGTAAGCGATATAAGGTTATGGAAGTTAAAGTTCAACATGTACCGCTTTGATTTTCAGATTCGATTTCCTTTTTCCGTTGGTTCGTTATGTAGAACTTGATAAAGATATTTGCCTTATGGTACCCAATTATTAAGCGATATTCATAAGATCGTTGTTCCTTGCAAATTTATTTTGTTTTCCTTGATGTATTACATCAATCTATTTTAACTTCTTCCCTTTCTTCGCCCATGACCATTCGAATTGGCCCATTGGACCGATTCGAGTTGTCATGGCTGAAGAAAGGGAAAGTAAATCAAATCCAACAGATTCTGCTGGTACGCATTCTCTTGTGTTGCATGAGACCGTGTACCCGCAGAACCCGAAACACATACGAGCCTTAGGCGCCAACGCTCAAAAACTATCAGCAATCTATCATCGATCCCCCTACAGACAAAATCTGGATATTTTCCGATCTTTTCGATCCCAACCAACGTTCCTTTCTTCTCATCACCGTTTCAGTTCATTATAACTAACGCACAAATGAAGTCTATATCTCGTATCGCTTTTACATCCAATGTTTTAATTTTATGGAAGATCAAACTGCGCATATCTGGTTTCCTTAGAGAATCAACTTGTTAGGGATTCTATACCCACTATTACAATCTAAATAAAAGCACTCTAAATTCTAACACTAAGATGATTTCTTTCGGACCCACGATAATGCCCGGGGAACCGAGCAAAGATCTATGAAAGGGTCATTCACTAGTAGTAATGACACCTTTACCTCCTACATTCATTATAATATTGATTTTGTCAAAATTACGGCAGTTACCGCGATTTACCTCCCCTACAAACGTGGCAACAACAAGGACACGAATATTTCTTCTTCATAATCTTCAATTTCCACTTCATGTTCAGACCAAAAACGAACATCTGTTGTCCACATATACTGAGTCAACAGAAATGTTCATTCAGTCTATGTGGACAACTAATAAATACTGTTCAGGTCTCTGCAAGTCGAAAGTTATAGTACCGCTCTCAACTTTCAGAGACCTGAAGACTTTAAGACTCGTCCTTCCCAGAACGGTCATACTCGAGACTCTAGGAGGAGGTTCGAAACCACCTTTCCCCCTTTCGGGAATGGCAGAGAGAGAAGGGTTAAACACGCGATTTTGCACTTTTATCTTACCCAAATTCGGTGGGTCCCCACCTGGCTCGAGGTTACAAAAAACTGGGACTGACCCCTTTCTATCTCATCGTTCGTAACTTTCTACTTCTACGTCATATTACAACGAAAAAGTAACAGTTTCAGTTGCCCTCATGCACGGGATCAACAGAAATGTTTACTCCGTGTACGCGGACAACTGTTAGTTACCATTCAAGTTTCTGAAAGTCGAAAGTTCATAAGTACCGCTCTCAACTTTCAGAAACTCGAAAATTTTGAAACTTGTTCTCTTAAGAACCCGGAGAGTGCCTCCTTAGGAAATTCATCAAAAGAAGGGACACCCTGTCGACTCACGAATTGATTCTAGTTTTCGGGATGACCGGATCCATGGAATGATCAACTATGAATATCCATCTCCAGCACTTCGTCATTCGGTCCGAATGCATTCTTTGGAAACAATTCAGGAAACAAATCATCCTTCCGGTTTATACCGATTGGTTTCGCGAATTAAGCCCCTTTATAATTCATGGAATTAAGGTTAGAACTTTCCTTTTCCGACTCCATGTATGTAAACGACGATTTGATATCACGGTCTATCCTCATAAGCGGAGTCATCTGAGAGGATTACTTCGTTTATGAGGATAGTCGTTTACCAAGGTCCTATCCAAGATGGCACCGATTAAATTAAGTTAGAAATCAAGTCTTCGGAGATCGTAAGCTTTCGTACCGCTTCCAATCTTCAAAAATTTGATACAGAGTACTCCAGAAATATCAACATTATCAAAGGGTAACAAGCCCAGGCGCAAGGCTAAAAAACCCAGGGGTTTTGCACGGCTAAAGCTTCGTTGATGACTGTGCTTAGTCATAGTCGAGCATTTACCAAGAATATGACATCGGAATTCGATTACAAACCGGACCGAAACCGCGTACACATCCGAATTTTTGATATGAAGTTTGGTATTGATAATAGATTTCGCTTTGGCAGAGGTGAGCTAAAGATTTCCCTTTTAATTCGAAAATCTATTAAAATAAAGGACAATTCAGTTTCTTTTTATGCCCCTTTTTTCGAAAGTCTAAATTAAAATCCAGAAAAAAAATGATGGCAAACAAAATAATTATGGTAAACAAGTTCTAGCAAACCAATTGCGGAATGTCCGGTTTACCTCCGTCCTCTACTATCAGTTTCGGAATATCACGAAGCGTCACTCTCTGTGGGTACAGATTTGATTTCTATTTAGTCCAATCTGTACGTACAGACAGTGACCTCCCAGAAAACTCTCAGTTACTCCTTGAGCAGCTTAACATATGACTTAACCAAATCCTCGAAGGTTAACAGGCTCTTAACCTCCTAAGATTTGGTAACAAATCGACCTTTAACCACCTTACAACCTTTAAGCCTTAAAAAATGAAGTGATTTTGACCGGGATTTTGACCTAGTTCTTACGGAAAGTCAAGGACAAGGGTATAAAATAAGAATGCCCGGACAAATATCCAGAGCCGAACATACCTGTGAGAACTTCTCCAGGCTCCTCTTAATAAAAATTCATATCAGACCCCGCATATAAAGCGATATCCTATCCGCGTAAACGAGGTAATCTCGTTGGATTACGTTGTTTACGCGGATAGCCAATAGAAGGAGAACGTTACTATTACCTCATCTAAGTCTTAAGAATTTCATCCTTCCACTCTGGTAGTTCGAAAGTGTTTTGCAACTTATGCACTGGATATATCAATGGATTGTTCAATTGTCGGAGGTTAAAAGCAACTAGAAGAATGAGCTGGTGGGATTCATTCCTTGTTGTACCTTAACTCCCATTGGGTTTGAGCATCGCGACGAAGGGATTAACTCCATTATTTTCTCCGTTGCTAAGTTCTTTAACCAACAAACCAACAAAAGTTCAATTGGATTCAGCCAGATGCCTGTATGTCCATGGTTCAACGAACTATGAACATGCAGACATCTGGACCCGATTAAATTTCGTACCGCTATTTTTGTCATACCATACCGAAAATCAAGTGGCCTTCTAATTCGTAGAAACGTAAGATAACTTACGTATCACACCAAAAATACCTAGGAATAGCTGCTTACAACTTTTCTTAACAAAGTTGAATAAGCGAACATCACCAATTCTCCTCTTTTATTGATTCCCAGCCTTCTTCCTAGGAACAACATTCCTGCTAGCACGAATTTTAAATCTCCACCGAACTCTTCTGGAACCGTAATTGTTTCCATTGTTCGTATTTAGTGCAATTTCGCAAGACGGTCATCCTCCATTTCCAAACCCAATCAGTAGCCCCTTGCTGTGCGTCTATGCCGAATTTCAATTCGGTTTGTACTCGGTTTGTAATTTTACGCGTAGTAGGGTCAGGATCTTTATACACAATTAATGAAATAATTAAGGGCACAATTATATTTTAATGGGTTTTACGCCTGAAAGGAGATTCCAGTTTTCTCGTGCATGAATCTGGATATTACATCCGAATCCATGCGCGTGAACACTGGAATCCCGTAAATGCAAACGAGTTTCGACAAACCACAGTCTCTGTATGATTACATTCCTCGGGACTACCGAGAAATGCGGACATACAGCTACTGTGGTAATCTGTATCGACTTTCCGACTATATCATGCCAACATATTCACAAATGGGAACTGGTGGTAGAAGAAATTCGAACCATTTCAACCCTCGAGGTTGATATACGAAATTGCAAACGATAGTGACAACGTTAAATCTTTACGGTTTCTCGGTAGAGCCAAAAACCGAGTGGCATCCCTTGGTATACATCACTCTTTATACGATCTTCATTTTCATTGTTTCCGATTTCGATATGTTGTGGAATTTTTTCGATTTCAAATTCACAGCCATCTAGAAAACTTTAAGCCACAGATAAAGTTCAAAATATTAAAGATAGTTAACGGTCCCTGATCCCCATATGTACGAACTCGCTTGCACAGCATCCGAATCCGTACACGTGGAGATCATGGTCCAAACTCGAGTCGATCAAATACAGACCTCCTTGTCTACATCTATGACCATTAGAGTACCGTTGTGAGACCCTAATTCTAAGGCTCTCCCAAAGTAGCTTCTTTTGCTAAACGGTCGGCCAAAGTAGACGTTTACAACATGGAAGAACTACCTTTCAACAACATGATCCTCTATGCTCAACTGGGAAATCGATTATTGTCCGAAAGACGGCTTCTGCATGCTTGCGTTTGCCGATATTTCGGACAAACACGAACATGCAGAAGCCACCTTTCCCTTTTCAAAAGAAAAAATTCTATCATAAATTCTATAGTTTTGTACCGCTTCTCACTGTTTCATCCTTGAAAAGTGTAAATCTCCGTTCGAAGGGGTTTGCAGATGGAAAGATAGTTTGCTATTAAAAAGGAAATTGTGAAAACTTCTCCTTTGGCAAAAGGATGCAAATGAGAACTACAAGCCCATCAAAATTTCTAGTAAATTCTACTCCGTAAGATAATCTACCGATGTTTACACTCACGAGTTTGGATGGCGCATGCAGATCCGTGCGTGTAAACATTGAAATTTCTATGAGACCTATTTCTGTAAACCGAGAATTTACAGCCCCCACGTGTTCATATCATCGTGTCCTTCACGATGATACGGACGCGTGAGAGTTGTAAATTCCACACACCTGCCTTATCAACTCTCCGAATTTCCCACAACTGCGGACACCCTAGCATCTCAAATCTGCTCTCAAATAGGAAGGAGTCTACTGGATGCATGGTGATGCTGCTGGGAGGAGAGAGGGCAAATGGCATTGTGGATCCAAGATGGAAGGAACAACATTTAATGCAAGAATGGAATATATATCGACCTTATATGGAATGGATGATTGGCTAAACCTCATTTTTTCGAGCTCATTGGATTAATCAGCAATTCTTGTTCGTTTTCTCCCTTCCCTTTAGCTTCGCCATGCAGCCAGTACGATTAAGAAAAAATCTCAGGACCATTCTCATCTATGGAGATTCGGTGGTAGCGCCTCTCCAACATTCGACTTTTCAATATTCATCGCGAGTGGACTACAGGATAGATAGAGGACTGGGCACAAGAGGAGCATATCGTTAGGACGCTTTGCGAATACCCGGCTCACGTACCAGTCTATCTCGTCTTGCATCTCGGGGCTTTTAACCTGTTATCACTTAAGCCTAAGCCAGAGACACCTGAGCAACTTACTGAAAGGTATCGTCATCTTTTAACCCAGTTAGAACCGTTCCGGAATGTGGCGGTAATTATCCTCTCTCCTCTGCCCCGAGGGGAGAAGAAGGATCCTGAGGAGAAGTTGATTGCCGCCTACGAATCCCTTCGACAGTTCGCTGGACAATGTCATCATGTTACGGTCGTCGACACACACGCACGTTTTACCATTAAAGGCCCTGTAGATCGTCCGTACATTCAAAATCCAGCCCTTTTTAACGACGACACCATTCATCTCTCTCCAGCGGGTGTTACCCGTCTTCGCGACCTCCTTTTTAACACCATTCTTCATCTTAAATTCCCCAAACCTTAGGTATGGCAAATCGGCTTCTCAAAAGGATCATCTGATCTTCGGGATAGAGGGGAGAGGTATGCCCCCACATTCCGGAACGGTCTTCATCAAGTTCAGCTCGTCTTGTTTTTCTCTTTCTTTCCTTAAGGGATATCGAATTTTTTTGATTTGGCTGTTTAGGAAAAATAGACATTTGTGCTTTTTCCATGATCTTATTACGGATTTTTTTGTGAGCATCAACGGATTAATTTGTCTCTTTCTTTACTTAATGAAAATCGAATTTTTTTCATTTTTTTCCCTTGTTTCTTTATGGGTGATAAGAAATCACTCGATTGTTTCGAGACATAGAAATCCGATCTTCCCTAATTCTAGCTTGCCAATCATATTTGAAAACCTTTTGAATGGACAGTCACGATTTTACGAGTGAAACTTAATGATCTCTGTCTCAAATTTTATGAGATGATCTTTATTCGGATCCTCTTGGGTGGAATTCCGACTATTTTCTTTTCTCTTTCTCCGAATTTTTCGGATTTGATTTAGTTGCACTGACTTGACCTGACTTGGTTTGGTTTAGTTTATGAAACCATATGAATCCCGATTGGACTCTTTTAGTGCAACCTCCTGCCTTGCAAGTAGAAAGGAATCACGACTTCCTTCGGATTTTTGTACATATTTTTTGTAAATACTTTTCTTTCGCTCGAAATATTCGAAATGCGAGTCCAAAAAAGGCTCGACTAAAATGATTCTGTCGCAAATTGTTCCCTGGTTCAATCACTGTCGTAAGATTTACTCTACAAAATTGTATATAGATTATGTCTTTATTTCATGAAACTGTCATGAATCATGAGTGACTTTTAAGTCTTTAACTTTTATAAGCCCTAAATTTTTCTCAAGTCATATTGACTTTTTTTATATAAAATCAGATACCACAACTGAAAGGATGAGGGTCAATAAGGCCGTTTTTTGGGCTAAATTTTTTTTTTGTGAAATTTGATCCTTTAGTCCTGGTAAATGATTCCCCAAAAGAATTTTCGATTTCGGTCGTCGGAACCCTTAATATTCGCCCAAAACCATGATATTTTATTAAAGCAAATTTTAAGGATCAGCATAGGAATAAAAAATTTTATTGCGGCAGGGAAATACTCCTACCTAAGATCTTTTAAGGGTATTTTTCACGTTCCGAAAAATGTGTAGAACCCCCTTAAAAGCGGCAATTTTAGGTGTTTTTATTTTTTAAACACCGTTCTTCCAAGGATTTCTGAAAACTGCATACAATATATTATAGCTTGCCCTAAGATAAACCTCACGTAATTTTTCCCGTTTGCGAATCCAATGGAATCCATTTAAAAATGCATAAGACGCGATTTTTACGGCCTATTTGAGCTCCCTGGTAGTTAGATCTGAATTTTTTTAAAAAACATCATTTAGGAGTGACAATTAATCGATTCCAGCCATTATCCCGTTCCATCCATGATCAAGTTATCTTAAAAAAACTTTAAAAAATTATTAACATTTTAAAAAAAATCACTTTGCATTTGATGTGTTCCATAACAAGTTTTCGAAAATGGAATATTAAAATTATAAATAATCTGTATATTTCCTTCTTTTTCGTATTAAGTTAGTTGGTATATTAATTTACCCTTCAGAAATAATGTCTTGCATCTAAAATAACAATTTAATACAAAAAATAGAAGAAAATACATATATTTTTATATTTTCACATTTCATTTTCAAAAACTTGTTATGGAACACATCAAATGCAAAGTGATTTTTTTTAAATGTTAATAATTTTTTAAAGTTTTTTTAAGATAACTTGATCATGGATGGAACGGGATAATGGCTGGAATCGATTAATTGTCACTCCTAAATGATGTTTTTTAAAAAAAATTCAGATCTAACTACCAGGGAGCTCAAATAGGCCGTAAAAACCGCGTCTTATGCATTTTTTAAATGGATTCCATTGGATTCGCAAACGGGAAAAATTACGTGAGGTTTATCTTAGGGCAAGCTATAATATATTGTATGCAGTTTTCAGAAATCCTTGGAAGAACGGTGTTTAAAAAAATAAAAACACCTAAAATTGCCGCTTTTAAGGGGGTTCTACACATTTTTCGGAACGTGAAAAAATACCCTTAAAAGATCTTAGGTAGGAGTATTTCCCTGCCGCAATAAAATTTTAATTCCTATGCTGATCCTTAAAATTTGCTTAATAAAATATCATGGTTTTAGGCGAATATTAAGGGTTTCCGACGACCGAAATCGAAAATCTTTTGGGGAATCATTTACCAGGACTAAAGGATCAAATTTCACGAAAAAAAAAATTTAGCCCAAAAAACGGCCTTATTGACCCTCATCCTTTCAGACCTATACGTGGTGATAAAGTGATCGAAAGCATTCACTAGGTATAGCCGTGTGTAATTTTAGTTGTGCTATTTGTTCACAGTATCGCTTCATTATGGACATATTCCCGGAAGACGAAATCCCGGAGTTATATCCTCCACAAGTAACTGCACTTCCCAATCCTCCTACGGCAGGATGGTCGGCTGTTCTCAACAGCGTAATAACGGAAAATTCTGCATTACGAGCTCGTCTTGAACAAGCTCTCAGAGAAAACCGGGGATATCGCAAAGAGATCGATTTTCTTCGTAATGAACTCTCCGGCAGGAACGCTGCCAAATATTGGTTGGAATGGGAAAACAAGCAGAGGATACCTGATCTTTCAATTTTCTCACTTGAGGACCTGGGAACCAAGCTTCAAGGTCTTAGAATTCTGGACAACCAGTGGGTTGATCACCATCCTCATCTCGCACCCAAACGTGGTTGCTGGGGTTGTGGCCAACCGGGTCATAATCTTTCTCAATGTAGCCTCCCTCGTCATACGGATATATGTTACCGATGTGGTACGCGGTTTGCCACAACGAAAGATTGCATTCGTTGTCCGCGAATCGAGTTAATCCGCAAGATAATTGCCAAACTCGAAAAACGTGCTAAATCGGACAAGGACTTGTTGGACCTTACTGCTTACTAGGGTTCTCTCCCTTTTCTTCCCTTTCTTTTTCTTACCTTCACGATTGAACAGGGAGCAATTTTCGAGAGGAATCTCTCGTACCGCTTTTTATGTTATATCTTTATGTTATATGTTTATTTTTTTTACGAACCTATAAAATGCCCACAACGACAAGTAGTCGTTTGTTTTCGAACTTGATTCGAATGAGATTCGGATTTGACCTGATTTCGAATTTTTTATTTTCTTTGTATTGAGATGGAAATTTGAGTAAATACAATTTACCTCCCTTAAACCTTAGTACGCTTAAGAATCAGAATCGAAGTATATCCTCCATTTATACGGACTTCGTTTTGCGCCCCGTTATTTCGCAACTTCATTCTTTCGCCCAGGACGGAATTTATAAAGAAGTTGCTTTCCTCCTCTTAAAATAGCTTGCTGCGACAGCTATTACCCTTTTTTTTTAAGTGCTTCAAGTTGTTAAACAGCACTTAAATCGTTCTAACACGGACTTTGGTCTTCAGATAAATAGTGGACCCAGTTCAAAACGCTCTCCCTTGACTACGGTCATTCCCCCTTTCGTACTAAGATTTAAACCCGAATTCGAACGCGCCCGTTCGTAAATTATTTTTATCTTAATCTTGATTTAATAATTGATAAAATGATTAAATTTTTATACGACAAAAAGTCGTTCGTGATTGTATTTGTTGGCGAAATTTTGCCTAGTATTATTCATACCAGGAAAGCTCCTGTATATGAGAATTTGTTTATATCGAAATTTTTTTTTCTCTCTTCTTTTTTTTTTCTCGTACTTAACTGTGATATTTTATGTTAACGGAAATTCAACCACACCATATGGGATATGAACCAAATCCAGAATTTTTTTACCTCCTCCCCACCAGGGGAAGAGTCGAATTTTTTCATATTCGCGCATTCAAAAATTTTTTTTTGCTCTCTTTTTACTCGAAAACATACTTTACACATATCCCATACAGTGTGATTGGATCTCCATTTCTATTTCATTACGATCCGATGTACAAAGCATTCACTCGGGTACCTTTATAAAATTTCTTTTATAAACTTTTGTAAAAATTTTTTTTTTTTTTTACATATTCATCTAGTCTGAGCGGAGTCTCGCTCCTCAAAAATTTGTAATTGTGGAAATTTGTGAAGATACTTTTTTCTAAATTTTTAATGTTATATCAATTTTTTGTGAACCTAGAAATCTTGCCAAAATTCTTTTTTCCTAACGAAATTTAAAAATAATGATAGTTAACTTTTAGAAAATTTTCAAAATTCTTTTCAATGACTTTTGTAGTAAATTTTTATCTGTAAAAGCCGCGTAGCTACTTACGACTTCAGGTAACGTCTTTTTACAAAAAATTTTTTTTTTTGCACCCTTCACCACTCTGGTTTGTATGGTTCAGTGTTTATTTTCTTTCTGGACCTCAGGCTTTCGCCATGTCCACAAAGTTTCCACACTGAATCCATCCACAAATGGGGGGGGGGGGGGGGGGGGAGGTTGTAACGGGCACGAAATCGCCCTTTAAAAAACTCTAATCGCGTACGCAATAATAAATAAAATAATCGTGGCCTTAATCCGCCACTGACGTGTAGGAATACACGTCAGTGGAACGTTGCAAAAGCTCACGCATGCGCGCGCGAGTTGCAAATAGTCCGACAGAGTGACCGTGCGTAAGCTCGGCCACTCCGTCGTTCTATTTGCTAGCCGACCTCACACCTAAGCAGGTCGTTCAAGAACCACGTAAGAGTAAGTAGCCACATGGTCTTTTTTTTTATAACTTGTGAAATAATTTTGTGATTTTCATGTAACAAAGGTTGTGGAGAATGTTAAGAGGATTATTCCCATAATTTTAAAAAAATTATTCGGAACCCATTAAATTTTTGTAGGCGGAAAAACCTTTCTTCAAAAAATAAACAATGATGCGCCCATGCTTAAGTTGCAGGAGAACCATCAACTAAGAATCTCAAATTCACCGCTAGAACCTCCTTAAAGCAAAAGAAGTAACGGTATAGCTATTATAAAAATATTCTAATGCGTGACAGTTTTAAGATGGAGAAAAGAGTTTCATTCTCAAAAAGAACGAAACAAAGAAGGAGACTAGAGGGTCTGAACTATGTGCAGCTCCCAAGGCAGAAAGAGAAAACTACCAGAGAAAGGTAGATATCCCAGCTTTTTTTTCCCGGAAAATAATATGCTGCGTTATCGAATCACAAAATACAAGCCGATATATCAACTTATTTGCTGGATTCCAATTTTATTTTTTTCTAACTGCACGGCTGCTTTTATTCTCGGTCTCACAGTGGTCCTGAACAAAAATATTATTCGACAAAAATGTCAAAAAAAACTGCTAATGAGGCTTTGTTAGGAAACATCTTAACTATCAAAATTCACTAAAATCAAAATCTTACCTGATCGTCTTCCCCTACCCCCGACAACCCCCCCGGCCCTCCAATTTTTTTTCCAAGGCTTGTCACATATCAAGGCTTGTTACATTTTATATGAAAGCCCATGGAAAATGCTTTAAAATGAGACATCGCCGAGGTTTATATCTTTTACCGGAACGGAGATATCGTCGTTTCAATTTCCCAAAATTAAGCGTCTAATTTTCGATCTCTCAAACGACCAAATCTGATATCTCCGTGCCGGCAAAAGATATAAACCTCGGCGAGGTCTCTTTTTAAAGCATTTCCAATGGGGTTTCATATGATATGTAACAAGCCTTGAAAAAAAATTGAGGGGCCGGGGGGGTTGTGGGGGGTAGGGGAAGACAATCAGGTAAGATTTTGATTTTAGTGGATTTTGATAGTTAACATGTTTCCTAACAAAGCCTCATCAGCAGTTTTTTTTGACATTTTTGTCGAATAATATTTTTGTTCAGGACCACTGTGGTCTAATTTCAGATTTAAAATGCCAATAAGCGTACAGTAGGCTGGTTCGAAAATCAACTATTTTGGAATTTCGAAACTCCTATATCGGGAAAAGTTTCTTTATAGGTGGAATATCAACCCATAATTTTTTCAGATTTTTTGAACGGCATCTTTAGGTGTCAAATTAATCTTGAAACACCCAAAAAGCCCATATAAGGCCAAAAGTGGAAATTTTGTTTTGGCATAACAGACCATCGATTCCTATCGGAAATTTTGCGTAGATTACGAATTTGAAGTGAATGAATCTTATTCATTTTCAATGACTATTTTATTTCTTTTTAAAGAAACGACGTTTGTGGATGGTTAACATTTAAAGATCCTGAATCAACAGCAAGACTGAGCGCCTGTATCGATGAAAACTACGCTACATGTTTTTCCCTTATTCGAAGGCTAAGAGGATACGAAGCCTAGATGGAACACAGATACTCCAAAACAAATCTTCGACTTCAAATTCGTAATCTACGCAAAATTTCCGATAGGAATCGATGGTCTTTTATGACAAAAAAATTTTTCATTTTGACCATAATACGGGTTTTTTGGAGGCCAATTTGACACCTCAAGATGCCGTTCAAAAAAATCTGAAAAAATTCAGGGTTGAAACTCTACTTATAAAAAAACTTTTCCCGATATAAGAGTTTTAGAGTTCCGAAAAAGTTGATTTTCGAACCATTCTAGTACACAGTGACCATGATAACGTCTACTGTACCATATTCAGTTCAGATGACTATCTGGTGTTTAAATCGCACCGTCCGGCAAAGAATATCCTTATCGAAATTCCGCATAGTCTACTTTGTTTCTGCACTGTATTTATTTGTTCACAGTTTTGAAACGAAACAGAATAAGTGTAATTCGGAGAAGAATATTTTTAGTCTGACGGTGCGAAATTATCATGTAATCTAACTACCTGCACCTAGAGGTCCCTAGGTTGGTCCCAATTTTGTATACAAAATTGGGACCGACATAGGGACCTCTATCCCTGTACCTTGTGTCACAAGACCATTAAAACCATTATTCATCAAGAAAAAATCCTGTCTATAATTCAAGACTCACTTTTCCTACAAATTTTACAACCTTTGACCACAATGATAATATAAAGTCCTTTTATTTGACCATTGTACAACATTGAGCAATTCTATGTAAATTAAATACTGAGAAAAATTAAATTGAAAATCGGCTATGGAATTTTTGGCATAAGAGACGAATGAATTCAACTTGCAAATGCCATGCCATGACCCACAACTGGCATGACAATTATCGGTCGAATTCATTCATCTTTTATACCAAAAATTCGGATAGCTTCTTAAAGTAAATAGGAGCAAAACCTTCACCTCAAATTTTTTTTCGAAAATCAAAATAAATAGAAACTCCGTTAACGACCAAAAAGATTTATTAAAATTTATTAATGATTTATTAAAACTTCCGAAATGCGCATCTGAATAGAGTTTTAATAAATCTTTTTGGTCGTTAACGGAGTTTCTATTTATTTTGATTTTCGAAAAATTCAATTCGACCAAAGTGCCGCCCTCCGCTTCCTTCACCTCAAAATCAAGTCAAAATCCAAGACAAAAGTTATTAAAAATTGGTGATAAAAAAATCTAGCATAATGGCAGCTAAAAAAATTGAGATAAATTTCCGAAATTTTTGAAATTCCATGACAGAGTTTTCTTCGAATCCCAATTAATAAGGCACGATTCGTATAACTCCGTATGTAAATAATGCCGAATACGAACTAATTAACTAAAATATACATTTAAATCAAATTAACATCACCGAAAACTCAAAGAGGAAACCGCGCTTTATTGAAGCGAAAATGTTTTCGGAATGTATGAAATGCATAACGGTATATGAATAATAACATTCCGTTTCATCAATATTCAATGAAACGAAATCCTTGTTATATTAAACCGCAAACATCTTTTTCGAAACAAATTATATAGCGTAAGTCAATAAGTCATAAGGAAACGTTTTATTGGTTTTCCTAAAATTCAAACTTTACTAAATGAAACCGGAAATCAAAATGGTGAAGATCTCGACCAGTATTGACTCTTAATTTTTAGCGATATCCCGCTCAAGCGGTCTCTTACAGCACGTAACGACCAAAAACTGGTGCAAGAAGCTGATAAGAAATTTAATTTAATTTTTTTAAGAAAAATGTGAAAAATATTAACTAATTTTCTAATTACTGGTTATTATTAACTAATAACTTGGCGCACAGGTAACGAAAAGATCTGACAAAGTCGATTTGATCTAAAATATTTTTTTTATCACGCAATACAGAAAGCGTGTTTTTCTGTTGTGAGTTTTAAAAATACCCCTATTAGGCTGTGCTTCGTGATGAAAAGTAGCTTACAACACAAGTAATTTACAACAAAAGCATTGTCCGTCGAGACAACTTCGTAATGATTAACAACATTTAGAAATAATTACCTAATTTTCAGAAATGATTACCTAATTTTTACTACTATCAACTCAAATGTTTAGATGTCACAAGACCCAACTTAACATTCAGTAACAGGAACCGAACTTTTTTTTCCGTGTAGTATCTATGTTTATTTTATTGTTTGTTTCGGAACAAACATCTGTTCCAACGGTCCCGGAACAAACATTGTCTGTTCCGACTGTTCCGGAACAAACATTGTCTGTTTCGACTGTTCCGGAACAAACATTGTCTGTTTCGACTGTTCCGGAACAAACATTGTCTGTTCCGATTGTTCCAAAACAAACATTATCTGGTCCGACGGTACCGGAACAAACATTGTGACGATGGTTCTGAAAAAAGGGAAAGCCCAAAATCCAAATGACCAATATGAGAAGAACTGGAAAAATTCAAATTCCACGCCTACGGACAAACGGGCAAGACGTTTGTACTTACAGCCTCAATCGGAATGGACATCTGTAGATCTCAGCGATAACCGAAAAACAATCCCGATTATTCTTGTTAGGCGTTGGTTACATTAATCGAAAATTTTTGTTCGAAGAGTTTCAAAAATTTTTTCTCGATGAAAGTGTTTACACTTTTCGAACATATGTTCGAAAAGTTTCGATGATGTTCGATATGTTTGATGATGTTTGATGATGTTTGACGTTATTTTTGGGGTTGTACTATATATTTTAAATAATGGGAAAATACATACACCATCGGCCGAGTACCCATATTAATATAATACCACCCCAAAAATAACGTCAAACATCATCGAAACTTTCACACAACACTTAACCGCAAACACTTTCATCGAGAAAAAATTCTAGAAAATCTTTGAACAAAAATTTTCGAGTAATGTAACCAACGCCTTAGCCATCAATTAACACTAGAATTTTGGGAAAAAAAAACCTTCTGGAGTTCTGGTGCCTTTCCAACTCCGTTAATTTAGGATTAGAATCATTCGAATTAATAAGAGCTGAACCTGATTGTATGTACCTATATAACAAATATTCTAAAATATTACTATAAGTAGTGTAAACAAATTATCCATATTTTAGGTTATCGAACTTGTATTAAAATTTCCCGCCAAGATCGGCCAGTCGAAAACGTTTAAGGCGTTGGTTACATTACTCGAAACTTTTTGTTCGAAGAGTTTCAAAAATTTTTTCTCGATGAAAGTGTTTACACTTTTCGAACATGTTCGAAAAGTTTCGATGATGTTCGAAATGTTTGATGATGTTTGACGTTATTTTTGGGGTGGTATTATATTAATATGGGTACTCGGCCGATGATATATGTATTTTCCCATTATTTAAAATATATAATACAACCACAAAAATAACGTCAAACATCATCAAACATCATCAAACATATCGAACATCATCGAAACTTTTCGAACATTTGTTCGAAAAGTGTAAACACTTTCATCGAGAAAAAATTTTTGAAACTCTTCGAACAAAAATTTTCGAGTAATGTAACCAACGCCTTAAAAACGGGAACGATAGTTCTCTTTAACCAATTAAACTTTCGAATGGTAAAACGGTCATTTTCGTTAATACATGCGGCTTCGATAGCTTGTCGCAAATATTTTTTGCTACTAGTTATTGTGACAGCGATATTTACAAAGAATTCGTGGGAAAAAATGCGGCAGAGAAACTGTTGTTCGCAACCTGATGATAAAAAATATTCGCCCAGAAAACTTTTAAATTTTTACGTACTTAAAAAAAAAACAAGTGATTAATTACGTGATCCCTTAAGGGTCTAGTATCTATGTTCATTTTATTGCCTGTTCCGGAAGAAGCAATGTTTGTTCTGGAACTGACAGCGTTTAAAAATTAAAATGTTTGTTCCGGAACAGACAATTTTTAATTCATTGTCTATTCCGGAACTAATAGCGTTCATAAAGGAATTGCCTGTTCGGGAACAAGCAATGTTTGTTCCGGAACTGACAATTTTATATTCAATGTCTATTCCAGAACAGATAATGAATTTAAAATGATCAGTTCAGACATAGACAATGAATAAAAAATTGACTGTTCCGAAACTTACAACGTTTAATAACTAAATTTCATGTTCCAGAACGAGCAATTTTTGTTCTGGAACTGACAATTTTATATTCATTGTCTGTTCTGGCACTGATAGTCTTTAATAATTAAAATGTTTGTTCCGGAGCAGACAATTTTTTTTATTGGTTGTCTGTTCCGGAACAAGCAATGTTTCTTCTGGAACTGACAGCGTTCAATAATTAAAACTGTCAGTTCAGAAACAGAAAATGAATAAAAAATTGCCTGTTCCGGAACAAGCAATGTTTGTTCCGGAACTGACAATTTTATATTCAATGTCTATTCCAGAACAGATAATGAATTTAAAATGATCAGTTCAGACATAGACAATGAATAAAAAATTGACTGTTCCGAAACTTACAACGTTTAATAACTAAATTTCATGTTCCAGAACGAGCAATTTTTGTTCTGGAACTGACAATTTTATATTCATTGTCTGTTCTGGCACTGATAGTCTTTAATAATTAAAATGCTTGTTCCGGAGCAGACAATTTTTTTATTGGTTGTCTGCTACGGAACTGATAGCGTTTAATAATTAAAACTGTCAGTTCAGAAACAGACAATGAATAAAAAATTGCCTGTTCCGGAACAGACAATTTTTTATTGATTGCCGATTCAGGAACTGATAGCGACTAATAACTAAATTGCATGTTCCTGAACAAGCAATGTTCGTTCCGGAACTGACAATTATATATGCATTGTTTGTTCTGGCACTGACAGCGTTTAATAATTAAAATATTTGTTCCAGAACAGACACCTTTTTTTTCATTGGTTGTCTGTTCCGGAACTGATAGCATTTAATAAGTTAATTGCCTGTTCCGGAACAAGCAATATTTGTTCCGGAGCTGACAATTTCACATTCATTGTCTGTTCCAGAACAAACAATGAATTTAAAATTGTCAGCTCAGAAGCAGACAATGAATAAAAAATTGTCTGGTCTGGAACAGGCAATTTATGCATATTAAACCTTGTTTGTTCCGGAACAAGCAATGAACCAAAACGTGTCAGTCCCGGAGGAGGCAATGTTTATTCCAAAACAAACAAAAAAAAAAAACATTGATTTTTTAATCGTAACAATACTTGTCCATTCAGGGCTTTCGTAGTATGGTTAATAATTTTCACATTTTTCTGATCGATTAAAAAAAAATTATATAAAATTTTTTCTACCATCCCGTACCAGTTTTGAGCCGTTCCAAGCGGAACCCTGAGAAAAGCGAATTTATCACGATCCGTAATAATTATTTTATGACGGTATCAGCCGAAATTAACTTTCAGCAAAAGAAATGGAAAATCCTTAAGTAAAGTAAACGACGTGCGATGAAAATTTTCCAGTCGGAAAATTTTTTTCAATACACCTTCAAATGACTTCCCCCTTCCCTTCCCTTCGCCTTTCCTTCCCCGTGGCAAACAATAAAGATTTACAGTTTGCTTGCAGATCATATGACGTCACTCGGAAAGGCAAACAAAAACGGAAAACCGGTTAATAACAATGCCGTCATTACCGTTTAAAAGGCTTTTCAGGAAAATTATCTCAAAATAGCAATCGTAATAATTTTTTATTTCCTCCCTCCCTAGAGGGTTTTGAGGGTATAACGATCGGCGGTATAATTTATTATAATGCCGAGTGCTCTTCTTTTTAAAAACGTGCAAAATACCTCTTTGTTTCAACGATTTCCTCTTTTTCTTTTATAAAAACTGATAATTTCTCAATTAACAATTAATTGAAAAAAAAGAGAGGAGGCTAAAAAAAAAAAAAATCTTTTAAGAAAAGATTGAAAGATATTCAAAACTTTTTTTTTTTTTTAAACTCCTCCCGGGTTTGATTTAATTTCGATAATGAAAACTTTCCCTTGACTTAGGAATAATTTAATAATTGATAATAAAAGCTTTTTTTTTTCTTTTCGGAAAAGGAGAGAAGGAAAAAAAAATCGCGTCGACTTAATCTCGAGAGGGATCTCGAATGTGTGTTTTCTTTTTCACTTCCCGAATCCAAAAAAATCATTTGGGAATTGTGAAACTCGGTTGTTTTGCACGCTGGCGATCATCGGCATTTAGAACCGTTACAAAGAAAAGGAAAAAACGAGTCGGATTGATAAGAATTAGAGTATTGGGAATAGGAAAAGAAAAATGCAATGGGACATCCAGGGGAAAAAAAATTTTTTTTTTTTCGCTTTTTCACAGTAAAAAATTTTGTGTACTTTTAACTCACTTTCTGTGTAGAATATGGTCCACATACTTTTATTTGTAATTCTGACAAAATGAAAATGTGTTAAAAAGTTACTAAAATTTATGTGTTATTATTTGCATACTATCGTATTTATCTATTCATAAATTTTTAATCTAGGCGTTTTCTTAAGAAAATTTTTCCCGTATTTGTGAACTGTTTTTTTCAGGCTTATACATCAAGCATTTCAAAACCAAACCAAACCAAACAAAAACAAGAACCCAGCAATTTATTGTATAATTTTTTAAAGAAGCGAATTCCGAGCCTGAATCCAATCCTGAATCCGGAATCCTTGCACAACAAAACAGAAGGATGCTAATCTGTTCGAAAAATTAATCCTTTCAATGACTTAAATCACGATTTATTTAAATTTGCCACTACTATTTTTTTTATTTGTTTTCTTTTTTTCCCGCAAAATCCTTTTATTTTTTTTTTTTTATCGTGGAACTAGAAATAGCCCTAACACCGGCAATGTGTCAAATTAACATATTATATTTGTTATTTTTTTGACACATTGATACTTATTAACATTGACAAAACAATGTGTAAAATAATTACATAAAATGGGATAACATACAGAGTATGTAGACCGAGTATGTTAAAAGTACACAAAATTTTTTACTGTGTTCGTAAATAATCGAATTTGGATTGAAAATAATCAAAGGGGGAGTTTCGATAAAACAAACACTTAAATCGTTTGTATTAATCAGTGATTAGAAATGAAACGAAGCTAGTGTTGATTAAAAACGTCAATTCTCATTAATCGAATTACATCAATTCGCCATTTTGGATATTTTCTTAGATGGCAGAAGTGCCGGGGTCCCAGATAGCAAAGTCTATCCAGTCCCGAGGACGTCTTCAGGATGTCGTGAGGATATTTATTGGACGTCCATTGGATTTACTTATGTCCGCATTGGTCCAAAAAGCGACCTTTGGAAGTCCTATGGATATCCCATGGAATTGGATATCCTGTGGATATCGAATGGACAATCCACAGAATGTCTAATGGATTGAAAATACTATCTACAAAAATAATACATTTTTTACATACATTTTTTTGCATTTATTTTGCAAAAATTTAACGCAGTTTTTTCATCCCTTTTTCTTTCTTCTTAAGAAACGTCGATTAGTGTTTCCCTCGTCCAATATGTCGGGATAGCTTTGACAATACACGGATCTAACCTGTGTACACAAAGTCCAATTAACCACTTGATTGAAATTTCGAGGGAAGCAAACAGCGCTAACATGTCATCCCCGGTAAATACAAGTTTTGTTTAAATTTAACCAGCATGGGATATGAGAAGTCAGACGTGCCTTCGGCTAGACAGACCCCATTCATTCGGTAAATATGTAGAGTAACACTCAATCGTGTCTTGAAACTTTCTCTATCACTGCGAATTTATCACACGCCAAAGTCCTTTACAGATTAGCCCTTTCCCGTTGGCTGCAGTGCATGCAGTGTTCCGATTTCGGAAAATTTCCAAAAACTAACGGAATTTCCAAAATCAATTCTGAACCACTACCTTTAAAGTAATACCTGAGAGAACGGTGGCTTGTGTAATTATTTTTTGAAGGGATTATGAATTTTTTTAAAAAAGAGATCAGTCGTCATGAAAATCGCAATAGGGTATTTTCAGGTATTTCTATTTTTGAAAAATTTCGGTGAAAAAATAAAGTACACGAATTTCAAGAATTTTTTGTGAAATAAAAGTCTAAATTGGTTGGTCTATTAACCAACCAAATCAACAACGGTATTACAAGAGAAAAACTCCTGTTTTTCCCAACCAGGAAATTATCATGAAAAATTAACTTTCTGATCGACCCTGCCCTTATCATTTAATAACGCCTTCATTTTTCATGGTCAGCCTCTTTTCCTTTCCTTCTTAACACAGTTTGATATTGATGACTCCGTCTCTTGTTTTTTACCTTTCACTATTTTATTCTTCCCTTTTTCAAATTCATCCTTTCCTGGAAACGGATGTTTCTAAGTGCATCGTTATTTTTCCTGTCAGGAGGAAAGAATAAAAAAAAATAAAAAGCATGAAAAATAAAGTAAAAGATACTCAAGATACATTTCCCAATTATAAAATAATTTTTACGAAATTGCTTCTTAATTACCGACCATCTTCCTTCTTTTCTTTTTATTTCGAAAAAAATCCTTTAAAACGGACCTTTAATTATTTGGGGACGAACCTAAAACCTCCAGACGCTTCTGGTAAAGAGGGGAAAACGGACGATATTAGAATAATTACTGACGCGTAAGAAGCCCTGGGCGGATAAGTTAACAAACATGGGTTTCCCCATCGGGTTTCTTACCCTGTTCCCTATCAAATACCGACGTTCTGCAACAACGATTTTCCACCATCCGTACAAATATATTTATCGTTTTTTCCCCTCCTTAACAAGTTGTTAGAAGGCTTTAAAAAAAAAAAAAGTAAAAAATTAAAGAAAAAAAAATTTATGGAGTCTTCTCTTTTTGAAAAAAACGGGAAAGATATTCTTATTTTTAACGTCGAATTTTCCCTCTTTTTGAAAATGATGATAATTTAGTTGAAAAATTAATGAAAATATGGAAGTGAGATAAAACCTGATACGAGGAGACGGTTTTTGTATCTGCTGCAATTTTCCCTTTCGTCTTGCACAATAATCAACGGAAAGGGAAAAATTCGTGTTTAGCTTATTGAAAATTTTAATTTTTTGATCTTTTATTAATATTTTTTTTTTTTTTTTTTATCATCAAAGCCGTTATTTACCTGACGTGAATACGTCTTTTAGATCGATCTGGAGAAAATTTCGTTAAGCGAGCAACGGAAATAGTATATTGTTAACCTAGGGTGGAAAATGAATTTTCCCATCAAGGTTTTCATTTAATGGAAACCGAGAGGGGAAGATTCATTTGACACCCTAGAATAACAAGATACTTTTTATAACGAATAAAAATGACTTTTGAAGCGTTTTTTCTCGAAAATAAAACCTCATTTCTTGGTTTACAAACACTAAGAACATGGCGAGTTCCATAACGGGAAAAAGGCCTTTCCGCCCGCTTTACATCGACGGAAAGTGGCTCTTCCCATCAATGAGTTATGAAAAAAAATATTAATATCTACAAAATATATTTTTTTTTTTTCTGCTTTGTGTTTTTGATAAAGTAATATACTTACATAAAACAAAATGTTATCATTTACTTTTTTAATTTCAAGTATCTTCGGCGGGTTAACCATAAAAGGGAAACAGTTCAAGGGCGCTCCAGATGCTGCAAGCTCCTCCTCTAGTACAAGTTCAGGCTTCTCAGAATCATCTGAGAATAAAGTGCTCTTAGATTACATCCACGACCATCCTTACAAAATATTTTTTGGATTGCAACTTCTTATCGCGGAGGGGGGTAATGGGTATTTTTATTTTTGAAAAATTTTGGAGTGAAAATAAAGTACATGAATTAAAAAAATTGTTTGTGTCTTAAAAAGTATTTAAAAAAAATATTTCAGTATGTAATAATTTATTGAAGTTGGGACTTAAAAATTGTAAATCAAAACGATCGGAATAAGCGAGGAAGCGTTGTGACGTCATATGTTAATATCGTTCTGTCCGAAAAAGTTTCTAAGAATGCGGTGGCTTGGTTTATAAACATTGAAAGCATTGCATTAACATATGACGTCACAACGCTTCCGCGCTTATTCCGATCGTTTTGATTTACAATTTTTAAGCCCCAACTTTAACAAATTATTGCAAACAGAAAAATGTTTTTTAAATAATTTTTATTACACAAATAATTTTTTAAGTTAATTTAGGCCTACTTTATTTTTACACCAAAATTTTCCAAAAATAAAAATACGTGAAAATACCCTATTTGGCCGCGTAAAGCGTTACGAGGCTAAAAAAAATTTTAAACAAAAAGAGACTGTGTCAAATCCCAGACGCCGAGTCTCCCAGACTCTACTCCCGGGAGATCAAAACCTAGAATATATTATTTATTTATTTCGTCTATAATTTGGGAATACAGAGTCCTAAAACCCAGACCAAAAAAATAAAATAATATAATTCCGATTTAGCTCTCCCGGGAGTAGAGTCTCCCAGACTCTACTCCCGGGAGAGCAGAAACCAGAAATATATTATTTCAATTTCGAAATAAATAATAAAGATTTGTCCAAAATTCTAAGTCTAAGCCCTAAATTCTAATAAAGATTTGTCTAAAATTCTAAGTTTTTCAAAGAAACACCCGGTAGCTTAAAACGTAGACCAATTAATTAATTATTTATTATTATTTTCTAAATATTTATTTATTTCTTTGGTCTGGGTTTTAGGACTCTATGTTCCCTAATCATAGACCAAATAAATAAATAATATATTCTAGGATTTGCTCTCCCGGGAGTAGAGTCTGGGAGACTCGGCGTCTGGGATTTGGTGCGGCCTCAACAAAAAGAGCTAAAAAATATTTGAACGACTAATAAAATTTTTTTTGAAGGTTTAAACTTCGCGTCACTCGTAACGCAGCTTAAATTATTTTTTTAAAATAGCCGCTTCTACTTCCCCGTCCGGGTGTGCGTACTTTCGAAAGCAGCATGATGCTGCTTCTCCATTATGGCTCAAAATTAATTTTACAAAATTAATTTTACAAAATTAATTTTATAAAATTATTAGGAATAATGCTTTTATTTTACTAATCGAACATGAGGATGACTTAAAAAAGAATAAGAAATCTGTAAAAAATAAATATGTTATGAAAAAAGAAAGAAAAAGCGCATAATTTCCGGTAATTTTATAAAATTAATTTTGTAAAATTAATTTAGGACCATAATGGAGAAGCAGCATCACTTTTAAATTTGCTTTTAAATTTTCTCCTTTGTCAAATGATCGTTCAAAAAAATATATCTTTATTTTCCTCAATTTTTTTTACTATTCAAATCTTAGAAGATAATTAATTGTGATCAAAGAAAATAAAATTTTCTTCTACTATTTCTTTAATCTTCAATTTATCAAGTCCAGACAACAGTTTCAATTTTTTTAATATAATCCAAGAAGTGTCACTTCATCACGATGCGAGTCTGCACATCTTCTTTTAAATATTTTTCAATTTTTTAAAAATACTGTGTAAACATTTATGAAAACAAAAAACAATAAAAATATTTTTTTAAATATTGGAAAATATTTTAAAAATACTTTATAAATATTAATATTTTTTTGCTGACAGGGTAAGTAACAAGAACCCAGCGCAAAATAACAGAATTTTGGATAACAGATTGTTTTTTTCTCAAATTTGGTACTTACTAGTGAACAATTGAAGCACCAAAAGTATCCCCTATCTCTATTATTCTGTGCGGGGGTTTTCTAGAAAAATAAAGTTTGGAAATTGTCGAGTATTTAACTTTTTATTCGTTTTTCTTGGTCGTTGGTTACATCGCACGAAAATTTTTATTCTAAACATTTCAAAAATTTTTTCTCGAGGAAAGTGGTTACACTTTGTTTTCGAACATGTTCGAGAATTTTCGATGATGTTCGAAATTTTTTAAGATGTTTGATGTTATTTTCGGGGGTCTATTATATTTTTTAGGTAAAAAATGTATGTAAATGCAATAGGTAGGGGGGGGGATACATATATCAGAGATTGGGCACCTTTATTAATTTAAAAGTCAATCTTGGAATATTCTTCTATTTTTTTCTAAAATTGACAAACCTGAAAGAATATTGGCTACCGGTACTTCCGAAGCTAAAAACATTTTGCAAAAAAACCCACACATAAACCGATTTTATTTAAAATCCTCGCCTCCGAAACCTCACACTACAACTAAATAAATAAATCCGATGGACTAATCTAAGGCTTTTTTTTATTGTTGGAATTTCGTGATTTTCAAATAAACCGGATATTGAAAAATTACAGCGATTCGGAAAATACCAGAATTCCATTCGTCGGGAAAATAGCTGAAAGGGGAATGGGTGGGGTGCGTTAACCGCACGGCTCTATACACAAAAAGAAAAAAAAATCATTTGAAAAAAAAAAAATTTACGAGGTTATTTATAAAATCAGTTTTAAAGGTATTTATTAAACCTCGCTGACGTAAGCGAAAAAATGTTTATCCTTCCTCTTTCCTCTGTAATTAAAGGTAATAATCGAGGGAAAAGGTAAGGCCCTCACTTAAAAAAAAAAAAGACACAAAAGGAATTCTTTTGAAAGGAAATGATGTTAATGCTTGCTGACATGAATCCATTTCCAACGGAAACCTCGCCCAAAATTAAACCTTTTTGACCCATTTTCTCAAAAAACTTTTCAGACTACCTTTTTTTTAATAAAATATATATTTTATTCTCCCTATAGCTCTTTGGGATTTTGAAAATTTTCTTTTTACATTCCTTTTTTACTGTATGAGGAGTTTTTCTAAGAGAAAGTCACACACCGATGATGGAAAAAAAAAAAAGAAAACTCGCAAAAATTTTTTAATTAAGCATTGCTTGCAAAAGGAGTTGCGACTTAATCAAAGTCAGCGTTTTTCTTTTCGTTGATTCTTAATCGCGGATTAAATCGAGCGTTTAAAGAGGTACGATTTCGCGACCCCTTTCCGAAAAACTTTTTTTTCCTCTTCGTTTTTGTTGTGAAAAAAAAAAAAGAACGGGGAAAAAAAAAGTTTTAACTTTCCCTTTTAAGAAGTTTCGATTGTTTTGAAATCCAGTTGTAATCTGTTATTTGTTGTGCAGCAAATGGAGGATAGAAGTAAAAGTAAAAGATGTTTTTCTTATATTTTTTTTTAGCGACAATTCTTTTTTTTTTTCTTTCTGACGAATTGATTTTGAAAAATCGTTTCCAATAACGTCCTTTTTCGGATGATATGATTACGGGTTTTCAGGGATTTATTAATGGAAAAAGTCTTGGAAAACTTAAGGCATCCAATTTGTTGGGCCAAAGAATCGACGGACACTCATTTTAAAAGGGAAAGTGGCAAAGATCAGCAAAGTCTGAGCTACACCAATCCTTTTCTTTGTTTTCTCGCACCTATACCTTGTCGCCACATTTTCTGCGTTTTTGTCCTAGTGGAGACAATTTTTTATGTCACGACAAGTTTTTCATGTTCTTCGTCTTATTTCACTTCTGTCATTTTTTATTTCCTATTCCGGACATATTGAAATGAGGGAATCCAAAATTTTCCCCAGTCAAACCAGTTAAATCTGTTTTAGTCATTTAGTACAATTCCGAGACTTTTCGTCACGATTATTTCGTACCGAAATTTTTTGCCACAGAAATTTCGTCACAACTAATACTTGTCACAGTGTAGTTTTTACCACAAAATATAATTAGTCACATGTATATTTTGTACTAGAAATTTTGTTACAATTACAATTTGTCACATTGTCTATCTTGTCACAACTACTTTGTTCCAATTTTTTTTTTTTAAATACAAATAAATTATTAACATTGTATCGTATAAATATTGTATTAATTTGTGTTAATTTTAAAAAATTAAAAAATTAAAAAACTCCCATTTTGAATATGTCGCAGGCAATATGTCAAATCCGTTATTTTGTAAAATGTCTGATCGTTTTATAAAACTCAGTCATTTTGTCAAACAATATTACATTACAATTTCATGTATTAAACGTTTTGCAAAATGACTGGAATTTGAATCATTTTATAAAACGTCTAACGCCAACTCGTAGTTTTATAAAATGATAAGAAATGATTTAATTTTTTTTTCCAATTTATCAAACGAAGAAAAACAATAATAGAGGCTCTATTAAAAGTTTTTATTTTTTCATTTATTGTCGTCAAAAATTAATATATCTTTTGCTTGAGGTAATTTGAAATTGAACCTAAATTTTAACCTAAATTAAAAAATTGAACCTAAAATTTATAAAACAAAAGGAATGGAATTTAAAATACATATTATTTGTTTCCGCAGGTTAAAGAGTGGTGGCACCGGCTATTACATTTCATGCCGGCCTTATAACAGGCACACCGTTTATTAGCACACTGATTTTTGCTAATCTTACAATTACATTTCTTAAAGCCCTGGCCCCCAGATAACGATGTGGAAGATACGGCCTCTCGGATGGTAATAAATGTATTTTCTGGAATAAGCTCGGTCATTTCTGCTCCGCTTTCAATCCACTTGATTGCCCAAATATATTGGGTAAAATTACTGACATGAGGAATGGCGTATATCGCATCGGAACTCGTTCAGGGACGTTAAAAAACTGGTTCCCTCGAAGTCAGTTTTCGGAATCGGGAGCAGAAATGACCGAGTCCATTCCAGAAAATACATTTATTTCCATCCGAGAGGCCGTATCTTCCACATCGTTATTTGGGGGCCAGGGCTTTAAGAAATGTAATTGTAAGATTAGCAAAAATCAGTGTGCTAATAAACGGTGTGCCTGTTATAAGGCCGGCATGAAATGTAATAGCCGGTGCCACCACTCTTTAACCTGCGGAAGCAAATAATATGTATTTTAAATTCCATTCCTTTTGTTTTATAAATTTTAGGTTCAATTTTTTAATTTAGGTTAAAATTTAGGTTCAATTTCAAATTACCTCAAGCAAAAGATATATTAATTTTTGACGACAATAAATGAAAAAATAAAAACTTTTAATAGAGCCTCTATTATTGTTTTTCTTCGTTTGATAAATTGGAAAAAAAAATTAAATCATTTCTTATCATTTTATAAAACTACGAGTTGGCGTTAGACGTTTTATAAAATGATTCAAAATTCCAGTCATTTTGCAAAACGTTTAATACATGAAATTGTAATGTAATATTGTTTGACAAAATGACTGAGTTTTATAAAACGATCAGACATTTTACAAAATGACGGATTTGACATATTGCCTGCGACAAATAGATAACCAAACTAGGATAAACAAAATCATGGACTTTTTGCCCCCAATTTTTTTTTTTTTTTTTTTTTGCTTTGAAATTTTGAAAACATTAGAAATTCATTAGAAAAAGCAAAAGCTTTTACAGAAAAAAGACGGGAAATGCCATTTGGGCAGTAGGCCTATTTAAATTTTATGTCGAAGTCTTTATGACAAAAAAAATTGTTACCTAATTATTGTAGTAAAATTATACTGTGACAAAAGTGGTTTGTGACGAAATGCCTTTGTGACAAAAATTTGTATATGACGCATGTCGCCAGAAGGCTTGCTACATTTCTTTATTTTCTGAAAACTCAAAAAGTTTCTTTTCTGAAGAAATTTTAAAGCAAGCACATTATTTAAGCTTACCAAACCGAGATTTAACGTTACCTAAGGCAGATGCAGACGATAATTTTAAAGTAAACTTACCTAGAAAGAAAAAAAATATAAATTAGTGAACAAATATACAAAATGCTAAAATGGGCTTCAAAACGTTGTCCTTCAAGAGAAAATTTAATTGAGTTCAAAATCAATCAGAAAATTCATTTCAAAAACAAACAAAAAATCTTGGTAGGGTTCTTATAATTGTTTAATTTTTTTCTTTTTTTTTAATAAAATGTTTGTTAAAAAAAATAGATGAACCATAAAAAAACAGTTCAAATGATTAGTTGCACTTAAGAAACAATTTAAAAAATTGATGTTGAAAAAATATACGTCCTATTTCATTCGAAAAATATACAAGTTCCAGCTTAGAACCCAGCAAAAAATGTGACGTACTTTGAACGTCAAAAAGACCTCATATGGCATGGTCACACTCTGGGACAATTTTACGAGTCGAAATGACGTCAGATGGACGTTTTTAAGAATGACCGATAATAAAATTTGTCAGTCGATGACGTCTTATTGACGTCTACATAAACTTGTAGTAGTAAACTTGTAGTCTCATGATTTTCACAAACAGTCGAAACAAACTATCTGCAACTATCTCCAAACCAACAAAAATTAAAAAAAGGACAAGTGAAATCTTCTTCTTCCAAGTGCCGTCTCCGCGACGAAGATTAGCTATCATCTGGCAGATTTTTACCTTTGAGACCGCCGCTCTAAAAAGACTCAAGGAATCAACACCAAACCAGTCTCTGAGATTCTTAAGCCATGAGGTTTTCCTACGGCCTTGCTTGCGCTTACCCTCGATTTTTCCCTCCATCACAAGCTGAAGGAGGCGGTACTTTTCATTTCATGGCCGAAATAATCGAGCTTCCGACTCTTGATCTCGTACAGCACAAGTGAAATAAAATATTTAATTTAAGAAAAAAAGAATAAACCCAATGAAGACAACTTCCAACTTTCAATTGACTTTCCATATAAGGTTTAAAAGTCAAGAATTTTCACTGAGCCGAACTTCCCCAACGCGCAATAAAAAGCTGTTGAGAGTTTAATTAATTCAAGTAACAGGTGTTAAAGACATCAGAAAAGTGAAAGGAACAACAATTAACAATGCGAAAACTAGAAACAGTTTAACACTAAGAGAATGAATGAAACGGTTAGTAGAAGAAGAAAAACCCATTTTCGGAAAATTCCTAAGCGAAAACAACAACAAGGGAATTTCAATCCTTATTCATTAGAGTTCCAATTTTCGAATTTTCTGCTTCCTTTTTTTTTCCTTTTTCAAGCGTTGATCGAATGTTTTTGAATCCGAAAAAAGGGATTTTTTGTTTCGGAAATAAAACAGATTAAAACGGGACTTTTTTTTTTAAATACGCACGATTATAAACTACCGAGAGAAATCCTTCCTTCCCCCTTTCCCCCTTGAGAATTTTTCGGAACGCGGGCTTTCACGGCTTTAGCTGACTGAAAAAAAAATTCCCGGTTAAGTAAAAAAAACTCTTCCCCTAGGTATAATAATGAGCTTGGCGGAAAATATGAAAGAGTGAGGCAGGGAGGATTCGGTCGATTATTTTTTCAAAAAAAAAAAAAAAAGTTTTTTTTAGGCCGATAATACTTCTTTTGATGATTGAGAGCAGGGGGGGAAAAATTGAAAAGAAAAGCTGATGAGAAGATGAAAAATTTTTTTATTTCGAGGGAGGGGAATGTCAAAAATGTCAGCCTGCCCGAATCCCACGAGTATTAAGGAGACACAAAATGTCTTACGCCTCCTGTCGTGGATTTCATCTACTGCATTTTTTTTAAGTCCAAAAATAATGAATTTTGCCCGAATCGAGCAAAATAATCATCGTACTAAGATGTCCATTAGGGTGGCCCGAAAAAAGCGAATTTTTGAATTTGAAAACGCCTAATTGGGGGAATCAATGCCTTTTTATAATACTATTAACCCTAATTTTTTTCAGATTTTTTGAAGGTCATCTTGAGGTCGCGCAATGACCTTGAAGTTTTTGAAAAGCCCATATAAGGGCAAAAAATAAGAATTTTTTTTTGCTGAAAAAAGTATCGCTTCCTATCGAAAATTTTGCGTAGATTGCGAATATGAAGTTCAAAATCATTTTAAGTGTTCGGTTTTTGAGCTTTACGCCTTTTTTCTAAACACTGAGATACTTTAGGCTGGTTTTCTTTTAGCTTAAAAACTGTACACAAAAATGAATTTTGAACTTCATATTTGTAACCTACTCAAAATTTCCGATAGGAAGCGATACTTTTTTTAGGAAAAAAAATTCTTATTTTTTGCCCTTATATGGGCTTTTCAAAAAAATACCAAAAACGACCAACGCTGTTTTTGATCGTTTTGGATCTATCGTGACCAATTTAGATCAAAACGACCAAAGAAATCAAAAATAATCAATCACGATCAAAAGCGATCACGCAGAAAAAGAAATTTTTTGGCTCGACTAAACACGATCAAGCGCATTGATCGATCCTAGTCGAGCCAGAAAATTTCGTTTTCTGCGTGATCGCTTTTGATCGTAATTGATCATTTTTTGTTTCTTTGGTCGTTTTAGATCTAAAAAAGGTTATGCTAGATAAAAAACGATGAAAAACAGCGTTGGTCGTTTTTGGTATTTGAATTGGTACTGATAAAAATTATACCTAAAGGTTATGTGCCGCAACATAAGCCCAGATCTACCAAAAGGAAGAGATTACAGTAGATTTATTATTGATACACAGGATACGGAGTATTAAGTCATAAAAGTAAGAGGGTAAGAATTGTTATTTTTAAGCAAGGAATAATTTGTGTGTTTTCTATTTTACGTTGTTGCCACACGGAAAAAAAAGTTCGGTTCCTGTTCCTGAATGTTAAGTTGGGTCTTGTGACATCTAAACATTTCAGTTGATAATACTAAAAATTAGGTAATTATTACTAAACGTTTGTTAATCATTACGAACTCGTAGTAATAAATACTAAATTTTCGGTATTATCAACTCAAATGTTTAGACGTCACAGGACCCAACTTAACATTGAGTAGCAGAAACCGAACTTTTTTTATTCCTTCGACCTGTCGGTGTTTAAACAAACCGATTCTTTTTGGTTTTTCATCATGGGGTTCGCTTGAAGCAGGTTATAGGGAGAAACACAATTTCGAAGATCCCTCGACTTATATTGCTGAATGATTCAGCAATAAGTTGAGGAACCTTCGAAATTGTGTTTCTCCCAATAACCTGCTTCAAAGTGTGTTTTAAGGTTTGTTTTTCCAAGAACCCACTTACACAGGTGATAGTGATACGGGTCATAGTTTCAGAAAAACTGGAGTCACATTTTCAGCAAATGCTGGAGAATAAGGTCAGAATACGATTTTCTGGCAATAAAGAGAGTTGGAGGTTGGAAATCAAGCAGTTGTGCGGAACGTTATCTAGAAGAGAGGTTGTGCACAAAGAAAAAGATTGAGTTTTTGATTACGAGAGAATGGGTAAAAAGTTTGAATATGTGATTTTAGGGTGTTTTGTATGCATATATTGATTTTTTTATTTTTTACTACAGAAAAGAAGTCTGAAGCGTTTTTATTTTCTGTATGCAATAGTTTGTTAAAGTTGAAGGTTAAAAATTGTAAATCAAAACGGTCAGAGTAAGACCGGAAGCGTTGTGACGTCATAAGTCGATATCGTTCTGTCAAAAAAAGTTTCCGAGAATGCGATGGCTTGGTTTATAAACATTACGATCATACATAAAGGTCAGGCAACTGCTATATTGAAAAGTATAGCCAATCTTCGTCGCGGAGGCGGCACTTGAAAGAAGAAGAATATTGAAAAGTGCCCCCAAAAGTGAAGCCGACGAATCGTTTAAATTCTGCTCGATAGATGGCTGGAGTTGTATTTAGGAAATCACCTGATATGCCCTTCGTTATGGAATGCTCTTATAAAAATGTCTTGTAAATTTAAAAAAATGAACTATTTTTCCGTATTCCTTTTTTCCTTTTCTTGTTTACATTTTATTAAACCTTCTTGTTTATATTTTATTAAACCTCAACAATTCATAGAGAATTGCCTGACTTCACATTTAGATGACGGCTGTTAGAACACGTGATTCCCTAAATACAGCTCCAGCTGTATTGTGCAATAGATGTATTGAGCAAACTTTAAACTGTTCTTCAGCTTCAGTTCTGGGGACATTTTTGTTCATATTAAGTAATATCAGAGTTGCCTGACCTGTATGTATGACCGTGGTAAACACTGAAAGCATCGTATTCTATGACAAATTTTCCGGCCGAACGATATTAGCTTGTGACGTCACAACGCTTCCGCAATTATTCCGACCGTTTTGATTTACAATATTTAATCCCTAAACAAATTATTGTATAGAGAAAAAAAATTTAATACTTTTTATTGCACAAATAATTCTTTAAATTCATATACTTTAATTTTACAACGAAATTTTTCAAAAATAAAAATACCTGAAAATACCTTATTTTACTGTACGCATAAAATTAAATAAAATCGAGCGTATTTATACAACATTACAACGTTTTTGAATCAACATTGCGCTTTTGCGGATTTTAAAATACGCACAAGAGAAAGCACAGCTTTAAGAAAGAAGAACAATCCTACTTTGTATGCTTTTTATTCAAAATAACGCTAAGACTCAAAAAACGTCGCGTTTTGACATTTATTTACTTTTTAATAAAAATAATAAATGCGTCTCGGCTTACAGCTTATTATTCCCGTAAAATCAAACCAAAAGCAGGGCTGTATCGAAATCCCCCCCCACAGCCCGATACCGTAATCTCATTTAAGTGGTCAATAATTAATCATTGGGAATCTCAAATCCCTCAGTGTCAAAAAAAATGTCAAATCTATCATTCTCTCTATATACGGCATATAAATGCGATATAATTAATCATAAAACGGTATCGGATGTATATAAACTTTTTTCCCTTTAATCCATTGTTTTAAAGAGCTTACATTTTTTTTCCTGCCCGGGAGGAGGAGTAGGGGGAGAATTTTAAAACCGCATAATAATTTTCATTCTACATTACGCCGGAGCTAATTTTTAAATCACAAGACGAGGTTTTCGGGAGAGTGAGGACGGAACAATATGTAAATGCGTTGACCTGTGGCTCTTATCTCTTATCCAAAAGCTACGGCGTAAGATATACGACCAGATCGTGTCCCACATTTTAGGATTCAAAACTAGAGAAAAGGTAAAAACGGTTTTATAAGCTTTCGGAAACCCATCCTCAACCCCCCCCCCCCTTCCCCCCGCTCTCTCCATTTTGCGCAATTGATCTCTTGAACCTTTCCTATCCGCTTTTCGAGAAATTAATGCCTCTTGGCCGTATTCAAAATTTCACGTTTTCAAGAGTGCAGACTCCTTATACCCTCATGAAGAGGCGAGGGGGGAGGAAACGTTGAAGGATAAACAAGAGAAAAGTTTCATCCTGGATTTTCTTTTATTTACCTCCATAGCAGTCGCTTTCCGTTGCCTTTTATTCAAATTATTATACATATTGAGATCCACTTCATTTCCGCGCGTTTGTTATTGTTAACTACTTGTTTTAAAACTAAGGCTCGGTGTAATTTATACCGGGGGAAATGAGTTGTTTGCCATGGGTTGAAGGGAAAATAAATCTAACAAACAAGTGGTAATTATTACGGATCCGGACGGAAAATGATGAATTGCAAATGTTTCGGAAACTTTCTTCCAGGGGATGGAAGGGATCTCTTAAGATATTCGAAGCTTTTTCAATTTTTTTTGTTTTTATGGAATCGATTAATCATACAAAAAAAAAAAAGGAAAATAATACTCCCGGAACTTACATTCCCGAAAACTACTTCCCCTTTCTAAAAACGAAAAGTAAAAAGCTTCTGGAAGGATAATGATGATAGAAGACATTCATTAGAAAACATAATTCGACGGAACAGGTTTGTCATTAATCTGAAAAGGGCTCGTATGTTGCTGACACGATATTAATGCTGCATCGTCCATCTTGCCTTCATGTAATGACACGACTCAACAGCCCGTCATTAATTCAGCACGACCTTGTAATACCTAAGCCACTATTTCTTCATCTTTTTGTATAACAGAGCGCCTTTTTATAAAGGAAGATATCTTTTTGATAATAGAAAATTAATTACACCGAAGCAAAAGGAAAAATCAAAAAAAAAAAAAAAAAAAAAAAAAAAAAAGGAAAATAATACTCCCGGAACTTACATTCCCGAAAACTACTTCCCCTTCTAAAAACGAAAAGTAAAAAGCTTCTGGAAGGATAATGATGATAGAAGACATTCATTAGAAAACATAATTCGACGGAACAGGTTTGTCATTAATCTGAAAAGGGCTCGTATGTTGCTGACACGATATTAATGCTGCATCGTCCATCTTGCCTTCATGTAATGACACGACTCAACAGCCCGTCATTAATTCAGCACGACCTTGTAATACCTAAGCCACTATTTCTTCATCTTTTTGTATAACAGAGCGCCTTTTTATAAAGGAAGATATCTTTTTGATAATAGAAAATTAATTACACCGAAGCAAAAGGAAAAATCAAAAAAAAAAGGAAAAAGAAAATTATTTTCTATCAGATCAATTTCGCTTTCTTGCTAGCATCGGCTAAAAGGGAAAAACTTTATTATTTTTACGCACCATTCTTTCCTACGGGAATAAGTCAGTTTCGTTTTTATTACCTTTTTTTTCTCGTCTTAATTGCCAATAGATATGAGTGTAAATGGAAAAATGCTTAAACAGGAGAATTTTCTTCTTTTTTTGCGATATTACTTTCGAGCGAATAAGTCAAAAGCATTGAAACAGCCAAAAAGTGGAAAATTCAGCATTCTTTTGATTAGATAAATCCAACAGTTGTCACTGATTTATAACCAATTAACCAATCAAGTTTTGAAGTGCATTTTTCTTGGAAAGAGTCTGGACAGAGTTTGATTTTCTTCAGTATGATAAGCTAAACATTAAAACTTCGCGCAGGGAAACCATATGGGTTTGTAAGATTAATTTTTTGTATTTAATAATTCGCGTTCCAACTTTCTTAATATTTAAAATAATGTACGTCTATAATCGTGTAATCCCAGATAGCATTTTCAGTCTATTGGACATCCTGTGGATTGTTTATTAGATATCCATGGGATATTCGGATATCCGAATCCATGGGATAGCCATAGGACGTCCAAAGGACGCTTTTTGGATCACTGCGGTCATAGGTAAATTTAATGGACGGGACGTCCAATAACTAATCTCATGACGTCCTGAAGACGTCCTCGGGACTGGAGAGACATTGCTATCTGGGATTTTTAATATTTAAAATACTTGTTAGTCCAGATGAAAGTTTAATTGATATCAAGGATAGCTCCGTAAGCAGAAGTAGTGTCAAAGGCTGATAATACAACCAACATTCATGAATCGTTAGTAACACATATGGAGGAAGGTTCTGCAGAATAACTATCCAAAAGGCCTAATAAATCGTCTAATTTATAACCAGCCTTAAAAAAATGTCGGACGTTAGTAAAAATAACTCATTAAGGTTCCTCGCCGAGTCGCCACAATAGTATTACAAAAAAAATGGAATAATGTGTTCAAAAATGATAACGTAAGATAAGCTTATTGTAATCCAAAAACAATAGCAAGGTTTTTCGGAAACGGTAAGGATAAAGTCCCTTTAAATAATCAATCAGGTGTCGTGTACAAAATCGATTGCTTTCGTGAAAAAAGTGACATTGGTCACTTTAGACCAATATCATAAACAGAACAGATACAAACCATTAGTTAAGAGTAGGCTTGACCAACACAAAAGAGATGTTATAAACGGAAATTTAAGTACGAGCCCATCGAAACACGCTTTGGAAACTGGTCATTCAATGAACTGGAATACCGTAAGAATTGTAGATAGGGAAGATAAGGACCAAAATCGTCGGTTTCTTGAAATCGCTCATATAATCAGTGATAAAAATTGATTAAACAAACAAACCGACCATGATGACTCTAAAAAAGTATACAATCATATTTTGAAAAAATAACAGTTGCGAGAGTCGATTTTGACAGAAATTGTAATTCGTATGTATCTGCCGTTCCAAGCGACTTTGTCATATCTCCACTTTTTTTCAAAATGGAGATCGTTGGTTTTATTTTGAAATAACCATAGTCATATAAACAGGTCTAGCAACTCAGGGGTAAAAAACTGTCCGCGAAAGTGAAGAATAAAATAGTTAATTTTTTTTTCCGCTTGTTTCGCTACGTGTATGATGTCATCAACCAATCATAATTGAATACATGATAAACAGATATTGAGTTTGTTTACTTTTTTTTTCTTAATGTTATTTTAAAATAAATATTAAAGGAATATTCATTTAAAATCTATTATAATGATATTAGATGTCGGTAAATTTAGAAGTATTTGGATGTATTACTGTCAGTAAATTTCCATGTTTTTTTTTATTTTTATGTACCTTTGTTCGGATTTTTTGTTAAGTTGGTTCGTAAACTGGAGCATCCTCATCCTCAAATAATTACCCAAAGCATAAGATAGGATGTCTGCTCCGTGTTCTTTACAAAGAAAATCAAAGTTGTGATTTACTAAAATGTCGTCTAATGTTCGTCTAAAGATAAAGTAAAAATAGTCCAGATGTAAGTCAATCTTCATTGCGGAGCTGGCACTTGAAAGAAGAAGAACAAGCCTGATTCGAAGTTGTTTAGAAGTTGCTTATACGAGAGAAAAAGAAATCAAATTCAGTAATTCAATGAATATTTTTACTTATTAAAAATAGGGGAAATGAGGCCTTTTCGAATCCAGGTAACAAAGTCTATCCAATCCCGAGGGAGTCATGAAGATATTTATTGGACGTCCATTGGATTTATCTATGTCCGCACTGATCCAAAAAGTGTTCTTTAGGCGTCCTATGGATATCCCATGGATCTGGATATCCTGCGGATATCTAATAGACCATCCACATGTTGGCCGAACATGTTCCCCGATATCTTCACCCAAAATGTTGGGTTTGAAATTGCGACCTTGCGCTCATTCCGATTCAGATATTTCAATCCATGGGACTTCATCCATGACGGTCGCCGAATTTTCTGTCAAAAAATGTTGACGAAGCAAAATAATTCCATCCATCAAATAAGTAAAAAAAAAAAAAAAAAACATAGCTTCCTCGTGCCATTTACAATCGTTTCCATCCCCCTCCCTCCTACCCGCGTTTTCCTCTCGTTCGAATGAAAACATCATTCCTGGAATAATATTTATTAATCCATGCGGAATAGACAATCCAGTACTAATGACTCTAACTAAATATATGTTTTGAATATTAGAGAATAGTAGTCGCGTAGTCAGAGGAGTTTTGAGAGAGCGGGGAATGAACAGCATATGAAATGTTAATGCCTATCGATTTTAGTTACGAATTCAGTTTACGGGGGGTAGATAGATATAGAAAGGTCAACTTTTAGTATAACGATATCCGGCCTCCTTGGAAAATACGGATAAACTCAAGTATTTTATGCAACGGGCGGATAGAGAAATAAATCTTGCATTTACGGACGAAAAAAAAAAAAAAGAGGAAAGGATGAAAAGAAAAACACACACAGGATATGACTTTGTTTTTCGTGATTTTAAGAACAAAAAGCTTTTTTCCCTTCCTTCCACCCCCTCCTTCCGATTTCCTATATCTTTTTTAAAGGATGTTTCAAAAAAGTTCATGAATAATATACCGTAGGTCGTTAAAATATTTAACTTAAATCGAAAAAGGACGGGGAGGAAGTAAAATAAGGAAGCCCCCGGAAAATTTCCCGTATTTTACTTTACCGTTTGATTCGATTCTACTACCACGTTTTATATTAAGCTTTGGATCTCACGGCCTAGATTTAAATAACATTATCTTAGATTAGTTTAAAGCTTACGAGGAAAATTTACATGCCTTACCGATTATTGTAAATCGTCGGCTTTCAGAATCCAAGATGTGATTTTACCGATTTTCGGTTTTGGTTTCGATTTTCATAAAAGAAAGAAAAAAAATCGCATGTTTTGTGAAGTCATCATTTTAAGGGGAGGGGGCGTCACCGAATGGTGACGCTGTTGTCAAATCCCTGAAAAAAATCCGATTTTAAGAGAGCGCTTCACGGATACCGAAAGGAATGGCTGTTTTGTCTAATACTCGATTTACAACGGAAAAATCCAGATTTACGACGATAAAGGCATTTGGCGAACTCTTCTAGTATACCCTGGAATTTTCAATGCAAGTTTCAACTTGTCCGAAATGTATGAGAGGCGGAAAAATAATTTAAAAAAAAAACGACTGTCGAAAAACTTTAATTTTGATTTCCTGGTTGTGTTTGCTTGCCTAAACGGACGATTCGTGAGAGTCATTTTGTCACATGGACTTTTTGTCACAAACAAATTTTTGCCACAAAGACATTTCGTTTACCAATTATTCTTGTCGCCAAACAAATTTTTGTCACAAAGACAGTTTGTCACCCAATAATTTTCGTCACAAACAAACTTTTGTCAAAATAAAATTTGGTCACCCAATCATTTTCGTAACAAACAAATTTTTGTCACAAAGACATTTTGTCTACCAATTATTTTCAGCATAAACAAATTTTTGTCACAAAGACATTTTGTTAACTAATTATTTTCCTCAAACACAAATTTTTGTCACAAAAACATTTCGTCACCTAATTATTTTCGTCACAATAAATTGGTCCCTTTTTTTGTCACAAGTTAAACTTCGTCACAAAAATTCAAATGGTACCTAAATGACATTTCCCGAGTGACAAATCTTAATTGTGACAAAATTTCTGGTATAAATATGCTTGTTGTGATGAAAACTACACTGTGACAAATATTAATTGTGACTTTTCTGTGACAAAACGTTTTTGTACGAAATTATTGTGACGAAAAGTCCCGGAATCTTTTGCTTGGAGCAAGTTGAAACTTGTACCAAAAATAATACCATGAAAAGTTGAAGGAGTTCGTTAGATACCTAAAATTTGAAATTTTCCCTCCGTAAATCGAATGTTAGACAAAAGTAGCAATTGCTCCCCATATCCATTAGGGTGGCCCAAAAAAAATCGGCCATCTCTGATTTTCGTTCCCTAGCGAAAAATGGGTTCTTTAGGGTCTTGGAACACTTGTGATTTTTTTTCAGATTTTTAAAAAAATTTTTAGAGGTGGCGCTCGAATTTTTTATGTTTTTTTTTACTTTTCGCACTTTTATTTGATCAAATTTCAAAAATTCGCAGGAAAAAAATTTGATGAAATAAAAAATTGATCTTTTTAGGGTATAACACTTATGTATGTACGTATCCAGAAAAAATTTGATTTTGCCGAAAAATGAGACCTTATGGGTGTTATGTGACTTATTTCGGCGAAAACGGGTTTTTTTATATCTGGGTAGCCCCAAAAGCTAAAAAAATTTCAAGATAGCCAAAATGACCCAAAATAATGTAGATTCATCGCCTTTAATCCAATTTTTGGAGAAAATTTATTTTGCGTGGATATGGACGGTTTTAGGTTAAAAAATAATATTTTTCAAAATTTAAAAAATTTGTTTATTATTTTATGGTGTCCCAATTTTGATTCTACACCTCAAAATCGATTCTACTAGCTCCAGATACCTTCTCCAATTTTTTTCAGATTTTTAAAAAATGTATAGGGGTCGCTACCAGCCTTTATAGGTTTTTCTCGAAAAATGGCTTATGCTAAAAGTGTGATTTTTTTGACCGCAAAATAAAAGTCGGTCTTTTTCAAATCTGAGAAACTACTTTATGTTTTTTGACCCGTAGAATTCAAAAATGACCATAAAAATTACGTACGGTGCGGGAAAAACCCGATATCTCCACACCAATTACCAATTTTAACAATTATCATTACTTATCAATTGGTGTGGAGATATCGGGTTTTTCCCGCAACCGTACGTAATTTTTATGGTCATTTTCGGATTCTGCGGGTCAAAAAACATAAAGTAGTATCTCAGATTTGAAAAAGACCGACTTTTATTTTGCGGTCAAAAAAATCACACTTTTAGCATAAGCCATTTTTCGAGAAAAACCTATAAAGGCTGGTAGCGACCCCTATACATTATTTAAAAATCTGAAAAAAATTGGAGAAGGTATCTGGAGCTAGTAGAATCGATTTTGAGGTGTAGAATCAAAATTGGGACACCATAAAATAATAAACAAATTTTTTAAATTTTGAAAAATATTATTTTTTAACCTAAAACCGTCCATATCCACGCAAAATAAATTTTCTCCAAAAATTGGATTAAAGGCGATGAATCTACATTATTTTGGGTCATTTTGGCTATCTTGAAATTTTTTTAGCTTTTGGGGCTACCCAGATATAAAAAAAACCGTTTTCGCCGAAATAAGTCACATAACACCCATAAGGTCTCATTTTTCGGCAAAATCAAATTTTTTCTGGATACATACATACATAAGTGTTATACCCTAAAAAGATCAATTTTTTATTTCATCAAATTTTTTTCCTGCGAATTTTTGAAATTTGATCAAATAAAAGTGCGAAAAGTAAAAAAAAACATAAAAAATTCGGGCGCCACCTCTAAAAATTTTTTTAAAAATCTGAAAAAAAATCACAAGTGTTCCAAGACCCTAAAGAACCCATTTTTCGCTAGGGAACGAAAATCAGAGATGGCCGATTTTTTTTGGGCCACCCTAATATCCATAAAGCCTCCTTTCAAGTGATCAGCATATAGGGAAATCCTTGAAATACGAAATCCGCGAGAGTGCAAAAGGGCAAAAATATTACCCGAACGTTACTGTTCTCAAAGAAATGAAATATCTCCGACTTAGTTATCGGAAAACCGGTTCAAGCTTTTGTACAAAGAGCGAACCCCGCTTTTTTCAATGAAAACATCCAGATTTACCTCTCTCCTTTTTTTTTTTTTTTGATGATGATGAAATATGGTAACACGTTTTCCGAAATGAAAGGAATTCTCGAGAGTAGTTCGAAAAAAAAAAAAAAAAAAAAAAACGCCAAAGACTTGGCAGAGTTCCTATCAGAAAACTAAAGGAGCCAACTCAGTCATAAAACTTAATGTAGAGGAATCATGAAGAATGTAAATGGTTTTTTAACAACAATTCATGTTGCCACAGCTTTTAGGTTTCTATTGACTTCGGTTTAAAAAAATGAGATCGGTGAACCGATCAAAGTGCTTTATCGACGAATTATGAAATGTATATTATAAATAATATACATAACGGTTAGATTTTTGATCAGAGGTCCACCAAAGCCACTGTACGGGCATACGGAATCTGAATTTTGGAAAAATAATTTTAAATTCGGAATCCTCTACCCCGAAAATATTCTCAAAAATACGGTTAGATTTTTGATCAGAGGTCCACCAAAGCCGCAATACTGGCATAAGGGATTCGAATTTCGGATAAATTATTTCAGATTCGGAATCCTCTACCCCGAAAATATTCTCAAAAATACGGTTAGATTTTTGATCAGAGATCCACCAAAGCCGCAATACTGGCATAAGGGATTCGAATTTCGGAAAAATTATTTCAGATTCGAATCCTCTACCCCGAAAATATTCTCAAAAATACGGTTAGATTTTTGATCAGAGATCCACCAAAGCCGCATTACGGGCATAAGGGATTCGAATTTTGGAAAAATTATTCAGATTCGGAATCCTCTACCCCGAAAATATTCTCAAAAATTCGCTTAGATTTTTGATCAGAGGTTCACCAAAGCCGCAATACTGGCATAAGGGATTCGAATTTCGGAAAAATTATTTCAGATTCGGAATCCTCTACCCCGAAAATATTCTCAAAAATGCGGTTAGATTTTTGATCAGAGGTCCACCAAAGCCGCAATACTGGCATAAGGGATTCGAATTTTGGAAAAATTATTTCAGATTCGGAATCCTCTACCCCGAAAATATTCTCAAAAATACGGTTAGTTTTTTGTTAGCTCCACGAGAAACCCGCCAATCAGCATCCAAATCGCTTTGTTGACGTAATCGATGACGTCATATCGTGACGTTTCAAAAGTCGACATATCGGTTTTTAGGCCTATACCCATACTTTTAGCCCTGCTCACCGTTTCTGAACCACTCAACAGAATTTAACCAAATTTCAATGGTAGCGTATCTGGATGAATATCTACTGCAGTACGAAAATAGGACTCAATTGGTAGCTGCGTTCGCGATTTATAGTCAAAAAAGATCTTGAAATTGTTGAAAATTTAACATTTTCACTCACTGCTTCCGAATCCCTGGATCGATTTAACTCAAAAACTAATCAGCACCTACATTTCATTAGAAGTTGCTACCCACCAAAAATCATCGAAATCCGTTCTTTCGTTTTTCTGTTTTTCCTCCGACAGACACTTTTTTTTCCACATATATTCATATATTCATACACACATACACACATACACACATAAATACGCACATTGCCATACACTGTGGCGACCGGAGTTCCAGAACCGTATAAGTCCAAAATTTTACCCGGCCAAGGTCACGCCCTTTGCACGTGCTCGGGTCGTGATCAGCGCGTGATCACTCTGGCGACCAGGGTATTGGTCGCCAGAGTGCACAGGTCGCGAAAGTGATAAGGGAATTTGCACAATCGGTCGCCAAAGTGACGAAAATGTACGCGCATACACACATACACACATACACACACACGGCCACCATCCAAATTTTGCTTTTTTCGGCATCAGGGGACTTCAAAACGTGTAAAAATATCAAAAACTAAAAATCTGAAATTTGTGCTAAAAACAATGCTTTATTCTCCCTGCGGTCGATAAAGCAAAAAAGAAAAGAAAAAAGAAAAAAAAAAAAAAGAAGGTGCATGCGCTTTCCAAACATTAATTCTAAAAACGTAATGAAAATTTCAACCGCATTAGAAAGAGAAAAGCATCAGTAAGACGTTTCTTATGTAACCGCCGCACCACCCACGACTTCATTATGATGAGTCTCTCTCTTATTATCAACTTTGGAAGCTGGCTTGCATAATTTTGGCAGTTTCTCACGAGTTTCCTCTTTCGCAACGCGGCAAACGTCCTTGAGAAACTTTCTTAAAAGAGAAAAGACTTATTCTATTAATACTCCCTAAAATGTTTTTGAAGCTTTTCAAATGAAAGTTTACTTATGAAACGGTTGAAAAGTCTGGATCACTGAACCGATAAAACGTTTACAACGGTAATTGGTTTGTGTGACGGAATCGAATGTTGTCGTGGAAACCTTTTTGGCGCGAAACAAGTTATTTAGGTTTTAAATGAAATAAATGACGGAAATACGTTCATATGTTCAATAAAACGTATTTTATTGTTGTTATCTCAGATCATTATTTTTCTATTTTTCTTATTTTTTTTAAAAATTGTCGTCCTGATGAGAACGAACTCAGTAATTCAAAGTCATCTTAAAGAAGTCAATGAATAGTAGGGGTTGCAAAGTACCTAGAAATCTCGGAACCGGTTCCAAAGGAAAAAGATTTCTTCGGAACCGGTACTCCCGGTGCCGGTGTCGGTGCAGGTATTGATACCGGATAAAAATTATTTTAAATTATATTCTTATGTGAAAATGTTTCTTCTCATGTTGTGAAATATAAAACAAATACACTGAGAAAACTCAGGAGTAAATCTAACTAAATATGTTAGTGGAAAATCGGTTGACTAATAATATTTAGTCAGCCACACTATTTTTTTAGTTGATTTAAGTAAAAAAAAAAAATTTCTTATTAGTTAGTCTAACTAAAAAAATAGTTTTGCTGACTAATATTATTAGTTAACCGATTTTCCCCTAATATATTTAGTTAGATTTACTCCTGCATTTTCTCAGTGTATTTTTAAGAAATCAAGAATCAAAATCAAAATTGCAAAGAATGAGTTATTGTACAAAAAGAAGTCAAGCGACAGCGGTAGCGCACCGGTGGCATCCCTTGTTATTCACCAAGAGCGAACTATGCAACAAAAAATTTATTTTTCTCTGCTTGTAGTTTTAGCGTTCAATTTAACTTTTTATTTTTTTTATTTTCTGTCTAATAATTAGGATTATTAAAATTACGGGAAACACACTGATAAAATTTCACATATTCCTAGCTTCTGTTACGTCGCAATTGGATCCTATCGAGGAACCGTATCGGACGAATCCAATTGCGACGTAACAGAAGCTAGGAATATGAGGACTTTTGGAGAAGGAAATTCTGAGAACATGGAGTGGGAAAGAGAATTTTCTGAAATAAAGAGGGAATTCGGTCTAATAAGGAGTGATTTTTCTGATATTAAAATTAAGCTCGATAACCTCTTTAGAGATAGTGTCACAGCCCGCCACAATGGATAATAAGCCGGAAGAGGCTTCCGCCGAATCCTTTAGAGGGAAAAGAAAGTTTATTCATCTGTTTCCCAAGAAGTCGATTATACGCCCCTTGTACAAACAATTGAAAAGATAACCCAATTCGACAGAGAGTGAATTAAAATCACCAGCCTCTAACTCTAACTTTAACTTTGATTTTTTTTTTTTTTTTTTTTAACTCTAATTAAAGTTGTATCAAATTTAAAAAAAAAAAAATTTGACAAGTAACAAAGAGGCGGTAAATAAATAAGAATAACAAGGCTTCTTAAGCCTACCGAAAATATAATAAAGATACTCAAAAATGTACATTGTAACGGGACGAAGTATTACCCGAAATCGACTCGTCTTGAGTTCTGCTTATTTTGCAGTTTCGGCTAAGATTCGATTCATGTTAATAAAAATTTTGTAATATTTTTATGAAATATGCTCATTACTCATTGATCATTACTCATTACTCATTACCCATTACTCATTACCATGAATATTAGTAATAATTACTAATAGTGTTTTATTCGTGCAGAACCAGAACCAGTACCGGAAAGCCCGGAACTGGTTCTCCCGGTACTGCGATCCCTAATGAATAGATTCGGCTGGCAACACTGTCTGGAGTACATTAAAACACCACTTTCAGCCCTGGGTAATAAAAATATTATCACTGACAAGCGACTTATTTTCCCCCCTTACCGCACCTTAACTTTTTATTAGTGCACCGATATATGAGCCATAGTCCCTAGCCGAGCTATAGGGACTTTAATAACAGCCGTTTTTTGCTCATAAATAAAAAATGGCTTCAATTTCTGTAAAACCGTCTTCATTTTTGAAATTTCCGGAAAATTTTCGACAGAAAATTGACTCTTTCCCACCAAAATACGGCTCTAATTTTTTCGGCCCTTATGAGACTTTGAAAAACTTTAGGCCTCTGTAGGCAGCAGAAATCGGCCTTCAAAAAATCCGAAAAAAAAATTAGGGTTAAATTTTTTGCGAAAACAATGTTTCATCTCACCTACGGTCGATAAGGCAACAAAAAAAAAAAAAAAAAAAAAAAAAAAAAAAAAAAAAAAAAAAAAAAAATTTGACAAGTAACAAAGAGGCGGTAAATAAATAAGAATAACAAGGCTTCTTAAGCCTACCGAAAATATAATAAAGATACTCAAAAATGTACATTGTAACGGGACGAAGTATTACCCGAAATCGACTCGTCTTGAGTTCTGCTTATTTTGCAGTTTCGGCTAAGATTCGATTCATGTTAATAAAAATTTTGTAATATTTTTATGAAATATGCTCATTACTCATTGATCATTACTCATTACTCATTACTCATTACCCATTACTCATTACCATGAATATTAGTAATAATTACTAATAGTGTTTTATTCGTGCAGAACCAGAACCAGTACCGGAAAGCCCGGAACTGGTTCTCCCGGTACTGCGATCCCTAATGAATAGATTCGGCTGGCAACACTGTCTGGAGTACATTAAAACACCACTTTCAGCCCTGGGTAATAAAAATATTATCACTGACAAGCGACTTATTTTCCCCCCTTACCGCACCTTAACTTTTTATTAGTGCACCGATATATGAGCCATAGTCCCTAGCCGAGCTATAGGGACTTTAATAACAGCCGTTTTTTGCTCATAAATAAAAAATGGCTTCAATTTCTGTAAAACCGTCTTCATTTTTGAAATTTCCGGAAAATTTTCGACAGAAAATTGACTCTTTCCCACCAAAATACGGCTCTAATTTTTTCGGCCCTTATGAGACTTTGAAAAACTTTAGGCCTCTGTAGGCAGCAGAAATCGGCCTTCAAAAAATCCGAAAAAAAAATTAGGGTTAAATTTTTTGCGAAAACAATGTTTCATCTCACCTACGGTCGATAAGGCAACAAAAAAAAAAAAAAAAAAAAAAAAAAAAAAAAAAAAAAAAAAAAAAAATATTTCAAGACACGATGTAAAAAGACTTGTTGTAGAAGATATTTTTGGCAAAGCACCAAAAGAATTCGGATTTGTGGCAGTAACGTAAAGGGAAAATATTTTAGAATTATCGTTCAACTTTCTGGAATTTATTACAAATAAATGGTCACAACCACATTCTATTTAGGACGTATCTCAAGCTCCATCTCGTACGATTAATGATTTTGCTCCTAAGAACAGGAGGATATGAAATCCCGATCTGGGGTAGAGGTCCCTATGTTGGTCCGCAAAATTTATATAAAATGTATACATTTTGCGGATCAACATAGGGACCTCTACCCCATCTGGATGCAATATAAATCTCTTAAAAATCTCTAAAACCTCTACACGGAGAAAAAAGTTCGGTTCCTGCTACTTAATGTTAAATTGGGTCCTGTGACATCTGATAATACCGAAAATTTAGTAATTATTACTACGAGTTCGTAATGATTAACAAAGTTTAGTAATAATTAGGCCTACCTAATTTTTAGTGCTATCAACTCAAATGTTTAGATGTCACAAAACCCAACTAAATATTCAGTAACAGGAACCGAACTTTTTTTTCCGTGTAGAATCTCAGATGATTTCCACAACATGCGGAAGATGCTGATGCATAATGCTCAGAAGATCCATCAAAGATTCGTTAATGTTCAGCGAAATTTTGCGCCAAAATGCAAAAAAATGACTAGGGATTTTTTCACTCAACATAGCCAACAGTCGGAGAACTTGCCTGAGAATATTTTTGTCTAAGGTGTTTGCTCAGCATTAGGGTGTCCCTATTTTGGCAATTTTCGAATTTCAAGTCGCTTATCACCAAAAATGGTTTTCCTCGGCCTGAAATTTTCTTAAATTTTTTACTCGACGAGAAAGCGCGGCGACCTAAACTTAAAGTTCCGAAAATCTCCATAGGAGAAAAAAGTCAGACAACTTTTTCTTCGCAAAAAAATGTGGTTTTTTATCGGAAATTTTCCGAATATCAAGAATCTAAGTTCGTTTTTTTTATATTTAGTCCAGTTTTTGAACTAGAGACCAAATTACGAGTGAAACTGAGGACCTGATATGTTTCGGCACTTTACTACGTTTTTTTGCCATATTTTGGCTTTTAGCTCAAAAACCGGACCAGATATTAAAAAACACGGACTTCAGATTCGCGATCTACGAAAAATTCTCGATAAAAAAAAATCACATTTTTTCGCAAAAAAAAAAAAAATTGTCGATTTTTTTTCTCTTATGGGAATTTTCGGGACTTTAAGCTCAAGTCGCCACGCTTTCCCGTCGAGTAAAAAATTCTGAAAAAATTCGGGTTTATCGCTACACCAAGGAAAACCATTTTTGGGGGTAAGCGATTTGAAGTTCGAAAATTGCCAAAATAAGGGACACCTTTCCTTCAATAATTATAACCAGAAAACGACGATCGGACAAATGAAATTATAAACGCCATGAATGCAGAAAAAAGATGCATTTACCCTAAACGTTTTTGGAAATTTTCCAAAAAGCTCCAAAAACGAAGCTTTTGAACAACCCTGCAGCTTTTTTTTCCGTTAAAAAGCTAAGAAAATTAACACGAACAACCTTTTTAAAAAGTATCGAATTTGTTAAAATCATATCTCTGCGGGTTTTTCGCGATTACGTCATTCCCCAGAGAAAACTCGGATTAATCAGCAGCTCTTGTCGATCAAAGGTTGTGATTAATGAAAAACTCGCGGAGGAAATTCGTTTTAATTTTTTTTTTTTTTCCGACTTTTTTTTTAATGTTAAAACCAGAAGCTTATTTTCGAATTTTTTTTATTTTCTTTTTCAATTTTCTTTTTTCAAAGATAAAGGTAAAGGGAGAAAAAAAAGGATCGACTTCGAAAAAAATTAGGACAATTTTTTTTTCCTTACCTTAGGTTTTTTACCCTTTCGTTTTTTTTCCTTCTTTTCGATGAAACGATGCAAAATTCAGCTGATTCGGCTATCCGTTTCAAACAAAGCACGAACCCTTCGAGTAATAAAGAAAGTCAATTTAAGTAGAAAACTACCCGAGTTTATTAGAAGTCAAGGCCTGCGGTAAAATCGGGGAAGGCTTTTCCTGGTAAAAGGTGAATTCCGAACTCAGTGGAAAATTACTTTGGCGGTTTTCAAAGCTGAATTTTTTTTTATTTTTTTTCTATAAAATTGTTTTACATTATGATGTTTTTTTTTTTTTTTCCTTGTAGATGATTTAAAAATTGGAAGTCGGAAACTGTATTGATAAGGGGAGGAAAAAAAAACAAGCGGACATGGGCTTCTTAAAAAAACGAGAATTGATGGAAAATCGGGAACTTTAGAAAACCTCCTTGACCGTAGGGCAGTCACTGCAAAATATCCGTTTTCCCCATGGGAAATTTTCGAAGTTTTCCTTTTTTTCTTATTTTACCTGGTTTTCAGATTAAGGGTCAGATCCTTATTGAACCGATACAGTCCAATAACGTCCTTACCTCGGGGTAAGTTTTAATCTCAAATCTTGTGGGGTTTATTACTTACGGGGTAAAATATTTGATTTTTCGGGATAATAATTTTATAGCAAGAGACTTAAAAAAAAAAAAAAAAAAAAAAAAAATGAATTAAGTCGAAGGATGTTTTGTTTATATTTCGGACTTTCAGCAAAAAAGCATCAACATTTTTTCGCAGCTCTCACACGACCGTTTCCATATTACTAAAATAATCCATGGGTAAACGGTCGGGAACTTTATTGAGAAAGTTTTATTGAAAAAAAGAGGCCTCGGAGACTAATATTAGGGCTTGGAGGATAGGGTGGGTCGAAAAAAGCACCTTTTTCTAATACTATTAACCCTAATTTTTTTTTTTTTTTTTTTAGATTTTTTAAACGACATTTTGAGGTGCAGCAATGGCCTTGAAATTTTCAAATGAGGACCAACAATGAAAATTTTTTTTCGCATAAAAGCCCGTCGTTTTCTATCGGAAATTTTGCGTAGATTACGAATTTGAAGTCAAAAACTATTTTTGGTGCACAGTTTTTGAACCACATGCCGGATTACAAAATTCTGAAAATCTTTATTATGGCATTCTGTCTGTTTGGGTGGTTCGAAAATCGACTTTTTTGGAATTTCCAAACTCCTATATCGGGAAAAGTTTCTTCATAGGTAGAGTATCAACCCTGAATTTTTTGAGACTTTTTGGACGGCATCTTGAGGTGGCGCATTGGCCTTGAGATTTCCAAAAAGCCCATGTAAGGACCAAAAATTATAATTTTTTTTGGGCATAAAAGACCATCCATTACTATCGGAAATTTTGCGTACGAATTTCAAGTCGAAAATTAGTTTTGGTGCACGGTTTTTGAGCTACAAACCGGATTTAAAAGCTCTAAAAAACCTGGTTTTGGCTTTTCGCCTGAGGCTCAAAAACCGTGAACCAAAACTAATTTTCGACTTCAAATTCGTAATCTACGAAAAATTTCCGATTGGAATCGGTAGTCTTTTATGCCAAAAAAAAAAGGTTCATTTTTGGCCCTTATACGGGCTTTTGGAAATTTCAAGGCCAATGCGACACCTCAAGATGCCGTCCAAAAAATCTGAAAAAATTCAGGGTTGATACTCTACCTATAAAGAAACTTTTCCCGATATAGGAGTTTGGAAATTCCAAAAAAGTTGATTTTCGAACCACCCTAGTGTTCATCATTATGTGCGCTATTTGGGGTCTTGGCTTTGGTTGCATCCATCTTTTTGGATGGTACCTCAAACTGGAGTCGGAATACATCCACAAAATATATATTGTATATGGTAAGTATAATATAACTAATTATAGTGCATATAAGCATATAAGCGTATACTAATATGTACCGTAAACTGGGGTGAGATTGACCGGCGGGGCGAGATTGACCCGCCTAAAAAAAGATAGTTCTGGCTGAATTTTTTAAAATCTGATTGTAAGAGGGGAAAGAAAGGGAAATCCTCTAGTAATTTTATTTAAAGAAAACATCATTTAACCGTGGTTACTAACTTTTTTAAGGCCAGTCAATCTCGCCCCGGCGGTCAATCTCACCCCAGTTTACGGTACTATAACTAATAATACACTATTTTTTTTACAGGAGGGGTTGGAGCTTTTTTAATTATTGTAACTACTACTCTGTACAGTATCTATTATTTTTGGAATTTACTACAAGGTATAACTAGTTTCCTTATTTCGTAATAAATAGTTGTCACGGAATAAATCGTTTTCCATTTTCGGAAGAAGAATTTTGATAATAAATTTTTAATTTTTCAATTTTTTTTTATTGTTTATGTGACTTTGTATCTAATGGTTTTTATTCTCAAAATAATTAAAAGTTTAAATTTATAATCGATTTTTTTGAAATCAAAATAATTGGCAATTTAAGAACTATATTGCCGCTTTTAAAAATTAGTTCAATAGTGGTGTAGTAGATAAAGGCGGCTCGTAAGTCGACCACAAGGTTTGGGTTCTACTTCAAAAAACTGTAATAGAATTTTTCTTATTATCTTTTTTTTCTCATGAAAAATATTTAAAAAAGAGCCTATAAATATAAAGTCCCCATATGCTAAATATAGTGTGAATATAGTGCAATTAAAGTATAAAATTAATATACTGCTCAGTCAAAAATTTTAATTATAAAGATTTATAAATAGTTATAAAATTTTATAATCGGCCAAAACTTTATTGAGTTGTAAAATTTTATAACACACTTTTTCTTGGGAACGAACGGTTAGTTTCTTATAGTCTCTTTCCACCCCCTGGGCTATACTAGTTGATTCGGTGAGTTTACCGATTTTGATATTTCATTTTGCGACGTTTTACTTGCAAAATTCTGCTTCTGTACGCGATTTCAACGCAAGTCCATTTTTAAAAACAATGGAATAGAACCACTATTTACATAAGTTAAAAATAAACGATACCCATAGTTTACAAAAATGGACTTACGTTAAAATCGCGTACAGGGCCCTGCAGGGGCAGAAATGTCTTTTTATACTGACGAAAATTTGCTTTTTCTTACAAATACCCTTTATATACTGACCAATAGCGCAGGAATGGTATGCCGAATAGATTTTAATCGGGATCGGGATCGAAATCGGAAAATTTTTCTCGTAGTTTAGAATCCGAATCAGCATGCCATCCCTGCCAATAGGGCGGGTCGAAAAACGCGAATTTTTGAATTTGAAAACGCCTGATATGGAGATCCATGTCTTTTTATAATACTACTAGCCGCTTTGAGGGCGCGAAGCGCGTTTTTCCACCCACCCTAGCACCCAAATAAATGCGAAAAACAAAAATAAAAATCAACATTTTTTTAAAAATATCAGTGTCAAACGTACTGGAACCTTTAGGACATCAAATCAGACACACAGGAAAAAAAAGAAGCAAAATAAAATAAAAGATGTCGCTAAAAAGAAGATTACTTTAAAATTCCAAATCAGAATTCTCAATCTTGTCCTGATCTCACATTAAAACAGATAAAAAGAAAGTACATAGATTTTCAATCGAATTTTTCCTTCTCAAAAGAAAAAAAAAAAAATAACGCCAAAAGGAAACAAAAGATAAAAAAAAAAAAAACGGAATTACAGTTTAATTTTCCGGTCTTTTGCACTAAGCTTTTTTTCCCTTTTTTTTGTATTTTTGTAAAAAGGAACTTTTCTTTTTTTTTCAAGTTTCCTTTTTCTATTTGAAAGTCGTTCCTGATTAATGTACGACTATTGATTACGAAGAAAAAAGGACGACTTTCCCCGAAGTTTTTCTATTACAAAAAAAGGAAGAATAAGCAACTGGGAATCCGACCGGCGAAAATCCGTTCTCGCGGAAAGATGTAAACATGAACCTCTTCTCTCACCTTTTGTGCCGAAAAGGAAAAGGGGTGGGGGTTTGAGGAGAGGGAAGGGGGGGGGGTGGTGGTGGTGTTACTACTTCCTCTCTCCACTACAAAACATGTTCCTGATTACGCGTTAATGATTCGAATCATTGATTTTGCATATTGCGAAATAATGGAGAAAACCCTTTTGTACCAAAGTTTCGCGATAGTTTTGGGAAAGGGAGCGGGGGAGGGGGTGAAAGTGGATGTGAAAGTACAAATTTCCCAGAGAGTTTCATCATGTTTTAAACCCTTCTTGTTTAATGGATGTCTTTTGCGTCTTTTGAAGGACGATTTGGGTTTGTAGAACAAAACGAAACGAAAGGAGGGGTGGCGTTATTCAAATAATTCCAATTTTTTTTTTTCGAACGCGTATGGTGATGAATTGATGTCCGGGTGCACCCTTACATAAAAAAAAATCCTCCTATTAAATAAAATGGAGGGAGGATGCGAAGCGCTTTTATCCAGACGATAAATAAAATGATTGGCGAACGTATTATAAACGTCATGTTCAGCATTTTATGTTATAGGCTTTTTTTTTTAATTTAAAATTTTTTTGGCAAACGTTTTCTAATAATCGCGCTTTCGAAAATTTTCGATAATTTTATTACCTTAAAGCCATTAATTTTTATTTTAACGAAAGCGTTTTACAACTATTCGATTTTTAATACTTTTCTTTTTTTTTTCTTCCTGGGGTATAAAATAATAATTTACAAGCAGCTTTGTATGCGCGAAGGGCATGTGTTACGACAGAGAAGAAATTTTAAAATTTTATTCGTTTATTTAAAAAAATATTACGAGATCGACGCAGGCCTTCCAAGGCCTAGTGTTTATTGGTTCCTATTTGATGAAAAAAGGCGGGAAAACTGAACGGAATAATATATGAAGCTGATACAGGACACGTGGAAAAGCTGTAAAGAGGCTCTTAAAAGGGCTAGAGTATCATATTAGGATGCGAGAAAATCAGTGCAACTGTCAATTATTGGCGATATTTAATCCATTTACTGGACTTCATTTTGCGAATTTTTGAATTTGAAATCACCTGATATGGGAATCGATGCCTTGTTATGACACTATCAACCCTAATTTCCTTCAGATTTATTAGAAGTGCCGGAATGACCTTGAAGTTTATAAAAGCCCATATAAGGGTAAAAATAAATAGATTTTTTTTTTTTTTTTTTTGGCTGAAAAATTATGGTTTTTTATTAGGAATATTAGGTTTGAAAAAAATGAAGCAGGAAAAAAAATACGTTAGAAAAAATTGTATTAGAAATTTTGGATAAGAAAAAATCTATTAGGAAATTTAGAGGTTACGAAAAATAAATTAGAAAAAAAATACATTAGGAAAAATTGCATTAGGAATTATATGAATTAGTAAAACGGTCGGGAACGTTTGTAACGAACCAAAACTTTTTACGGTAAGACTGGCCTTATTTTTAATATAATACACATAAAAGTAAGATAAGTGTAAGTGTAAAAAAAAAAACAGAAAAGTAAGTGTAAGGGTAAAGTGAAAAAGCATTATAAGTCCTGATTTTTGGCTCATTTTTTGGTTCCAGCTCGAAAACCGGACCAGATTTAAAAAAAAAAAATTTTTTGGCATTTAAAAAAAATGCCTATCAATGTTTTTATGTACTTAACAAAATTTCTCCTTTTCTAAAAAAAAAAAAAACACTGAAAAGGATGAACTATTTTAAAGCGCACTAAAAAGGACGGAATAATTTAAAGCGCACTAAAAAGGACGGAATAATTTCAAATTTTTCCACGACAGGTCACTCCCACATCTTTTAAATATTTTTCGAATCTCTTATTTGTTAGTAAAAGTTCGCTTGATCCTCATACTCCTGTTCTTCCAATATAGTAAGATAACTGATGCCTGACACGCAGCAAGACTTACTTCAAAACGTAACAGGCTTTTAAAATTTAAGACAAAGTTTCTGCAAAGGGGAAAGATGCACATAAAAACAAGGCTGTGCAATAAATTCTTGTATTTAGTATAATATTATGCGCTAAATGCATAGCACAGCCTTGTTTTTATGTGCATCTTTCCCCTTTGCAGAAACTTTGTCTTAAATTTTAAAAGCCTGTTACGTTTTGAAGTAAGTCTTGCTGCGTGTCAGGCATCAGTTATCTTACTATATTGGAAGAACAGGAGTATGAGGATCAAGCGAACTTTTACTAACAAATAAGAGATTCGAAAAATATTTAAAAGATGTGGGAGTGACCTGTCGTGGAAAAATTTGAAATTATTCCGTCCTTTTTAGTGCGCTTTAAATTATTCCGTCCTTTTTAGTGCGCTTTAAAATAGTTCATCCTTTTCAGTGTTTTTTTTTTTTTAGAAAAGGAGAAATTTTGTTAAGTACATAAAAACATTGATAGGCATTTTTTTTAAATGCCAAAAAATTTATTCCTAAATTTTTAGTGATAAAAGATTTATTTTTTAAAATGCTAAATATTATTCTGCAATTTTTAGTTTTAGCAAAAGATAGCCAAGTTGAAGATTCCGTAAGTTACTGACTAATGAGATTGTGCTGGAATCATTTTACATAATTTGAATAGGGAAAACAAAGGTATCTTTCGGCAAAATTTTTCTCTTATTCCAAATTCAAATTAAATTACTATTACTCCAGCTAAATACATTCAGTTTTATTTAGCATTATTATAAAGATCATCGTTTGCCATATCATAAAACAGTTGAATGCCATCAATAAAAAAAAATTTTTTTTTAATTTAAATTGAAGGTGAATTTTTAATCTTAAGGCAATTGCATAGTAAATGAAAGCTAGTTAAAAAAGTTGAAATTGCTTGTAACGTTTAAAAAAAAAAAATATTCAATTTAATGGTAAGACGAATACCACATTAAAGCTTGTTGCAATCTTTGTTGACCCATTGTCATCACATCTGCTACTGGTATAAGAAAACTTTAAGACATATGGAAAAAAAATTTATCTGATTATCTAAGTATTTGCTAAACAGATTACCCCTTTTTATTTGGAAATGAAATCGATTTTTTTTTTATTCAGAAAAAAAAAGGCTCTGCTCCATGAAAACCTTGTTGCCATGACCTGTCAATACTATTAAATAGGTTTTGAAATTGTAAAAAAAAATTGTAAAGGTTAATCGTTATGTACTTTCATTACACATGCTTCATTTTTTTTTTAACATTCACACCACTCACAAACTAATAGCCTTTTTTTTGTCTTTTTTTTTTTGAAATTACCAATAAGGATTCAGAAAGGCACAATTATTTTTCATAATTATAAGTAAAAAAAAAAAAAAAAATAAAACTTTAAGACAGGAGAAAAAAAAAATTCATCTGATCATCTAAGTATTCGTTAAACAGATCATCCCTTTTTATTTAGAAATTAAATAGATTTTTTTTCTTTATTCAGAAAGAAAAGGCTCTGCTCGGTGTAAGCTTTGTTGCCATGGCTTATCAATATTATTAAATAGGTTTTGAAATTCTAAATAAAAATTGTAAAGGTTAATCATAATGCACTTTCACCACACATGCTTGATTTTTTTGTCAGTAAAATTCACACCACTCACAAACAAGTAACCGTTTCTGCCTTTCTTTTTGAAATTACAAATCCAGGAGAAAAAAAAAATTCATCTGATTATCTAAGTATTCGTTAAACAGATTATCTCTTTTTATTTAGAAATTAAATAGATTTTTTCTCTTTATTCAGAAAGAAAAGGCTCTGCTCGGTGTAAGCTTTGTTGCCATGGCTTATCAATATTATTAAATGGGTTTTGAAATTCTAAATAAAAATTGTAAAGGTTAATCGTTATGCACTTTCACCACACATGCTTGATTTTTTTGTCAGTAAAATTCACACCACTCACAAACAAGTAACCTTTTCTGCCTTTTTTTTTTGAAATTACTAATAAGGATTTAGAAAGGCACAATTAGTTTAATTAATTATAACTAAAAGAAAATTTAAATTAAAAAATTGTCATGAAAGAATGTCTTCCATGTATTTGTTTGCATTCGTAAGTTAACGGTCAACGTTTGACCGTTGAGCGAACATCACCCTGTTAGGTTTTTTCCCGTCGATTTTTTTTTTTTTTTTTTTTTTTATTAAATCATTGCGAATCAATTACGGATAAAAACATTTTAATTAAAAAATGAAATCGTTGAAATACAATTAAACACGGCCATATTTGTTGTTATTATTTCGCTCGTAGACCGGTGTAAAAAAACATTAAAATAAAATGACAGAAAAGACCGTAAGTTAAACACACAAAGGGGTATCATTTTATATCTTGACATTTCTAGAACGTTCTCAGCGACTTCGTTTTCTGTGTGTCTGCGCAAACGTATGTTTTACGAACACACGAAATTTAAGATTCCGTTCCCGCGCTTTTTTTCTTTTTTGGCGATATTTTTTATTTTAGGAGATTTTTGTAATACTTTTTTATCCATAAACCTTCTACACGTTAAAATATAACGAGTGATATCAATTTCCGCACGATTCGCCGAAAATTTAAAGGAGTTTTGGGTTCTCGAAATATATCGAGTCACCAGTCAAGTACATAAAAACATTGAAAAAAACATTGAAAAAATGGGAGTTCTGATTAGTGATTTACGCAAAATTTCTGGCAAAAAACAACTGTTTTTTCAAAAAAAAAAAAAAAAAAAAAAAAAAAAAAAAAAAAACCGATTAACTTATTTTACTCTTATGGGAATTTTCCGACCCGGGCGGTTTCTTGTCGAGTAAAAAATCTGAGGGGGAAAAAATAGGATTCATATGTGCCACAGAGAGAACCGATTGCGGGAAGCACTCATTCAAATTTGAAAAAAGCCAAATAAGGGACCACCTACCCAACACCAACACTTAGGTGGTTCGAAAATCAACTTTTTCGGAATTTTAAAACTCCTACATCGGGAAACGTTTCTTTATAGGAATAGAGTATCAATCGGTCTGCCACCATCTTAATTAAAACTGCTTGGTCACTTTTTTTTTCAAGTGGAGTTTTCTAATTTAATTTGATTTACACACGAAGTAATAGAAACTCTTAAAACAAAAATGGTAGTGGCAGAACCAGTTAAAGTTTATGTCAAATTAAAATCAAATAATATTGTTAATCAGGAAAGTGATACTCGCCCGACTATTGGGAAAAAAATAACTTGCAACTTCGATGGTGTTATAAAATCAACAGATAATGTGATGAATGTCAATCTTTTTTGTTAAAAAAAAAAAAAAAAAAAAAAAAAAAAAAAAAAAAAAAAAGGGGACTTGCTCTTCGGAGCAGTCGACATGTTCGTAAATCCTTCCTTCAAGAAACCAAAATTTTATCTCAGTCTCAGACCTCAAACCCCCGAATACCAAACTGAAATCGATAATCGTCTTTCCAAAAACGAGAGGTCGAACTTGACCGAAAGTTCAAAATCTTTGCGCTCGGGATGAAGGAGGAAAGGGGTAAGCGAGGAAGGGGGGGTGGTTGGGAAGCGATATGTCTCATTCGAGATTGCAATATCGTCCTCCTAATGGTGACCATTTGTCAATGGTGACAACGCTTAATGCCGAGTTTAACTGGACTAGTTCACTTTGATTTATCCGATGACATTTGTCTCCGGTGACAAGAGATTCGAAAACGTCTTGTTTACGTCAAGCATCGGAATCAATTTGGGTTTTAAGGTAAAGCTCCGCAGCTTTACCGTGCGATCTTTTTTTTTTTCTCTTATAAAACAACCGACTACATTTTTTAAGAAAAAAAAAAAAAACTTCTTTACGAAAAAAGAATACACATACGAACAACCTAAGCAACCATTTCCAAAACGCAAAAAAAAAAAAAAAAAAAAAAAAAAAAAAAAAAAAAAAAACAAAAAGACATTTGGAATTCTAACTGCGTCCTTGACAACTTTCTCTTTCCAACATCATCTCGCATCTTTTTTATTTTTTTTTTCCTTTTTTTCCCACGAACACGAGGAGGATATGATTTTGATGACTTCCGGGTATCAAAAACGTTGGAAAATGGATCGATTATTATTTAATTTAACGATGCTGACTTTTTTTCTTTTTTATCTCTCCTTTGGAAAACTTCGTTTGGAAAAAGGTTTTCTTTTTCTCCTTTTCTGGAAAAACTATAGACAATGCGTCTGCTAAGACTGCACAAATGCTTAATGTAGATTTTGGCACGATTCCCTTCAAGTCTCAAGCACAGTGAAAAGCTCATTGATTAACCGTGGCGGAGTCATAAAAGAATTCGTATGGAAGAGATCTTTTCTTTTTACAGTAAGAAAGAATTTAACGTAATTTCTACTTCATTTCCTTTGAAAGAGCGTTCGTTCGGGTGATTTCTTCAGAATTTACGATGATGATTTCGCATCAGATTGAGGATTTTGAGAAAATCGCGAATTACATTTTTTTTTCTTTTTTTTTTTCTGCAAACATTACTTTTCCAATGAAAACGGATGCAGGATTAGTTGGAATAGAGGGAGTGGATTTGAAAAGTGAAAATTATATGAGGAAAATGTCAGGATAGAGAGATGATGAGACAATTTCAATCCTCTTTAGCTTTTTAGTCTTTATCTTCTGTTTCCAGTCTGTCCGTAGCGTACGAAGTATTGCAGAATTTCCCATTTTCTTATGATAAAAAAAAAGAAGTGATAGAACAAGAGCGGCGTGTTTTGACATGCATCGAACTATAAACTTGTAAATTTTTAAACGGGCCTTTTTAGGCATGGTTCTACTTGTTCTTCGATGACGGTTTCCAGATTTTTTCCCAGCGAAAGCTTTTATTTTCCGCCGGAAAAGCATTGGATAAAATATTGCGAAAAGTGTTATCCACATAAGTTCGGAAAATAATTTCCATAAGCTAGGAGGGTCAACTCTTAGAAGTTGCCACATGAGGATTAGGGTGGGTCGAAACTGACGAATTTTGGACTTTGAAAACTCCTGATGGTGGAGTGGGTGCCTTTTTCCAGGTTTTTTGAAGATCATCTATAGGTCACGCAATGACCTCGAAGTCTTTGAAATACAATATAAAGGGCGAAAAATCAGGGCTGCGGTGCCGTTTCCGATGTCGGTTCCCAAGATTTCCCAACATTTTGAAAGGCGGTGCCGATTCCGATTCCGATTCTCAAAGCCAAAAAAAAATGAGAGATTCCGATCCCGATTCGAATAGGTATTTTATTAAAGCGTTTTTTATCACTGAAACGATAGATGCCATAATTTTTTAAGAACGAAATTCTATAAATATAAAGATTAGATAGTTCGAATTGAAACAGATGGTTTTTTTTTACCCACATGCTTTTTCAATTTTTATATACGGCTCCGACTTTGTCATTTTATTTTTCTACTTTAATTTTAAAAAAAAGAAAAAGAAAAGAAAGAAAAAAAATACGGTGTTTTCTATTTGTTTTAATAATTAAAATTTTTAATCGTTTTGTTTGTTACTTTAAATTCCTTCAGTTATCGATTTTGACTATGAGTTTCTCATTCCGATTAATTTTATCATGGAAGGTGCTGATTCCGATTCTGATCCCTATTGAGATTTTTTTTTTAAATTCCGATAATATTTTACCCTCAAAGATGACGACGCTGATTCCGATTTTCTTTTTTCTTTTTCTTTTTTTTAAGATGCCGTTTCCGATTCTGATATATTTTACCATCAAAGATGCTGATCCTGATTCCGATTCCTAATAAAGAAAATTATTTGATGATTCCGATCCGATTCCGATTAAATTCTAAAATGCACCGCAGCCCTGCAAAAAATAAGTTTTTTTTCTGCCAAAAAAGGCATCTGTCAAAAAAAGGCAAAAAGTTTCATGTCGAAAATTTTGCGTAGATTTCGAATATTCATTCCAAAATTAACACCCATTCCACTATCAGGTGTTTTCAAATTCCAAGATTCGACAGATGATTGGACCCACCCTAATGAGAATCCGACTGTCAGATCCACAGTTGACAACCACGTGACGCTTCAGGACTTCCGCAGTTTTTCTGACTGCAATTCCCTGGAATTCAGATACAGAAGGGACACTCCAAATACTCAATACGGTGGGTGTATCTTGCGAAGTTTGGATTTTTGGAGGTGCCACCCCCTTTTTTTTTTATTTGTATGAGGTAAGTTTCCCTGAATTTTTTTTTAAATTTTAACTCGACGAGAAAGCGTGCCTTATGGAGCTTTTAATTCGGAGAAATCCCATAAGACCCAAAAAATCGATCTTTTTTTTTTTTTTTTTTTTTTTTTTGTAAAAAAAGCCCTTGTTTCCTATTGGAAATTTTGCGTGGATTTCGAATCTGAAAATAATCTCTTTGTATCTGGCCCGGTTTTTGAGCAGGAGGCCAAAATACGACGAAAAAATCGAGAAATGTGACAAAACGCACTAAGTCCACAGTTTTCATTGCTTTTTGGCCTCTATCTCATAAAAAAGACCAGATACAAAAACTGCTTTCAGGTTCCAAATCTACGCAAAATTTCCGATATGAAACAAGAGTTTTTTGGTTCTTATGATATTTTTCAGAACTAAAAGCTCGACGAGGCACGCTTTTCCGTCGACTAAAAAATTTCAAAAAAATTCAGGGAAACTTCTCTCATACAAATAAATAAAGTTAGGGGGTGGCACCTTCAAAAATCCAAACTTCGCAAAATAAGAACCACCCAAAAACTCAACAGAAATTCTCACTAAGACCAGGGGGGAAAAAAGTCTACTGAAGCGTACAAATTCGAAAAAGCCATTATTTCAACGTCAAACCGACGAACAAAAAAAAAAAAAAAAAAAAAAAAAAAAAAAAAATTCGAAATATGAAGCTGAAACCAATGTGAAAAATTAAAAATCTGTGACCACGAGGTGAAACGTCCGATATAACACGTACCACCAGCCCATAAATAACATCATGAAAGTTCACAGTGACTCACCACACTTCAACAGAATAAGGGAGGGTAGAGCGAGTAGGAAAAAAAAAAAAAAATGAAATAATACTTGCGAATTTATAACCGCACTTAAGTACGTCACACGCATTATAACATAAATATATGCAAATTATTATTTACGGTTAATCACAAAAGCAAGAGGGGAGTAGGGGGGGGGGGGGGGGTGTCACAACTTTGAAAGTGAAATCACTGCTTTTCTATTCGAAGAATTATCCACCCTCGCCTTTTTCCTTAAGCGATTTCCGTTGTTTAGATTTTTTTTTCTTTTTTCTCATCGCCGCTTAAAATTAAAATTCATTTCGCACCGCCCCCCCAATAGATAAGCGTTATAAAATGATGTTATGGAAGTTTTCGACGTAAGCAACGCACACACACACACACACGTTGAAAATTAATCAGAGTGCTTTTGAGGTTTCCAGACTTTCTTCCCCCTTTTCCCTTACACGTTGCTATGTCAAAGTTTTTGGACCGAACATTTTCGTCCCAAAACGTTTGTAAAATCGTTTTCGGATTCGTGTTAAAAGCTTGCAGGTAAAGGGGGGCGAGGGTCGTCGTGGGTTCGGTTTAGTCAGGAATGAATGAACGATAACGAGGTAAATTTGATAGATCAAAAATTCGCAGTACAAAAAAAAAAAGCATATTTTATAAATAACGATAAAAAATTCAAATTTTTACGACTCGATGAATTTTTGTCCGAATCAATTTTCCGGGAATTAGGTTAATCAAGTAATCGATTTTTTTATTTTTTTATTTTTTTTTTGAAAAAGATATCATAATTTAAATTTTAAATTATACTTTTTTTTTAAAGGGGAGAATAAAAACTGGGTTATGAAATTTCTTTCTTTTTTTTTTTTCGTTCTTTAATGTCTCTTTCACGTCTTTTGTTATTAGTTCATAACATTATCATCATTAATCATTTTTTCTATTCATTATTCTTGTATTTAAACTGTGTTTATGGAATATGAAAACTTTTTTTTTTTATACGGGAAAAAAGGGCTGCGGGTTGTTTATCATGTAGGAAAAAATTATTTTATCATTTCATCAAATATAGATTTTTGGAAAAATTCCAAGATCGCTATTTTCTTTTAATACTAATTACAAGGCTTTTTAGAACGTTTTTGAAAAATTAAAAAACAAGAAAAATAAGCTATTAAGCGAAATGACGGGGGAGGAAAACAAATAGGAATCATGTTTGCCCATTTTGTTTTTAAATGTTTATCTGTTTTTCTCAAAACAAAAAAAAATGTAACTGGCAGGAGAAAGATCTCACAATTTTCACAATGAAAAATAATAATAGAAAATCGCAAGATTTCGTATGAAAATACATCGGTCACAACAAATTCCTAATTCTGGTGATGATGCTGAATTTAAAATTCGGTATCGAATAGGGTGGTTCTTAGAAACCGACTTTTAAATTTTTGTGACAAACCCCCCTGATTTTGTTCCAATGCCTAAAAGATTACCCCACAAAAAATTTTAGGTCGATCAGTCACCAGTAAGGGGTGCCCCAGGGGCCCGAAAATTTTCAAAAAGCCGTTGTAAGGGCCAAAAATGAAAATTTTTTTTGGCGTAAAAGACCATCGATTCCTATCGGAAATTTTGCGTAGATTACGAATTTGAAGTCGAAAATTAGTTTTGGTGCATGGTTTTTGTGCTACTGGCCGGATTTAAAAGCTCTGCAAACATTGCTATGATTTTTTGCCTGCGGCTCAAAAACCATGCTCCAAAACTAATTTTTGACTTCAAATTCGAAATCTACGCAAAATTTCCGATAGGAATCAATTTTCTTTTATGCCCAAAAAAATATTTATTTTCGGCCCTTATATGGGCTCTTTGGAAATTTTTGGGCCCCTGGGGCACCTCTTGATGATGACCGATCGACCTCCAATTTTTTGTGGAATAATTTTATAGGCATTGGAACAAAATCAGGGGGGTTCGTCACCAAAATTCAAAAAAAATTTTTTCCCCTTTTCCAAAGAACCACCCTAGATCGAATTATAAGAGTTTTTAGTTTCATGTGCTTCGTTTCTTAAACGTTATATTTGGCGGTAAAATGTACGGAGGCCCTGATGGGTCAAGTATCTATGTTTTTGTAATGAATAGAGAAGTCACATGTTTTGAGATGACTCCATCGTTTAATTATGCTAGGGGAGATAAGACGAAAATCATAATTTTGACTCAGTAAAAAAAACGGTTAACCCAGGGAACCTTCAAGTGTTACGTAAGACTTTTTTTTCGGGTTTTTGGATCCCCCTCCCTCTCATAAGAATTAGTAAGATTTATCTGAACCCCCCCTATTACGTAAGATTTTCGCGGACCCCCCCCCCCTTTTTTTTAACGCCAATTTTAAATTGAAGTAATATTTTTCTTAAATCTAGATTTATAGTTCATACTCATATCTTTGAAGATGGCTACAATTGGAACAAAATCTCATCAAAAAATAAATTTTTATTTCTTAAAATTTTTTGAAAAAAATTTTCAATTTTTCTACTTTAGACATTCGAAAAAAATTAAAACAACTTAATTTTTTGAAATGAAAAAAAAAAAAAAAATTCTGAACAATAAGTCACAATGGAAATTCTTACGTAAGATTTGCCCAATTCCCCCCCCCTCCCCCTAGTAAGAAATCGTAAGATTTTCTAGTACCCCCTCCCCCCGTTCGGTCTTACGTAATACTTGAACGCTCCCCCACGAAAAGAGAAAAAACAAAAATTTTAATTTGAATGCCCGCCAAAACGGAACGTGAAGGAACGTGACGTCATCCGCCAAAAAGTGGTTGTGTTCATTTCTGAAACTCTGAACAGCATCGATGCGTAATGTTTAGAAGCATGTTTTTACAAACAAGACGTGTTCCGCTTCGAGTTCGATAACTCGCTTCGATACAGGCAGATGGCGTCACACCAATAGAAAATCGTTTAAGGAGTGATTACATGACAAAAACTTTTCCGAACTTTGTTTTTATTTTTTTTTTAATTTGATGAAGAATGTTCACGTTTAAATACTAGTTTTTATTTAAGAGCAAACTATACATTAGTTTCCAGCAAAAATCTCAAAACATGCACGGTAAAAAATTTTATGTTAACATTAACATAAATCGTGTGTGGACTTTTTTTTTATGTTAAAAATTAACATATTTATGTTAAAATAATAACATAATTATGTTAATTTTAACATAAACTGTGTGTGGACTTTTTTTTTTAAATCAATTTTTTTTACCGTGTGTGACTTGTTCATTGTTCCGTAACAAACATTGTCTGTTCCTGAACTGACACGTTTTGGTTCATTGCTTGTTCCGGAACAAGCAATGTTAGTTTGGGAACAAACAACGTTTAATAAGTAAACTGCCTATTCCGGAAAAGACAATTTCTTATTGATTGTCTGTTCCGGAACAGGAAGTGTTTGTTGTGGAAATAACAGCGTTTAAGAAGCAAGTTCCGGAACAAACATTACTTGAAAAATTACGGGAATTATTTTCCCGTAGAGACTTCTCAATCAGTAGAACACTTAGCGTTATCTTCTCAACAGAAAACACCGGACATGAGTTTGACACCGACAGCGGAGGTCTCCTCCGGGAGTTCTCAGAGCCGTCAGGGAAAACCTCTTTTCCCTCGAAGGGCCCCACCACGACAAATGGAATAGGCAATTTTTTTTATTGATTGCCTGTTCGGGAACTGACAATTTTGAATTCATTGTCGGTTCCGGAACAGGCAATGTTTGTTCTGGAAGTAGCAGCGTTTAATAGCAGCGTAACTAATACTTTAATTAGTAACTAGCAGCGTTTAATAGTTAAATTGTTTGTTGTTCCGGAACAAACAATTTAATTAGTAAACGCTGCTAGTTCGAGAACTTGAGCTTGAATTTATTTATTTAATTTATCGCTACTCGCGTTAAAAGTGGAAGCGATATAGGTTATATCGATTTTTAAAAAAATAACAAACATTGTTTGTTCCGGAACAAACAAAAATTACCTACGTTTTTTTTGTTTGTTCCTGAACAAACAAAAAAAACCTAGATAATTGGTTCTTCAGGGCTTCCGTACAACCAATATTCAAAAATTTTCGTGAAAAGATTACAAAAAATTAAAACTGAATTTGCATCACCGATCGCATAACCGAGCAATATCAGGCGCATCACTTTTTTTTTTTTTTTATGTCCCTAGGCCTAATGCTTTACTTTCAAAGATGTAATACAGAAAAATAATATTTGGGATTAATGGGATATTTTCAAATTTCTAAATTTTGCCGGCAAAGGGTTAACGGCGTAGCATTTTACAATCAATTTTTAATTGCTCTCCGAACAAAACAAATTAATTAAAACAACCACTTGTTTTCCTTCCTAGCACTTCTTAAAACCTCCTGACGTTTAAAATCTAAAAACCGTTATTAATTTAATTCTCAACGAAATGAAAACACTTCCAAGACAGTAAAAAAAACAGAAAATAGAATCTTAATTAGAAAAAACTTTTCCAGAAACAAACACCTTGTTACCCTTTCTCCGATGAAGAAAAATATAAATCTTACGGGGGGTCTCGTGACGTCATTTTTTTTCTCTTTTCCATAAATCAGAAGCTCAATGAAAAGAAATTTACTTCTTTTAAAAGACGGTTAACTCGAAAGTTCACACCGCGCTGAGACAATACATCAAACAAGTTTGTCTTTTAAGGGAGGAAAAAAGAGGGAAAGGGTAAAAAATAGAAGAAGAAAAACTGAAATAATTCTTAAATTTCAACAGGACCGTAGGAAATATGATACGTATAAGTGAAAAGAGAAAAAAGAAAAAGAAAAACAACTTTCGACATAGAAAAAAAAAAAAGGATAATATCCCCCCCATCAACCATTCCCGAAAATGAAGAAATATGACACCCGACCGAGACACCGTTTTTAATATATTCGTTGCGTTGTTTCCTTGCGTTTGTTTGTAAGTTGTATTAACGTCAAGTAGCCCAGGCTTGACGATAATGGATGTTTTCCTTTTTCTTTTATTAGCCGTAAAAGCGGTAAGGAAAACAAGGCCTTTTTAAAAAATTCAGTCAAGTCAAACTGCTGGAAAAAAAGATGCAAAATAGATGATGAAGAAAAAAAAAATCAAGGAAATGAGGGGAACTAATTTTCTGAAATGTAGAGCACCATTTTTTTTTTCTTTTTTAAATGAGTAATTTTCTCCTGAGCTCTTTTTTTTTTCTCCTGCCGTTTGCTAAATTCAATTATTCAAACTTTATGGCGGAGTCTCCGTTTATTAATTGAAACCGCGCTCTTGGCGTAGGAAACAATCAAAACAGCAGGAAATTCGACATAAATAAAGTTACCGAAAATTAAACAGAAGTTGTAAAAAAAAAAAACAATTGGTCGGTTTATAAAAAAGTCAGCGAGACTAGTTTGATTATATTTGATTAAAAAAATGGAGGTTTTTAATTGGAAAAGCGTTCATTCTGCTCAAGAAGAGACTAAGCGGTTATTTTTTTTTTTAATTTTTTATTTGGCTATCGAGCGACGGTTGGCAACACTGGGCTGATAGTGCTCGCATGGGGATTTGAATCGCTGCGGTTATTAAAATTATTTTTGTGGGGGTAAAGTTACTAACCTTAAGTAAAATTACGTTCGGGAGAATATATAAATCAATAGCATTCAGGTGATATCATTTTTAATGTAATCAAACTACTCTACGGAGCGGAAAAGGTCATTTATTTTTATCGGGGAAACATAACCTAACTTGGTTTACACACGTGATCTACAAACCGAGCATCGCCGTATAAGTACTCACAATGGACTATACCGCGGCTTTGGAAGTTACTACGGACAAGATCGGCAAATTGCTTACGGACAAATGTGATTATTTACGACTAGAAGTGCTGGATTTATGCCGTATCGCTATGGAAAAATGTAACGGCCTTGCTCTAAAAGTCAACGAGCAAGAAAAGGAAATCTTAAACCTGAGGAAGGAGCTAAGTAAAAAAAATATGATTATTTATGGCTTTTACAACGAGGGAGCGGACTACCAGAGCCTTATGAGCTTGTTATTAGACTTATTTCTCAATAAGATGTGCGTGAACGTCTCGGAAGAGGAAATTACATCTGCTGCTTGGCTTGGAAAACCGGGTTCTGTCTGTCCAATTAAAGTTTGCTTTATAAACTTAAAATGTAAGAAAAAAATTTTTGCCAATCGTACACGCTTGAAGGGTTCTAAAATTTTTATAAACGACGATTTGCCAAAAGAAATAAGGATACAGCAAGGCTTAGAAAGAAAAAAGTCCATCGTTGTAGAGGATTTAAAAAACAGCTCAAGTACGGATTCTAGTCTCCCCGAAGATGCCACAAATAATTCAGAGAATAAACTTGTGACCAAATCCAAAGATGGACCCCCAACAGAGCCTACCGAAATGGATAAATCTGCGACAAAAAATACTCCATCAACCGGACCATCATTGTCTTCTTGCGAAAACTTAAGTGAAGTGCTGACTTTAGATAAAACTCAGAAAGAACAAGCAAATAATATTCGTGGTAATAGTAAGAAAAAAAGAAAAAGAAAAAGAAAAGAGGCTTTAAGTAATATTCGGAATAAAACGTAAAATGGTGTGCATCGTAGCAGGCCTTGAAATTTATTGTGCACTCACAAATGAGAACTTGCCTGGTCCTGCTGCAAAATTGTAGTCACTGTAATGGTGAAACTAATCTTGGTTTAAAAATAATAATAGTTTAAAAAAAAAAAAAAAAAAAGTTAGCCTCTTTTTTTAAATTTTGCTTGGAAGTTAAAAGTTTGGATTTCTTAATTGTAATAATTTCTTAATTGCATTGTTTTCTCTCCTTGGAGTATGTATAACAATTATTTTTGTCGTTTTTTTTCTCTTTTTTTTTTAAGATGTATTAAACTTGTAATCCAACCAAAAATTTATAAGCCGATTGGCGAATATAAATTAATTTACATACATTTGGCTATCGAGCGAATCCATTGGCCATACTGGTTCATTACTTGCTCAAGAAGAAGCAATAAGTGCTTGCTCCAGAACAACGTTTAATAAGTAAATTTCTTGTTCAGGAACAGACAATTTTTATTAATTGTTGCGAAACTGACAGCGTTTAATAGGTAAATTGCCTGTTCCAGAACAAACATTGCCTGTTCTGGAACAGACAGTGAATTTAAAATTGTCAGTTCCGGAATGGGCAATTTATTTATCTAACTGAAATTGATTTATGTTTCAATTCTTATATACAATTTATACAGGAGTCAATTAAATCGAATGTAAAAATCTTTTACTCATATTGTAATCATAGGAAAAAACGATCCGGGCTGCCAAAAACTCTTAAATACAATGCAACAGGAACAGAGGCTACTAATGCGTAATGAGCTAATTAGTATTTCAATTTTTTTTAGAGTAATGGCTGGAATATGTGTACAGTACGTGCATATGAAAACCTTCCATTTGTACAATGCCGATAGTTTGTTTTGATTCGAAAAACTTATTTGTTTACAAAAGGTTTAAAAAACAAAACATACTAACCGGATTGTATAAGTGGGAGGTTTTTCATAAGCACGTATAAACATGCGAAAGTCTGACGAATTATATAAAGATTTTATTCTTTGAAGCAAGGGCTTAAGACAAACGGTTTTTTTTTTTTTTTTTTTTTTTAATTTTTTATTTGGCTATCAGAGCGAATCCATTGGTCATGTTGGTTCATTGCTTGCTCCGAAACAAGCTATGTGAGTCCCAGCCCAACGTTTAATAAGTAAATTCCCTGTCCCGGAACAGACAATTTAATTATTAAATGCTGTCGGTTCCAGAACAAAAATTGCCTGTTCTGGAACAGACAGTGAATTTAAGATTGTAAGTTGCGGAACAAACAATCAACAAAAAATTGCCTGTTCCATAACAGATATTTTCTTATTAAACGCTGTCAGTTCTAGAACAAACACTGCTTGATCCGGAACAGAGAGTGAATTTAAAAATTGTCAGTTCCAGAACAGGCAATTGACATAATAAACGTTGTTTGTTCCGGTACAAGCAATTAACCAAAAAATGTCAGTTCCGGAACAACCAATAAAAAAAACGAAGAGAGACAATTATGCTTCGCGACCACGCACATCGCTTGTATTTGCGATCAAAACAAACTCATTTTTCTGAGCATAACGTCGGTTCTCTTGTTATCCTTTCCCAAAAAATAAAATTAACAGCCGAAGCCTTTCAGAATCATATAAAAATCGGTAGTCCAACAGCAAACTGTTGGATCTCCCTTCGAGTGCCGCCAAATTTGGTTTCGACACATCTTCTGTCTTTTCGCTCTTACGGAATTAAATTGGAACCAAATACATATTAAATATTGTGGCAGTGAATGTGCAAAAAATTTTGGAGAATATTAGATCTCCATTAAACTTTAACAGTTCTGAAAGTCCTGAACACATAAACAATTTATCACCACCTTCAACATCAGTTTTACATGTAAACGATCAGGTTTTTAATAGAGAGGACATCTCCCTTTGCCGCCTTTGGAATGCGTCGAATTTCTGCTTAAACAGAATCTTTAGGCAGAATCGTTACAGGTAAAATTCAAAGAAACACTACTCCCCTCAGCTACTCAGGTTAAAATTTAATGAACAAAAAAAAAAACTAGCGAATTTTCCCAGGTAAAAATTTGATGAACCAACTCAAAAACAAAGGGGAAAAAAATGTTAACGGCGTTTCCAATGAGAACTTTACAAACTTCACTTCCGCTCCTTTGAAATATTATAAATGCTAACGTATATATTTTTTTCTACCTTTCATTTCACTTCATCCTCGCCAAATTGATTATATTTTCCATTTATTAAATTGGGAGAGAAAAAAAAGGTAATAATGAATCGTCCAACGAATACATTTTTTCACCCGCTCATTCTGTATTAATTAAATATATCATTCAGGTCGCAATATAATTTTTTCAAAACTGAAATACGTTGCGTGCTTTCAGTTTCAACACCCTATCTCCTATGTATCATCGAATATTAAGGACAAATCAATAGCGAGCTGCCCCGCTTTTTTTTTCGTCTTTTCACTGTAATTAATAAATACGAAAGAGCAAAGTTAAAAGCCTTCCCCCTTCCACCCGCCCTCCTATTCCATTTTGCTTTAAAACAAAACAAGAAATTGGAGGTTAACTCTTCCAATATAAATAAACCTACGAAACGATTTATACACAAAATCCCTTTCCGGTTGTTCCTCTTGTTTTAACAAGATGAAACAGACAGGTCTGTAAGCTGTAATTACATAATTAAACGAGGCAAGAGCTTTTGTTCTTTAAGAACCTGCACTCGCTCCTTTTTTTTTAATTATTTGTGCCGTATTTCTCTCCTTTATTCCATCCTCTTGTCAACCGAAATATTTTGAAATTATTTCAGTTATAATTTATCCCTTTAGACCGAAATAGAAAATCAAGTAAAAATTAAATTAATTTTATTTCAAAAGTTAAGAAGGATGCTTACACCTTTTTTTTTGTTTTTATTTTGATTGTTTATTTCGAATGTTATTTATAGGCGCAACATTTGTTTATTTTGCGAAAACTTTTGGAATCAATAAAATTTTTAAAAAATGGTTTTATACAGCGAAAATCACTATGGTATACCCAAACTAAATTCTGTATCGACTGACAAGAAGGAAAGTTAGGATGTATCGTGAAATAATAAATATTTTTGAAATTAATCAACCGATTCAGTAAACAAAAACTGAGATCTTGAGCTTTATTTAAAAATTGTTCGTTATTCCATGATTCATCCTAACTTTCCTTCTTGTCAGTCGATAGAGAATTTAATTTAGGTAGATTATAGTGATTTTCGCTGTATAAAACCATTTTTTAAAAATTTTATTGATTCGAAAAGTTTTCGCAAAATAAACAAATGTTGCGCCTATAAATAACATTCGAAATAAACAATCAAAATAAAAACAAAAGAAAGGTGTAAGCATCCTCTTTAATATATTTTCATGTTCAGGGGTTAAAGATCCGAAGAACGGATCATTCGAAATGTCGTTCGCGAAGTGTGCCCTTTTTTGAGGCCGCGCGAGAACTGGAACCTTCAAAAAATCATGTTCTCTTCGGCCAGAGACTTAAGCGACGATTACGGGGCAACTAATACGAATGTTGCAGAAAAATTTCGGGGAAAACGGGTTGAAAAATAGGGTGGTTCGAAAAAAAACTTTTTTGGAATTTCAAAACTCCTATATCGGGAAAAGTTTCTTTATAGGTAGAGTATCAACCCTGAACTTTTTCAGATTTTTTGAACGGCATCCTGAGGTGTCAAATCGGCCTTGAAATTTTCAAAAAGCTCATAAAAAGGCCGAAAATGAACCTTTTTTTTTTTTGCATAAAAGACCATCGATTCCTATCGGAAATTTCGCGTAGATTACGAATTTGAAGTCGTAAATTAGTTTTGGTGCATGGTTTTCGAGCCACAGACAAAATACCATAACCAGGTTTTAAGAGCTTTTAAACCCGGCCTGTAGCTCAAAAATTATACACCAAAACTAATTTTCGGCTTCAAATTCGTAATCTACGCGAAATTTCCGATAGGAATCGATGGTCTTTTATGCAAAAAAAAAAAAAGGTTCATTTTCGGCCCTTTTATGAGCTTTTTGAAAATTTCAAGGCCGATTTGACACCTCAGGATGCCGTTCAAAAAATCTGAAAAAATTCAGGGTTGATACTCTACCTATAAAGAAACTTTTCCCGATATAGGAGTTTTGAAATTCCAAAAAAGTTGATTTTCGAACCACCCTATTGAAAAAGACCGAGTGAAAATAGTTATTAAGTTGAACAGAGATCGATTAAAGGACAGCGGAAATTATGTGAAACTTTTAAAAAGTACCGTGGCGCACGAATTGCTCCACGTTTATTTTTTCCCACAATAATATAATACGTTTATTTTTTTCAATATTAGGCACCTTCAGGAAAAATTCCATACCTGACCATACCGTACTTTTTCGGGAAACTTTGATTTAGGATAAATTCCCGGGAATTTATAGTAGATTAAGGTTTCCCAAAAAAGTACGGTATGGTCAGGTATGGAATTTTTCCTGAAGGTGCCTAATATTGATATATATTGTTGTTCGGAAGCGGAATTTTGATATCTAGCACCAAAAGGATAATATTTGCATATTTCGAAGTATAGGGTGTTCAAAAAAATGAATCACTCCTGCGTCGCCTAAAGTCCTATTCCTGTTAATCATATGCAAGTGAATACTGGACGCAATAAAATCAAAACGAAACAAAATAAAAAATTGGTGCTGAATTGGTCAAATGTTAATAACCAAATTGACAATTTTTTTTTTTTTTTTTTAAATTTATTTTAAGCTAATACATGTGCTAAGATGTTAATGTGATGAGAAAGACTAATAATGCAGCTAATAATGTGATGAGAAAGACTAGAAGAGAAAGCTATGAGTTTGAAATAAATAACACGCAGAGAAATATTAGCTCCCTATTAATAAACATTGAGCTAAGCAGAGTGACTGCTCAATTTAAGTTAAATTTTGAGTAGTCACTCTGCTCGATTCAATGTTAAGTAATAGGGAGTAATATTTCTCTGCGTGCAGGCAACCGATGTTGCCATATTCGACATATTCGATTCGTGCTATCTGAAGAGTAATCTGTAAAATTCTCTACGAGTGAAAGAAAACCCATGGCGTCACTCTAAAAACGCAATTATGTTCTTTTCATCTCGGCAAAAATTAATTAACAAATAAATAAAACTCCCGGCCCTTAATAAGAAAACTCCGAATTAAATGATGTGATATTATTAAAACCCTATGTTACGAAGGGGAAATTTTACAGGAAAGCGAGAGACCTGTTTATGACAGCCTGAGATGCTAAATAAATATCGTTGAATTTGGTCTTGACAACGTGTCCTCCCCAGGAATTAAAACGACACCCCAACTTTTTTTTTTCTCTGTGTACACAAAAAATTCCTAAAGTTTTTTATTATTATCATTCTTGTTGTTTGTTGTTCTTGTTTTTTATATATAAATTAACTTTTACGAAAAGAAAACAACTTTTTTTTTGGCGATCAAATTTTATGAAAAAGTGAACGTTATATAAAATATAAAAAGTCACGATCGATTATTGTTTTTCAAATTCCAATATTTGTCCATCTCTTCACTGAAACTGTCATTTTTTTCTGTAGAGAGATGTTGATTTTTCCCATTTCCCCGGAGATTTTTTTTATATAACGGAGCGATATATCTAGAAATTGAGGGGTTGACAGCGAGTGGACCATTCGTTTCTTTTCTCTGATTAAACTTATATTGGTAGAATAATATTTACGCAGAATCAACTAATAAATGTTTTTCCTCGTAATTATTTCGGGAGAAAATTTGTTGATTTTTTTATGATTTCAATTCACTTCGAGAAGTAATCCTAAAAATTATTTTTGATTAAATCATATTAGTACTGATATGGTCAGTCGGGTTTATTTTTTTTTATTTCCGGTTCCCGAGAATGAAAAAAACGTCGGAAATTGGAAATATAGAGTCGTATAGAAATTTACTTTGTCCTTACTGTACTTAACTTATAAAGTGCTATACTACTACGATCTACTGCAGTGATTCTACTGAAGTATTACAAAAGCAATGTACTACAATTTACAGTACTCTTACTGTACTACAGCAATTAAATTAAATTAAATTTAATTTAATTTATATTGATCTTTTGTAATACTAATACTGCTAGTAATACTAACATTACAATTAGTAATACTACAGCTAGAAATACACAGTAGTACTCTAGTATAGTGTGCAGTACTACTGTAATATTACTGTTGTATTGGTACAGCACTACTGTAGTACTGCTGTAGTAGTATTACAATAGTATTAGTATTACCAGTATCAGTCAGTAGTATTCATAAGTAGTATCAGTTACAGTGTACTACAGAATCGTTACAGTAGTTACATTGTACTACAGTGTATTGTAAGTACTGATACTGATAGTATTAGTATACTGTAGTATAAATACAGTATACCAATACTATATATATTATACTGCAGTATAACTGCAGTACACTAACACAGTATTAGTATAATGTAGTATAACTACAGTAGTACAACTACAGTATACTAATGTTATTACTTATGTTATACTGTAGTATAACTACAGTATACTAATTTATACTAATGTATTATGATTAGGAACTACAATATCAATACTATTATTAATATCTATTTAGTATTATCATTAGAAATAAAATATCTAATCCATTAGTATTATCTAATCAGTATTATTATTAATAACTACAGTATAGTAAAATACGACAAGCGAGAACAAGACAATCCAAGACAAGTCCTCGGTCAAGCTCTTGTCTTGTTTACATAAGCGAACTATTATGTAAACAATACAAACTATTGAAAAACGCAAGAGTCTTGTGCAAGCTCTTGTCTTGTCGTCCATCACTACTACAGTATCAGTAGCATCAATATTATTAGTGCAGTATTAGCAGTACTAAGACTACTGTCTTAATAATATTTGTACTACTAAGACTACTAATACTACTGACTAATACTAGCTACAGTAGTAGTCACTATACTAATGTACAGTATTACTATAACTAGTAGTAGTCTTAGTAGTATCAGTAGTAGCGGTAGTATGTGTACTGGCGGTCACAATAGTAGTATTACTGTTACTACTATAGTAAGTATAACTATACTACAACCACTACTACTACTATTACTAACTATTGTAGTACTATAGTTATAGGTTATAGCGGCTATTGTAGTAATAGTTATAGCGGGCCTAGTAGACATTTGGGAGCCAGCTGAAAAAGTGGTGCTTGTGGTGTCAGCGGAAACCATCGAGAGCGTGACACTGGAAGGGAACCGCTACGAAGTAACGAGAGGCATATCACGCTTCAACAGACAGCAGCCCCCACCGAACATACAACCCATGGGAGCCATAATAACGAACATGGTGCATAGACTGATGCGAAGCAAGCGCGACCTACGCAAGGTGTTTGACGGTTATTACCGGCATTGCGTCTCAGACAAGGGCATTAATTGGCAGGAAGTGACATTATTGGCGGGGTCACTATCTTGCTGGTACCCCAGAAGACCCGAAGGCGAATACCACGCAACTAACGCTGGTTACGATGTCATGATTCACCACGTACCTGAGACGGTAGCGGAGGCAATGGAATGTGAGTTCAGCGGCGTCGAGGTTCATCACTATGATGCGGAAAATGCGGTTAATTGCTTTGATATGGGATTTGCACGCAGGTTGCTGGCAAGAGACAACCCTCAAGTACAGATTGGAAAATGGTCTGATGTTGCTGAGCTGGCGGTGTTTATGGGCATCATGGTGTACGATTGCCACAATGCAGAGAACACAACGCTTATTTCTCAATGGCTAAAAGCAGGGGAACAAGACTTAAAGGGCAGGATCGGTACAATAAGAAAGGGCTTTTTATACTACAGTATACAGTAGTATAAAAACACAACAGTATACACATTGACAGGGGCATCTCTTTCTCTTAAAATGTCTGAAACGAACATTATAAATGAAAATATCAAACATACTAGGAGGAAGGAACTATCGATATCCATACTATAGTTATAGTACAGTACTTATAGTATTACTGTATTAGCACAGCAGAGTTATTAGTACAGTAGCATTAGTACATAGTAGTTATACTACAATGATAATAGTATACTACAGTAGTAATTATAGTACTACTATATAAACTATACTAGTAGTATAGGTATACTTACTACTATTAACTAACTATACTTACTATAGTAGTATTACTGTAGTATTACAGTACAACTACAGTTATACTGTTAGTTAGTACTGTTATACTAGTAGTATTACTACATATAGTAGCATTACTGTTACTACTATAGTAAGTATAATTATACTATAACTGCTACTACTATTAATAACTATTGTAGTATTACTGTAGTAATACTTTTTTATACTGTATCTGGAGTACAGTATAAGGTAAAGTTACATAAAAAATACGCGGAATAGTCTCAGAAATCCTGAATGTGAATCCGGGAATTCAATGCCGGTTCATTTCACCCGTTTCAAAGTGTCCAAAATTTTTCCTTCCAAACAAATATAGGTTTTTTCCTCCCTCAAAAACATCGTAAAAAAAATCTTAAAGCTATTTATCATTTAGAAATTGTAACCAAAAAATTATTTCACTTACTCTACCTACATATACTTATCGAAACATGAATTTTCGCAGGTTGAAACTCGCTCATCTTACCGCCAAAACTCTAAATATTTTTCTAAGACATTTAAACAGGCTCCATAATTCTTTTCAATTGACTCAATAAACAGACAAACCAAAAACTTTTATCTCCCTCTTTCTTTCCCCCCATGAAACTTACCCTACGTTCGCTAATCTTTTTACAAATAAATTAGCATCGAGTTCTAATTTTTTTCCTGATAATTATTCCCAAAACAAAACTCCTAACGAAAATTTTTTTATTTTTCACTCAAAACAAATCAACGATTCTAACCAATTCACCAACCAAAAAAAAAAAAAAAAATAAATGATTAATTAATAATCCCAAAGTTTTACTCTTATTTAAAATTAATGTGAAACGATCACGAAATATTTTAAATCAGAAAAAATAAATAAATAAATAAATAAAAGCGTAAGCTTCGCGGGGATCGGAAGATTTCTTTTTTTAAAACGAAACAAAAACAAAAAAAGCCAAACGAACGCTTACTACGAAACCGTTCGACTGATTTGCAGCAGGAGAAAAACGTATAACGGCGTTGCAGAACGTTGGTCACCATGACTACCGATCATAAATACACGAGGTTCCTTTTCGGGGCTTGCGCTTTACCTTTGTTTTCCTTCTCTTTTGTAGGTTATAAATTTAAATTAAGCCCCATCGTGCCGCATTCCGTAGTTTCACCAGCCGTAAATGAATGGTTTAGTGCCGGCACGGCTATATTTTGATTTCATTAAATATTTAAAAAAAAAAAAAAAAAAAAAAAAAAAAAGTGAGAAATCCTGTTGGACGTTGAACCCGGTTTTTTTAAATTTGCAGGATAGACAGGTCTTTGTCATTTATTTGTAATTTTTTTTTTTTTTAAATTATTATTATTATGAATGATTCAGTATGGGGGAAGGGTCAAACGTCTGCTCTTTTTGAAACATATCCGTGTCACTGAAAGGTTATCGAAGTGGCAACTTCACATCCTTTTTCGGGTTTAAACTTTTATCATATGTACGCTTCATTATTTTTTTGAAAAACTCAACGCGGGTTCTCTCATTAATTTTACCCCGGCGCTAACAGCAAACACTTTTAAATGGGGAGGTTTTTTTTTTCCTTTTTTTTTTTTTGTAATGGGAATATGAGTTGTGAGGAAGGTTTCGTGTCCGATTTTATGAAGTCAGTAGTACATATATATTTTTTTTTTTTTTTTTTTTTTTTTTGGTTTTGGGGGATATGATTCGAGCATGGGACCCGTAAAAGCAAGGGGAAAATAGTCACGTTGCGTGCCACGTTCTAGGACCCGTTTTATGATATTTGAGACTAAATGGGTATAAAATTTCTTTGAACGTGATTAAAAACGTTTCTCAAAGGAATCATTTATTGAAGGTCACTGACAGTCGATTACTACTGCGGATAACCTTATAAAAAGAAAATATCATGTTGCATATTATCGAAAAATATTGACTAAATATATCAAAGTCATTTAATGGCCTAAAAAAATTTGCGATTCCTTGGATTTTATTTACAATAAAAGTATTTAGAAATAAATGCGACGATTTTAAGGTATCAGTCCATTTTCCTCACCGGCCGGTTAGTCGGGAGGTGGGAACATTTTGACAATGAAAAAATATGTAAAAAAAAAAAAGAAAAGAAAAAAAAATAAAAAAAATAAAAAAAAATTTTAAACATGAAATCTAGGGTGGCTCAATTAAAGGTCAAGTTTTTAATTTTCGCTCCCTGTCCAAAAAATCATTTATTTATATGTAAAAAGAAGGCTGAATTTTTTTTAGGTCGAAAAAAAATTTTTTGGCCCAGGCCCAGAGGTTTGAAGTTTTAAGGGTCAAAATGGTACTGAATTTAAACGAATTTCAAAAATTCGCCCAATTAACATCTTTAAATATAAAAGATTGTCCTTCATAGGGTATATTAGGTATGTTTTGAGCTTCCTTAAAAAAAATATTAAGTTCGAAAATATTGACCCGTTCGCCGCCCAGGCAGGGTAGAAAAACGGGGATGGCTGTAACAGGGTAAGGACAGAAAATTTTGAAAATTCGAAAATAGTCAAAATGTGCCCAAAATATGTAGAAATAATGCCCCCAAATGTAATTTCGATGCCAAACTTTTTTTACCTTATGTTAACCTTATTTTTGGCTCTCTTTTTCTAAAAAATTGCATTTTTAAAGCCAAAAAGTGAATTTCCAAAGCATGGAAGTACCCAAATTAGCAAAACTTGATAACTTCTCCGAAATTAAAAATTTAAACAAATTTTGGGAATTTTCAATTTTTCTAAAAATTTTCACTTAATTTTCAATATTATTAAAACCAATTTTTTTAGAAATTGAAAATTCCCAAAAATTTGAAATTTAAATTTTAAAACCTGGTTATACTCTACTCTTCATATAGAATAATTATAGCTCCGGCCAAAGTTTAAGATTAATTACTCATGCCTCCAGAACATAAACCGTACGGTAAAATAAAATAAAAAGAGGCAAATCTAAAAAAAGTGTAATGATTTGCGAATCCGTCCGTTTTAAAGGCAAAAAAATTAAAAGAACTTACCAAGTCAACGGATGCTAGACGGCTTGGTGTCCATACATCTCAAACGACCTTTCCAACGATTTCCCAGGATTACGCCATTTTGCTCCAGTAGGGCTTCAGACGGTGTAAAATCCGAGTGGGCGATTATGCTTAATCGAGGGGTTGCATCATACCCGAAACACTCCGGACTAAGTCGAAAGACGGGCATTTATTTAAAATATAAAATAAAAAAAATACGAAGAGCGTACTTTTAATTCCCTAACCTACTGAACCGAACCGAACAAAGGCTCCACCGGGCGACGGTGGCCAACGAAGCTATTGTTACGAAAAAACGAACCCGAGGAAACCGGCAGCGTAAACGAACCGAGCAACCCCTAACCAAACTGAAAATTAGCACCTGAAATATCTAAAGAGAGAAAAGAATTAGTAAGTAAAAAATAAAAAAAAAATATAAAAAAAATAGTAAATAAAAAAAAGGCACGTGCTTATTACATGGCAGGGTAATAACTGACCAGTGATGGTTGCTGAGCTAAACCCCACCGCCCTCGAACGCAAAACTGGGTAGAGGGTATTCAAAATACGGTTTTTTTCCCAAGAATGAGAAAATCGAAAAGTCTTTAACATTTCCGATTCCAAAGCAGTCTAGGGTCAACCCTTCCGCTAACTTTTTAATATTTAGGAACCAAACTTTCGATTCTGAATTTAAAAAATTCGAACTAAAATTTCTTTTGCATTCTCTTTATAGCTAAAATTTTTTAAGTGATCAGTTAAACATATATCTCACTCTAAACTGTTTTATATTCATTTGAATATAAAAGAGTGAAAAGAACTGAATGTATACTTATAATAATAATATAATAATAATAAACTAAAAAAACCGAAAAATTACGCACTTGTGTTTTTAGAGGTTTTACCCTCCTCCCTATACGATTCAAAAGTTTGAATTCTTAGATCCTATAACACCTTAGAGTATTTTACAATTTTTTTGAAGTTTCTAATTAATGCAAATACATAAATTTTTAAAATTTCTAAAATTAGTTGAAATCTTCTGATAATAAATGCCAGGTGAAAATCAATTCAAATACATCAGAGTAATGAACTAATTTTTATCTCATCGCCTCTTTTGTTGTGGTTGCTTCTCCGGTCTTGTTACCATCCCAATGGAATATAAAAAAATAAAAAAGAAAACTCCGCTCCGGCCGTTGAAAGCTTTTCGTCGAAGGTCTGGCACCGATTTTTATTTTTACTTTTTCAGTAGCTAAAACAATCAAGAATACATCAAGAGGATAGGTTTCCCAATAAGAACATGCTTTTGGGCTTCATTGCTATATATTCACAAAATATTCATTTCAATTTTAAAATTCAATTCAAAAATAACAAATGATTTTAAAAACAATTTTACAAAACACAATAAATAGGCTAAAATGCATTAATTAGAAACTTCAAAAATACCAAAATCAATCTTAGATTGTAATTTGAACTGGCAGGTCTAACTGTCACAGTTCAAAAACATTTTTGGCTTCTTTATATAAGTTTTCAAACGAATACTTAATGAATTTCACTGAAAACTGTACTCTTGGTGAAGTTTTAAATTTGAGATTTTTAATTCTTAATTTTTAAACTATTTTTCGGGCTTTAGAATTAATGTACTTATATAATCTTTTAACATTATTTGCTAATAATAGAACCCAGACGACATTAATACATGGTCTCTTCAAATTTCCTTGAGCCGATAAGCTATTTCGTACCCTCATCGCGTCTTCTGGTTGTGGTTGCGGCTTCTAACAATTGCCAATTGCATCCAAAGACAGCTATTAACGCCGGGCATTGCAAAGTCTTGGCCGAAGACCTGACTTAAATTTTTTCTTAGTAGCTGAAACAATCAATAGTCAATCAAGAGGAAAGGTTTTACAACAAGAACAAGCTTTTCGCTTTTTATTAGCATTAGCATGTATTTATAAAATAATTATACAACTTTCAAAATATTTTAAAATATACCTAATAAGTACATTAATTCAAAAGCTCCGAAAACATCAATGAAGTGAACCCCAAAAAAAAAATGATTTAAATAACGACTGAAAAACTAAGAATTCATTTCAAAGCTTGCGAAGCTCTAGCACAGGGTTTTAAAGCAGCCTAAACAATCAATACATATTTGCCTAAGTCTCGCGAGGAAAAAATTTTCCGAATTTTCAGGGATTCTGGATTTAAAAAAAAATACAATTATAGACAGTTGTGGTTATTCCTACAAAATTTTTCTAAATTAATACATTCTGGACAAAGTTTTAAAAAAAAAATCTTAGGGCAAATACTATGTTGGTTTAACATTCCATAGTGAATCTATGCTTCCATCATAGTGAATTATCAAAAGCTCTTAGGTAAAAATTAGGATGAAAGAGACTTTTAGATTTGAATTTGAAGCCATCGGGATTAGTCTAGGTTAGGATTAGTTAGACTAGTTAGGATTAGCCAACGACTTTATTTTCAAAAAAAAATTCCTAGTTTTGGAATCCCAATTGTTAATTGTAAAATTTACTGCCATAATATTAAATAAAAATTGCTACCTGTAAGTTATTTCCAAATTTTTTAATAGGTCATAAGCAATTAAATAAATTTTGTTCAGTTTTTCATTCGTAAAACTTTGTAGGAAGTTTTTTCTTATACTTGAATGAAGTTAAAAAATAGAAATTTCCTGTTCACTTCCTTGCTTGTAGTTTGAAAAGTTCCACAAAATCTATTTTTATAGCTCAAGCTTATGCAATAATATACCAATCTCCACATTTTGGAATCAAATGTGGCACTATTAACCACTAGTGTTAACTATGATTAATACCAGGCAACATAAGAATCTAGAAACATACATACGCTTTCTGACTCCTTCAATTACTTAATAAAAATGAGTAGATACCTAGAATATAATCAACAGGAACGGTCTTACCGCATCTGCGACGTCCACTGCCAGAGATCCATCCCAGGATCCATCCCAGAGATCCATCCCACCTTTACTAAAAACATCCTAAACGGCAGAACGCTGATAATCTGTAACAAAACAAATACAGAACATTAATTAATGAACCAGTGATACCTGAAACCTAGAAATTAAAGCACCAAAAAGTTTTAAGAAATTCAAACTTCAATACTAAGTTTTCCAAATGCTTGATGCCCGTAACTCTCACCTACATGTAACCCAAAATTCTCCTGCAACAAAAATCATCTCAAACTCGTGTGTAATTCCGTGCGTCGAAGGTAAACTAACGTATCTCCATCGTAAGTATAATTGGAGATAGTGTGTTTCGACTGTTTGTGAAAATCATGTGGCTGCAAGTTTACACGCTCATGTTGGTGTAAACTTGTGGTCACGTGACACTTTCACGAAACGTCTAAACAGACTATCTCCAATCATATTTACAATGGAGATACATATAATTCTTTCCTAGAGATTAGTGCAGCGCTCTAGAGGTGAAATTGGGAATTATTTCAACAACAAAAAATAAACAAAAGCGTTTCCTATTTTTAAAACATTTTAAAAAATTATCAAATTTAGGAACCTTATTTTAAATATTGAATCTTTGCCTCCGAAACATTAAAAAACTTTTTGGTCACGGTTTCGGTGAGATCCGATCTCGTTTTCATTTTTAAAAACCGAATTTTCAAAGCAAAATAATTATTACTATTTTTTTTATCGATATAATTTTCCACCGCCCGGTGGTGTAGAAACAAACTAATATTTTTTAGAGTTGTAAAATTAGATGTATTTTTTTTTTTTTTTTTTTATTTATTTATTTAAAAAAAATATAAAAAGCCGATCCTTAGATAAATAATGGGAGTAAGAAGATAGAGAGAAACAAATGTCATATCAATACTATTATTGTGCAATGCACATTGCTGCTCTCCTTTCTAACTATAATTCGTTACATTATTACAAAATGTCAATAATATTTGTTATTTAATTTTTACAATCCAGTTTTAATGACGTCTTTATTCCGTCAAATCCCGACAATAAAAAAAAAAAAAAATTTTAAATCATTATAATTGGATTTCTCGTTCGTAAAAAGCGATTGGGAAACCCGTGTTTTTTCCATTTGATAACCTTTTCGTTTCAACGCATCAATCATATATCTTTTCAACGCCAAAACCATCCCTTTTTTTTTTACATCACCAAATCAACGATTTACGCATTTGATATTCATCCGTAGTAAAATGAGATTAGAATTTGGCACATTTTTATTATCAGATTTATTTCTGAAATTGTCACCTTCGATTATTAACCTTGATATCAATGTTCGATGGATTTATAATATTTTACGATATCAAATTTTTTGAAACAAAAAAAAAAAAAAAAAAAAATTGTGGTGATGTTTAGAAGGCTTTGCTTTCGCTCTAGCAGCTTTCTTTCGGTTTTTTATATATTTTTTTTTCTAAATAAAAAAAATTACACTTAATTTAACAACTCTAAATTGTCAAATTTAGTTTTACAAAAAAAAAAATTCCAAGAGCATTTGGTAAATTATTAGTCAGCAAAGAAACAATCAATGAAACGAATTCAATTTATAACAAGCATGCATATTTTTTTCTTTACATAATGACCGTGCCCTTGAAAGGTTAGTGCAGTAAAACCGTTCCTAAAGGGAAACCACCTCATTAAAGAGTTCGAATTCAATAAAGTATTGTTTTACCCATAAAATCCTAAAGAACTGCTGACTTGATACTTGAATGGTCCTTGCAGGGGCAAAGTTTGGCCAAAAGGAAAAAAAAAATGCAACTTACAATGGATAAGGTAACACCAAAAAAAAAAAAAAAAAAAAAAAAAAAAAAAAAAAAAAAAAAAAAATCTTGCTTTAAATTAAGTTCAGAAAATGTGAAATAATTTCCTTAACCCCACTACAGCAATTGGAGGTGTAGGTGTAGCTAAGCCTCTAAAAAAATTTCTTAGAATGTTCGTAGTCAAAAAAGAAGTCAATTTTCAATTTCAAAGATTCCTTAAGAAAAAAAGTGTTTTTGTGCCAAACAAATCAGTCAACTCCATTGATTGATTAACTCACATATTAACTTAAGCATTGTTAAAATTTACAAGCGGCATACACTTTTTAAAATTTTCTGAATATAAATCCCAGAGTAACAGACCAAACAGCTGAGATTGGTATTCATTCAGGCTACATAAGGAATATGGGCTGTATGTACTTATTTCACATACCTATGAATGAAAAATATTATTTTTTAAATTTAAAAAAAAATGATTTTCTTTTTTTTTCTGCTATCCCAGCAGCCTGATAAATAAGGAGTGACTTTTCAAAGTGCCACATTTCCACCTTTCTTTTCCAATTGGAGTTCATTTGTTTTGTTTTCGCATGGCAAATTTTTTTATCAATAATTGAAAACAAAACCAGCTAACTCCATTTGATACTGCTAATTTGGAAAATAAGTTCATTTAATTTTTTTTAAAATACATAAGTGAATAAACATGTGACTGTTTTGTACTGCCCTTGTTCACTGTTACATAAGAATAAACGTGGACTAGACATTTACCATTGACTGACTAAGATTTATTCTCCTTCTGATACAAAACAGAGAAATATATTAAGATGAAGTCAACTAGGACAAAGAGGAAAACATGGTAGCTGTTTGATGACATTATATAAGGCAGGTAATCAGAATCAATCATTTTTTTGCCTTCAAAAATCAATTGAAATTGAACGATATTTTTGACTCAAACAATGATTTCTGTAATTAGGATTTCTGCCTTTTGCAAGAACTCTTTCAACTTCCAAGTTCAAATGTTAAAAATTAACCATTCGCCTAACCTGATTCAGATGAACCAATCAAGCCTTCCAGCCCTACATACAGGAATCGATAAAAACTCATCTGGCTTCTTCTTTGGAGGCTTGATTGCTTTTTTCTGTTATCTATATCTGCAATGTGGCTTTTATTCTTAATAAATAAACATTACAACAAATAAAGTTTTCAATCGAGAAAAAACAGTATGTAAAATCAAAGTAAGCAATCATGCCGTAAAGTCATGGCAACCATGCTTCCAGTTCACCAGTTGCACCCGGGTTCGATTTCAATAAACAGATTACAGACACAATCAACATGTTTTGGTCAATAAATATGACAATAATGCTCCAGAAAAGAATCGATTTTCCATCCTTTTGAAAAACAGGACTCAATAAGGACATAATCATTTTAAAGCCATATGCAAAGCCAACCTACCTGGTAACCCTCCATCATCTCCTGAAGCATTTTCCAACGTTTCAACGAAGCATTTTCAAGCGTTTTCCCTTGATAAAATATAAGCGAACAAAACCCGTTTTCGGTTACGAAACCCGACACAGCTCTTTGAAGCTACGACGCCATTTTTACAAAACATTTTTCCTACCTAAATTTTATTACTTACGAACCCTGAATGGTTCTAAACATTCATGCAATCGAAAATGTAAAAAAAGAAAGTAATTTACCTTCATTTTTCCTCCTATAGAAAGGATTTTCCAAGCCAATTTTCCGTCCAGAAAGGCCGCACCGAACAAAAGAAAGCCGAACTATATGACTATGCTTGTTACCGCCGTTGGATTGAAAATAACTACGGTACGACAGCGTCAGACGCCATGTTTTGTCCATGCTATGCAATGGGCCAATGGCAAAGGGTGAAAGGGAACTACGTCATACCCAAAGGAATTTTTAAATTTGACAAAAACTGAACTTAAAGGTATATATCGTATATTAAAATAAAGGTTATATGTTAAATTACTCACAAGTGACTAAAAAAACATTTCAGATTAATTCCTGATTTTATCTAAGTCTAATTAGGCTAATAAATAATTTTTTTTTAAATGTGAGAAAGGCATTCAAAGGCAACATCGCAAAGGAAAACAAAATGGTAAATGCGGGTAAATGTAAATAAATAAAAAGGTCGGAGATCGCGGTTTTTTTTAGAGAAAGACGCTATTAATTATTTATTTGTGCAGTTAGTCATTTCTTATAAAAAGTAGAATGTTTCACCGTGAACTGATTCATTGGTCATTAACAATATGTTGGTGAATAGTTCTTTGTGATTTAAAATTTCCACTTGTAACAGCTTTGATGCAATCCTACCATTTTCCTAAGGTAAAGTGAGCTTCTGTCCCATTATGAACAAAATCATGCTGTAATTTAAAAAAAAATAAGAACTAATTGATTTTTATTTCAGGTATGTGCATTATGTGAATGTGTATATAACATCCACAGTGGCATTCAGCTTTTGTCCATTAGACCAAATGTATCTTTTTTCTAACATCACTTCGTAAGTATGATTATTAAAATGTATCATTGATGTTTTCAATGCTTTTGATTGTGCCTCGGAAAAGGTTCTGTGGTTTTTGCCATTGACAGTTGAATAAGAACATCCTTCAACTGCATCAACCAACCTATTGAATTTTTAAGCATAAAATCTGTTGATTTCAAAGTTAAAAGTTACCATTAATATTAATTACCATTATTATACACTTAGCATTTCAAACTTTAAAAACTTCATTACCAACTAATTTAATCATCCATTCTTGTCTTACAATGTCATTTCCATCAATGCTGATATTACATACCATGTGAGCTACTAAATCTGATGATGTCATTTCTTTATTATTCAAAAAAATTGTTAATTTTTAAGAAGAAAAACAAAGGGAAAACTACAGATGCAGCAGGTGAATTTCTCAGTGTCATGTTTGCCTTGGTGTCAAATACAAGCTAAGTGCTGCAATTGGTTATTGTTGTAACATTTGAAATTAAAGAGAGTAAAAAGGAAGCTGCTCTCCATGTGAGAAAGAGAAATATAAGGGATTTTTTAGTTGTTTACTACATTGAAAAGCAATTTGAAACAATTTTTTTGAATTCAAGAAAAGATTACTGATTGAAAAAGAAAAGCGTTGATAAAAAAAGCTTTTGAAAAGAATCATTAGATTGTTTTTTTAAAATAAAGGTGTAAGTGTACCAAAATCTTACCTTGTATCTATATGTGGCTATCCTATAAGTTAAACATGTTTTGTATGTATAGTAATAATGCTTACAGTACGGAATGGTCAGGAATAGGTACATGGTCAGGTTTTGGTATTCTTAACTGTTTCTTTGCTGTAATGGTCGTTTGTGGAAGTTTCTTGAGTTATTATTCGAGTTGTTTGTTTGTTTGTTTGTTGGGTTGTCATATAAATTTTAAGAAATTAATGTAAGCACTTAATAATTTAGGTCCTAATAATTTAGGTCATGTTCAAAGTAATTTTTAAAAAGTGGGGGGAAAGAATTTAGGAAAATTCAGTTTTTATTTTCTGCCAGAGTGCAGGTAATCCAGTTGAAAAAGTCAAGTTAGTTCATTAATAAGGATTATAATGAGTTGGTTAATCAGTTACCGTAGATTGGGGTGAAGTTGAAAGGAAATTCAAAAAAAAGTTCTAGGTTTATTTTAGGCAATAAAAATAAAAATTTTTTATTTCATTAAGTTGATATTGTTTTTGGGATACTTAAGTAAAAAATTTTATTTCTAGTGCCTAAAATAAACCTAGAACTTTTTTTTTTTTGAATTTCCTTTCAACTTCACCCCAATCTACGGTACCTCAATAATAAGGGGAGATTGTGAATTTTCAAAAAATAAAAATGGTTCCCAAAAAATGGTTCCCATGAGATGCCATCGCCGGACATTTCGTTTTGGAGGTGAAAAGCACCACAAAAAGCCAAGTTTAAGCCCACATTGTTGTAATTTTTCCTTTTTCATCAAAAAATTGTGTGACCAAAAATTGGCCAAGCTAAAAATAGCATCGCTTTAAAAAAAATAGTTATCGCTTTAAAGCAAGAAAAAAGAACTGATCTTTGTATTTTCGCGCGAGAAATCCCTTTCCCCCGCCCCCCTTTTTGTCGAAAAGAAATCACGTGTAAAATGTTTGTATACAGTATTTCATACGGTTTTTTTTTTTTTTTTTTTTTTTTTTGCAATTCATTGAAATAAGATTCAATTCATATTCGGACATTGATATTGAAGAACATAGGCCGTTGTAATCCGAAAGTGATTGGACTTTTAAAATGAAAGATAATACTTATATCACTCGGCCGTCGAGCAAGTCTCATCTTGCTTGTCATCACAATAAAAATATAAATGAAAGTGAAGAATATTTTTATCAACATTTCAGTTTTTGTATCAGCCCGCGAAATAACTGTTAAACGGGGAAAAAAAATGTATTCGAAATTTAAAATTTTAAAGTTCGGTCACATCAGCCTTACGGATTTGGAATATTCCCGGTTGTTGCGGTTTAGATCTTTCGTTTTTCATCTAATCACGTTGCTATGGCATATTTTTTTGACTTATCATACGGCAAAAGGTGCTATCACGATATTAGTTTACCGGCAGGATTTAGTGAATAAAACCTTTGGATTGGGAGCACAATATATAACCGTTTGGAATCAGGTGAGTTGATAATTTTTTTTTTTTTTTAAGCGGTTAGGGAAACCCTAGGATGAAACCATACAGTTTTTTTTGTTTTTTAATTTGAAAGGTAAAGAGTGGAAAAGTAAAATCCGGATTATGAAATTATATACTTTCTATACGATGAATTTCAAAGTTAGGTTTCCATGTCTTGAATTTTTTTAAAGGTTTTTTTTTTTTCGGTTTGTGCTCATTTTTATTTTTTTCCCTTTCCTGTTTTCTTTGGCGTTTTTCTTCTGCTTCTTTTAAATGTCTGATTTTTTTTAGAATGGCAGGCTTTATTTTTATTATTATTTTTTAAGTTTTGGCCCTTGTTAAAGTTTAGCTAGGCCGACTTCAGGCAGCAAAAATTCTGCCCTTGCGTTATTAGTCCCCTTCAACATGTTTCGACAAGTTTGAACAAGCTTTAATTATTATTCGCTATATTTTGGTTTTGGTGTCTTTTCTTTGAGCTTTTCTTTTTTCTTGTCTTTTTTCTCTTCATATTTTTTTCTTTTTATGTTTCTTTTGTCAGAGATTCTGACTTCCAAAAAATCTAAACTTTTCCCGCTTTTAAGGAAAACAATTTCCGGGACGCGGGAAATTAAATTTCTCTATGAATCTGGGTAATTCCCTGTATTTTTCAGTAATTCTTTAAAGGAGGAAAAATCTCTCCTATTTCAGTCCTTAAAGTCTTAATTACTATTTTTTTTTTTTTTTTTTTTTTGATGGGGTATAATAGACAAATGTTTGTCTTTTATCTTTGTCTTTTATTTCTTCTTCTGTCTACTCGTCCCTCTTCTATCACTTTGTCTCATTAAATCATCTTTTTTTACAATTTCTGTTATCTTGGTCTTACATCCTCCTGTTTTTTTATTTTGCCTTTATAGGTGTCTTTTTCTGGATATTAAATTCGTGCCCTCTGGATTTAATGTTTTCTTGGACCAGTCACGTGTATCTTTATTCCTGCATCGTCTTGTTTTCTGGTGTCTTTCTTTTTCTTTTTCTTTTTCTTTTTCAACCTCTATTCCATCTTTCAGTAGTTAATTTCTTTTTTCTTTTGCGGCGGTTTCCATTCTTTTTCCATCTATTTTTTTTTTTTTTCGGCTATCATGCTTTTCGCTTTTTTCCATGTGTTGATCATTCCAGTCTCTCCACCTTCCAATTTTTTTCTTTTTACACTCGTTCCGCTTCTTACTTTTACTTCCTGCCTTTCTTTTCCGCCTTTTATTCTTTCACTCAATGCTTTTCCCCTAATTTTACTTCCTTTCTATTTCTTTGTGTAATGCATTTCTGATCAAAGATGCATTATTCTAGACAAATCTCCGTTCCCGGAAGTTTTCTGCCAAAAAAAAAGAAAAAATAACAATGAGAATTTTAGTATTGCTTAATTTTTTGGGTTTCCCTGGAATTGAGCGAATTAGTGTATCCTTTAATTTCCAGGATTGCTATGAGTCCTGGAAAATTTTTCGGAAACAAAGTTTTCGAAGGGGATACACTGGAGACTTATGCTATTAAATTCTTTGAAATTTATCTGTCGGTTCCTTCCACATTTTATTGTGCATCTCAACTTGTAAAAGCTTTACTTTCTTCCCTACTAGTGTTACCCTCCTTATTCTTTTATTATGAAACAAGGTGTCACACCAACTTTCAGGGTGTGACCCATTTGGCTCTTTTCTCCCCTGGCCAAAAGAGGTTTAAGTTCGTCTGCCCATCTGTCCCCGTGTCTGCCCATCTGAAAAAACCGGCCTTCTACCTAGGACTAACATAAATTGTTTATTCAACACAAGTACTGCTGACTCTGACGGTCACACCTAAAATCACCTTGACTGCGAATTCCGATCTACGAATCTCGTTTTAAGTTTGACCTCAGCAGCTACTGTTTGGCCATAAGGCACTAACCTTGTAACTGTATCTATGCTTTGTTTTATTTACTTTTTTCATTTTTTAGGCCGCATAAGCCATCATTTTTTGTTTACATTTTGCACAAGTGGCCGATTCTAAAAATTCGCTTCCCTACAAATCTTGATTTTTTCTTTTTTTTTTATTATTTAATTTTTATTGTTTGGAATACTTTTCGACCGTATCATAAGAAAACGACCCCCTAATTTCCCCCCGAAGCTTATTTACGGTCATTTGAGGGATGCAGTAAAATTCCTTCTCAACAATCCTTGTAATTAGCGCCAATAAATTTTTCTTTTCCTAAACTTAACATGAGGCCCAAATCTACGATATCCTTTTAATCTAAATTAGTGGAAAATTTTTCATCCTTTTTTTTTTTTTTTTTTTTTTTTTTTTTTTTTAAATCCTCGCTCATTTTTTTTTCTCTTAATTATATTTTTAAATATAACAGTTAAATACCAATCGAAGCGTTTGATTAAATCCGGAATGCGTTATCAAACACGGTTTTGTTGCTATTATGTCATTTTCTGACCTTTCTTCGCATACAAAATTTTAAACTGATAAGAGAGTAAAACCGAAATAATTCAAAATATCTAAATTTCTCATGTATTAAGAATTTGATTAATTGTGTTTCATTAGGCTCGATTTTAAACCGTCTCAAAAAATCCAAATATTGGCTTTTATGTTGATCCGGTATCGAAAATTCTTGAAAAAATGTTGTTATGAAATCTTCATTCATTCGTCATCAGTCGAGTTATCTATTTTTCGAACGGGTCAAGTGTAAAAGGGCGAAGATGCGGATGTTTGATTAATTTTTTTTTCTTTTTTTTAGATTATTCAGCAGACGTATTTCAATGCTTGTTTGCTTCAAGATATCTTAGAATTTACACCTCAGCATAGATATGTGAAAATCAAGGAATATTTAAAGAGAAATATACCGTATACGTTTGCGTCCTTCGTTTTCCCGTTGTCTTTTGTAAGTATAATAACTGCAAACTATTTCAAATTAATGACCTAAAAAAAATACCGGGAGTTTTAAAGTCTATTTCAATGGCAAAATAGTTAGATTTGTGGGAACCTTAGGCGCCAATTTGGTGACGGTCTGACAAAAGGGGTATTTTTTGCCCTGAACTGAATAAAATTACAAAATTTCTATTTGCTGTTCTCCAGACATTAATATCATCCTCTTGTTAGTTAAAATCCTTTTTTCCCCTTTCTGACTCTTTATTTCCATGATATTTTGATAAATAATATTTTTTCCAGCTTGTTTTCATCAACTTCTGGCCAATCTATTCAGTTTACCCGGAAATCATAGACGAAGACAATGTCACAGCCACTTTTTTCCCCAACTGGGTGAACCATGGCTTGCATAGCACCATAATATTGTTGGTCTGCATTGAAAAATTCGTCGTTCATCGCTCGTATCCTACCAAACTCTGGGGTTTTGCAGGTTTATGTTCCGTTCTTCTATCCTACACCGCACTGTAAGTTACATAAAAATTTATTCGCATTTCTATGGGCGAAATGACTCACGCCTCGATTTACGAATCAAATGTCGCTTTCGCCCCTAGTAATGCAATTTACTATTCTTTCTTCTAAACTCAATAATTATTACACCATTTTTTTTTTTTTTTTTCAGATGCGCTCTTTTCTACTTCTTAAGCGGCCTGTGGCCTTACCCCTTATTCAGAGTCATGAACAACATTCAAAGGCTGTCTTACGTCGTATCAAATATTTTGTTAGGATATTTTTTCATAGTCATGGGTGAAGCCGTTAATAAAAGAATATGGGGTGAGTAACCTGGATTTGCATTTGGCGTAAATTAGATCGCTGGAAGGCTAATTTCTAATTTTTAATTTTTATATTTAGGTAAACGTCCGGTGCAGACGGAAGAATTAGAAAAGAAAGTGTCATGACGAGGGAGACGGATTTATAAGACTGAGACTCGAAAAGACTGAACGATCATTTCGTTTTGCGAAATCTCCATACTTTTAATTCATTCCTATATTTAAGATCACCGAAGAATGTTTTTTTTCGCTCGAGGGAGAGTTTGTTAATATTTGGAACAGATCATCAGTACTGATTTTCGCTGTTAATTCAAAGCGGATTGATAGGTTAAGCGTGTAGCTAGATTGCGGGAGATTTTTTCTGGGGGAAAATTTTTGAAACAGCCCCGAATCGATGATGGCGAAGTTGCAATTATTTGTTTGAATTTTTTAATTTTTTATTATTAAAAATATGATCTATTTCAAGTTGGATAAATCGAAGTGTAAAATTCTATGTTTAAGTAATGCGTGCTGAGTACCAAAGTAGATTATTTATTAAATTATTGTTGAGAGAGGAATAGGAAAATAATGATTTTAAAAATCAGTTTCTTGATCTTAATTTTAAGTGTAATATAATTTAATTTTATAATTAATTTTTTTAAAAATATATGTATTTTTGTACAGTTTATAAGAATTTAATCGTTTTTTTACACCCTCTACTTGTTAATAATATTTGTCTTAAGATTTTGGAAGGCGTTCGCCTTCCTCGAGATAACCATGCAGTTTGATGCACCATTTTATTTGTTAAAAAAACCAAAACTCGACGGTGGATAGACTCCTTGTATCAGTGAATATTTCTATCGCCTATTTAGCTCGCTGATATCGATATTCCAGAATTTGATTATATACCTCGTTTGGGTTTGAGCGAATAAAGATTCTATTCAAACGATTTAATTATTTCCGGGATTTGGGATACACACAACGAATCAACAAAATTTCGAGAAATGCTCAGATTTTAGTTCTGGACGTGTAAGACTCCAAAGATTCAAAACCTAAAATTTTTGTTCAAGAATCTTGCTCAAGATCTTGCAAGATCTTGTGAAATCTTGTCAAATTTCTCGAAATTTTGTTGAAATTTGTTGTGTGCTTACCTATCCGAGATTTGCCACAAATTATTGCCACCTAAGTTTTTGGAACATCCTTTACCGCTCTATGTTTCATTCTGTACCTCAGTGCAGAACTGTACCAAGTCCATTCAAGGATTGCAACTTTTTATTTCAAACCGACTTTACAAAAGGTACGCGGGCTCAACCGTTGGCAGTGCTGATTCTATGTTTTCTGCTAGCAAGTTTATTTCGTTAACAAAGCAGAAAGACATTAATTTGAGTTGGCAACGCTTGTATGCTTTGTATAGTCAGGTTTGAAATAAATTGCAATCCTTAGAATGGACTTGGTGCTGTTCTGCACTGAGTTACAGAATTAATTAGTTAAGGATCTTCGCTGAGCGATTCATTTCCAGCCGCAACAAATTCTGTACTTCAGTGCAGAACTAGACCAAGTCCTGTCACGAATTCCAACTTCTTATTTCAAACGTCATTTTACAAACCATATATACAAGCTTTGCCAACTCAAATTAATTTCTTCTGCGAGTAATCTTATCTCCTTTGTTAACAAAACAAACTAGCAGAAGGCATAAAATCAGCATTGCCAACGCTTGAGCCTGTATACTTTTGGTGAAGTCGCGTTTGAGGTAAAGAAGTTAAAGTTGCAATCCTTGAATGGACTTGGGTCTACTTCTCCCCTGAAGTACGGAATTATAGAAAAAGGTTCCTGTAAATATAATTCTTTGATTCTGATAGAAATAGTATATTGCATATCCGGTATGGAGGTGGCATATTACAGGCTTGGACTGGGGTTTCCGGTCCGAACGAAACAGGAGGCTGAAAAGGTCAGGATGATTAGCTCCCCTAAAGAATTTTCTGGACCGATACATTTTTCTTATACTCCAAGCAATTAGAGGTCAACTTTACACCCACTCTTACTATCTTGTTCTAGTTGTAGGCTCGCTATCAGGCTGACTGTTTGCTGTTTTCAGCAAAAATTTATTAGCAGGAATATTGAAGCTAAAAATTTTTAATTGTCAGAATATCGATATTTGCCGTCCGTGGTTCTTTTAGCTAAACTTAACAAAATACTTTTAAATGGCTGAGACTTAATCTTGTTCACCATGTTGTCATTGTCTTCATTTAGTACGAAAATTAACTTTTCCCATGCTCTTCTCAGCTGGTCCCAGCTGGTCTTTTCATCATCTTCTGAGATTTCTTTCACCAATGACAAAACATCAAAGGGATATTCAGGGAAATCGTGACCTTTATCAACGCAGTGATGAACTAACGTTGACGAAATGTGACATTCTTCGCCATTTTGATCTTTCATTCTTTTATAGTCATTATAATGCTGTTTATATCGCTCGGAGATGGACAGTTTGCTTTGCCCAATGTAAAATGCTTTACAGTCCCTATTACCACATTTGATTTTATATATTCCAGGCAAATTCAGATTGTCGCTTGCGTCTTTCCGTTTGGATAATAATGTTTTTGTTGTGTTAACATATTTATACCGCACTTCAAAATCATGGTTTTTAAGTTTTTTATCCAGTCCAGCGCAGAGTTGATCGTTGTAAGGAAGGACCATTTCGTTCTCTGAGTCTGTAATGTTTTTAAAGAGCCGTCCGCCATAATCATTTTCAATTAATTCATCTAATACTTCCGGTTCATAACCGAGTAGTCGCGCGATGTCTTTAAGTCTTTTTAGCTCTTTTTGATAGGACTCAGGTATAGGCAGCAAAGAACGAAGCCTTTTCATATCATTTTCAAATCTTCGTAATTTAATCGGCAATTCGTAATTGTAGTCAAAAGGAATATATACGCTGTTGGTCCTTTCCGGATTGACATCAAACGTAATCGATTGACCTCGTTTTGTAATAAAGAAATCCGAGAAAGCTAATTTTCCTTCTGATCTTATCTCCTCTTCTTTTTCGAATTTTATATGTAAATCTTCGAATATGTTAATATATTGTAAGAAAACATCAAAATTGTATTGTGTTTGATCGGAAACTACTAAAATTTCATCCACGTGAGTAATCCAAATATCAGGAAAAATATTTTGGTTTTCGTATTTTTCTTTCAGTTTGTCTTTGATAAATTTCATGTACAGATTTAAAATGTAAGGAAATACTGGATTTCGTATTCTGAGTTTCTCGTTTCCCATCTGGAATACAATAAATCTTGAAATGGAAATCATTTCATCAAAAAATAGATCTAAAATGTTTTTCCATTTTTTCCAAATTAATTTCTTTCCATCCCGATCTGCCTTTGCCATAACCTTTGGAAGAATATTCAAAATGTTTTCAATATCCGGGAAATTCTCCGTAACTTTAATTCTAAACTTAGCCATAGCGAAATCTTGTTCGTGGAAGGTACTAAACAGACTACTTACACTTTCTAGTTGGTTAAATTTGAATTTTTTCAAGTCATTCGTAAAGGGTTTGGCTACTTTGTAGTGACGTGCACTTAAATCGTTTTTCTTGGCCTCGTCAGTCTCACTGTCGTCGTAAATTATTATTAAATTTTCGTCTTCTACTTCTAGATACAGAGATTTTTTTCTCTTCATTTCCTCGATGGTGGCCCAATCAGAATCTCGTTCTTTCGCGGCTTTTTCAAAATTTTTTCCCAGTAGATCTTCACACTGCACTTGAATTTTGATTTTTTTTTGTAGATCGTCCCCTTGGCTGGTGTACCGCTGTTGTAAAACAGCCTCGATGTGGCATATCAACTCCCGCAAATCCTGGTTAATGTCCCTTAAATTAAAATCCAAACCTTTCTCTAGTAATTTTATATGTGCCGGCGCAAAATCTTCTTTTGACAAATTTACAACACGAAATGTTTTAATCCCTTCCTTTCCGGTATTTGCTATTTGTCCAATTTTTAACAATTTTTGTTCTGGATTAGTGCGTGCCCGTTTTTCGGTAGGCTGTAGACTTGGGTCCGAATTGGAATTAGAACAACTGGCCAACATGACATTATCGGCTTCGTGTATCCTTTTCATGGTACTTATTATGTACTTTTGCTTCAACGATATTTTGTATGATTCCTTTTTTCTGTAGCGCTCGTAGCCGAAAACAAATTACAGTTCCAAATTATTTATATTACACTCCGCTCCAAATTTCTTAGGTCCTGAATGGAATGTTTGCCTAGTTTTACTGATCATTTGAGGACCCAAGAAATGGAAAGTCTACACACGTTCACGAACGAAATCACAATACTTAAAAAAAATATTTAAAAACTTTTTTTTAAAGACATAACCTAATCTAGAGCTAAAAAAAAACAAAACAATGTGACTTCATACTTTATCTTTATCACGAAATAACAGATAAAATCTTTGCGAATGCTCAAAGATTAAAAACTTAACAGATTAAAAGTATTCCGGGAGTCACTTATTGATGAAAATTTGACAAAAGGACTACGTCTTGGGGGACTCTGACCTGGGGAAATCTGTCTGTCCGGGTTTTCTCCGTGTTCGCACCAAAAATTAATATTAATTCATTTTGATAGTTAAAAATAAATAAATTTATTTGTATTATTATTTTTAATTAAAATTAAAATTAACGAATTTAAAATTTTGACTTTTTTTTTTTGATCTTTTGGCCTTTTTTAATAATAAAATTAGACGATATGATCGAAAGCAAAGGCTGAAAATTTCTTGTAAATTTTCAAGAAACTTAAAGCTGCTAAAGCAAGGACTTAAAAATTTTATAGCAAATAGTATATTAATTATTTTTATTTGAATAGTACCAAAAAAAGAGTTTATTACTTGTGTGGCCCTGCCCGGTTTCTCTTTTTTTTCTGGTTTTCTAAGTATCAAATTTTAGCTTGATTTTTGATACCGGATCATGAAATGGCCAAATTAACCGTCTCAACTCAGGGATTTCTGTTGAAATGTAAAAGTTGTTATTGTGCCTAGTCGGTATTCCTTTTTATAATTTTGACATGGGTGTTAAAAAAAAAAAAAAAAAAAAAAATATTTTTCATCACACGGTACTGAAAAGTCCACTTTTCAGTCCTAGTCAGTTTATTTGCAGTTATTTTACACCGTACCTTGTAATAAAATATATCTTTCAATGCAAGAAATGCAAACGACTTGCCCGTCTCGACCTATTTAAGGCCCCCACCTTCGGCTCGGGCTTAAAACTCTGTCTCGACGGGCAATTTTGTCGTTTGCACTCCTTGTATTGAAAAATACTAAAGCCGAATAAGAGAATTTTTGGTACTTAAAGGAAATGAAGGAAAATTGCTTCAGTGATTTTATGTGGAACAGGAAAAAAAATTATGTGTACCCCCTAGCAGCACAGAACTGTTTAAAAACCGTTAGTTAAACGTTATTTAAAACGCTGATTAACGGTTGATATGACACAGTTAGGTTACCGTTAAAATAACGTTTGAACAAACGTTTTTTCAACCGTTTAACTAACGTAAATTTAAACGGAAGATATAACGTATAATTTACCGGTGCGGAAACGTTGAATAAACGTTTGCTTCAGGAGATGCCAAGATTTTAATTTTTCTTAAGAGCTAAATGCTATTTAACTGTTTCAGAACATTGAACAAACGATTCTAGCAAAAAACTACCTCTCGTCCTCATAGATACTCTCCCTACACATTAAAACCTACATCGAGGCCCTATCGATTTCGAGTATAGGCAACTCGCATCATATGCAAATACAATAAAAATAAACGTATAAAAATTTAAAATTTTTAAAATGGCTTTTATTTTACATACAGTAAAAAAAATCCACGCTGATAACAATAAAAGAAATAACGAACATGAAACTGCGCATGACTGCTTTTTCAACCGTCATTATCGTTAGTTGAACGCGGAGGTTACTATAATGGGATGGAGCTTGGATTCTTTTTAAATTTCTTTTTTTTATCGTTAGTTGATAGGGGAAGTTAACGTAAAGGAATGGGTTTCAACGTTTTCTTATATTTCAGAATATTGTTGATATATATCTATATATCGCTGGTCAAGTTAAATAAAAGCCATTAAAATACCCCTACAATTTTTATTTTTTTTTTACCAAAACAAACGATCTCTGAATTTTTGATGACGGTCGCAAATTTCAAATTTGGAGTCAGAAAGATTCAATTCCAATATAATATTATATTCCAGATTCACATGCTTTTCTGTTGTGGCTAGTTTTGGTCCGCCTGAGGAATGAATCCTCATACTCTCCGATTTTAGAGAGCGTTCCCCTATCCGCCACCTGGGGAGGCGCCCGATGGGGGACTAGCCAAAAACCCCACACGGGTTGGTGGGACAACCCTGTCCCGGGCCACCGAAAAAGATGCCACCCTCCCCACGGCACGAGGTCACCCACCTCGTACGGGTCGACATAAAAATGACGTCCTTTTCATATCGATCCGCACGAGATGGGTGCCGTATGACGTGAGGAGGACTTTACCCCTCTAGATGGTCCACTTAAAACTAATTTAAAATTACCCTAAAACTAACTTAACTTAAAACTAGACTTATAACTAGACTTAAAACTACTTAATAAACTAATCTTATTTATACTAGTTACTAAACTTAATCTAAACTTAAATTAAGATTGCACAAATGTACAATGTACGGCATTGGACATTCATACAATTTACAATACCAAACATTAGAGACATGATTGTCTGTACTTTTCGACAATCTTTTGCGCGAAAAATAACCTCGATTCTTTTTTTTTTAAAATGTCGTTTAACCGCGTTTAAAAAAAAAGTGCTAATCGACAGCTTTTTAAAATTATATTAGGCTGTCTTTTAAAATCCCGTTTTTTTTTTTTTTTTTTTTTTTTTTTATAAAAAGATGTTAGGGAGAAATAGAAATAAAAAAATAACAGAGATTAAATGGAAATAAGAAAAAGATGAAGAGGTAAAAACTCCATAACCCAACATTGAGTAGAAAACACCTATGCTCATGCCCATGCCCCTGCCCATACTCATACCCATATCCATACCATACGATGCCCATGCCCATACCAAACTCAAACCTCCTTGATGAAGCTTTTGGACTGCGTTGCTGCTGGCATAGTTCCCTAGACGGCCGGACCAATGCGGAAGGTCTTAAGCTTTTACGCCTGGAAATCCGAAATTTTTTTTTTATAATATCAAAGTATTAACCAAAAAAAAAAAAAAAATAGTAGTAATAATTAACATTACAGTTTAAAATAATTCATTTTTTAATTTCAATTATACACGGAGAAAAAAGTTCGGTACCTGTTACTGAACCTGTGACATCTAAACATTTGAGTAGATAATACCGAAAAAATTTAGTAATTATTACTAAGAGTTCGTAATGATTAATAACGTTTAGTAATAATTACCTAATTTTCAGTATTGTCAACTCAAATGTTTAGATGTCACAAGCCCCAACTTAACTTTCAGTAACAGGAACCGAACTTTAGTAACAGGAACCGAACTTTTTTTTCCGTGTACCGCGGGAGATAAACTCCATTGTGAGGGTCTCCAAGCCCCCCCTTTTTTAATTGTCTTTTTTTTTTTTTGTTTTTTGTGTTCACAGGAGCAGCCAGGGAATCGTCGCGGCCAGAGGAACCATCGCAGCAGCAACGCAGTCCAAAAGCTTCATCAAGGAGGTTTGAGTTTGGTATGGGCATGGGCATCGTATGGTATGGATATGGGTATGAGTATGGGCAGGGGCATGGGCATGAGCATAGGTGTTTTCTACTCAATGTTGGGTTATGGAGTTTTTACCTCTTCATCTTTTTCTTATTTCCATTTAATCTCTGTTATTTTTTTATTTCTATTTCTCCCTAACATCTTTTTATTTAAAAAAAAAAAAAAAAAAAAAAAACGGGATTTTAAAAGACAGCCTAATATAATTTTAAAAAGCTGTCGATTAGCACTTTTTTTTAAACGCGGTTAAACGACATTTTAAAAAAAAAAGAAATCGGTTATTTTTCGCGCAAAAGATTGTCGAAAAGTACAGACAATCATGTCTCTAATGTTTGGTATTGTAAATTGTATGAATGTCCAATGCCGTACATTGTACATTTGTGCAATCTTAATTTAAGTTTAGATTAAGTTTAGTAACTAGTATAAATAAGATTAGTTTATTAAGTAGTTTTAAGTCTAGTTATAAGTCTAGTTTTAAGTTAAGTTAGTTTTAGGGTAATTTTAAATTAGTTTTAAGTGGACCATCTAGAGGGGTAAAGTCCTCCTCACGTCATACGGCACCCATCTCGTGCGGATCGATATGAAAAGGACGTCATTTTTATGTCGACCCGTACGAGGTGGGTGACCTCGTGCCGTGGGGAGGGTGGCATCTTTTTCGGTGGCCCGGGACAGGGTTGTCCCACCAACCGTGTGGGGTTTTTGGCTAGTCCCCCATCGGGCGCCTCCCCAGGTGGCGGATAGGGGAACGCTCTCTAAAATCGGAGAGTATGAGGATTCATTCCTCAGGCGGACCAAACTAGCCACAACAGAAAAGCATGTGAATCTGGAATATAATATTATATTGGAATTGAATCTTTCTGACTCCAAATTTGAAATTTGCGACCGTCATCAAAAATTCAGAGATCGTTTGTTTTGGTAAAAAAAATAAAAATTGTAGGGGTATTTTTTTATTGTATTTGCATATGATGCGAGTTGCCTATACTCGAAATCGATAGGGCCTCGATGTAGGTTTTAATGTGTAGGGAGAGTATCTATGAGGACGAGAGGTAGTTTTTTGCTAGAATCGTTTGTTCAATGTTCTGAAACAGTTAAATAGCATTTAGCTCTTAAGAAAAATTAAAATCTTGGCATCTCCTGAAGCAAACGTTTATTCAACGTTTCCGCACCGGTAAATTATACGTTATATCTTCCGTTTAAATTTACGTTAGTTAAACGGTTGAAAAAACGTTTGTTCAAACGTTATTTTAACGGTAACCTAACTGTGTCATATCAACCGTTAATCAACGTTTTAAATAACGTTTAACTAACGGTTTTTAAATGGTTCTGTGCTGCTGGGGCCGTTTTCAAAAAATTATTATTAAAACTCTATTGTACTTGGTTTTAGATTGCTCCGGTGAAATCTTCTTAGAAGATCCCAAAGCCTACCTGATACATACATAAATAATGCACATATTATGTATAAAGGACTTAAAACTTTTTTTACTGAAAATTTTTTCCAATTTTCCAGTATAATTATGCATAAATAATTATACATAAAAGGATAATTATAATATTTGTAAATCTTCCTGCTTCATGATTGAAAAAAATTATAGGCATAAATTAAGCAAAAATTATGCCTATCCTGTTTTTTTTTAATCCCGGGGCTCGCGGAATTACAATAGGTGCTGGATCCTGGGATTGCAGTCTTTAAATGATTGATTTTTGTTTTTAAAAATTTATTGATGAGGAAAAGTGGGATTGGAAAGTAGGTATTGTGAACAAAAACTTGACATTTTTTATGCATAGGTACTTAAAGAATGTTTAGTTATAATTTTTTTTTATTATTTCTGACATAAGTATTTTCTTTCTTGGTTTTTTTAAAATTATTGCCATGGCGAAGCCAAAGTAACTTCAAGTAAAATAGTTGTGAACACAAAGTAAAAATAATCAGTCTGTTAAATTTATTCCAATTCTTACATTCGTCAGTCTTCAAGACGTTTTCCACACGACTTTCCCATCCACGTCAAGACAAACTTTCCCTGATGCCAATAATTCAAGACCTAAGGGATAAGCTTTGTGTTCTGCCATTTTTATACGTTCTATTAAAGTCTCTTCTGTGTCGTTTAATTCTACTGGAACCGTTTCTTGAACGATAATGCCTCCTGCATCGACAGCCGCCTATAAAATAACGAAAATTATCATGAGACTGTTCATTTCATGTATATATTTTTTTCTTACCTCCACGAAATGAACCGTGCAGCCTGTTATTCTAACACCAGCCTCCAAAGCTTGCCTAGGTCCGTGAGTTCCTTTAAAACTTGGAAGAAGAGCAGGGTGGATATTAATCATTTTCCCGGTCCAAAGACGTACAAACTCGGGACTGAGAACCCTCATAAATCCTGCTAAGCAAATTATATCGATTTTGGCTTGGGTTAATGCGTTATGCACCGCCATGTCGAAATCTACTCGTGATTGATAGTCTGTGTGTTTTATAACCTGAAAAGAAAATCTCATTAGAGTCTGTGTATCATATTAATGCGTGGAACGTAAAAATAAAGAGTTGAATAAAATAGATAAAAGTGACTATGGAGCCAAGAGTTGTCATCGATCAAGGGGATTTAGATTATTGGGAAATTCAAATTCAGTAATTCCTGATTGGTTGTGTCTCAGACGTTGTTGGTCCTTTACTAATTGTACATTTCCAGTGTAGTCATTTTCGAAATATGTTTTGACGTAATCTTTGATTTTTATATTGGATGGTTTCAGATATTTTTTTGGAGCTTGCTACCTCGACGGAAAAGAAAAAAATTTCCCAGATAGCATTTTTAATCCATTGGAAAGTCTACGGATTGTCCATTAGATATCCACAGGATATCCAAATCCTGGGGATATCCATAGAAAGTCGCTTTTTGGATCAGTGCGGACGTAGGTAAATCAAATGGACGTCCAATAAATATCCTCATGACGTCCTGAGGACCTCCTCGGGATCGGTTAGAGTTTGCTATCTGAGTTCAGACTACGCTCCAGACAATAATCTTAATGAACCTAAATATGGCGTTATTACAATATTCATATGATCATCAGGGAAGTTAAAACTGCTAATAATCTGAATCTTAATATGAAGTGTGACCTTAAAAGGTTCAGTTGAGTCCCACTTTGTCTGATTAGGTAAGGCTCTTTAAAAACTTAGCTTTTGGTAGAACTTACTAGAGTTGGGATTCCTGCTTTCTTGGCTATGTCCAATCCTCCAACATTCGGTTTGTTAGATAGGACTAAAACTATTTCGGAACTGCAGTTGCTGTTAGGGCTGAAAGTAGCGTCGATTAAAGCTTGAAGGTTGGTGCCTTCTCCGGATATTAAAACTCCTACACGTTTTTTGTCGGGGCGGGAGATGTTTATTAATTGAGGGATGTATTTTTTCATTTCGCGGTCCATCCTTTCGACGAAACGGTCGACGATTACTCTTTCGTCATCTAAAAAAAAATAAAGAGTTACAGTATTTTGTGGTTGGAAGGTTTGCTTTCTGCAAGTTCACTTTCAACGGACATCATATTGGATCTTATTCTTCCTGTGGGAGTGAGTATTCCCAAGGGACTCACCAAGAAAAACTATTCTTGGAAGTTCAAGTTCCAAATGGGACATCCGCCATAAGAGAACTTGCATGGGCACATTCAGTTTGAAGACTAAAATGGCAGAGACTTTGCTTTTTAAGTACCCTTACCTCCTGTGCTAGACTCCACATGTCCTATGATATAAGCTCGTTCGTGCTGCATTGAAGAGAGAACATATGGAGCATCTTCCGCTTTCACGATAAGGGCAACTCCGATTCCGCAATTAAATGTACGAAGCAATTCAAATTCGTTGATGCCACCAAAAGCGGCCAACCAAGAGAAGACCGGTAAAATGTCCCACGTAAATGCATCTAATCTAACTTTCACAGCTGCCGGTAGAACTCTCGGGATATTTTCCAAAAGGCCTCCACCAGTGATGTGAGCAAGGGCTTTGACCTTCCCGCTCCTTATAGCAGGTAGCAGACTTTTGACGTAAATTTTCGTGGGGGTCAACAATTCCTCCCCGAAAGTTTGACCGGTTGGACTGAAAGGAGCTTTATCCGAATACTGAAACCCTGTTTTTTCCATGACTTTCCTGACTAAACTGAAACCGTTGCTGTGGACTCCGCTTGACGCTATGCCAATGACGACGTCGCCTTTTACGATTTTATCGCTCCTTGGGAGCACGTTATCCCTTTCGACTGCTCCCACTGCAAAGCCGGCTAAGTCGTAATCCCCAGGTGCATATACTCCCGGCATTTCCGCGGTTTCTCCTCCGATCAAAGCGCATCCTGCCAATTTACAACCTTGTGCGATTCCCTCGATGATTTTGCAAGCCACCCCTAGGTCCAAGCGGCCGCAAGCAAAATAATCTAAGAAGTATAATGGTTCAGCTCCGTTTGCTAAAATATCGTTAACACACATGGCGACTAAATCGATTCCGATCGTATGATGGATGTTACAGACTTGAGCGATTTTTAGTTTGGTACCCACGCCATCGGTGCCGGACACCAACAAAGGGTCCTTGTAGCCAGCTGCCCGAGGATCGAACAAACCTCCAAAACCTCCTAACGAACCTAAACATCCGGGGCGTGTAGTTTGCTGACTGGCTGGCCTTATTCTGGAGACTAAATTATCACCGGCTGTGATATCGACACCGCTGGATTTGTAGGTGAGCACTCCGCTTGCTAGAAGGGATTTAGCGATTCCTTTGAAGGCTATGTCCCTTCGCCATTGTGCCCCATCGAATTCGATGGTTTCGCAAGCTTTTCGAGATTTAGCCACGGCTGCTGATAGTTGGGAGGCTGTGGATACGACGATGAGGACTCTTCCTCCGTTTGTGACGATTTCGTTGTTGTTGTTTTGGGCTGTGCCGCTGTGGAATACTAGTTGGTGGACTTGATCCAGGCCTAGAAGAAAATTATTAATTCAGATTCATTCAGTTTCTTTGATTATATGGAGACGAAACGTCAGACAGAGGAGCAGGCAGGGAAATAATACCCGATCATTACCTTTTATGACGGATCCCTTGGTAGATGTTTCTGGGTAACCTTTGCTTGCCATGACAATCCCGACAGTGTATAAGTTATTCTTCCACACCAATTGCCATTCGTGTAGCCTCTGCCTACAACAAGCCTGTCAACCGAAAAAAAGGATTTTTTTTTTTTTTTTTTACACAAAACATCTACGAAATCCCAGCTGTTACTTACCATCATTATTTCATACAAGTCAGATTCCAGCAGCGGCAAAATAACCTGAGTTTCCGGATCACCAAACCGACAATTAAATTCCAAAACCCTTGGTCCGGTCGGTGTGAGCATTAAACCCGCGTATAAAACACCTACGTAATTAATCTTTTCTTTCCTCAATCCGTCAACCGCTTTTTGTAGGACGTCCGCAAATACTTCTTTTTGCAGCTTTGGGGTTAGGAGGGGGCAAGGACAATAGGCTCCCATTCCTCCTGTATTTAAACCTTGATCATTTTCTCCGATTCTTTTGTGGTCTTGAGCCGGCAGCATAGGAACTATCGTTATCCCGTCGGTGAAAGCTAAAAACTGTCATAAGAGATTAATTAGAAAATCCATCTCCCATACCCTTTTTTTTTTTTTTTTTTTTTTGCTTACCGAAACTTCCTCTCCTTCTAATTTTTCTTCGATGACGATGGTATCTCCAGCCTCTCCGAATTTTTTCTGGGTTAAAATGTCGTCGACGGCTTTGGAGGCTTCTTCGCGGTCAGCAGCGACTACAACTCCTTTCCCAGCTGCCAGACCGCTGGCTTTCACAACCAAAGCATCGAAGTTGGCGCTGATTATGAATTTTTTAGCTTCCTGTGCAGTTCTGAATGATCCGAATCTTGCGGTCGGGATGTCGTGACGTCTCATGAATTGCTTGGCCCATTCTTTGTTGGATTCGATTTGAGCTGCCTCCTTGTTTGGGCCGAAGCAAAGGATACCTGAAAATAATTAAACGTTGATGGGTAGGGTTCAAAATATGAATACCATCCTGGCAATTTTCTCTTCAATGCTTTTGTTTCCCGACTCTTTCTGTATTTTTATTTTTATCTAGTAAATATTTGGGACGTTCCCTAACCCTGGTAGCACTCCGTGGGGTATAAATAGCAGATCCCTGTTACATCCTCAGGGTACCCATAGGATATCCACGACGCAAAGGATACCCAGATAGCATTTTCAACCCATTGGACAATCCTGTGGATTGTCCATTAGATATCCATAGGATATCCAAACCCATGGGATATCCAAAGGACGTTCAAAGGACGCTTTTTGGATCAGTGGGGACATAAGTAAATCCAATGGACGTCCAATAAATATTCTCATGAGTTCTGAAGTTGTCCACGAAACTGGATAGACTTTTCCATCTGGATATCCATAGGATGTCTTGAGGATATCTTATACGGACATCTCTCAAAAATGTATCTTTCGGGTATGCGTGGGATATGTTTGCGCTACTAGGGAAAACCTCAAGGATGTCCCAAGGACATCTTAAAAACTTCCCCAGATAGCAAAGTATATCCAGTCCCGAAAACGTCTTCTGGACATCATGAGGATATTTATTGGACGTCCATTGGATTTACCTATGTCCGCACTGATCCAAAAAGCGTTCTATGGTGCATAGGACGCTTTTTGGATCATTGCGGACACAGTGGGGACATAGTGTCCCTACCTATGGACTTCCCATGGATTTGGATATCCTGTGGATATCGAATGGACAATCCACAGGATGTCCAATGGATTGTAAATGCTATCTGGGTTTCATTTGCGATTGCGTTAGAATATCAAGGTCACTCATTCATCTTTCCCCCTATCCTTACCCCATCCTTACTTCATTATTCAAAGAATCAGCTAACCCATCAGCCAACGGATCCTCCGGCCCGATGACAACCAAAGTGACGTTGTGACTCTGACAAAATTGCACCACTTCCAAGTGATTTTTTATGTTCAACGCTACATTTTGTGTTTTGTCAACCTTCGCGATCCCGACGTTCCCAGGGGCTACAAAAATATCCTGCACTGATGGTGACTGAGATAATTTCCAACAGATCGCATGCTCCCTTCCTCCGTTTCCGATAACTAAAACGTTACTCATTTTTTTTCCAAAAATTCTTTTTTTCCACTTTTAAAAATAAAATATAAAAAATTCTTTTTTTTTTTTTTTTCACCAGGAGGTGGGAAAGCCGACTACGATAATTTTTAAGGAAAACACTTTTAGCAGTTGTCGTCAATCCTACTGGGGGTCTTCAAACTTCAGATCTTCAAACCCATTGGCTGATATAATTATGTGATACCGTTTGACCCGATCGATATGGAAAATCAGTAAACATGTTATTATTAATTTATTTTAAATCAATCAGGGGCGTAACTACGATTCTTCCATCTGTGAATCGGTACCTTGGCAATGAACGCCATCGGAGGAATCTTCGATCCTGCTTAGTCATCCTCCAAACACTTTTACTTAAAGAAGAAGAAAGTGGAATGACTCGAGTTATTTTTAACATTATGTTCATATACGCGGTAATGACATTGGCAACAATAGATATTACTCATCTTTTTACTGCATAATAGACTCCTCGACTTTTTATTTTTACAAAATGGAGATACCACGAGCTCTTAAAAAAGATTAATTCCAGGATAAAGAATCTATGTGAAAACGAGTCATGCGATAGATCTATTTTTCAATGTCTATGCAGAAGCACCAGAAAATTATTTTTCCCTTTCTCCTTTTTTCGAAAGGTGTTAAATTTATGTGGCTGAGGTTAAGGAAATGTGGTTTTCGTCTGTGAATAAATTTAAAAAAAGGAAGAAAAAAAAAATCGGAGAAAAAGTTTTTGGAATATTTTTTTTGTAACATCAATTATTTATTTATCTTAGAGTCTCACTTTACAATTATATAAATAACAAAAAAAATTATATTAAAAACTATTTTTACAACTTTTTTTTAAAAAGTAGATTATTGGGAGCTATCCCGTTTTTTTTTTTTTTTTTTAGTTTTTTTTTTTTTTCATTTTTTTATTTGAGGGGGGTGGGGAGTTTAAATGTGCACTTAACGACATACATATTCTTACATTAATGTTTCATTGAGAAAATTAGGTTTATGTAACCACAGAATACTATCGTTTTTAAGATTTTTTAATTTCTTAAAATTTTTTTTTTAATTTGTAAAAGGAGTTTTGTAAATATTTTTTTTTCGATTGAATTAGAGCATTCTCAGCAAGCCCGTCTTTAGTTTTTTTGATGCTTGGTCAAGCTGTATCATGTCCAGAAAGCGCCTACTCCCGTATCACGAAATTTTTTTAACAGTGAAAAATTTACTTCACAAAGTTCTTTCCAAACATGATTCCCAATGAAAAAAGATATCTTTACGGAATTCAGCTTTTCCGGTTTTTCAACAGAAATCGTGTAAAAAAAGTTTCCGCAAAGAAAAAAAAGAAAAAAAAATTTAAAATGCTGAATAATTAACAGATTCGTGAAACCTGTAACATACCATGAACGCGTTGCCTAGCCTAGGTACATAGATCAAAGTGTCTAAGTGAAAATGTGATGCAAAAGTGTATACAATTTTTGTAAAATAATGCAGAAAATTTATATAAAAAATGTATTATTTTTATTGGGGCCAGGTTAAATCCCCGAAAATCAAATTCTCGAAATAATTTTTCGGGGATTTGAATTTTTTATTTCAAATATTAATTTAATTTTTAACTAATTAAAATAATTTTTTTTTTCGGGTTCAAAACTCCGAAATTTTTTGGGGATTTGATTTTTGGGTTTATAATAAATCATTTTTATTTTAATGTCATAAAATTGGAGAATACAATTGTATGTACAAATGTTTTTAAATACTCGGTTTTCTGAAGCTCACGCGACGCGAAGTTTTGCTGTTTATCTTACGACGAATTTAATGCGATGCGAAGAGCGAAGTACGTAAGCTAAGTGACTGTTTAATTCTACTACTGATATTCACTTTATTGTACAGTTTTAAATTTTTTTTTAAATATTTAAAAAAAAATTTGTACAATTTCATTCTCCAATTTTATGACATTAAAATTAAAATGATTCATTATAAACCCAAAAATCAAATCCCCGAAAAATTTCGGGAGTTTTGAACCCGAAAAAAAAAGTTATTTTAATTATTTAAAAATTAAATTAATATTTGAAATGCGGAATTTAAATCAAAATAATTTTTCGGGGATTCGACCTAGACTCTTCTTGTTATGCATATTTTTTTAAGCACCAAAATTTCAATACGCATAATTTTTACAAAATTTGTTTCGCCATGGAAATCTGAACATGCATCATTTTTGCATCATTTATGCACACTTGTTTATGCATAATTTATGCATAACTATTCATGCAAAATATATGCATAATTATATTGGAGTATGAAAAACAATTTTCCGGTAAAAGAGTAAAGTTTTTATGCATAATATATATGCACTTTTTATGTGTGTCCAATTTTTCGTTTAATTTATGCATCTCTTTTTCTTAGGGGTTACCACGTTATGATTTCTTCGACTCTGACATTACGTTATAAATGGAATCGACTATATGTCCAAAATATAAGGAAAAAAGTATTTTCCGAAAAAAAAGGGGAAAAAGGTTTTCCCACTGCTTAGAGATATTTTTTCTGATAATAAAACTTGACACTCAAAATTATTTCATGAAAAAAAATTTTAACTGGGGTAAAAAATCTTAGAAAGAATTTTTTTTTTTTTCGCTTTTTTAAAGACGCATTTGACTTTCAGCAAAAGAGAACAAGAAAAATTTTGACCATCCAGAATACCATAATTATCATGATGGACAGGTCACTTCTGGCCTCCGAAAGTAGCTGCCATAAACGTTAGCATTTGGGTTCAATTATTCGGTACAGGAAAATTATAAATATCAGTTTGGGATTATCGTCAATTGCCTGGCGCCTTGAGAGGGCTTGCAGATGTAGAATACAGGATCACCCGAATATATGTGTTTGATGTTGGATATGCATCTGTCAACCGCATCCTTTTTCAACTGAAAAATAATTTCCAAAGTTAAAACAGAAATTTAAGACCTAATGAATTATCAAAAAGCCCTGAGCGCACCCTTTATTTATGCAACGAAAAAAACATCATTGCCATCTGGCAGTGAGCAAATACTTACTAGGGTAACAACACAACCTCCGAATCCTCCTCCAGTCATCCTGCTTCCGAAAACTCCTTCAATTTCGAGAGCTGCATCTACAATGGTGTCAAGTTCAGGACAAGATACCTCGTAATCGTCTCTAAGAGATATGTGACTCTCCACCATCAATTTTCCAAATCTCACGTAATTGTTTTGTTGTAAAGCTTTAGCTCCTTCTTCTGTTCTTTTAATTTCTGTTACCACGTGTCGGGCTCTTGCTATAATTTTTTTGTCTACCCCTTTTTTCTCCAAAACTGAAAGAATATGAAAAGATCAAATTAAAAAGAGTTTTGTATTAAAAGAAATGTAAATTTTTTTTGTTTCAGGACTTACTTGAGAGGTCCGGTTCGATTGCGTCCCTCAAACTTTTCTTCCCAAGGAGTTTGGCCGCTTCCTCGCATTGCTTTCTCCTTAAACCGTATTCGCTTCCGGTAAGTTCGTGTTTAACATTTGAATTGGTTATTAAAATGACGACGTTCGGGTCGTCTAAGGGTATTAGTTCGGATTCGAGAGATCTGTAAACAAAGTTAAAAAAAAGGAAATTAATAATTTTTTTGACAAGTCCGTTAATAAAAAAAATAATACACGGATAGAGTGGTAAAGTTCCCTGAGATGGAGAATATTCACTGCGTAAGGAATTTTTAATTGTGTGTAACATATGACCAAATTATTTAAAGACAAACCAAAAATCAGAAAGAATTTTTCCAAAAGCATGCTTTTTTTCAAAAAATCGTGAAGAAAAATATGTGAAAGAGGTAAAAAATAAAGAAAACAAAATTGTTTGATAATGAAAGTTTTAAAATTCAGTTTCACGCCCTAAAATGCCTGTTCAGCTTACCGTCTAAAAATATTTTTATCTTTCAAAAACTTACTGAAAATAGGGATAATATATACGCTAAATATAGAATTAGCATTTGCCAGCATGATCTTTATTTGCATGGCCCCAGTGAGTGCATGTTGTAACATGCAAACTTAGCGATATTCTTGTCACTCAGTGGACATAATGTATTTTATTACTTGGCGACATCTATGAGTGTCAAAAAAATTAGAAAATTATCCCAAAATTTGACCTTTTTCATCTAAAATTTTGCAAAACTTTACAATTTTAGGAAAAAAACACACTAGGTCTAGGTATTTTTGTACATAAAAATTGTCCCTCAGTGAGAAAAGCTTACAAAATGCTCTGGCCGCAATCGACTTAGCGACTAGAATTTTAAGTTTACAATATTCTCCACAAAAAAAAAAAAAAAAATAGTGACTATTCTCCGGAAATTTAAAATAAATTCCCTGGAATTTACCGAAAAGCATTACCATAATATTAAGGATTTTTAAAAACAATAATATGACAAACGACATCATGTCAGTCGACTTGGAATTTTTATGTTAAAAACTAAAATTGTCTTCAAAAAGAGCTTGTTCATAATTTAATTGAATTCCCACATTATCTCTTACTCAATGGAATATCCCCGAAAACTCCCGGGGATTTATCTATTTTTTTGTAAAAATGACACGGAAGGCGAATAAATTTACCTGCAGTCAATAAGTAAGCTGTGCCCTTGTTGGCCCATAACTGACACGAATTGATCCATTATACCACACGGTGTTCCTGCATATTGATGTTCTGCTCTTTGGCAGGCAGCTGCTTTATCGACCAACCTGTAGCGCAAAGAAAAAAAAATATCAGGATTTTCCAATTAGTTTTCTACAAGGGACTTCTCCTTTGTTAGAAAAGTAAATGATGTTTTATTTGACCCTACTAGCCCGAACTAGATCCTATTTTTCACTTAAGGAAGACAGGACAATAGCTAGCCCAAAAAACTAGGGTTTAATGTTTTCGAAGGGGCTCCCCCTTGTAACGTATCTTATGAAATGCGGAAAATGCATAAAAGAATTTAGAGGAGGGCTCAAAACGTCTCTGAGAGGGACTCAGCTATCTTTGTTCTCCCCTCTGGCTACGGATCTGATACAAGAACTTTTAACTAAAATAGTGAATGATGGTTTCGGCAATCACCTGTTCATTTGACATTTGCAGATTTTAAGTTAAACAACCTTAGAAAACGGTTAATTTGACGATGACCGATAATAAGATAAGAGATCTGATATATTAAAAGTTATTAGCTCGGCCCCCTTTAAAAGTGCGTCATTATTTCTTCATTTTGTCTGGTGTGTCTTTTTTAGGGTGTTTACAGTCCTGTCATTCCTATAAAGTCCTACGTTGATCCAGCCTTTATAGTAACATTTCCATTACTGTCCAATATTAGACGGCACAAAAACTGCCATATTTTGATAGGCGCTACATTACAGACAATTTTCCTAACATTAATCTAAACTTGATCAATTTCTAATTTTTACCAAAGAACTGAATAACACTTTGGGGACGTCCCCAAAGTAGTGTTATTGTAGTACTACAATAACACTACGAAACTTTGAGATTAATTTCAGAAATTGACTGTACTTTAAGCAAAGTTGCTTGTTTCGGGTCCTATATTTTTATTAAAACTCGACCTATAAAATCCTGTAAAACTCCTATACGAATCTTTCCACTTTTATTATAATCAGCAGATAACCTGAAAATATCGCAATTTAGTAATCTCCCCCTAATTCTCATCATCAATTTCAGGACCCCCCCTCCTCCCTAGGATCTGGGGGGACTGGGAGGTCCTAGCAGAATAGCCCCTCTAGAATTTGGAAAATTATTTGACCTGGATAGGGTCAGCCCCCCCCAGAAATTTTTTTCCCTATTCTTAGCCCCCCGCCCCCTAGAAAAAAAATTCAACACCTGTCCATGTTTGGGAGATACATTTTTCAATGTACACTCAGAAAAATGAAATGTTTTGAGCAAGTTCTGACTTGCTACATAACACCAATGTTTCGTCGAAATCGTGACAACGAACAAGTTTCTTTATGACATGATATTTTTACTACTTTCGCCCTGCAGTTGGAGAAAAGTCAGGAAAATTTTTTTTCCTTTGTTTTTGGATCAGAATGAAGTTTAGTAACAATTAATAAATTTTCAGTAATACCAACTCAAATGTTTAGACGTCACAGGACCCAACTAGAGGTCCTAAAAGAGATTAGCCATTCAGCCATTTCCGGTTTTTCGATAAATCCGAAAAATAAA